>JAPIVC010000450.1:1249352-2498704 GCA_030586385.1 Camponotus fellah | reverse complement strand
TCAAACAGTTTGCTTCGCAGCAATAAATATTTCTCGGATACTCGGGCCGATTCTCGGAGCCTGTGCATCCTGGGAATCTTAGATTGGGGCGCGCTCTTGTCATTTCAACGGTGTCCTTGAGTTTTTGCATGAACGAGTCCTAGGGAAAGATCCTGCGTCCTCGTGTCGCAAACGAGAAGCGGATTTCCGCTCGACGGCTTTGTGACCGGAGGCGACCAATTTCCACCCCCCCCTCGAGGAGTCGCACGACGCCCCTCGCGTTGACTTTGCAAATATTTAACCGCTTCCCTCGTCCTCGGCCACTTCGCCGTCCAATTATTCCTCGTACCTACCCGAGCGATAAAGTCGCGCGCTCCTGATTTTTCTCCGGGAAAAGAAAAGAAATGTCGGAAAATTAGTCCTTTCTCGGAGCCGCGAAATAGGAAATTATAGCCCCTAATGTGCTACGCTATGAGAACGCGGCGCACATGAATTATACATAATACATAAAATTAAATAAGGCACTCTGTATTCCCAAGTTGGCGGTTAGCTGGAGAGATAACGTGCTGTACCAGGGGGATGACACTGCATTAAGGGGTTCATTCGATCGCGCGATTCTCTCCGAAAGCGGGAGACGAGTAATGCCGCGGGATAATTCACGCTTTCGCTTTGAAAAGCGCCGGGAAAGAATTTGTTAAAGGGCGTAACTACGCGGTGGAAAGTGCGAAAGAGATGTTGAATGCGGAATCTCGCGAGAGGAGAAACTCTCTCTTTGCGCAGCTGCGCTCCCCGATTTCCGGAAATTCTCGTTAAAAAGTTGCCCCATTTCGCTCCCCGAGTTCCGGCGATTTTCCGTTGTCCATCGAGAGCGGAGATTCCTCTCGCCGCGAATCGGAAAACGCGATTTATTCGCGCACGCGAACGAATTGTCAAATAAATCCCGCTAATTTATCGTTATCGTTATTTATCGACAGCGTTCGCGTTCGCGTCCCGTCCCGCGTTGATTTAGTAATCACTAATTTGCGGGGTGAATTTACAAAATTGACAAACTTACTGGCCCGTACATTTTTTACAGTTAATTAATACATCAAATTGGGATCGCTTCAAAATTAACAAAATGATTTCTACGCGCATATTATTTAAAATTATTATTACAGAAGTTGCGCCGATAATCACACATCGTGCATTTTGCGGGATGCATTTTCCTGCAAATTAGTTTAATATACGATAAAATTTGTCGCAAGTATTAAAAGTAACGGCAACGCGTTAATTAATACAAACAAATAATTAATAATAAATTATGTGATAAACAAATTATATGATAAATTTGCCTCGGAATTTTGTCAAAATGACATGTTGATGAGGCCATTTCGGGTATAATTGAGACATAAGAACATATTAAGTATGCCGAAAATGTATGGGTCGTGCAACATTACGTTTAAAAAATAAATTATATTTAAAAAATAAATATCTTTAAGGATGTTTTGTATACCTATTTTCAAAATATTGAGAATTTATTGGAAATTGTACAGAATGTCGTTACATATATATGTTTAGAATCTTCAGTACAATTTTTTAAATCGATTCACTACTAAAGAGTTCACAAGTTATAAGAATTTTAATTTGCCCCGAATTAACATTAATTTTGTGTTCTTGTGGGAAACGTATAATCACGTCGATTCAAATAACAAAAACACATGGAAATAATATTCAGAATTTGTTGAAAATTTGCAAAGTTTAGATACAGAGGAAATATTTGGTCAAATACACGGTAAAAAAACATTTGGTATTTCTGTTAAAATTTGCTCATGTAAACATTTTTGTGTTAAATTTTTAACATACTCTTATGTTAATGTATATTATCATTGCGTTATTTTGATATTTCTGCGTTGAGTTAATATTCATCGTTTCTAAGAGCTAAAACACAATTAATATATAAATGCACGAATTTGCATGAATTTTTCATGAAATATGTTAAAATGAACAGATAAATTGTGTTATTTTTCTCTCTATAACAGTTTCCATATGTTAAATCGACATATTTCTTCTGTTATTGATCATAAAAATGATGTAAAAATTGATGTAAAAATGATGTAAAAATAACATTTTCTTTCAATTAAATTTAACATTATAAATATGTAAATTTAACATAAACTTTATTTTCAGATAAAGTTGAAGTGTTACACTTTTGTGTTAATTTTTAAACATATTACTTGTGTCATTTATTTACATACTTGCCTTCTGTTAAATTAACATTAAAATTAGAGTGGATAAATTGGGACACGTGAAATATGTTAAATTTAACACAAAATTTTTTACTGTGTAATATTGTACAAGTACTAACTGATTAAAAAGATATGAAATATAATTCAATCAAGTTAGCCATGTATCTGTCACCAGGCAAAATTCTCTGCCAACAGTTAATCATTTAAATAAATATTAAAAATAATTTTAAATTAAATATTAAAAAATACACCTCTGTCCAAGAATACATCTCTTCCACACAATTTCTTACTCAAAATATCCCAAAAGTGACATATATTCGTCAATATTGATTTTCAATTATGTACTTTTTGCCGGGATTGTACATCATTTAATAAATATTAAAAATAATTTTAAATTAAATATTAAAAAATACAGTTCTGTCCAAGAATACATCTCTTCCACACAATTTCTTACTCAAAATACCCCAAAAGTGACATATATTCGTCAATATTGATTTTCAGTTATGTACTTTTTGCCGGGATTGTACATCATTTAATAAATATTAAAAATAATTTTAAATTAAATATTAAAAAATACATCTCTTCCACACAATTTCTTACTCAAAATACCCCAAAAGTGGCATATATTCGTCAATATTGATTTTCAGCTATGTATTTTTTGTCGAGATTGTACATCATTTAATAAATATTAAAAATAATTTTAAATTAAATATTAAAAAATACACCTCTCTCCAAGAATACATCTCTTCCACACAATTTCTTACTCAAAATACCCCAAAAGTGGCATATATTCGTCAATATTGATTTTCAACTGTGTACTTTTTGCTAGGATTGTACATCATTTAATAAATATTAAAAATAATTTTAAATTAAATATTAAAAAATACATCTCTTCTACACAATTCCTTACTCAAAATACCCCAAAAGTGGCATATATTCGTCAATATTGATTTTCAGTTATGTATTTTTTGTCGGGATTGTACATCATTTAATAAATATTAAAAATAATTTTAAATTAAATATTAAAAAATACACCTCTGTCCAAGAGTACATCTCTTCCACACAATTTCTTACTCAAAATACCCCAAAAGTGGCATATATTGATTTTCAGCTATGTACTTTTTGCCAGGCTTGTACATCCTTAAAATAAATAACGCGTAGCATTACGTTGAAAATAAATAGCGGACAATCTGTCGTCCGTTTAATATTATCGACGAACGAGCTGGCAATAATGATGGAAAGACGAGATGTGACCGCAGACTCGAATGAATCAGCTCGAATCGACGATTGGAGAAACGCGACCGATACAATTGGAAGCTTGGACCAACATTGACGGACCATAACATAATGTAATTGAGATAATAACGAGAAGGGAAGCGGAAGAAAAGGATACGTAACAATAGAGTGGCCATCCCGTTGATTGCTAAAATACACGGACCGCTTTTAAATACGCGAGAAACGCGGGAGGAGAATCCAATAGTGATGGATAGCCCGCGGAAAGAAGAGGAGTAGTTGAAAACACAAGAGGGATCGCGGCATCGCATCGGGCATCTCGGCAATCCCGGACTCGAACCAACAAACTCGGGCCGGTCGGTGAGGGAGGATCGATCTCTCCTCCTGCCCTATCGACCACGCCGGGGTGCACTTCCGCCCATGTCCCGTGCCCGAGGGATGCGACGCATGCGCAACCGCTGGCGAACGTCGTCGCCTGACGCCAGTCTGTCGGGGGTCGAAGTGTCGGCTACATCGGGTCGCTTGCTTTTCCTCGCGATACAAACCGCGGGCGTCCCAGCGGTGCTCTCACCCTCTCTCCTTCGCGGTGTAATACCTACCTGCGCGCCCGCCCCTCTCGCGATCCCGTCACGCGAGATCCCGTCGCGTTCGGTGGCATCGACCAGGTTGTCGTCGACGAACGTGTAACCGTGCCAAGAAGGAAGGGTGGTAGTTTGCGAACCGGCCGACCGTGGGGGATGGGGACAGGGGAAGAGGGTTAGCTCGCCGAGGGAAGAAACGCGGGGACGGGGAGGGGGTGGCACCGCTTCGCTCTCAGGCTCTCGATCACCTCGCTCCGCCGACGTCGCCGACTCTTTCCCGACGGATTTTTCGGTGCGTCGCTTCGACGAGAACAGGGGTGGCGGTGCGTCTCTCTCGCCAGCGAGCGAGGGAAAAACCCTCCGGTCCGGTTTCGCGCAGTTCGCGACTTGAAACTTGAAATCACTTTCGGCGCGTCCGATAAATCGGCATTATCGGGAAACGATTTACCCTTCTCCGTCCGGCTCGAAGTTTCGAAGAAAATATACCGGATTGGCGGGAGAGGGGAATGATCCTCGCGCGAAGCTGTGTGCTCGAGGAATCCTCGGCGATAGTGCTCGATGAAGGGACGATGATCGCGCGCGTGACTCTCCGAGTGTTGTGTCGACGATCGAAGGATCGTCCAGCTCAGTGATCGATCGGGAAAAGTGCGAATCTGATGGAGTGAACGACACGGATGATCCCGACTTTTGTCTACGAGTGTCCATCGGGGATGTTTGCCGCGTTGATCAGCGGTGCGATTTTGATTCGACTAGGCTAATCGAATGTCGGGGCTGTTGACTTTGCAGAAATAGCGTCGCTGGGTTGCATTTCTGTCGATACCTTGGAAGAGACTCGAGTAGAGCGACGCATTTCTCGAAGCTCCTTTTGTTTCAACAACGACGTTCGCGCCCTTCAAACGGATAAAGCAGCTGAAGAATTTTCAGTAGCACTTTCATCGACCACGTAGGGAATTTTAGCGTAAATAACGGTTTCACGCGTCGCATATTTTCCGTTTCGAGGAAACCGGAAAAGCATCGGTTTCTTTAACCGTGAACATTGTTTCCCCTCGGCGAATTAGCTTCGCAAAGGGGGTTGTTTGCTGAAAAATTGCACCTCGGCGAATGTTCCATTCGATCGAGAGAGACTAGCTCGATTAGACGCGGCTCTCTCGTTAGCTTCGATCCGTCCAATAAAATCTCGAGTGAGAAATAATCTGGTGTCTTTCTTCTGTTGCTTGCCAGGACAAAACAATGTTGTAAACACTGGAAATGTAGCTTTCTTCCGAGCACGATTAGAGCCGGTGCGTTCAATCTTTTTCGATACATTAAGCACGCCATCGGAAACAAGATTGTCTTTGTGTGGGAGGGAAGGAGAAGGAGAGAGAGCGATAAAAAGGACAGGCGTGAACTTGCCTTCAACTTGAATAGACGACGGGCGGAAATAGAAATTCGTCAAGACGATATTACTTTCTCATAGAAGTTTCAGCGAGGGGATCCTGTTCCCAACCGAGAGTTTCAACGATTGAAATGTTAATCTATCGGAAACGAGCGCGATCTTACCTCAGTGACGGAATGTGTAATAAATAGTCTCGATTGTATAGACGTTCAATGATAAACTTACAACGATCTCTTTTGGTGTAGGAAGTCTCTATCGTTCAGCGAAGCAAGATTTGCAGATCATTAACCCCTGCGAGTCGATAACGAAGCTGATAATTAGGTTTAGGAGACAACAATAACGTTTCTAATGAGGATATAATTGAGCTTCACCGTCAGCAAAATATCTTCTACAATTCTAGGACAAAACTAGGTGTACGACTAAAAGGATTTAAAATTCGAAGCGATTATAATTTCTGTAACCCTTTTAGATGAAATTCTAATAACTCGGAATGTTTCTCGGTCTACATCATTTACAGTCTTCCTTAGATCAAGAAATAATCGAGGACGCAATTGCAGTCTACTTTCTTCTGGGTGATTTAAGTGAAAAAGACACATTGGAAGGATCATGGAAAATTTATCGTATCTCGTCGCATGTAAATTATTTATCAGGGAGATTTAATTAACGACAATAGTCTACCTCTGTCTTGAAATCCTTGAAAAATAAACAATCAGGACCACGACATTTATTTCCGAAAGACAAAGGATCGTAAGAAGCTGTCGTAAAATAAGAGCAACTCGTATTAACCTCCACCTTTTATCAAGATCACCTCGAATACCCGGCGAGATCTGACAGTCATCTCTTTGTCTCAAGGAAGATTGATGCATCCAGGAGGCGGATCGGCAGCCGAGGGTCGCGAGATGGACCAGCTCGCGTACGTCCGCGCTTCCGGCGGCGGTTAAGAAAGGGAACAATCGCGAGGACGGAGGGAAGGCGGTATGAGAGGCGGCGGAAGAGCCGCGAAGAAGTGATCGAGGCGAAGGAGGCGACGCCGAGGACGTCGGTGATCATCGCGTCTCAAGATGACGTCGCCGATCCTGGCGCTGCTCGGCTTGATTCTGGCGACCGCCGGCGCCGAGCTGAGCTCAAGGATCGTCAGGACTAAGTACGGCGAGCTGTCGGGCGTGATCGTGACCCTCGATCGGAACCTCGAGGGCGTCGAGGTGTTTCGCGGGGTGCCCTACGCCTCGCCGCCGACCGGCTCGTTGCGCTTCATGCCCCCCGTAAGCGGCGCCCTTTGGCACGGCGTGAAGGTCGCCGATAAGTTCGGACCCGTCTGCTCCCAGAAGCTGCCCGAGATCAACGACAAGATGCCCAAGGGCAGGGCGGAGTATCTCAAGAGGCTGCTGCCCTACCTCAAGAACCAAAGCGAGGACTGCCTGTACCTCAACATTTATGCGCCGGTCCAAGGTAACCCCCTTCCGTCCATCACTTTAAAAGTAGAAGCGAAAGTAGACGTTGAAATATATAATTGAAAGGTGTGAATGATGCTTAATTAAGAGGGTATTTCGGAACAAAAATCTATATATTCTCAGTAATAATAATAGTAATATTTTAATATAAGTAATAATATTTTAATATAAATATATAGGGTGTTTTTTATAATATATATTTCATCCCCCCCTGAGTAAGTTACACTCCTCCAAAAATGGGGTAAAAATTAGGTTTTATTTTTTTCTCAAATTTGGAACAAGTTAAAGAAATGAAATTAGGTGGATATTTTCGACTAGTAAAAAGGTTATTTATTAATTTTCTCAGTCTTCCGTATTGTTATAAGGGGATGAAACTAGCAATCTCTATTCAATTTTTTATTAAAATTTTTTAATGGGAATATGATCATCTAAAAATATGCATTAAAAAGTTTGATTTATTTAGAAACTTTTTTATTTCTTTAATTTTCTTCATAAAATCAGTAGTTTCCAAGAAAAAAATTAAAATACGTTATCGTGCACAACGATGCTAAGCATTGGCTTCGAATTATTAGAAGTTAAATTTTAAAATAAAAATAAAATTAAAATAAATATTGGGAAAATTGAAACAAAAACAAAATTATAATAAAAATTTAAAAACCTAAAAAACAAAATATGTTATCATGCACGATGCTAAATAGCATAGGTTTCGAATTACTAGAAGTTAAATTTTAAAATAAAAATAAAATTAAAGTAAATACCGAAACAAAAACAAAATTATAATAAAAATTTAAAAACTTAAAAAACAAAATATGTTATCATACACGATGCTAAATAGCATAGGTTTCGAATTACTGAAGTTAAATTTTAAAATAAAAATAAAATTAAAGTAAATACCGAAACAAAAACAAAATTATAATAAAAATTTAAAAACTTAAAAAACAAAATATGTTATCGTGCACGATGCTAAATAGCATAAGTTTCGAATTACTAGAAGTTAAATTTTGAAATAAAAATAAAATTAAAGTAAATACCGAAACAAAAACAAAATTATAATAAAAATTTAAAAGCCTAAAAAATAAAATATGTTATCGTGCACGATGCTAAATAGCATAAGTTTCGAATTACTAGAAGTTAAATTTTAAAATAAAAATAAAATTAAAGTAAACATCGAAACAAAAACAAAATTATAATAAAAATTTTAAAAAAAATCTAAAAAATAAAAATCTAATTTAAAACCTAAAAAATAAAAATCTAATTTTTATCCCCATTTTTTGAAAGAATAATTCTACAGGGAGGAATGTAGGAGTATATATTTATATGAAAAACCCCCCTTAATTTCCGACAAAGAATCATCTAAAATTTGTCACACTTATTAAGAAACACCCTATATGCAAAGTTTCTTCCTCTACAATTTTGGTATCCGATAATATTATAAATATACACCAAATCCAAATTCGAAAAGTTATAATTACATTCCGTCGAATCTCGATAAGAAACATGGCTTTATCGTTCGCTCCAAAGTGAAAATATGAGAAACAAATAAACCACGCTAGGATTCATTCATTAGCTTTGAAGCACCAACGAATCCATGCACTTTGATACGCGGCTAAATAGTAATCAAGCTGCGGATTTAATTTTATTTCAAACGGGAATCAAGCGAGCGCAAAAGGATCCGAAGGATAAAGTCCTATTATCAGTACACAATTTTCCGCGGAAATGGATTCGATAAACGCCATCGTCCATCCATGGACAGATAATCCCGCATTGGGCGTAGTTTATTTTCCAGATATCCAATTTACTTGTACAAATCGCGACGCGGGTCTCTTTTTATTTTCGCCTGTAAACTTGTAATCAACACAATAGCTACAAACGCGGTGCGTTTGATATTGAGTCAAGTTGCAAATGCCCGTCGATCCCATTTTACATCTCATTCGCCTTTAGCGAGCTGCATCGGCGGCGAGAAAAAAAAAAAAATAACTCCCCTCCAATTATCGTAGAATACGCGATATTGTGTGCACATTTCTGACAACGATAATCCCGACGATGTTTAATGATTTTCCCTCCCTGCGAGTCTGAATTTTAAGACACGATTCCAAGCAACACGCGACGAGTACGAGTAGTTTGCACATGAAGCAGCATATCCAAGCTCTTTACTGCTAAAAGCAGAGATAATGTAGCTTTGGCGAAAATTAATAATTTATTTCCTCTGTAAAACGCTTTTTCATTAGGAATTTTAAATTTATTAATCGTCAATTAATTAATTTAATTAATTGAAATAAAAAAATCAACCCCAATATTTATTTACTAACAAACATAAATAAATATAAATTTATTTAATATTAATTCTTTGAGAATGCATTAATTTATTATCTTAAGTTTCATTAAACTGAGTAATTCATTATTATAATATTTAAAGTCTACTTTTTACTTTCTCTTTTTCTGCTCGTTTTCAATTTTATTTTTATTACGCGTATTATTTATCTTTCTTTTTCCCTGGATTATTTTTAATTCTTTTAAATGTAATATTATTATAATGTGCAATCAAAGAGAGTTTCCCGTGAATAAATTTATCTTTATCTTTTACCTTTATTTAAAATGGGAACTCTTCCTCTCTCCCCAAGATCTCTTCACATTTGATTTAAATTTTCACTATTAATTCAGATTAAATTTAGATTTGAAATATAAATTTAGATTAAATTTCAACTATTGGATTTCACCATGCTTTTATCGATGATTTGCGATAACTGCGTGCGCTTATCGAGTATACAAAAGTCGCCATTTCCACTTAACGAATAATACGCACTTTCCTTATAAAAAGAATGATAAGACGGTAAAAAACATTTTATATTTCTGTTGAAATTTTCTCGTGTAAAAATTTTTGTGTTAAATTTTTAACATACTCTTATGTTAATGTAACATATTATCGTTGTGTTATTTTGACATTTCTGCGTTGAGTTAATATTCACCGTTTCTAAGAGTTAAAATAACACAATTAATATGTAAATGCACGAATTTTTGATGAAATAAGTTATGTGTTAAAATGAACAGATAAGTTGTGTTATTTTTCTCTCTATAACAGTTTCCAAATGTTAAATCGACATATCTCTTCTGTTATTTATCTCTTCTGTTATAAAAATGTAAGAATAACATTTTCTTTTAAATAAATTTAACATTATAAATATGTTAATTTAACATAAACTTTATTTCCAGATAAAATTTAAGTGTTACATTTTTGTGTTAATTTTTAAACATATTATTTGTATTATTTATTTACATACTTGCCTTCTGTTAAATTAACATTAAAATTAGAGCGGATAAATTGGGACATGTGAAATATGTTAAATTTAACAGAAAATTTTTTACTGTGAATTTGCGATCCATTATTGTGAATTTGCAATCTGTGAATCCCTGCGTGAATATAAAGCTCGTTAAATCGGCCAATTATTTTGCGATCTACGAAAAAGGGGCTCGAAAGAGGAAAGATGGCGGGTCCCTTTGTTGCACCGTCTTTTCTCGTTTCTTCTGCAAAGCCAAAGAAATCCGTGTCGATTCTTCGTCCGCCTTTCATCGACGTTTGTTGACGACGAAAACGCCTCGTCATATTTCCCGCGAGCGGAAAGCGGGTGCATTAATCCCCGTAGAAGATACGTCAAGCTCGCGCGAATCACTTTAATGTCGGATAAGTACAAAGCGAAGCATGTAGGATGCGTACGTCGATATCAACTTTTGCAAGAGTTGCGCACGAGTTTCTCAGTCTCGTTATCGAGAAAATGAAATTAGCGCGCTCTCTGAAAAAAATGGTTCGATTTTGAGAATATAAAATTACGCGTAAAAAAGTTGCGTGATTCGAATCAAATAAAGGGAGGGTAAAATGAGAAAAAAAATGAAGATGATAAAACCTTGAAGTAGGTTCAAATGAAGCGTATAATAATAACGTGGAAACACGAAATAAAGGAAACTTATAATTCGCTATTGTGGAGAACAATGATGTTTAAAGCATTCGAACGCGGCGAAGGGGGAGAGGGGGGTTTTAAAAATGTAACTCCCCCTCCCCCTCCTCGTCTTTTCCGTCGTATAACATTTTTTTACGAGAGTAGGAAACATATTCTGATAATACGGTCGGACACTTTTGCATTTTCTTTCTCCACGCGGAGGGTTACATATAGCCCAAGTGCCGGCGAAGTTTTTCACCCGTGTATCGCAATGGCGGCCCGGGTATGCGTAGTGGTGCTACACGGTGGGAACTTAATAAGAAACTTTATAATCACCTCGTGCTTAGAGAGATTAAAGCTCGCGAGGAGTAACTTTCCGCGCGCGGACTTAAGTATCTAAACTAGATAATAGTTTCGAAGCCTAGGCAAGCCGATCAATCTTTGCTATTCCTTGGCGAGGCAGACACTTCGGAAATATAATATTAATTCGATTAATTTTCAATTTTCCCGAGGCGAAAAAAGAAATCCCATCCCCTGGTGATTATCGCGTCGCTCGCAGAAAATTGTCTCGAGGTATCCTCGAAAAACGGGAAGGGAGAGGAGCGAGGAGGGGGAGAGGAGAAGGCGGGAGGGGGGGTGTAAATTTGCGAAAATCATCGTTCCGCCGAAATTTTGTACCATTTCAGGATAATAATTCAGCAAAGCCGCCATTGTCGCGCGCGCGGCCCAAACAAAGAATCCACGAAAGCGACCATTAATTTGCCGATTTGAATGGGAAGTGTTATTTTATAGCCCGCGTTCGTTTCCCATAAATCGCTTTGCGACCGCGGAATTCGCGCAATCCTCTCCATCCCACTCGTTGGTCCCGGCCATCGCGATTTTCCTACATTATTTTCCGCGTGCTGATCCCTGAAAAAGGTTTTGTTGTGATCCCGGTTATCCGATTTGCGCCGCGATGTTGATCCAGATTTCCCGAGTTTTGAAATGTAGGCCGACGATTTGTGGAAAATCCGCACCGTTTCCGATATTATATTAATTAAATAATCATACGCGGTGCGTTAATTTATTTCCCCCTCATTGATTTCGCGCGCGATATTCCATCAATTTTCGTTTACTCGTTTGCTTTCCCGCGTTTATTTCTTTATTGTAATAATTCTAATCGTTAAATTATGACATTCGAAAATTCGCGAATCGCACGGATTGAGGCGAGGTATTGATTATATTACGGCGCTTTCAGGTCGTAAATCGGCAGCCGAAGGAAATCATGGTGTGAATACGTGACCCCGAGAACAATTGAAAAAGCTACATTAAACATGGCGGGGAATGATTTACCGGAGGTTGAAGAGCAATCCTCCCGCGTGTTATCGCTTCTTCCCACATCCATTTCTCTGTCTTTCTCTTTTATATAAAATCTATTTCGATATTGAATGGCGAATGCCTGCGGCGTATGTTTTCTCGTTTTCAAGTATCAAGCGATCTTTTGCATCGCGTAACGTTATCGTTATCGTTCTTTCACGATTTTCCGCGGCAGATGAAAAACTGCAGAAAATAGTTCTACTATTTTTGCAATTTTAAAAACACACGAATTTTGCATGGAATATTATGTGCATATATTCGGCTTTTAATATTTTCGTATGTAAAACGTTTACATATTTTTTTCTATTTTTATTTTCAAAACTCGAAACTGTGTTGTATGCGTATAAGCGTAGAATTTGGGTTCCTCGTGTAATTTCTACTTTATATAATTTTATCTAATTGTATTACTTTAATCACAACAAATTTACATCTCTTTTAGTAGAATTTAATAATGCAGAAATTACAAAAGACATAATTATACAGAAGCTAATTAAGATTTAATAAATAGTTGGATAGACAAATTCAAGATGTATAATATATTTAATAGAAAAACAAATTCTTTTTATATTTTCTTAAATAAATTCGAGTAAATAATTTTAATTAATTCACGATAATTGTTGGTGTGATGACGTTGAGAGTCGCCAAGATTAGAAATGGAAACGAAATGAGATTTGTATCAAGCACAAAAATATTACAAGAATTTTAAAATATAAATAAAAATAATAATATATATTTAATTAATTTTACAACATTGCTGATGACATCGAAGATTGGCATAATTAAATAGTGTGATTAGAAATAGAAAGGTGTGGTTTTCGGATTTACTTCGAGTCAAGACGTATCGAGACTAACTTCGACGGATATAATGCACATGAAATTCCAAGTCACGACAGCTCGACAATTAACAGTCGACACAACAGTCGACGCAAGCGTAAGATTTGAACCAGATTAAGACGATAACAATTCGATCTTTCGAGGGTTTAACTGAAACGCGAGAAATTCGAGAATTGTTTAATTTATCAGATTTTTCAAAAACATATAAGTTATATAGTTAATTTTAATTATATTTTATTATAGAGTTAATTTCAAATTTAATTATAACGCGATATGTATTATTGTAACACGAGGTTGTATACAATTTTATTTAAATTAATAAAAAGATTCGCGCCTCCACGACTTGAAAAACTTTGCTTCTTCTTTTAGCGGAGGAAAAAAAAATGCAGGCAAGTTGCTGGAGAGAATAAACGTCTAATCTTTCCAATATGTTGAAGATAATTGAATATTAATTAGGGACCGCCTCCCCGACGCACGATCGGGGGGGAGGGGGTGGGAGGGAATGCATTACAACGATATCCTCGAGCTGGGCTTTTAAACCTTATCGCGTGTAAACGATAATTATAGGATCAACGCGGCGTAATCCGGTTATTAATTTAATTACAAACCCCGCGCTAATTTCACGCCGCGCTGATCATTACACGAAACATAGATTTAACGAATCAATTCCCAGGTGTAATTTTGCACAATGTGCGCGCTAATACGGCCAAAAACTTGATACGTCACAAATGCGATTTGATTTCGCGTCCGGTCTTGTAACTTTGTGTACTCCAAGAGTGTATCGCGGATTATTATTTAATAATCATTCGCAAATTGCCGCCGGACTCGGTCCCCCCCCCGAATGCCGCCTCTGCCAAGTCTCTCATTAAAATTACAATTTCCGGCTTCGAAAGGTTCCCCGGGCGGAAACTTTCGCCACTGCAATTAACTTTAATTGCATCCCATTCGAAAGTTATTATAGACCGGCGATTATGCTATCGGAATTCCGTCTCTAAATTCCGAACAACCTGCTTAAGAATGAATCTTCAATTTCGCAATACCGCAGTATTAAATCTTTATTAATTCTGAATTCGAATCGGCGGCAATCTGTCGAGTCGATTTTCATTTTTATTTCTTTACATTTCGCGCTAGGCCGGGGTAAAGTGCGGTGGAAAAAAATATTGTTGTTTTTAAGAGGAAATATATAGCTGTTTGTTTTGCAAATTCGTACGTTTGTTGAAAACAACTACGCATTTTATTTACATGATTGATTCCTCTCATTATTTTGTGCATAAAAATATTGGGATAAGGTAATCAAGAAATAAATATTTTACGAGGTATTTCGTAGAGGTTATTGTATCAAATTAAAGTATTAAAATATTTTTTAAATTATATTATATATTATAATATTTTTTAAATTTTCGCCGTTTTTCCTACCCTTGTGATTTTTTACGCCAAATATTGATTTATATAAAAAAATTAAGGCGATTTTATGAAAAAAAACTAGGTTAACCTTTGCCCTATACAAGGTGAAATTAATATTCCTATCTTTTTTTCTCTTCAAACAATACACTTTTTATCTAAAATATTTTTTGCCATAATTCATACTTTCAGAAGTAATATAGCTCGTAAAATTTTAAACACCTCACCCTGTATAAGAAGTGTGCGACGAGGGAAAAATTCAAAATGTCTAGGGAGACGTCAAACGTGGATGGAAAAAAATGAAAATATCGAAAATGGGTCGAGAAGCATTTTGAGAAATTCTCCCTTTAACGGTACGTTAATCAGCGAAGTGTACTCGAGGGGGTTAAAAAGTCGATATAAAGTGACTCGATCATCCGGCGGAAGCGACGAAAATGAAGAGTCTCGCGGAGACTGCTTAATCAGAGCCGGGTTAGTAATGGAAATTAAGCGGGATTAGTAATGGTAATCGAGGAGGTATATCCTTGTCCGTAACTAATTCCAGTGCTTCTTCTACGCAAACTTCGAAACGAAGTGTATATAGTTTAGCGCGCGATATATATGTATATATATATCGGGTGGTTACAAATTGCCGCCGAGTATCCCTCGAGGTACTCGGAATCCAAGACGCCGAGGGCCTCTTGGCGGTATAGTAGAGTCCCTCGTCCCTCAAAGTTGCGCCTTTTCGCAGAGGGACGACGAATCATCCAACTTCGCGACGAGCGATAACTTGGCGCGAGTGCCCGTGTAGAAAATTGTTAAGGATTTCCTTAAAAAACTAAAGGTCCCGATGAGGACATACTAAGGATACATTAAAAACTATTGCCTTACTCCTGCTTAATTTGGACCTTATTAGGATTTTATAAGGATGCCTTAACTATACAGGGTGGGCCAGATAAAGTGTTACAGTTTAATATCTTTGAAACGGCTAGATGGATCTTAATGTTCTTGAATTCGATTTTCTCGATTTGATGTGCTTTTTCACGTGGACTTATTTTCATTTTCCGCAATCGGCCCTTCGTGGGGGGGGCACCAAGCTCCTTTTTTTTAAATGGCACCTTCCCAAAAAATTAATATTAATGGATTCTATGTTGAAAAAGAAGTAACTTTTATTCAAAAAAATTTTTTTTACAATCATTAATTTCCGAGCTACAATTATTCAAAATTTTTCGGAGCGCCGAACTTCACACTTATGTGAAACAGTGTTTATACTCTCAATCTTAGGCAGTTGTGATCTAACACCTTTAGATTTCTTTTTATGGGGATACATAAAGGAAAAGCATTTAGCACAGTTCCTACTACGAGAGAAGAATTGAAGGAACGAATTCGGACTGCTTGCGCATCAATTACACCAGCTATGCTATTCAGTGTTCGCAGAAATATTATCGAAAGATTACTTAAGTGTTTGGAAGTACATGGTATGCTTTTTGAACACTTATTGAAATAAAAGTTACTTTTTTTCAACATAAAATCCTACTATAGACTAAGATTGTATAAACACTGTTTCACATAAGTGTGAAGTTCGGCGCTCCGAAAAATTTTGAATAATTGTAGCTCGGAAATTAGATTGTAAAAAAAAATTTTTTCGAATAAAAGTTACTTCTTTTTCAATATAGAATCCATTAATATTAATTTTTGGGAAGGTGCCATTTAAAAAACGGAGCTTGGTGCCCCCCACCCCACGAAGGGCCGATTGCGGAAAATGAAAATAAGTCCACGTGAAAAAGCACATCAAATCAAGAAAATCGAATTCAAGAACATTAAGATCCATCTAGCCGTTTCAAAGATATTAAACTGTAACACTTTATCTGGCCCACCCTGTATATATACATATTTTAATAGGGCCAATTTACTAGGGCCCAAAATAGATTTCTTAAGGATGCAATATTTGAGAAAAATAAGGATTTAATAACGTCTGCTTAACAGGGCCTCAAAAGGAATTGCTAAAAATACTTTAATTAGATTATAAAATCTTAAAAAATTAAAGGCCCCGATAAGTACATATTTAAAATACCCTAAAATCATTGCCTTACTACTGCCTGATTTGGACCTTATTAGGATTTTATAAAGACGCCTTAACTATACATATACATATTTTAATAGGGCCAATTTACTAGGGCCCAAAATGGATTTCTTAAGGATGCAATATTTGAGAAAAATAAGGATTTAATAACGTCTGCTTAATAGGGCCTCAAAAGGAATTGCTAAAAATACCTTAATTAGATTAGAAGCTTCTCGCCGCTAGGTGGCGAAAAGGAAAACGCCTAACTCGTAAGTGAAATTCATCTAAGACAGTAATATAAGGCCGCGGCATATGGCTATAAATCACGGCTTATCGGTCAAAGATAGCAGACAATTATAGTCGCATCTTCTCTAACTTTTGCAAGGAACTCCAGGGCTCCATATAATTAACCGCAGATGGTTAATTTTTTTTAAATTCTATCATATGTTCTATCTATATACAGAACATTAAATCGATCAAGTTTTTGAGAAATGACAAAAATAAAAATTTATATATAACTTTTATAAAAGAATATATAATTTGAGCAGGATTTGATAGGATTCCCTCAAAATAAATTATAATCGTGGCAAAATAAGGTATTTTAATGAGAACCTCATAAATTTTCCTTAAAAGGACCTTAAAATCTAACCTTAAATATAAGCTAATAAATATAAGACATTTTATTCAGGCCTTGATAAATATTCCTTAAAAGGGCCTTAAAATTTTAACCTTAAATATAAGCTGGTAAATATAAGGTATTTTATTCAGGACCCGATAAATTTTCCTTGAAAGGGCATTGTGAACCATTTGTTACATTTCCTTTAAGGTCCTTTTTATTTTACTCTAATAGGGCCCGATTAATATTAAGGCCAATTAACTAGGTCCTTATAAAAGCCTTATAAAATTTTCTACACGGGTGGAATAAAGGTTACACGAACGAGTCCAGAAGCTAGAAATTGAGCGCCAAAAGTCGCGACGATCAAATTAATTCGTCGAGCTCCACCGTTTTTTCAATTATGATTTTGAAATATCGGGCACTGCCCCCTCCCGTTGAAATCGAAAGAAGGATCAGACGCGAAAAAGTCGCGAGTTAAGGGAGGAACGCGGGGGAAATGAAATTTCAAAGGGAGGAGAGACGAGTAAATCGAATTTGCGGCGGGCGTGACTGAGGAACGGAAAACGAGCGACGACGAGAGGAGAATAGGGGTAGGGGGATGCAGGGGGGAGTTGGAATTTCGCGCAACCGCGAAACGGCTCTTTCTGCGCGCGTGCGATTCCGCGTGTTTGCACGCGTTGACGAAAATTCAGCCGCGAAAATGCCCGGGAAAACTATAGTTGTTTGCCGTTGAAGGCCGGGCGTTCGCATTCCGTTTGCTCTTCAGCAATGTCATTAACCCCCTTTGTACTCGCAAAGTGTGAGTACGCACTTCTAACTTTGTTACGGCTGTCCCCGGAATAGCATGCGAGAACGAAACATTTGATACGTTTGCACGTTTCACCCTCTCTCTCTCTCTGTCTCTGTCTCTTGTGCAGTTTCTTAAATTGTCTCGTTTACTGTCGGGTCAATTTGAATTTGAATATTTAATTTAATTTAATTGATTCGAGTTTTATACTCCCTCCGAGCGAATGAATAAAAATGCGAAACCGATTAAAGCGATGACACGAGATTTCATGGCGGTTCAGTGAGTATTTATCGAGCTTTAATGAAAACATTTACACTTTACTCCTCCATTTCGTATCCCATTGATTATAGCGGTAAAATTTCACTGAAAAATCAGTAATAATCGTACATATTTGCGAGCTTTTAATGGTTTTCCTTTTAAATTTCAATTTGTTTTGAATTATTATTTTCTGCTAGGCTACACATCCATACACGTCTAGAATGAAAACGTAATAACTAATATTCAAATTCAGAATAGTATGCATGCCATACATATTTTTATTTTTAATAAATTTGCAAAAAAAACAAATAAAATTTTTAATCAAAAACTCAGATTCTTTATAAAACTATTATAATATAAAAAGCAATTTAAAATAAATCATTTATTGAAATTGGCATCACTCATTATTATTTTTTTTTTCTTTAATAGAATTTTATTGACTTATTGTTAAAATAAACTTAAAAACAATGTCTATTCTCTGCTTTTTTTAAATAATATATATATTTAATAGAATATATTAATATAATATATTTTTTTAAATAATATATTAAATTAAATATATATCAAATTAAATAATAATATATCGAATATTTAAATAATAATAAATTAAATAAAATAATGTATTATATAATATTTAATATTATATAATATATTGATTCAATTTAAGAGAGCGCTATTTGAAATTCTACGCTATTGATAGACGAGACAATTATCGCTTATCGAAAAAATGTTATCGATACACGACGCAAAGTCACCTTGTCAATATCGTGAGAAATTCTCGCGCGATACGGTAAAGTTGAAGGAAAGACGTCGACGAGGAATTATCGAGAGATTAAGGTATCGCCTCGCATTGTTACTCCCCAGGCTCCATCACTCAAAGTGCTTTGGAGCCGACTTCCGCCTCGAATCTCGCGCGACTCCATTTAAACTCGACCCTCGCGAGTCTAGACGGGGCTTCCCCTTCGCAAGTTATTAAATGCATTTGCACGTCGGGGTCTTCTCTTTCTCGAGGAGTACGCCTTCGAAAAAATTTCAATTGAAACAATCCGGAAAATTGCTGTTTGCCGACGAGAAATATTCTTTATTGACTCGTTTCTTATCGATTACGCTGTTATTAATATGGAAATTTTATCGAAAGCTCGTATATACATGCGCGAATGGTGTACCAGAAAATCATAAAACGCGGCTGTTTTTCCAGTCGGAAAATTTACTAAATTTTCGCGATGTATTATATATGCATTCCGCCTCCACCCGCGTCAATTTGAATATTTATCCGTTCGATACAGGCTCTAAGCTTTTAGCCCCCGTGCTCGCATTTACAGGAAAGCCATTACGGGCTATTCGCCTACAATTCTGCAATTGACAGCTCCATCAGGAGGCTGCGTCGGATGATTGGACCGTGGAGAGTCTTCTCAGCAGCTAGAGAGAGAGAAGCCCTGGTCACTGAGTGCGACTAGTGAACTATTCTTTACGGCTTTCAATCCTTCCTTAAAGCTCCCTTTTTCCTCTTTCGATCGTCCTGTCGGGTTACCGACAATCCAGCTCCGTGTAATAACGAAAGAGCCATCATTCGATCAGTATTTTTAATATCATCAAGCTCTCTCGGCGAGCTTGTCTTAATTCTCCTCGCGCTTGAATACATTTGCGATCCGCAATCGTGCGAAAAAGCGAAATGCAGAAGCCGAAAGAATATTTGCACGACGCACAGGGTGATAAATGACAGCAATTTGGAGAGAAATAATTTTTTTTGTTAAATAAATGTTTAATTAATTAATGTAGTAATATTAAAATGTAATAATTAATATTAAGCAATTGTATCTAAAACTTTTCTATAATTCTGTTTACATAATTATAAGTATATATTAAATTTATAGAACGAAAAGAAACTATCGAAAAGTGCGTTATAACTTTCAGAATAATAATTAGTGAAAGACTTATTTTATACATATATTTTAAAACTCTTTTTATGTACAATACATTAACTTTAACAAGGGATATAAAAAAGTATCCAGTTACCCCGCTGGCATATTTTACAATTATTATCTTTTATAATCTATGATATACTTATTTTCAAAGTTCAACTACTTATATTAAAGTTAAATTATATTTTCAATTGCGATAATATCAATTTCGCGAAAGTGTATTTTTGAAAATGGATTGATTTTATGATATCGTGTCTTTAATTTTAAATATTTTAATAAAACATATTTTATAATATCGGTTTTTACTTTTAAATTTTTAATAAAATAATTAATGATGTTTCTCAAAGAAATTAATGCAGAAAAACTAATTTACATAATTTAATTTAATCAAAACGACCAATCGCGTAATTACTGGACAATAATTAAGAATTTATCTAACAAAATAAGAATTATTTCCCTTCAGATCGCTCATTAAATTTCGCTTAGCAACGTCGGGTCTGATTTAAGGATGTTTTGTATGTATTGTACAATTCCAGCAAAAAGTAGCTGAAAATCAATATTGACGAATATATCCACTTTTAATGGATATGTCAATATTGATTTTTAGCTACTTATTTTGAGTAAGAAATTGTGTGGAATATTACAATTTGATCTTAGCTACAGTGCAGAGATGTAGTTTTTATGTATTATTTATTGCATTTTTACTGAAATATTCCGAATTTTATTAATCGAAATGATTAACTTTTGGCAGAGAATTTCGCCTTGTGACAGATACATGGCTAACTTGTATTATTTGACCAAATATTTCTCCTGTATCTAAACTTTTGCAAATTTTAAACAAATTCTGAATATTATTTCCATGTATTTTTGTCATTTGAATCAACGTGGTTATACGTTTCGCATAAGAACACATGTTAATTGCAAATTAAAATCCTTACAACTTGTGAAATAAATAACGCTTTAATGCTGAATCGATTTAAAAATTGTACTGAAGATTCTAAACATATGTAAGGACATTCTGTACAGTTTTCATTAAATTCTCAATATTTTGAAAATAGGTACAAAACATCGTTAATCGGAATGATTAACTTTTGGCAGAGAATTTCGCCTTGTGACAGATACATGGCTAACTTGTATTATTTGGCCAAATATTTCCCCTGTATCTAAACTTTTGCAAATTTTAAACAAATTCTGAATATTATTTCCATGTGTTTTTGTCATTTGAATCAAAGTGGTTATACATTTCCCATAAGAACACATGTTAATTGCAAATTAAAATCCTCATAATTTCTGAAATAAATAACGCTTTAGTGAATCGATTTAAAAATTGTACTGAAGATTCTAAACATATGTAAGGACAATCTGTACAGTTTTCATTAAATTCTCAATATTTTGAAAATAGGTACAAAACATCGTTAATCGGAATGATTAACTTTTGGCAGAGAATTTCGCCTTGTGACAGATACATGGCTAACTTGTATTATTTGATCAAATATTTCCCCTGTATCTAAACTTTTGCAAATTTTAAACAAATTTTGAATATTATTTCCATGTGTTTTTGAATCAATGTTGTTATACATTTCCCATAAGAATACATGTTAATTGCAAATTAAAATCCTTACAACTTGTGAAATAAATAACGCTTTAATGCTGAATCGATTTAAAAATTGTACTGAAGATTCTAAACATATGTAAGGACATTCTGTACAGTTTTCATTAAATTCTCAATATTTTGAAAATAAATACAAAACATTCTTAAATCTACAAAAAAAGCTTTTTCAAAAAAAAACGAAGAAGAAGAATAAGAAATCGATAATTTGCGAATACCGTGCAATGAAACGAGGTGAGGCCGCTAAATGGCTAGGCAAAATAATTTAGATGGCTCGCGCAAATAAGCGGTGATAGTTTGGCGGGCATGAAAAGGCATTTCGCGATTCGATTATCCGCGACGTGGCGCAGTTTGCAGCTCGGCGGCCGGAGCTAAATGCAAATTTCGCAACTTATGACGTTCAGCGGGCGTAATTTCGTTGCGAACTGTAACGCCGCATAACTTGGACGCTTGACGCACGTGAGTCACGTTTCATTGCGCGACAATGGGCCGCCGGTCGCTGCGTTATCGGAAGCTTTTTAATTACGAGGAGTTGCGAATTGCCGGCGAAATCAATTATGTGTCTCATTTACCTAGTTTGTCTCCCGTGAAACCGTCAATCGGATTGCGTATTCGAATGCGAACGCGGCCGATCGCGACGCGAGCGCCGGGCTCATTCAACCGAAATTTCCGAATTGTCCTCGCGAAACGTCGTAAGTCACGTCCTCGTCGTTGTCCGAACGGCAGGACCTCGAGCGTGTCCTTTTCGAGGGGATAATTTTTCGGACGCACGCGTGTCTTTCAATCCCGCGCCTTAAAATCCTATCCCTTTAACGAACGTTTGTCGACGAGTTTGCATTTTTTTTTTCTGTTTTTTTTTTTTTTTTTTTTTTTTACGAGATTTATCATTGGATTTATTAAACAGCGGACTCGGATTTGAATTTTAATGTGGAAAGACTCTCTTCAAAATAATGCAATATTTCGTTATATAACTTTTTAATGATGTTATGGGAAGTTGCTTTTTCTCATTTCCAACGTATTTCTACTTTATTTTTAATTTTTATTACTCGGAATCTCGTTAATAACGGTAATGCGCGACAGCGCATGCGGAACTTTTTCAGAAATCAGCGTTCCGGGAAAAATGAAAACCCGCGCACGGGTATCATAATAAAAAACGTAATAATATAGTTGCTGTAAATTCCAATTGAGAGATGTACACCGGTTGCGCGTTATAAGAAAATCGTCGAGAGGCGAAATCCAATTTTGAATTTTCTACCATGGAAAAGAATTCCATGGGAATTTGATATCCGAGTTCGATTCCGAGAGATACTCTTACCTTTTTGCGAATGGCAGCAGGAGGAGGAGGGAGGAGGGAGAGAAAACAGAGGTGTACGGATGTGTAGCAATTTGATGACGGGGATGGAAATGACGGATTTGGAAGTGAGGATTTTAACGAGAACCGAGAGATCTCGTTTCCATAAAAAGTTTGAACGGCGGATGAAAAAAGTTGGAACGCGCGATAGACGGCTTATTACAAGCCTCGTGGCACAAGCGTGCGATCTCTCGGTAGCATTATACATCGTACAGGTGTATTATGCGAAAGTCGGTCGGAAAGTAACAACAATTTCCGTTCGACTTGAACTTTCCTCGCGATAATCGTCACATGCATGAAACTAATCTCGACGATCCCGGCCACCGAACTTTGACGATCTCTCACCTGTAGCTAACCGATTTATCCGTTATTTGATCTAGAACGACATAGAGCGACGAATCTGCGTGGAATCTAATAGAGAACGTTTGTCGATGATATTGAAAATTAATGAAATTGCCGTCGCGATACCACGGCTGGTAGACCACAAACACCTTTGGAACTTTGAGGTCTGCTGCTAATTAATTGCAAATATTGTATTTCGCTTCCACCAAGTCAGATGGAATTATATTCCACGCGTAGAGATGTAATTTGGCCCTTCTATCTCCCTCTCTTTCTCTCTCTCTCTTCTCTTTATGTCGCAAACTTAGAAACAGCAAACTGCTCCTCAAGATATTATGTTACAGGAAACTTTTCAAAGAGTTGCTTAAATTATTGATTAAAATTCTTTCCGCCATTTCTAGAAAAAAAGAACAAGAGTACACAAGAGTTGAGAGATTTTATTATGACTTCTTTTCGCGGGAGAGAAAAGATTTGTCTTCGAAACATGGGGGGATTTATTCCAGCAAGAACTGC
Source organism: Camponotus fellah (assembly GCA_030586385.1). Lineage (NCBI taxonomy): Eukaryota > Metazoa > Arthropoda > Insecta > Hymenoptera > Formicidae > Camponotus > Camponotus fellah. The sequence continues at coordinate 2,474,901 of JAPIVC010000450.1, read as the reverse complement.
GCTCGGAAGTGGAAGGGATCAGGGCAATTCCGAGTTTAGGATACTCGGATCTTTAGCTAAATGAGAATGAGAATGGAAAGAGAGAGAGAGAGAGAGAGAGAGAGAGAGAAAGAGACGTGGTCAATGTATCGACAGGAAGAAGTATAACCGATCCGACAGACGGTCGTTTTCTCCTCGGGGACTCTGGGGGCTCTCGACACGACTCCCTTTAATTCCACGGCGGAAAGTACACGCGAACTTTGTGGCCGGACGGATTGCGTATTCACGTAATTCTTCGATCGAGGAAAAAGAAATTGCATTTAAATGGGCCATGCAAATCTACGGGAGGGGGAGGCGAGAGAGAAGAAAGAGAGAAAGAGAGAGAGAGAGAGAGAGAGAGAGCGAAGAAAAGGGAGAGAAGGGGGCGCGGATCGGCATCCCCCTCCCCCACGTCGTCGACCTGCCCCCCCCCCTCGCCCCCCCGTCGCATTACGTGCACGAGAGAATCTTGTTATGCTAATACGCGGCAACATTCCGCGGCTCTAACAGCCTGGCGTGCGGAAAACGAGTCGCCGATTTTTGCGGAGGATCGCGAGAAAGATGGCGGTCGTCTCTATATTGATCGCGTCGCGACGACGCTCGCCTCGTAAACGACCATGTTCGAAATAAAAGGGAAATTATTTCTCCATGTATCCGCTCGCGCATGAAAGTCGAGAGCGAAACATAATATCCGATTAACACGAAATATAAAAATTGAAAAATATTATTATTAAATGTTATTATTAGTTGAATATTATTGTTAATTTAATATTATTATTAACATCAAAAAGCGACATGTAATTGATAAATAAATAATTTAATATATATATAAACATATATATGCAATATATATGTAATATATTTGTAATATATATATAACATATTTGTAATATACAGGGTGTCCCTGACTACCGCTCAATATTTTAAAGGTAGATTCTCTGGCCAATTTCAAAACGATTTTTCCTCAGCGAAAATGTCGAGGCACTAATAGTTTTCGAGTTATAAATGATTGAAAATAAAGGGTTTTTCGCAAATTAAGCCTTATGGGAATAAAATATTAATAAAATCACATTCTTTAGTTAATTTTAGGTAGAGTTTACTTTAATAGAATTTTAATTTAAGGCTTAGTTAGAAAGATACATCATGACAAAAATTAGGAATATGCAAAAACTAATGATCTTCTTCGGCATTTTCGCTGAGGAAAAATCGTTTTTAAATTGGTCAGAGAATCTATCTTTAAAATATTGAGCGTTAGTTGCGGGACACCCTGTATATGTAATATATTCGCAATATATATGTAATATATATTTGTAATTAAATATATAATTAAGTATATAAATATATAAATTAAATATATAAATATTAATAAATTTATTTGAAGAGAAGCTAAATTAAATAAATCGAGATAATTGATTTTTTTTAATAAAAAAAAAAAAAAATAAATAAATAAACGCACATTTCCAAGACATTTCCCCGATGGCCCGCGGTCGCGTGAAAATGCGAGTCGACCGTTGAATTATAAAGTTCTAAAAATATTCGCGGTGACTTTATCTGCCCCTATATAAAGATCTTACCCTCCGCGGGTCCTTTTGTGAGGGGGGGGATGGCGTCGCCGCTTAACGCCGGCATAATTATTTTCAGTACGGGCGACCCCGCGGTCGTATAAAACGTCAGCCCCAGCGTGCGCGAGGCATGCTACCCTACCCTCGCTGGGAGGAGGGGCGGGGGGGGGAGGGGACGAAAACGGACGGGAAGCCGGGAGGGTGGAATAAGGAACGAGGAGACGGAGATCCTGGAAGGAGGGGAGGTCTCGCGCGCCGCGGGCGGTAAAAAATTTCTCTCTCCAATTCTCTCGTCCGCCTTGTGTTATCCCCTTCCTTCTCCCCTCCCCCCCCGCGGCCTACCCTCCTCCCCCTTTCTCGGTCTTCCCTCATCTCATTTTCATTCTTGTATTCGGTCTTCGCCCCCTCCTCCCCCCTCTGCCCGGAACTCTTGGGAGGAGACTTTTTTAATGAGTGTTCGCGGCTTAAAGGGGGAGAGGACGAAAAAAAAAAAGCGGATGAGTGGAGCGCACTAAGGGAATAGGAGCCATTAGAGAGAACATAATCCTTTTTACTTTCCTCTCTCTCTCTCTCTCTCTCTCCATCTCTCTCTCTCGCTTTCTCTCTGCCTGGCCCATCCTTGCGCGCCAACTAAGCGTAATTCACAAACTTTTGTCGGATTAAAAATGTCCGTCGGGCCGTCATGGTGATCTCCGTCCTCGTTCATCATCGCGCGACTCGGTCGCCAAAAGTCACCCCTTCTACTCCTTCGTGGAACTCTTCCATTAATTTAGAAATACATGTCCTCCGCGAAAGAAAATGGACGATCCAATAACCAGATTCGACGAATCTCGAGGTTGAAATTTCAAAAAAAAAGAAAAAAAAACAGGAAAAGGCGAAAACGAGGCATCGTGTCACGAATATCGAACATTTTGGAAGATTGGTATCCTTATCCTCGATCTAAACGCGTAACGACGCGATGTCAGGAGCGATAACCGTCCCGTGGTTGGTTGCCTTTGTACGAGAAAAGAGCGAGGGACTTGGCAATAATTAGCGACACGCGCGAGGGTGTGCTCTCCCGGTTAAGAATTGCGGAGGAACAATGTCCCCGTTGCTGCGAGTGTCCCCATTCCTCGTTAATTTCGCGCGAGAAAAAGCTGCCGTGTCCAGCTTAAAAGGAACGTAATAAAGGTCATCAGCCTCGCGCTCTCATTGTCTCATCCTCTAACGAGATAACGAGAACAATCTTATCGTCCTCGCTGCAACGAGACGCGTTATTACCCTCGAGCACCTAAGAGCGGGAATATCGATACGCGAAAGATTAGGTCGCGAAGGGAGAGAGCGCGGTTAACTAGGGGGAGAGGCGGAAAAGTGTCGGGACGGACGTCTCTCCTCGCGAAAGAATTCCGGATTCCGGACGAGTTGACTTTCCTCGATTAAAGAGCTGAAACAATAAGGGCGGGGAGGGGGCGACATTCCCGCGAATTGGGTGAGGGACCGATAGACACGCTCCCTCTAATCGTCTTTGGAACTTTAGGAATGAGGTGCCGAGCCGCGGATTAAGTGAGATTCTGCTGCCCGGGAGAAGACGGAGCGAAAGAAAGGGTCGGGAACCCGGGATAATCGGGGGACGTAACCCCCGTGAAACGGGAAGGGTTGGGGGTGGCTGAGGGGGACGGGATATTCCGGCGCGAGTTACCGGGTCCTCCTGAAAACGGCAATCACGAACGTAGTCACGGAGCGCTGACGGGGCAGAGATTGCTTTATTTCCCAGATTTTCCTATTTCGCGTGAAACAGTCGTCGGATACGAGCACCGGGAGCAGGGGGAGGGGGCGCGATGCGAAATCGCTCGTCGGGAAAGATATCGAGAGGCGAGAGAGAGAGAGAGGGACCGATGAATAATAGACAGCAAGCTGCATACATGACTTTCGCAGCGTGACAAGTAATGGAGCGAAAAAAGGGGGTGGGGGTGAATTTAATGGAAATTACAAATACGCGTCCTCGATATTTCTGCTCATCCCAAATATCGAAATATCGACGTTTTTAAAGGTGTAATAAGAACGAAGGGAGCCTCGAGCGACAATAGAAGCCGAAGAGAAGCAGTTGAGTAATTTTTCGGACTTTTTTTTTTCCTTTTCAACGATCAAGCGTGTTTCTTCTTTCCCTCGAACTCTTTTTTTAGAGTTCGTGTACCTCTAGGATTTTTACGATCGGGAAACTTAACTTAAAGGACGCCGATGTCCTGGGAATTTGCGCGTAAAAATGAACGCCGTGCCGGGGAAAAGCTGCAGTGATTTCTGGAAATCTTAGTCGAGGATCTCTCGAGGGGAATCGGGAGTGCATGAATTCGAAAACTTCGTGATGTAAGATGACGCGTTTCCGAGACGACGATGAATAATAGACAGGAACCTATTTAGCTTTCTCTCGCGCGATCGCAACGAAGTAAAGAGAGAGAGAGAGAGAGAGAGGAAGAGAGGAAGAGTAATGTTAGGCGGAGCATAAGATGGCGGGGACGATTAAATTAGTTGACGTAACGGAAGGTTGTTGCACCTCTCGGCGAAAGCTCCTGCAGGTACTTAACAGAGGAGGAACTATATTCCAGGATTTCCATTATGCTGCACTGCAAAATAGCCTTTCTCCAAGTTGCCGAGGGAACAATACGCAGACCTTCGACAATACCTTACAATACGTAAATTCGCGCTTCCTGTGGGCGAAATCAAAATCGAAAATCGCAGCTCTCGCGTTTGCGACTCGAGAACGATTCTCGGCAGACCAAAAGCCCAAGAATTGCATTCTGCGGCCAATAATGGGAATATCCCGTGTGTTTCGAGGGAAACCTACGTCAATGTTGTAGACGTATTTAAATTTAACTCAACATCATCCGAGAGAGCGTTCAAAAAAAAAACGCAACTAGGTCAACGAGGTCCGTCAGTGGCGCTTTTCCCGCGGGCCTCGTAAAACAAAGGACAGAATCCGGGGAATGCAGTTTGTCGGAGGACAAGGGAGAGGGAGAGAGAACTGATGGGGCGAGGGAGCCCCCGGTCCTCGGAGGATCGGCATTAAGCAGGAAGGGTACGACCGTGACCGAGTCCTGGTGCCAGGACCTCTCTCCTTGTTTTCTCACCTCGTGCAAGATTAACCGACCTGTACGCCTCGCGCGGATTAAATGAATTTTTCATCGGGCTCGCGCCGGATCTTGACGAAGTGCATCAAATCGCCTAACTTTTCTAGGGTATAAATCGTGGATTACGCTTGCTCGCGATAACGAGCCTGTTTTCCAGATTTGCGATAAGTCCTTGCGTTTCTTGGAGGCGAGAGAGCGGGATCTTTAAGAGATCTTCTTTGTAACTTGTCATCGAAGTCCTTTTTTTTCTTTTGAAAACTGAGGTTTCGAGATTGATTGATCGAACAAGAGAAAATTATTAAAAGAAAAAAATCAAGATAAAAGAAAATAATTAATAAAAATAAATTATTAAAAGAAAAAATCAAGATAGAAAAAGAATAAAAAAATACAAATAATTAATAAAATAATAAATTATTAAAAGAAAAAATCAAGATATAAGGAAAATATAAATAATTAATAAAAATAAATTATTAAAAAAAATCAAGATAGTAAAAGAATTAATAAAAGAATATAAATAATTAATAAAAATAATTATATGATAGATAAAGAAATAATAAATATATATTTGATTCGTCGAAATCAAGTCGTGAGATGATATCAATTCATCGATGACATAATTAAATTCTGATTTAAATGTGAAAAAAATAATGGAATACAATCTCTTGTTAATGTTTATTTTTTCCAGGACTTCTCATCATCCCTTTGGTCTGTCCATTTAATTTCAATTATATATATATATGTGTGTACTTTTTTTATTATATTTTCCCATCACTCATATATATTGTCTAGCTCCTCGAAATATAATTATAAAGCTGAAATTGCTCCGACGAGTCTGCTTTCTTTTATAAAACCCGTCTCTCCCAGTGAGCGCTTAAATGTGATTAATTTTCTTCCTAAAGATTTTTGTTCATACGAGTGGTATCCTCGGGTCCGTGCACACAAGGACCCGCGCGACCTTGCACGAGGAACGGAGAAGCAGAGGAGCAAAGAAGAAGGGAAGTTGCGCATTATGCACAATAAAGGAGAAACAAGAGGGTAACGTCAGACACACTTAGCGTCGGAACTTTTTGCCGGCGGCTCTCAGGCCATCCTTCTTCCCGGCGGGAAGGAAGGGAAAGGGAGAGGGGGACAAATCCAGAGGCAGAGGATTTAAAACGTTCTCAGGGAGCGTGTAAAACAGCGACGACAACGGCAGACCCGCGACACCAAGTGCAACGACACAAAGTGGGCCGGGGTGAAATTATTTCGGGGAACCCGCAGAAAATTATTCCGGACATTCTTCATCGCGAGAAAAATGTTCACCCTCTCGGCGACTTCTTCCTCGCCCTCCTCTTTCCCTCTCGCGGCCGCGAGGGCCACCGTCTCTCCATTTGTCAGGCTACCGAAAGGATCCTCCGCCGGCGATTATCGGGAGGGGAAATTGAATGTTGATAGATGAGAACGCGTGATGATCGAAGGAAAGATAATTCTCGAGCTCGTCCTCGTCGATATTATTAGGGAAAAGCCTCTTTAAAGATATTATAGAGGTTTTAATTTAATGGATTTTCAATTTTTTTTTGAAATTTCTATTAATCTACCGTCCGACATATTGAGTTACGTTAATTGCCGAATATTTTAGCATCTTCATTTTCGAAAGCTTCTCTTTTTTTCCACAATTTGTCTCTCTTGAAATATAAGGGTTTCCTCTGTTCTCTGTAAATTATGATTAGCTTTCTTTCTCTCTCTTTCTCTTTTATATTTTTGAAACTTATTTTAAGAATGTTTTGTACCTATTTTCAAAATATTGAGAATTTAATGAAAATTACAGAATGTCCTTACATATGTTTAGAATCTTTAGTACAATTTTTAAATCGATTCACTAAAGCGTTATTTATTTCACAAGTTTATAAGGATTTTAATTTGCACCGAATTAACATGTGTTCTTATGGGAAACGTTTAACCACATCGATCCAAATGACAAAAACACATGGAAATAATATTCAGAATTTGTTTAAAATTTGCAAAAGTTTAGACAGGGGAAATATTTGGTCAAATAATATTATACAAGTACTAACTGGTTAAAAAGATATTAAATATAATTCAATCAAGTTAGCCATGTATCTGTCACAAGGCAAAATTCTCTGCCAAAAGTTAATCATTTCGATTAAGGATGTTTTGTACCTATTTTCAAAATATTGAGAGTTTAATGAAAATTGTACAGAATGTCCTTACATATGTTTAGAATCTTCAGTACAATTTTTAAATTGATTCACTAAAGCGTTCACAAGTTACAAGGATTTTAATTTGCACCGAATTTTCTTATGGGAAACGTTTGATTTTCATGAAACTTTACACATGAAAATTATTCAAAATGTCAAACAATGTTTCATAAAAATGTTTCATAGAATATTAGAAAAAAAAACTTTTATTTAACCATATTTGTGAAATTTTGAAAAAAATTATTTTTTTCAAGATTTTTTCAAGTATTATCTTTTTATTTTTATTAACGTGGTTAAATATTTATTATCAAAGCATACAATTGTTTATTTATCGTTGGACACATTTAAGGATGTTTTGTATTTTCAAAATATTGAGAATTTAATGAAAATTACACAGAATATTCTTACATATGTTTAGAATCTTCAGTACAATTTTTAAATCGATTAGAAGCGTTCACAAGTTATAAGGATTTTAATTTGCACCGAATTAACATGTGTTCTTATGGGAAACGTTTAACCACGTCGATTCAAATGACAAAAATATATGGAAATAATATTCAGAATTTGTTTAAAATTTGCAAAAGTTACAGAGGAAATATTTGATCAAATAATATTATAAAAGTACTAACTGATTAAAAAGATATTAAATATAATTCAATCAAGTTAGCCATATATCTGTCACAAGGCAAACTTCTCTGCCAAAAGTTAATCATTTCGATTAACAAAATTCGGAATATTTTAGTAAGAACGCAATAAATAATATATCTCTGCGCTAAGATCAAATTGTAATATTCCACACAAAATACACCAAAAGTGGATATATTCGTCAATATTGATTTTCAGCTACTTTTTGCTGGAATTGTACAAATATTTGTATCCAGCGTCACTTTAAAGTACGTTTCCGAATTAGCAGATGATATTTTTGTCCCGAGATAATTACCATTTAATTTACAGTGAGCTAAATGTAACACACGCTATTCTCTTCGTCATTAAAAGACGAAGAGATTTAACTACTTTAGAAATTTCTTTTACTACTACTGCAAAGCACAGTTTGCCTCCAAACGCATGAGGTATACGTTTATTGGTCAGACTAAAGGGTAAAAAAGAAATTACTCGTGTAGAGTCAACCTTAAACTGTCACACTTTTTCTCATCCAGTTTTTAAATTCCTAGCCAGTCTTTTTAAATCTCTTTGAATTCCTCTTGAAATTCCTGTGACTCTTACAAAAATATTTAATAAAACAAAAATTTTCTTCCTCTTAATTTGCCTTAATTTCTCTCTTTTCACCTCTTTAGGATCGATTTTTCCCTCTTTGTAGATGCCAATCGGGTGATAGTGTCCACCTCGCGGATAAATAGAACAGAGAAAGATTCCAATCTCACCCAAGCGTGAGATGATGGAATTATTCGATGACCGTGAATCGCGCTTTGATAGCCGCGAATTGTTAAACAATCTTTCACGTTCGAAAGACATTCGCCCGTTCATTCGAGGACCCCACATTCGTCGCCGATCTAACGACCTCGAGTTCGCAGGCAACCCCTTCCCCAGGGTCGGCGGACGAAGTGGCTTTTGTCCGGCTTTTGTCGGCGCCGGATCGATCATCTATAAACGGCTTCTCGCTCAACCTGCACGCGCTTTATCGAGGTCGCGTCGCAGATCGGACGCGACGTATCGATTACTTCGTCCCGTTGCACAATACCGCGGATTATGGCACTTGAACGATTTCTTCGGGGCGCACTTCCCTCGCAGGAGAGGGTCTCATCCTCTCTTCCAGCTCTGTCGTACGTCTTTATACAGGGTGTCTGAACATTTTTCGCAGTCCCAAAGTAAGATAGATTGGCTCAAATTAAGAAGGAAAGTACTATTTTGCGATATTCGCTATAATTAAAAATTAATTAACAGAAGATCGGCCAATATACTATTTTGCAATATTCGCAATAATTAAAAATTAATTAACAGAAGATCAGCCAATCTGCGTGAGTAGAAGCGTGCGACGAAGCGGTAAATACATTGTAAAAAATTTTTGTGTAAATTTACAATTATTATAATGGGTAATATTGAGACCAACTATTAAAGGTGTATATTTACATGCATTAGTAAATTTACATTTCATACATCAAATTATTAGCTTAAATGATAAGTAAGCTTCTTGTACTAATAAATTTACATGTTAGAAGTAGATTTCTAGAAATGTTTATGTAATAATACATTTTGTAAATGTATTTATACAATTTCACATATTAAATTTAATTTACATGTTAGAAGTAGATTTCTAGAAATGTTTATGTAATAATACATTTTGCATATGTATTTATACAATTTCGCATATTAAATTTAATTTAAAATGACACATAATTAATGTAACAATTATGCTATTTATAACGAAAATATATAAATTCATGTATTTTTACAAAAATTAGTTATTTTACTCCTTATTGTGTAAATATTCGTTTATTAAGTGTAATTTTTAAATTTTATATAAATGTTACAAAAAATTGTACATTTACATAAAATCCAAAAATTACACTTTTAATCTTGCAATTTCTCATCAAATATAAATAGCGTAATTGTTACTGATTATATGTGTAATTTTACATACTTTTTTTACAGTGTAGGGAACGCAGATTGACCGATTTTTTAAAATTAATTTTCCCTTAACTATTGCGAATATCGCAAAATAGAATAGGATCTTTCTTTCTTAATTTGAGTCAATCTACCTTGAAACTTCGAGAAAAATCGCACCCTCTATAAGCGCCCCGGGTACATTTGCGACCCACGTGGCTCTCGGAGAGTCGAGTACCGGGTGATGACTGCATTTACGGTGTCATGGGATTATCAATATTTGGACGAGGCGTCAAAAAATTGTCGCAAATCGACGAGAAACGCGAAATTGCGATTCGATACGTCAATTTAGCGCATTTATTTTTCTTTCTTTTTTTTTCAATTTTTTTTCCTTGCCGCGTTTTATCGCTTTTACTCGTGGATAAATGCAGTATCAGCTGGTATGTGTGTCACGTGAAACGTCTGGCGTGTACGCGAACGAGAGGGAGCGAAAGAGGGCGATTTCGAGGGCGATTCAATATTGACTATTGCCCAATGAGAGAGCGGCGCGCGCTCGACATCAAACGAATCCATTCGCGCACAAGATTCTCTCGTTCACGTCTACGCTTTTATCCACATATCTCGAATCATCCGTAGGAAAACACATAAAACGGATGGACATACGTTAGAGGAGGAGCGTTATGGTCCTCTCTTTCGAAAGGAGGAGAGTCGAAAAATGTTTCAGGAACACGAAGAGCACGAAAATCAGCGAGACGCGGCCTCGAAAATTTATGAAAATGTCGGAGGACAAATCTTTGAGTCTCTTCTCGCGGAGAGATGGGCCCTCGGAGCGTAAAAATTCGCAAAGTCAAATATTTGCTGATGAGAACTGACGCGAAAGGAGGTGAATAAAAAAATATATTCGAGGGGAAAAAAATATACGAGCTCATCTTCCGAACTTTAATACCGAAAATTTGCATTCGCCGTTCGTTCGTTCGTTCGTTTGTCCGTTCGTTCATTCAGTCGGCATATATATAGCGTATATCAGCTCCTAGGAACACGCACGGACGGCCCGGTGGTGGATTATTTAAACAAATGCGCTCTCGTTAACGACGTCGGAAATGTCGCGAGCAGTCACGAGCCGCGTTTACATTAGTCGCTTGTCAGGTGCTACGGACGCAGGCTACGTGGAAGTAATTTATGGAGGGGAATAAAGCCCCGGAACACGCTCGACGGACTTTCCGCCGATAAACAACGTTATAAACAATCGCAGGCATTGATTGCAGCCATCGAGATCGATGGGCGATCCTCGATAAGATTTATCGCGGGATCTTTTCCATGTGTCTTACCGCGCGATCGCATCAGCTCTCTCGCTCTCTTTCAGCCGGGATTAGAGTCCTCGACGTAAAAAATATAGGGAAAAAAGGAAGCGTTTTAGCCGGGAAAAAAAGTTGAAGCGAATTAAACAAAATTCATCGTGACTCGAATCAAGTTGGAGAGGATGAGTTACAAATATTACAAATTTCGTATTCGCCGACGCGGACGCGAAAGAAATTCCTGTCGGATTTATCAGAAAATAAATGCGCGCGGAATTCGTAGCGGAATTATTGCGCGCGTTTCACGTGTCACGCTTCCGCCAACGGTGTCCGGTATGGATTGATTGGTCGGCGGTTTAATTAATGAACGATCGCGATACGATGAGAGCGACGGGGGGGCGCGGATCATTCCGGGAGAAAAACCGCGCGAGCGCCCGGTCGACGTTCTACGATAATTGATGACGCTGACAGAAAATTGATAATTCATTGTTCACGTCCGGCCGGAGTGAATAGATGGGTCTCGTCAGCGAAATAACAGAAGTCGGCGCGTTTGGTTTTCGCAGTTTCGCCCGACGATTGCACCCGCGGCCGCCCGGAAAGAGATGAAACTGAGGCTAAGACCTCCCTTCGAAGAAGACCTGCACTGAGAAAACAATTCTAGTTGCATTAATTAGAATTCTGGTAGATTCAACTAGTATGTCTGTTGGAAAATGGACGATCAGAGTTCTTGTAGGAATTACCAGATGAATCTGATTCATTTTTTCCTGTTAAATTTACCAAATTTTCTGGTTAATAATACGAAACTCGCCAGCACCGAGTGGTCTAAAATTTTTTCTTCAATCTAATCTCAAAAGTCTGTTTAATATTCTAAATTCCAACAAGATTATTGGATAAATTTAATCCACATTATTGAATAAATTATTTTAAATTTAGTTTGTTAGAAATTAAACTGATAAATAATGCACTGAGAAAAAAATCTGGTTGCATTAATTAAAATTTTGATAGATTCAAGTAGTATGTCTGTTGGAAAATGGACGAACCAGAATTCTTGTAGGAATTACTAGATGAATCTGATTAATTTCTTCCTGTTAAATTTAGCAAATTTTCTGATTAATAATACGAAATTCGCCAGCACCAAGTCGTCTAAAATTTTTTCTATCTAATCTCAAAAGTCTGTTTAATATTCTGAATTCCAACAAGATTATTGGATAAATTTAATCCAGATTATTGAATAAATTATTTTAAATTTAGTTTGTTAGAAATTAAACTGATAAACAGTGCACTGAGAAAAAAATCTGATTGCATTAATTAAAATTTTGATAGATTCAAGCAGTATGGCTGTTGGAAAATGGACGATCAAAGTTCTTGTAGGAATTACCAGATGAATCTGATTCATTTTTTCCTGTTAAATTTACCAAATTTTCTGGTTAATAATACGAAACTCGCCAGCACCGAGTGGTCTAAAATTTTTTCTTCAATCTAATCTCAAAAGTCTGTTTAATATTCTAAATTCCAACAAGATTATTGGATAAATTTAATCCAGATTATTGAATAAATTATTTTAAATTTAGTTTGTTAGAAATTAAACTGATAAACAGTGCACTGAGAAAAAAATCTGATTGCATTAATTAGAATTCTGATAGATTCAACCAGTATGTCTGTTGGAAAATGGACGAAAAGAATTCTTGTAGGAATTATCAGATGAATCTGATTAATTTCTTCCTGTTAAATTTACCAAATTTTCTGGTTAATAATACGAAATTCGCCAGCACCAAGTCGTCTAAAATTTTTTCTATCTAATCTCAAAAGTCTGTTTAATATTCTGAATTCCAACAAGATTATGGGATAAATTTAATCCAGATTATTGAATAAATTATTTTAAATTTAATTTGTTAGAAATTAAACTGATAAATAATGCACTGAGAACAAAATCTGGTTGCATTAATTAAAATTTTGGTAGATTCAAGCAATATGTCTGTTGGAAAATGGACGAACCAGAATTCTTGTAGGAGTTACCAGATGAATCTGATTCATTTCTTCCTGTTAAATTTACCAAATTTTCTGGTTAATAATACGAAACTCGCCAGCACCGAGTGGTCTAAAATTTTTTCTTCAATCTAATCTCAAAAGTCTGTTTAATATTCTAAATTCCAACAAGATTATTGGATAAATTTAATCCAGATTATTGAATAAATTATTTTAAATTTAGTTTGTTAGAAATTAAACTGATAAACAGTGCACTGAGAAAAAAATCTGATTGCATTAATTAGAATTCTGATAGATTCAACCAGTATATCTGTTGGAAAATGGACGAACCAGAATTCTTGTAGGAGTTACCAGATGAATCTGATTAATTTCTTCCTGTTAAATTTACCAAATTTTCTGATTAATAATATTAAACTCGCCAGCACCAAATCGTCTAAAATTTTTTCCATCTAATCTCAAAAGTCTGTTTAATATTCTGAATTCCAACAAGATTATTGGATAAATTCAATCCAGATTATTGAATAAATTATTTTAAATTCGATTCGTTAGAAATTAAACTGATAAAGTAATGCAAGAAGAGGATGCAGCTCAAACACACACAATCAAAGAGCTAGCATCTTCTTTCTGGCACTACTACTCGTAAGAGAAAAAAAATATACTTTGGATTTAACGTTAATACTAGTTCTTTATATATACATTTAATGGCAAATATTAAACACGAGTTAAGTTAAGAATGGCAAGCAAAAAAATTAATGTAACAAGAAATTTTATAGATCCAACCAGAAAATACTAACCAAATCCTTATAAAAAAATCTATTAAACGTTCTAGTTATAAAAAATCGAATCTTATCATGATAATTAGAAATTCTTGTTTGATTTAATCAAAATGCCTTCAATCATATACGTCTTGTTGATACAATCAAACGATTTTTCTCAGTGTGTCTTCAAAATGAAGATTGAATCAAGACGTTGGCTTCCTGACTCGATATTCTTAAATATTTCGCTCTTGATATTAACTTTATATATCCAACAATTGATAAACTCTAGGATTCTTCTTTGGAGCGAGGATAATTTCGAGCCCGAGTTGATCTTTGGGACTTGGGAGTCTCGAATCCATCTTTGCTTTGGTTTCAGGGAATAGGTATAGATGGTAGATTCATGGCTTCTCGGAATAACCGAATGGCAAATACCGGATATAAACGTAGTTTCCCAAGATAACTGCATAATAGTTTAAGCAGAGATACGTGAGCGCCGTCAACGGCGAGCTTAAGTTGGGAATTTATGAAATTGCTTAAGCATGTCCAGTCTGGGATAGGTTGACTTTGAGAACCACTGGATATTCGCGAATATATACCTGTTTCCATTGCTAATAGACCGGTATGCTGTATCCGACGTACAATACGGGCCTTTCATGTAGGTCTTACTGATAGGGCTTACTACTTGCGAGTTTGCCAATATTGTCGTAGGTCGTTGATGAATTTACCAAGCACGAGATAAAGGCCACTTAAGCGTGCTTAGGTTGTTAAAAAGTTTCCAAAATAGAATGCGCTTGCAAATTTCTTAAATAAAGCGTTATCTGTGAAAGGAGTAGTTAACGAGGCGACAAAATTGAAACATCCAACTTAACCTAATCTAATCTATCCCGATCGATTCTTAACTTCCTCCCCTGGAAAATCACAAGGCAAGTCATCTTTTATGACCGGGTCTCTTCAACTTTTCTCCAACCCTCCTCTGTGAACAGTCCCAATGCGTTAGGCGACTTGAAAAAGTGTCGTGCAACTGTAACACTTATCGTCTTAGTAACTTTTTCTCGCGGGATTTATACCATCTAATCCTTAGACAACGGACGCTGGATCAATTTCGACTCGTAGTGAAATTTTTACGGATCGCGGAATAAAATTTTCCAGTGCCTTTTAATTTCGCGTATATATTTTCCCTAAATAAGTTTCTTTCTCAAAAAATATTATTTCATTTTTATCTTCCTTTAATATTCTAACAACCGGAATTTTTATATTAATTAAATTAATTATACAATAATTGATAGCTAAAAATAAATAAAAATAGCTAGAAATAAATAAAATAAGAAACACAAATAAATAAAATATTTTCCTCTACAAAATTAGTCAATTTTTTATTAAAAATGGGATGAAAGAAAGGATATGATACGACATCTTTAGAAAACTCTAGGTTTTTCGAGATATAAAATTCAATTTTTTTAACAAAATAAAGTACTTAATTTTAGTAGTAAATTTTGCTTGGTAAAATTCAACATTAATCTTTAACTATATTTCCCGATCAATTTTCATGTCTTTGTCGAGCTCCAGGATATATATTATTCTGATGGGATAGGAACAGGCAAGTCATCCCCGTGTAATACCGTAATAACGTGTGTAACTGATGGGATATTTGGATAGTTGATGATCCACTTTTTTTCGACGTTCCCTGCTGAAGGAGAGGCACCATGAAAAAATAATAACTACTTTCGTGATCTTAGGCTCTCGTAGGTCACGTCATAAGGATGACGAAAATACATTTACTTCTCAAACAACCACAAAAATTTACTTTATATATGAATTAGCAAGTGTGTGCTCAGGACTCATCTTGGTTTCTTACTTTATAACTGAAATAATGATGATATGCCGTCTTGATTGAGAGCATAAATGCGTTTCTGAGATGAAAAAGTCACTCTACCACGTACATAACAAAAATTGTCGACACATTTACTCGGCGTTTCGAAAATAAAATCTAAAACGAAACAAAATGTTTCAAAATAACAGTAACTTCACAAAAAACCTGACTAGCTAAAACAAAATAAATTTAAACAATATGACTTCCATTTCAATCATAGCGAGTTCAGTGATATCAATCTAAATTCTTTTTCCTTTTTTCGAAATTTTCTAGATTGAAAATCAAATATTTTTCTAAATCTTAAAAGAAGCTATAAAAAAATGACTATATTTTAGAGGCAGAAATATTTTTTATGCTTTTCAAAGAATGTAATAATACACCTGTTGATGCACACGACAATTGGAAAAGTATTTTCGACATTACCAATATTTTTGTACAAAACTTTTATTTTTAAAATTTTTCAAAATAATTTTTTAAAATAATTTTTCAAAAATTTTTTTATTATTGTTGTAACTTTTGTACCTTATTGTACCTTACTTTTGAAGCCAATTTAACTTTTAATTTGAAAATTTTTTCTCTTATAGTTTCTGAAATATTCATCTCGAAAGAAAAAAACTGACTTTTTTCACAGGGATGTTTTACTCCCTAGACACACGTATGAGCACGTGTAAAAAAATACGTGTCCCTTATTGTCTAGAAAATAACACATTAAAAGCTCATCAAACTCGAAGGGGGACACTTTCGTGTAGGGTTGCACAAGATCCAAGACAAGATAATATTCGTAAAAATATTGTATTGATATTGAAAATTTTCAAAAATTAAATCTTGTCTTGGTCTTGAGTGAATATTGGTAGCAAAAATCTCGTCTTGTATTGTCTTGTCTCGATTTTATTAACAATTTTTTATCTAATATTAAAAAATTATTTAAATAATATTTAACATAATTTTAATATAATTTGAATTAATTATTACTATTGTATTATATTTTAATTATAATTATTACTATGTAATCGATATAAATGCCGTCTACATAAAAAAACATTTACTGTTTCATGGAAAACAGAAATTAATAACTATTTACAGACTCCAAGGAATGTGCAAATAAATATTTTGGAGTGATAAAAAAATCAGGTTCATATTTATCCCACATTGTCAAAAATGGCTCGAGACATTTTAAGTTCAACTGCCTCGTCCGTGCCAGTAGAAAGACTTTTCTCAATAGGAACTCTGACTATGTCAAAAAATAGAACCAGATTACAATAAAAAAATCTTTAAAAGCACTAATGTGCATCAATTCCTGGGTGAAATGCTCTTTAATGTCTAAAATTTGCGAGTTTGATTTCTAATTTATAAAAATATTATATTGTATTAATATGTTTTTAAATTTAAGTAAATGTTTTTAAATTTATTAATATAAACATTTTTATTAAATATAATTTTAAAATATAATTTTTTAAATAAAATAAAATTTTTTTAAATTCGTATATAGTGATTTTTTTTCATTTACAAATATAAATATTTTAGTTTCTTTGAAAACCAATAATCTTGACAAGACTAATCATGACAATCTTAGTCTTGGTATCGTCTTGATAACTAATTAAAAATCTTATCTTGATCTCGTCTTGAAATTCAAGACAAGACAATATCAAGATTAATCTTGGTGTCTCGTGCAACTCTATTTTCGTGCTTTTTCTCAATTGAATCTCACTTGCCAAAAAGAAGAAGGCACACCCAACCGAGTTACGACGTCAAGCGAGAATTATCCGAGTTCTGATGTAAACAGAAAGCAACTATTGCTCGAGTTATTTATCGATGTCGGGGCAAGGCTGCGGATATTCAATACCCTCGCGAATCTCATCGACATATTGCAGGGAGATATCGACTCCCCGTTGCGGGTAGCTTCGCAGCGATCGATCGTTACTCTGATTAGCACGCTAGAATACGCCGCTACGATACGCTCGTTGATGCAGATGCGGGCGCACGCACCGGCGGTCATTGCGGTTTTTAACGGTGGTCACGCGCTACGAAACGCTCACTGTTACGCGCTCGTATATAAATCCTCGAATTACATGACGGTAGATCATGCCGGTCGCGCCGCATTGTTGTTATTCGAATGCGCGAACCGCGTCATTACGACGTCCGCCGACGTGCGCACGCGCGATTGATTTCGAGCGAGCTGCGCTTCCGACTTTATTGTCCGACTCGCGTGCCCGAGACTCGCCTGTCATTTCCGCCCGGCGTAATCGCTTCCCTTAACGCGCAAATAATACCGATTGTGTTTTTTTTCGCGTCTCGCTTTATCCGGGAAGGGAGGTTGGGAGGGTGAGTTATCGTTACGCGTGTTGTGCCCTCGCCGCCTGCCTCGTCCAATTTATCGATCCCTCGCGTTGTAACACGCCATTTTCGTTTAGAATGGCCCGTGTAATAAAGTATGCCAAATGTTTGCATTATTGTAACACATTCGAGAACGCTAACGAGGAAAATTTAGAAACTGGAAAGTTTTGATTTTAATGAAACTTTACAGACGTGTAGTACAGGGGAGGGGTAGGGAGGTAAATAGATTAATTAAAAATTTTCAATTTTACGCTACCGAAAATGATTTTAAGGATATGATGTACTATAAAAGTTTTAGGATGAGAATATTTTTGTTAGTAGTTAAATAGGGGTGTTTTTATAATAAAACTTTTGCATACAACATTTTGTAGTAGCTCGAACAATTTTCGAAATGAGAAAAGCAAAAAGTTGAGGGATGGTTTCATTCTTTATTGTTAGAATCATTTTTTAGGGTTAAATTGAAAATTATTAAATTTATCTTTTTAACTTCGTTATATGTATAAAATAAATTGAAGGATATAATTTACTGTAAAAGTTTTAGGATGAGAATATATTTTTATTTATCGAATTAATAAAATAATTTTGTTCAAACATTTTTTAAAAAATTGTTTCAAAAATTATTTTCCCGAAAGTTTATTAAAGTAGTTGAATAGAGGTGTTTTTATAATAAAACTTTTGTATACAACATTTTGTAGTATCTCGAACAATTTTCGAATATATCGAGAAAAGCAAAAAGTTGAGGGATGGTTTCATTCTTTATTGTTAGAATCGTTTTTAGGGCTAATTGAAAATTATTAAATTTATCTTTTTAATTTCGTTATATGTATAAAATAAATTGAAGGATATAATTTACTGTAAAAGTTTCAGGATGAGAATATATTTTTATTTATCGAATTAATAAAATAATTTTGTTCAAACATTTTTTAAAAAATTGTTTCAAAAATTATTTTCCCGAAATTTTATTAAAATAGTTGAATAGAAGTGTTTTTATAATAAAACTTTTGCATACAACATTTTGTAGTAGCTCGAATAATTTTCGAAATGTATCGAGAAAAGCAAAAAGTTGAGGGATGGTTTCATTCTTTATTGTTAGAATCATTTTTTAGGGCTAAATTGAAAATTATTAAATTTATCTTTTTAATTTCGTTATATGTATAAAATAAATTGAAGGATATAATTTACTGTAAAAGTTTCAGGATGAGAATATATTTTTATTTATCGAATTAATAAAATAATTTTGTTCAAACATTTTTTAAAAAATTGTTTCAAAAATTATTTTCCCGAAATTTTATTAAAGTAGTTGAATAGAGGTGTTTTTATAATAAAACTTTTGCATACAACATTTTGTAGTAGCTCGAATAATTTTCGAAATGTATCGAGAAAAGCAAAAAGTTGAGGGATGGTTTCATTCTTTATTGTTAAAATCGTTTTTAGGGCTAAATTGAAAATTATTAAATTTATCTTTTTAACCTCGTTGTATGTATAAAATAAATTGAAGGATATAATTTACTATAAAAGTTTTAGGATGAAAATATATTTTTATTTATCGAATTAATAAAATAATTTGGTTCAAATATTTTTTAAAAAATTGTTTCAAAAATTATTTTCCCGAAATTTTATTAAAATAGTTAAATAGAGGTGTTTTTATAATAAAACTTTTGCATAAAAATTTTTTATTATCTCGAACAATTTTCAAAATATGTATATCGAAAAAAGTAAAAAGTCGCTGTACATATGAAGAGTAGCTTCATCCCCTAGTTTCTGGGTTAAAATTTTGCAACTGAAAATTTCTAAATTCACCTTTTAAAACCCCGTTACACGTAAAGTGTCATCAAATTCAAAATATTCCAGTTTGCGAGAAACAGCGTTTTGTAATATTTCGATAGTAATTATGTCTCGACTATCGATTATCTATTAAATGTGCACATTTTTATATAAAATAGACAGAGTGTAGCAAATTCGCGTATCAATCTAACATAATGATCAAACTAATTACGACATGTTATTAAAACAAATAACTAAATTTAGTTAATTATTTTAGTAACGTGACATAATTAGTTTTATCATTATATTAGATGCGCAAACTATACAAACTTTGCACAAAAATGCATAAATACACGCTTAATTTATTACAACATTAATAGAGTAATGTGATAGTTTTGTAGTTTGCGAATACCGCGAGGGAATGACCTAGATAATGGCCAGGGCCACTCTCCGCGGGACATCGAGGAAATTACGAGGTATATAGCCGACGTTCCTTTTCAGAAGACACAAAATGGAAGGATTAACATCCTCCAGCCGACTATAATAATAGAATTACCCCGACAACGAGCGCGGGATTTTCGTGGGTCCGGGTTACACGCCCGCAAAAATACTGCTCCGCGACGCGCGATGTCGGGGGTAGCCCGGGCGATAATCCCGGACCCGGATGAAGTTGAAAATGGGGTAGAAACATGCCGACACCCTCGCCGAGTCATAAACCGCTTTGTACATCGTCCCGCTTTTTCCGGCAGGCGCGTGGAATTGCGATACCGGAAAAAGTCCGTCTCAAAGTCTCCCTAAATTGTACTTTTTCCCTTTTAGTATGATGGATTATAATGTAGAACAAGTTGGAGAAGATGAAAAAGAAGTAGGCTTTGTGAAAAAAATAGCAAATGTTGCTGCAAATTTCTTGTTTTATTAAATTTATAATTTTTTTCTCCAATTCGCTTCAATAAGTTCTAATATTATTTATGTTCATCTTAACAGATTCTAGCTTTATTTAAGTTTCGTTTAGTACACGATAAAAAATATTTTGTATTTCTGTTGAAATTTTCTCGTGTAAAAATTTTTGTGTTAAATTTTTAACATATTCTTATGTTAATGTAACATATTATCGTTGCGTTATTTTGACATTTCTGAGTTGAGTTAATATTCACCGTTTCTAAGAGTTAAAATAACACAATTAATATGTAAATGTACGAATTTTTGATGAAATAAGTTGTATGTTAAAATGAACAGATAAGTTGTGTTATTTTTCTCTCTATAACAGTTTCCATATGTTAAATCGACATATCTCTTCTGTTATTTATCTCTTCTGTTATAAAAATGTAAGAATAACATTTTCTTTTAAATAAATTTAACATTATAAATATGTTAATTTAACATAAACTTTATTTCCAGATAAAATTTAAATATTACACTTTTGTGTTCATTTTTAAACATATTATTTGTGTTATTTATTTACATACTTGCCTTCTGTTAAATTAACATTAAAATTAGAGTGAATAAATTGGGACATGTGAAACATGTTAAATTTAACACAAAATTTTTTACTGTGTAGCTCTTCTAATTTAAAGATTGCAAAGGTTTTCTAATTTATTTTAAGCGGAAGGGATAAAACGAAGAGACATCCTACGTGTTTTTTTTTTAAATTAAATTTCACGTTAACGTTAGAAGAGATACATTACGAGCGATACGAAAGCATATGTTAAGACAGCCGTAATATGTTAAATAAATGGCGCTCGCAACGTTCGCATAATCGATCCTGGCTGAGATATGCGAGCGCTACAGCAATTTTACTACGTCAGTTACGACGTCTTAAAAACGAAGCCGGAGGGGTTACAAAGGGGATCGTTTATTCGAAACACAAATATCCATTATTTCCATAATATTCATCGTGGGTGAGTGCAGGTGCTGCGAGGATTACAGAGATTTGAAAATATTATAGACCCGAGAAATCCCGAGAGAGAAGGTAGATCAGAAAATGGCTTTCTTTCCCCAATCCCCGTCCCTCGTTTCAGTTTTCGAGCCGTTTTGCAAATGACAAAAGACTCGGAATTTCGAGGATGCTACTTGTATGTGTAACTCTGGCGCGGGAGAAGCGAGACACCCTCCTCCTACCTCACAATTCCCGAATATATTGTCTGAAAGCGACTGGCTAAATTTTCCCTCTTCAAAGGGAGAACACGGGCTGTTCCACGAGAAATTATTACATGCCTCGTGTTTTTTCTTTTTTTCTTTTTTTTGTAGGAAATATCACAAAAGATGAACGATTCCCGAGCAATATTTGACGTAACAAGTTTTATTTTTCTTAGGGAAAAAGTTCTCCTTTTGTTTCCCCTCTAACACTTCGCGAGGAGCGGGGTGGAATCGATTTAAGTCTGTCACTCTCTGTCAGCTTCGCGTATTACAATATTGTAACGTGTCAAAATTCAGAGAAATTACGTATTTTTCGAAGGGAGAAAGACAGGAGGCAGCGAAATATTTTCGTCGGGATTCGATCGAATTTGCGACATGCGATTTAATGGCGGGGATAAGAATTTCGTAATCTTCGGAAAACTTTCTTATCTAAGTGGAGAGGAGACGAGATAAAACACGATGACTACAGCATGAGAGCAAACGAAATGGAGTTTCCAGTCACGACTACGATTACGCAGCTAATTGCACCTAATCGCACCCATAACCCATCGGTTTCCCCGACGTCGGGTGTATCTTTCTTCCTCGACGACCCACTTTCGACCACCCCTTTCCCCTTATCTGCCACACTTTCCAGGGAAGAGCGTATCTTATACTTTCGACGACCTAATTTAGATGCGCGATAAGAGATAAAAGATGTACCGCCAGCTGTATTTCGTTGCCTTCGAGGATTTTATTACAAGTTTAAGGACTTCTGTACTTTGTTATTTATCAGTCGGAATGTTTTATCGCGAGAAAAAGCTAGCGAGGCAGTAAACGTTATTACACGACGATCTCTCCAGACTCGGTAATGTATAAGAAAGGCTTATTAAAAGTCGTGTGAAAATTTGAGGGCTATCTTTAGTTTTGTAAGGGCGCAAAATGTAGCCAAATGTTGCCAAATGATTGTATCAACAAGACATATATGATTGAAAGCACTTTGGTTAAATCAAACAAGAATTCTAGTTATCATGATAAGACTCGATTTTTTATAACTAGAACACTTAATAGATTTTAATATAAGAATTTGGTTATTGTAGTATTTTCTGGTTGGATCTATAAAATTTCTTGTTACATTAATTTCTTTGCTTGCTACTCTTAACTTAACTTGTGTTCAATATTTACCATGAAATGTATATAAAGAACTAGTATTAACGTTAAATCCAAAGTATATTTTTTTTCTCTTACGAGCAGTAGTGCCAGAAAGAGGACGTTAGTTCTCTGATTGTGTGTGTTTGAGCTGCATCTTCTTCTTGCATCACTGTTTATCAGTTTAATTTCTAACGAATCGAATTTAAAATAATTTATTCAATAATCTGGATTAAATTTATCCAATAATCGTGTTGAAATTCAGAATATTAAACAGACTTTTGAGATTAGATGGAAAAAATTTTAGACGACTTGATGCTGGCGAGTTTAGTATGATTAACCAGAAAATTTGGTAAATTTAACAGGAAGAAATTAAACAGATTCATCTAGTAATTCCTACAAGAATTCTGGTTCGTTCATTTTCCAACAAACATACTGCTTGAATCTACCAGAATTCTAATTAATGCAACCAGATTTTTTTCTCATTGCACTGTTTATCAGTTTAATTTCTAATAAACTTTAACAAAATTTAAAATATTATAATTTATTCAATAATCTGGATTAAATTTATCCAATAATCTTGTTGAAATTCAGAATATTAAACAGACTTTTGAGATTAGATGGGAAAAATTTTAGACGACTTGGTGCTGGCGAGTTTAGTATAATTAACCAGAAAATTTGGTAAATTTAACAGGAAGAAATTAAACAGATTCATCTAGTAATTCCTACAAGAATTCTGGTTCGTTCATTTTCCAACAAACATACTGGTTGAATCTACCAGAATTCTAATTAATGCAACTAGATTTTTTTCTCAGTGCACTGTTTATCAGTTTAATTTCTAACAAACTAAATTTAAAATAATTTATTCAATAATCTGGATTGAATTTATCCAATAATCGTGTTGGAATTCAGAATATTAAACAGACTTTTGAGATTAGATGGAAAAAATTTTAGACGACTTGGTGCTGGCGAGTTTAGTATGATTAACCAGAAAATTTGGTAAATTTAACAGGAAGAAATTAAGATTCATCTAATAATTCCTACAAGAATTCTGGTTCGTCCATTTTCCAACAGACATACTGCTTGAATCTACCTCTAATTAATGCAGCTAGATTTTTTCTCAGTGCGTGTCACTTTGTCGCGTCAATATTCTACCTTGATAACAATATAACAATATAATATCTATCACGCGCGCAGACATACGCGTGAATTTTCTCTTCAATTTAATTCTCGACGAAATTGAACATCCGAAATCCTCAGATGCTCGAGGAGCCGGTGTTTAATCATCCCTGTATATCGGCGAGAAAAATACACAATTTCTCCGAAATGTCATTGTGATTCCTTGAATTTCCCCGAGTTCTAATCCCCGGGACGCGGGAAACGGTTGCGCGGTAATTATTTTTCACGGTGGATGAAAATTTCGCCGAGGAAAAGCCCCGCGGGGGTGGTTCTCGCCACGCGCTGAAGGGTTCGGCATAATCCAGGCCGTGAAATACGAGACAGTTGCCTCGTGAAAATATAACGGGCGGCTGTTAAGTAGGAATATAGAGTCCGGTGCGCGGGCAAGCGCCGTCGCATAAATTTCGCGACGTGTAGAAGCAGCGGGGGGAGGGGGGAGGAAGGAGGGGAAGAGAGAGAAAGAGAGAGAGAGAAAGAGACAAGTGGCGTTTTACGCATTTATGGCGGGCATAAAAAAAAATGTGGATTTTATAAATGAAACATTCCGGTCCCCAGCGATGTTGGGGAAGGGGGGGAGATGCTGGGGGGGGGGAATAAGAACGGCGGTCAATTTTCAACTTGTTTAACAGTTTATGGCTGTTTCTCGGCTTCCTGTCCGCACCACCGAATTTATTCCCGCCTACTTACTAGCCATCGACGGTGAATTTTCGCTCTAATGTGTAATGCGGAATAAAAAAAACTCGGTTCATATTCATTCCTGCTCGGCAGGAAGCTTTTAATTCTTCGCTTGCGTAAATTCCGCATCAAATGAAAGTTATCACATTTTAATTATTTATCGTTTGTATGCGGATACTTTTTTTTTTTTTACAAAAATATGTATTTAAATATTTTACAGTATTAAAATTAGTCTGCATTTTAAATTATTTTAGGTTGTTTGTTTTAATAAAATTAAATTTCTCTAATACTGGAAATTAATGATTTCTCTCTTAAAGGCTCTTTATACATTTAATTAAATAAAATTGATCGTAAAATATCTCATAAAAATTTATTATTTAGGAGATTTTGAAGATTAAATTAAAGTCCTAAACCAAAGACTTAAAAAATTAATTGAAATATGAACGTAACGTTTA
This sequence comes from Camponotus fellah, assembly GCA_030586385.1. Taxonomy (NCBI): domain Eukaryota; kingdom Metazoa; phylum Arthropoda; class Insecta; order Hymenoptera; family Formicidae; genus Camponotus; species Camponotus fellah. Next base: position 2,449,880 of record JAPIVC010000450.1, on the reverse strand, counting down.
ATTAAGTCTGAAATTAAAGCTTACTTGATTAGATAAAAACTTTTGGTGAAAATTTCTCTCTTACACGCTCTTTACGCGTTGAAATAAAATTGAGAGATCAAAGAAATATCGTAGAAATGATACAGAATGTTTTGAGATTAAACTAAAATCCTGAACTTAAAATAAGAATTAAATTATGAATAAAATCTCGAAATAAGAAAGTTTCCTCGGAGACATGGCCGCAAACGCCTTGTTTAAGAGAGAGCTTTAGACAAGCTTTCTTACTTTCTCGGGGTCCTAAACTCATATTTTAAGTTGAGACGTTTAAACCTGAAATATCTCGTATAATAATAATAATGTATATGAATAGCGCGCGTAGAACGCGAGCTGTACGCTAGCAGTATTAAAATATGAATATTGAAACGTTGCAGAATACGTAATCGTTCTTTCATCCGGGCTATGAATTTTCGTTGGGAAATAATCTGTTTTAGATCAAAATACGACGGGGCCAAAATTACCTTCCACGCGTTAACGCCGACGTAATAATTTTCATTGCATTGAGAATGAGAAAAAAGATGGGAAGGAGTTGAAAAGAGGGGAGGAGAAAAACTGCGTTTCCATCACGGCGCACCTTTCAATCCCCGTGGCTCTTTTATTGGTAGCACAATGTGATTAGAGAGTGGCGCCGATAATGGAGTTACCGAAAGAATCGTTCTGGGATGACAATAAAGCGATTAACGCAAAGGAACGTCGCTCATTCTCTTTCGAGACCTCGCGCTTTTTTTTTTTTTTTCTTTACAATCGATCCAGGATTAACGACTTATGACTCAGCCAGAAACTGCTGAGAAATGCCTTTCAACCATTAGCATGCTAAATATTTGATATGAGGATATGAGGAATCTAATAAAAATCATTTCTGAGACTTTTAATTCTTCACTTGCATGTATTTCGAATCGAGTAGAAATTATCATAAAATTTTAATTGTTCGTTTATTATTCTTTTTAAATGTTTATTTAAATATTTTCTAGATTATTTATATTCGAAAGCAAGTTTCAAAATTAATAAAATTGAATTTCTCTTAATGAAGTAAATATTGTCAAGTGCTTGAAAATATTAATTCATTTAAATCTTTAATTATATTTCTAATTAAATTTGAAATTAGAGTTTGACTATGCAAATTAACAAAGGAAGCAGTATAATAGAACTGTATAATAGAATTGTATTATAATGAATAATAATTTAATAAATGTTATAAAATATTATAATAAATATTAATTATTATTATTATTATTACTATTATTATTATTATTTTTCTTTTATTATTATTAAATATTAAAAAAAATAGAATCAATAACTTTAAAGATATTAAAGCTGATTAGAAATGTATCAAAGATGTAGATATTAATCAAGATTTTTGTAATCAAAGATGTCAAAATCTCTACACAATTAAATTTTTCTAACAAAAGTGAAAAAATGATGCTTGTAAGCTAAAATTAGTGAAATGAAAATTCACTATTCACTTATCCCTCCGCAGCTCCATCCCTTCGATTGTCCTTGGCCCCACTTTTCCTACTTTCCTTCAATCGAACTTCTTACAATTAGTCGATTCTCTGGCATAAACGGCCTTGTCATCGTCGGCCATTGATTCGTCGCAAGTTTGGGCGAAGCCACTATTAATCAGACGCTGTCGCGAGCTCGGAGAAGAAAGGACGAAGATGAGGCGCACGAAAGGATGCGAAGGACGGAGGGGGCGAACGAAAGTCGTCAGGGATAGACGGGAAGGGAGGATGGAGGTCGAGAGCAATATTTCAAGCGGAGATCAGACCGCGCCGGCCCTTCTCTTCTTCGACGGCCATTAACTCGAATTACGGTCGCTTCGCCGGCTACCTTGAAAAGATGAACTTCACGACGAGGGCGAAGACAAGGACGTCTTTTTCGACGAAGGCGATGAGCGGCCAAATCTTTACGACTTTACCGAACCGTCTGAAGCCGTCGCTCCCCTTTGCAGAGGACGTTCCTGCACATCCTCGTCCAGGACTCTCGGATATCTCCGGACCTCGTCCACCTCGCTCGTAAAACCCGGTCACCGAGCCGTGACGGTTACGTGACTGTGATTTTACGTTGCTAGCCTGGAAAAAGCGCGGTAAAGGTGCTGGGCGCTCGTCGCTATTTTCGCTGCCGCAGAAAAAGGATGTGATAAGACGCGCCATTCGTTCGCTTAAAAGCGAACATTTCGGAACGTTGGTCGGGAGTCGATATATTCGAGAGATTTAGCGTTTAAGTATTAGCGACAAATTTCTATAATACACTTGGATCAAGCTGTCATCAGTAGAAATGTGCAGGGTGTTTCTTAATAAGTGCGAAAAATTTTACGAGACGATTCTTTGTCGAAAATTAAGGGGAGATTTTACATACACGGTAAAAAACATTTTGTATTTCTGTTGAAATTTTCTCGTGTAAAAATTTTTGTGTTAAATTTTTAACATACTCTTATGTTAATGTAACATATTATCGTTGTGTTATTTTGACATTTCTGCGTTGAGTTAATATTCATCATTTCTAAGAGTTAAAATAACACAATTAATTGTATTAATGTAAATGCACGAATTTTTGATGAAATAAGTTATATGTTAAAATGAACAGATAAGTTGTGTTATTTTTCTTTCTATAACAGTTTCCATATGTTAAATCGACATATCTCTTCTGTTATTTATCTCTTCTGTTATAAAAATGTAAGACAAATGTAACATTTTCTTTTAAATAAATTTAACATTATAAATATGTTAATTTAACATAAATTTTATTTCCAGATAAAATTTAAGTGTTACATTTTTGCGTTAATTTTTAAACATATTATTTGTGCAATGTTATTTATTTACATACTTGCCTTCTGTTAAATTAACATTAAAATTAGAGTGGATAAATTGGGATATGTGAAATATGTTAAATTTAACACAAAATTTTTTACTGTGTATAAACTCTTATATCCCTGGGAAGTTACACTTTTCCAAAAATGGAGATTTTCCAAAAATTAGGTTTTTATTTTTTTCTCAAATTTGGAACAAGTTAGAAATGAAATTAGATGGATATTTTCTACTAGTAGAAAGATTATTTATTAATATTTTTTTCGGCCTCCACTATTGTTATAAGCGAATGAAATTAGCAACCTATTCAACTTTGATAAACCCCTCTTAATTTTCGATAAAAACCATCTAACATTTTTCGCACTTATTAAGAAACATCCTACATATTTTTAAAAAATTTTATTAGATATTTAATAATTCAAATTGAGCGCAACACGAGAAATTAAAATCAAGATCTTAAAATTAAATTGTCAAAAAAGAGTCGTATTTCTCTCGAATTATTAATTAAAGATTATAATAAAAAAATCAGAAATTAATGTTAATTAATTAGAAGGGGAAAGTTCTAAATTGAAGCCGTCGAAATGTGATATTGCGCTTCGATGAAGCCCTCGTTTTCTTTTTAAGCTCTCGATCTTCGTTAGACACGTCAATCACGCGTGTCACCTAATCAAACTTTGCTCGCCTCTGTGTGTCGATTAGATCGGTCTATATGCGAATCGACGAATACAGAGAGCGACGACGTAAGGGCTGAGTAATGACGCGGAACACCGATCGTGAAGGGACGACTTAAGGGGTTATTAGAAAGCGAATGTACGTAAGGCGAGTGTTAATTGGCGGCGGCACGGTCGTTTTAATTGCCAGGTTAGCGACTAATTGCCTCACTAAATCCCGGGCTTTCCACTTACAACCGTCCTCGATTCGTCTCCCCGAATCCTCGATATCACGTTCTGCCAATTCGTTCGGGGAAAAAGTTTAATGGCCGACGAGGAATTAAACAATTAGACGCTCTCCCGGTATCCGACATTCGCGAATTACGTTCTTTAATTAAGGACTCGGGAGACTCTCCTAGGACTCTCCCCGAAGGCGTTCGTTGCGTTTCGGAGGGAAATCCTGGGAGACCCCGGAATCCTGGATCATCTCGGATTCTTCAAACTTAACCCTTTGAGAATCATAACTTACACGTTACCTAAAGATTTCTCCAACTTGGACAAAGTCGTTGAATTATAGGAATTAAGCCGATCGCAGGCAATTGCGAGTAATAAGCGTAAGAATTACGCGATTAAAGGAGCAGGAATGAGAGCAATGTTTAATCTATCAGAGGAATCTTTTTTTCTTTGTAAAGCCAAAGTGATACAAGTCGAATTGGAGTTTGAGATGTAGATTAAAATTTATTCGATGGCAATGATTAGATGAGGAGAAAAGTCACTATGTTAGACAAAATTGAAACAAATTTTATTCAATAAATAAAACCATTTATATTAATAAATTTAAAATAAACAAAATAAACAATATAAAATTTTGCACAATTATTTATCTATATAAAACTTTGCAAACTCCTAATTATTAATCGACTCACAATAATAATTAGAGTGTACAAGACAAGATTATATTCATAAAAATATTATATTGATATTGAAAATTTTTTAAAATTTAAATCTCGTTTGTTTTGTTTCGATTTTTTTAACAATTTTTATTTAACTGAACAGTTGTTTAAAATAACATTTAACGTAATTTTTATTGAAACAATTATTATTTTTATTATTCGTATTTATTTCTCAAAATACTTGTTATTTATTTTGTTTATTAATTCCAAATTTATTAATATAAATACTTTTATTTATTGAATAATTTTTTTTTAAATGCGTCAAGCATGTGTGATTTTTCTCATTTAATTTTCAAATATACAAACTTTATTTTTTGTTAAAAACAATTAATCTTGACGATCTTAATCTTAACATCATCTCGACAATTAATTAAAATTCTTACCTTGAGCTCGTCTCGAATTTAAAAAAAAAACAAGACATTATCAAGACTAGTTTTGGCATCTCGTGCAATCCTAGCAACGATACAACGTTACAAGACGGATCAACATTAAAATCGTCCTCTTTTACGAGCGGACGAGAGATCGCACGTTCACGAGACGAATTCTGGAAGAATTTTATGATTTTTATCCGGTTAGCGCGCGAGTCCCGGCATCGATAAATCACCGGATTGACCATCATCTTATTCGCGAGCCGCATTAAAGTCGCGGCTACTCTCCTAAAGAATCGCGCTTCCTTCCACACCTTTCTCGTATTTATGGTATACGGAATCGCGACGCTAAAATGACCTCGATATAAGGGTAATGACCATTTTCGCGATGATCCAGGGCTATTCCACGTGACGACTATTTTATTGAGAGAAAACGCAGCAAAATGAGGATCCTGGTGTGTTTACGATCACGAAACTCGGGAAATTTTCGACCAAAGTCCCAACAAGAAAGACTGATCGAGAGTCTGTTTACGGAAGCAAGTCGCAGACGTGGTCTTTTTCCTTGGTTCAGTTCTCTTCGGCAATCATCTGTATTAAAATGCACGATGGAATACACGAACTTTCGAATCTCCGGACTAGCAGTTTTCATGAATCTCTCGCGAGCAGGAGATCGAAGGATTCCAGAAACGATTAATACTTTGTTAATCGTATTAAAAGGAAGGTTATTAAAAGTTATTAAGAATGTTTTGTACCTATTTTCGAAATATTAAGAATTTAATGAAAATTGTACAGAATGTCCTTACATATGTTTAGAATCTTCAGTACAATTTTTAAATCGATTCACTAAAGCGTTCACAAGTTATAAGGATTTTAATTTGCACCGAATTTTCTTATGGGAAACGTTTGATTTTCATGAAACTTTATACATGAAAATTATTCAAAATGTCAAACAATGTTTCATAAAAATGTTTCATAGGATATTAGATAAAAAAAACCTTTATTTAACCATATTAATGAAATTTTGAAAAAAAATTATTTTTTTCAAGCATTATCTTTTTATTTTTATTAACGTGGTTAAATAAATTTTTTATCAAACCATACAATTGTTTATTTATCGTTGGATACATTTAAGAATGTTTTGTACTATTTTCAAAATATTAAGAATTTAATGAAAATTGCACAGAATATCCTTACATATGTTTAGAATCTTCAGAACAATTTTTAAATCGATTAGAAGCGTTCACAAGTTATAAGAATTTTAATTTGCACCGAATTAACATGTGTTCTTATGGGAAACGTATAACCACGTCGATTCAAATGATAAAAACACATGGAAATAATATTCAGAATTTGTTTAAAATTTGCAAAAGTTTAGATACAGAGGAAATATTTCGTCAAATAATATTATAAAAGTACTAACTGGTTAAAAAAATATTAAATATAATTCAATAAAGTTAGCCACGTATCTGTCACAAAATTCAGACAAAATTCTCTGCCAAAAGTTAATCATTTCGATTAAGGATGTATTGGAGATATGCAATGAATGAGATCGCCGTGAATTTTTAATTTAATATTTTTAATAACATTCTAAATCGTCATGAATTATTTCAAACTTTTTTACTTGCTTCTTTAAAAGTTATTAATTTTTGAATTTTGCGATTTTAACATAGGATCTTATGTAAACGTTTAAGAGACAGGTAATAAATTATTCACAAATTATAAAAAAACAATGATAAAAATTTTATTTTGTAATATTATATTCTTCATACATGTAAAAATGTTTCCACAAAGTTTTAAAACGATTTACTTGCTCGTTTTGAAATTATTATTAAAAAATGATTATCGATTTGACGCAATATTGATGATAAAACGTGGCAACATTTTCTTGGAAATTAAGAGCTATTTATATTAAAGAATACTTTGAAGTATGATTTCGTGATTTTTAAAAGATTTTTGATCAATTAGAATTCGTATTCTGTCCAACTTTAATTTTTTAGTACTTTGGATTAACTTTTGAAACAATCCGTCCAATACATCCTTAACAAAATTCGGAATATTTCAATAAAAACGTAATAAATATTAAAAAATACATCTCTGCGCTGTAGCTAAGATCAAATTGTAATAAATGTTCCACATAATTTCTTACTCAAAATACACCAAAAGTGAATATATTCGTCAATATTGATTTTCAGCTACTTTTTGCTGGCGCTTGTACATACAAAACATCCTTAAGTTTCTTCCCGCAAGGGTATGTAACTGTTACATAACATGTAATAATTATATAACTGAGATATAACTTGTGGTTACTTAAAAGTAACATTTATAATTAATTATTATATCATTTATCATTAATTGTTTGTTGTAATTTCCCACTTAACAATCCCAGCAGACACAGAATATGTCGTAATATTGCCGCAATATTGCTGTAATAATATTCCGTGTTCGCGGTTATATTATTGTCGAGTGATCACAACAAGCAATTATAAATAAATGTTACTTGGCGCTCGCTGGGGTGACTTTTCTTCCTCCCAGAGATAGATTTCCTCCGCGCGAAAACCGGAGGGGGATCCCACCCCCCGATGTCGAAGCATATCGCGGAGAGATAAACAAAGGGCCAAAATGCTTCCGACTCTTCGCGACTTCTGGCCAATTCTTCGGGCGACCTTAGAGCATCTTCCTCCTCTCCCCCTCCCTCTTCCCTCAACCTCTCTGGGCAACTTCTCCGGAACCTTTGCGGAACTCGTCCGCAATCCCAGCCCGACTCCGGCGGGAATCCTACGGAAAAGCCCGAAGCAAATTCCTCGCAACTCTAGAACAACTCTTTCGCAACCCCGGGGGCGGCCAACCCCTCCTCCTCCCCCCCTTTCCCCGCCCCCCCAACTCTCCCTTCGCCACCTTCCTCCAGCCGAACTCCTGTCCTGCCGTTTGGAAGAACTGAGTAACGGCAATGGAAACGGAGCAAAATGGAGCGACGACGTTCCCGAAACTCGTTCGTACTACAAAGTTACCGCGCATTATAATGGATTTCGCGTCGCGGATACACGGGAAGACGAACGAAGTTGCGGTTAAAGCGGCGTCGGCTCATCTCCAGTCGAGAAGACGAAGGGGGAGGCAAGGGGAGGCACGGGAGTCGCGCAATGTTCGGAAAGTTGGCGGAGAGTTTTGGTCGGAGAGCCCGTGGCTAGGGGAGGACGGAAAACTGCCGACGAGGAAGGAAGAAAGTCTCGGAAAGTCCCTCGCCGATAATAACTGGCATTTGTTTAAATGATTTCTGCCTCATTATTCCCCGCCGTCTCGCAATCGCGCGCCACTTAAATAACTGTCCCCCCCTTCGGAGGACACCGCGGGCTGAGAAAAATGGTTAATTAACCGCGGACGTTGCAAAAAAACATTAATAAATTCGTTATTAAGGCAGGATGGGACCTGGAACAAGAGTTTCGAGATTTTTACAGACATTTTTCCCCGCCTTACTCGCGTTTAATATACGGACCGGATGAATTTTTTCCCTCTCTCTCTCTCTCTCTCTTTCTTTTTTTCTCCCATTTATATGGAAAAAAAAAGCGAGTATCAATCACAATAATTTGAAAGTTTATTTTTATTAAGAGATTGATATTAATTAATTTTTGTTATTTTTCCCATCACGAGAATGTTAAATTTATTGGATACATTTATTTAACCATGCGTTGCGTATACGTTTTCATTTCGCATATGACTCTTTTTATTTAAATTTATTTAAAATTTTCCTATAAAATGATAAAAATTGAAAAACGTGTTTTATATGAGATCTCCTCGGCAGTTCAAAAATTATGAAATGAAATGGGAATGTAATGTGACTCGCGTGCAGAGAACCGCGGCTCCATTAGGTATTAAAATATTAAATCAATTCCCGCATGAGTTATATTTCCGTGTCCCCTCCAACGGCGCCAGATTATTTTCCGCCGTCATTAGTTGATCGGATGCATTTGCCCACATATTGATAAATTATAATGGTTGTCCCGATAATGAGGGAAGAGGAGGGAATCGTAATCCGCGCGCGCGCATCCCTCCCATGCCAGATTATCATGTCGCAAAATATGTATATCTTTTTCGCGTACCTTTAACATTTATTGACGCAGCAGTTTTAAGCAGCTTTGCCATTGTTTATCTTTCGCCTTTATTAAAGTTTATTACCGCGCATTCTCGAATTTATTATTCATTCATTATTACATTACCCTGTTTATTATTATTCCGCAGTTTCTTCCTATTCGCGAGGAATTTTGCGCGAAATAAAGAAAGAGTGGAGAGAGATTTCCTCCTAGGATCATTTTTATAAAACTGAAGGGATTATATATCTCTTCTTTCGTCGGCGCGAGGGTGCTTGCCACGAAGGAGGATTTATTCTTGTCATATTTATTCTCCCGAAACCTTGTCAAGTTCACGTATCATTTATATCGCGATACCTTTTTATACTCGCTGTATTTTCAGAAATTTCGCAGAGAGAGGGGCTTCAGGAGGCCCCCTAGTCGCACACGTATCCATGATTCTGCGAGGTTTCCGACGCGCCTCCGAGAGATCCCCTTTCTCTTCTTCCCCTCCTTCCGATGTCGCTCCTGTTTCTCGCAGTTTCTCGATTCCGGCGTCGTCGATACTAACGTTAAGTGATTTCTCCGGAAAGGGGCAAAGTTTGCCGGAAATATCGCTCGCGCGGAGGATTCGCAGCGGAGGATTTATTAAACGTAACTTCTCCGTTTAACGCGCGCGATACGCCTCGTTCTCTCGCGATCCATTCACCTCTCCCATTCCAATCACATTTTGTCTCCCGCGAATTGACTTTTTACTCAGTGGATTCGTCTAATGCGGGGAATCGACTATTAATCGAGCGTGAGATTCCTTTGGAAAAAGCGACTGCGATTTCGACCTGCTCCGGTGCAGGAGTTCTAACGACAAACGGGGCGGTTACCCCTGAGGTGAGATGAAGGATTAGAATTGAGGATTAGAATGCGAATTAACGGAAATGTCGGAAACGAGAAAAAATATAGCTTTATGTATTAAATAATAAATTACTTAATTAATGGAGAATAATATTAAAAATATTAATAATAATTATAAAAATAATATTAATAATATTAAAATAATAATATTAAAAAATTAATAATATTAAAATAATATAGTAATATAAATAATATAATAAAAAAATAATATAAATTAAAATAATATAGTAATATAAATAATATAATATTAAAAAATTACAAAATAATAACTAATTATAAATATATGAAATATTTAAATATTTCGACAATTTTCTCTTCCTTTTCCTCTCTTTATAAATAAAAATTATAATTAATAAGAATATCAAATAGTAATATTAAAAAAGTTATAAAGTAATAACTGATTATAAATATTTAAATATTTTGACGATAATTTTCTCTTTTCCATCTCTCTTTTCTCTCCTCTCTTTATAAATAAAAATTATAATTAATAAGAATATTAAATAGTAATATTAAAATATTGTAAAGTAATAACTAATTATAAATATTTAAATATTTTGAGCTTCTCTTTTCCCTCTATCTTTCTCTTCCTTTTTATATAAATAATATTATAATTAATAAAAATAGTAAAATTATAAAATAACTACAGATATAAAATATTTTGATAATTTTCCTTTTTCTTTTCTCTATAAATTGACAATGAGAAAAATACTTAACAATATAAGATATTGTTTACATCTAATGTAAAAACAGCTGAAACATAACTTATGAGCGTACTAGAGCGAAAGAAGACTCATTAAATTACGGGAGTAGATTATTATAGCTTGATAAGTTCGGCGTCGCGAAGGAAGGAAGGAAGGAGAGAAGGAGGAGGAGGATTGGAGGAAGGTAACGAAACATTTTGCCCGGTTATATGCAGTTTGGAGGGTCGCCAAAAAATATCAAAAATCTCTTGGCCACTGGCCAGCCGGGGCTGAATGCAAACCGCGACCACACTCAACGGATAGTAGCTGAATAATAGCACTTTATTGTTGGATGTATGTCTCTTTCTTCATTCATGTACGCGTATTACACATGTAAACGTCGTAAGCTAGCATATTCCGCGAGCGAGAAATAGCGAGGGCGGCCTTTGTTTCATCATTTCGCCATTTCGTCCAAGACAAAAAGCTAAAGTTTATTTCATATCCTTAAGAAAATTATGAAAAAGTCGTATAATTAATTTAAGATATTAAAAGTGCGAGGTATGGAACTTTAAATACTCTTGCTTGTGAAAGAAATGAATTTTAATATTACATTAAATTTAATTTTGCTGATTTTTTATTCAGCGATGTACGATTGCGCTTGGGATTTTTCGATGCAAAATCTACAGCTCGCGATTAAAGGAAAATATCAGTTTGTTTATGTTTCATACGAGAATATTTGCGATTTTTAATTCACAGATTGGAAAGTTAAGCTAATATTTTTCCCGCTTTCATCGCGCGGTTTAAACCGTTCGTCCTCGAATTGAAAAAAGGAAGGAGAGACGATAAAAGAGGAAGCCGGGAGAATCTGCTTTTCGATCGGGACACTTTAGCCAACGAGCCGGGGAATAAACAGGTCTCCTCGCGCGAAGCGGTTTTTGCGCGAGTGTCATATTTGTTTTATCCTCGACTACCGAAAGTAAAGAAGCGGCGAACGGGCTTGTGTCTTCCGCGCCGCTGATCACGTCGGCAAGAAAGGACTCGCGAGGAGGATTTTTCGAAATATCGCTGAGAGATGAAAATACCCGGAAGAATCTCCAAGATGGATCGCCCTATACTTCCGCTATATTTCTTATCGCTCGTCACTGTCCTGAAAATTTCACCGATCGAACAAATTGTTCGACATAAAAGTAGTCTCTCTCCCTTTCGAGCCCGGATTCAATCATGAGTCGCGCTTAGCACTTATAGATTCGTTTAAGAACTCTCGAATTTTATTTATTATTTTTGTGTCGAGAGAACTCTCTGGAATTTCGCTTATTATTTTTGATCCAGTTTTAAGAACTTTTTAGATTCGTGTTTATACAAGAAAATAAATATGACGTACAAGATAAATATAAGCTGAACATCCGCAAATCGTTTCTCGAGCTTTATCGTATTTTAATTTTTTTTAGATTTATTTAATTTGCACATGTAAAAATTTCCTGTTGAAATATTGAAGGCTCTTTGATGCCTGTCATGTATATAAATTCAAAGGCTATCTGTTTTGTTGAAAAATTTACATAGGCAAAACAAATTTAAATCACGCGGAATTATTGAATATAAATAAAATTAAATATCTCGTCAAATCTGCAAATCAATTAGGTGCGATACGCGACATTTGCTTAACCACTGTACTTGCAATAATTAGCGGAAAATGCATATAAAATTGCAGAAAAATATAATTTATATTTTAATTTTAATTTTATCATTTAACAGGATGTAAAACACGCGTAAAATTTCGAGCAAAGATTTCGAAAAAATATTTGTCGAAAATAATTTCGCTCGGAAATATAAACTTTCGTTCAAAATCAAGGATACGAGATCTCGATTCTATTCGAGATCTCCTCGAAAAACAAGAGTAGAGGAAGATCGACTCGCGGAGGTTAATTTCCGTTTATACCAGAAACGTTATCGCTTATCTTCCAAGATGAATCTAGTTTAACACTAAAGAAACTTTGCAGATTCATCTGCCGAAATCTTGTTTCGCATTAATAGGATATTGCGCATAAATCAAACGTTTATTGTAAATTTATTTTCTTATTGTAAATTTATTTTTTTAATTTAATTTATTAATTTAATTAATTTAATTCAATTTAATTTTCTTTATTAATTATTTTACTTTATTTTCTTTATTAATTATTTTATTTTATCTTATTTTCTATAAAATAATAATGGCGTAAATAGCGTTCGAAGCTTTCTAATTTATTTACAATTTATTTATTTATTAATTATAATTTATCTCTTTATTTCGACGCTTTGAATGGCACGTCGGTGTCAAGGGATGAACGCGACGCTATGGCCGGACCGTCCAGATGTGACGGAACGCCATGTATAAAAGAAGACGCGGTCGTTATTGTAATTCTGCGAGGGCTTGTAAAGGAAGCGAGAAGGATTGTGGCATCTCGGTGAGAAAAATCCAAGGAATTCCAATATATAAAGGGCGCCCTCGCGCCTGCCTGCACCACCTGCTATCGTCTTCGCCTCGTTCCATCACGATGGCGATTCCCATGATGTCCGTCTCTCGTTTGCAGGATCCCTCCTCGCATGGACGAGCTCGGGGGATCTCGGGCACTTTATCTTCCGGTGAGGATGCACCTGCACGTGTTTCGATTAGATGCAGAAAAATAGCCCGACACCCAAATCCGCGCAAATTGCTCGTGCCATCGACGCAGGGAGGGAGGATCATTTGTTACGTCAAATAAAAGTGATACTCAATGATACGAATTCTTTTTCCGGGCATTATTATTTTGTTTAACATTCGTTCGACAATCTACGTGTCCTAACCATCAATCATTCTTATTAATGCAACATCTGCGCTTCAAAGAACTCCTCCATGAGATCGGGAACGTGATAGTAATGGTGATTACGCCGCAGGTTCAGTAACCAGCTATGATTCTCCGGCGATGGCGGCGGCGGCTTACTTGTACTTGATTAAACGCGCGATATTTCATAGATAAATAAATGAGACGGCGGCGGCGGCGAAATTGCGAGCACAATATATCATCGTTCGCACAAGAGTTACGATAGAGACGAACGTGAGCGATTTTGTAGCAACACGGGGGCGGCGCGGCGCGTTCTTATCGATTTTAATTTCATGCAATATTCAGTAACCGTAGTTACCTTGCCACCCGCGCCACTTCATCGAAATTCAAGCCCCCGCACTTACGTGGAACGCAAAAAGTCGAGAGAGAGGTCCCCTCATCAAAATTCAACTTTTCCCGTTGTGGATTTTTACGTTCTACAATTCAAAGGATCTATTCGCGCTCCCCCTCGGAGGATTCGGAGAAACGCGCGAGATTTTTATATCCCGGCATTGAAACCACCGAAGAATTCGTCCTGGAACTCAAAAGTAAACACGAGGGATTCGCATTCCGACATTAAAAGCTTTATGACTCGTTTTCAAAGCTTAGAAGAATTAAGTTCCATTTTGACAAACTTTCCTTTCAGATTTTTGCGGAAGATTGTATGTGGGATAAAATGTGCAATTTATGATATTCATTAAAATATTCTTATTTTTAAAATATTAATATTGTTGATTTTTATAATATTTAATTTATTATTTAAATAATTTTTATAACATTATTGTTTATATAATTTTTATGTAATATTCTTTAAAATTAATTATTATTTATATTTTAATTTTTAGAATATTATTTACATAATTTTTATAATATTATTATTTATAATTATAATTATAATATTAATTATAATTATAATTATAATATTTATTATTAATTATTATTTATTATTAATTATTATTATTAATTATTATTTAATATTCTTAATTTTTAAAATATTATTTGCATAATATTATATAAATTATATATATATTATAAAAATTATATAATATTTATATAATTTTTTATAATATTCTTTAAAATTTTAATTTTGAAGAAAAAATTTAATGAGAAATTATTATTTACAATATTCTTAATTTTAGAATATTATTTATATAATATTATAAAAATTATATAATATTTAATATTTTTATTAAGTATTATAAAAATTATATAATATTTATATAATTTTATATAACATTTATATAATTTTTCATATTCTTCAAAATAAAAAATTAAAATTTAATTAAATTAAATTAAAATTTTAATTTTGATGAAAAAATTTTAATGAGAAATTAAATTTAAGCCTCCCTATCTCTCTTTTTATCTTTATTACATATATAATTAAAAAATAATATCCTATATTTTTGATAATATTTGAGAGATAATTATTATTTTCTGTTTATTTAATTACATTATAATGCAGCAGCGATAATTTGCTCATGGCTCTTGGCATCGATTGTCGGATTATTGAGTTTCCCTTAAACAAGCACCGCGATAAGAGTGCGTGTAACTCTCGAGGCAGACTATTGCGATCATCGAGGCTGTATCTCGAAGTGGCGAATAACAAACTGGATATAGGAAACGAACCTCCAGCTCGATCGGTTGATTTACTTTTGTACTTCGGAAGCCGATAACTCTCTCGCAACTGGGTCGTTCCGATCGACCGATCAATGCGCACCGAATCACATTCCGTTGGTACAATTTCGCGTTTTGGAAAAAAAATAATCCAGTTTGCCGAGGTCAATCGGCGGACCACTCAAGTTTCTATGAATATTTTGCATCACCTGGCTTCCTGAAAAATTGCACATTCTTCAGGAATATCCAGCGAACACACAGTGCGGTATATATAATATACGATTCTATATTAAAAGCTTCATGCAATAATGATTTTATCATTCATACAATATTACTGCGCGCGAACGAAAATAATAAAAACGAGGGAGGAAAAAAAAATCCCCGCGGATGTAAAATTTGACACTTGACTTTTGACATTTGCCTCTCGCTCATAAAAAATGGCATTAATTTTATTTTCTCCCCCTCAAGATTTAATTATCTCGCTCTTGAGAGATGACTGTCTGACTGAACGACCGGATCCGTGATTTTGAGACCCTAATATCAAGTGGCGTAATTGCTTTGGCGAACTTTGCGAACGCAACAGACAGTCGCGAATGTTCCGAGGGGGTGTGTTTACGCGCGATCGCGCTAAATCGCGGCGGATGTGCCGCAAAGTCGGTTGACAAATTGCTCCTGCGGTCATGCGGAATGGCCGTCGATTCGTTCATCCCCCTTTTGCGGGTGTATTCCTCGCGTTTATTCCTCGCGGCGCTTACGTCAACAATTAACGCCTCGAGGATTCCCGGCTTAAATCAAAATTTACGACCGATCTCCTCTTACGTCGATTATATATTACCCGATTCGCATACTATTGTATATTTATCACGTTATATTTCACTATATCGCATTTTATTGCTTTTCGATGGATTTTATTATCCAATTATTGCGGGAATTATTTATAAAATATTTAAAAAATTATTATCAATGAAAAAATTAGAAATTATTAGAAATAATCATTATAAATATTTATAATTATTATTTATAAATTATTATAAATATTTAGAATTATTATAAATAACTTATAAAATATTTTACTATCGAAACTATATTTTTTATAAATATTGTTCGCTCAATAGAATTTTATTCTTTTCTCTCGACTTTAATCTAGAATGTTTCGATCATTTTTACTTTAACGGTAATAATTATTTTTTTTTTCATCTTTTTGTTAAAAATATATATTTTTACATATTATATTATTAAATGTTGTTAAAACATTGCATTAAATTTTTTTACATAAAATTCATTACTGCTCTTTACAACTTTTTATCTTCTGAATCGGGAGAGATTCCAGGTTCCTCTGACACATTTAGCCTCGCACATTGCTTTATGGAATTGGCAAATTTAATCTAGACTACTGTGACAGTGAATCGGGCACCGACACGAGGTAAATCAATAATAGCTGTCATAGAGGAAGAATCGACAGCGGGGGTGGTTTTAACAAATATCTCGCGGAAAAGCGGATGTTGCGTTCGTTTCCGGAAAAATTACGCGAGGAAACGAGCCGAGAAAGGGCCCCGGCGATACAGAGCGCGCGATTAATCATTGCGTGAAACGAAAAAAAAAATAAAAAAATAAAAAAAAGAACAAAACAAAACAAAACAAAGGGAAAAACAACCGCTGCTGTTCCTCCTCGAAATTTTTTTTATCGTCGTCGCGATAAAAAAAAAAGCGGACGCGCTATAAATGACGAAACGACCGGCCGCCGACATAATTTAAACGTTGGCGGAAATTTTCGACCTCTCTCCCGCTTTATTTCCTACGCACGCACGCCATTTTCTAAACCATGGTAGAGCCGGGAGCATTTCCTGAACGGCAGGCCGTGTTTTATTATGATGCAACGAAACTTCCTCCTTTGTAAATTTATTTTCGCGTTTCCTCCACCGCCGAAAAACAACCGCCGTCTAGTCGGACGTCGTCTAGTTCTGACGTTTTAAATGCTGGCATTAAATCTTTGAAAATTGCGCGTGCGCATCCGCAGCTCGCTTTGATTTTCCCCGGTTTGGAAAGTCTGAATTTTCACTAACAAAGCCGCTGTGTTACGATTTCTAACTTAACTTTACGGTGCGTGTTTTTAATTTAATTACACGCTTCCGTGCCTGATCCAACTTTACGCGATAATGCGATTCTGAAATTTATAATATATGTAATATATATGTAATATACATATGTGTAATATACAGGGTGTTCCGCAACTATCGCTCAATATTTTAAAAGTAGATTCTCTGGCCAATTTCAAAACGATTTTTCCTCAGCAAAAATGTCGAGGCACTAATAGTTTTCGAGTTATAAATGATTGAAAATAAAGGGTTTTTCGCAAACTAAGCCTTATGGGAATAAAATATTAATAAAGTCACATTCTTTAGTTAATTTTAGGTAGAGTTTACTTTAATAGAATTTTAATTTAAGGCTTAGTTGGAAAGATACATCATGATAAAAATTAGGAATATGCAAAAAATAATGATCTTCTTCGGCATTTTCGCTGAGGAAAAATCGTTTTTAAATTGGTCAGAAAATCTACCTTTAAAATATGGAGCGGTAGTTGTGGGACACCCTGTATATGTAATATATATGCAATATATATGTTAAAAATTTAACACAAATTTTTACACGAGAAAATTTTAACAAAAATACAAAATGTTTTTTATCGTGTATTACATGTATATTGCATATACAGGGTGCCCCGCTCCATATTTTAAAGGTAGATTCTCTGGCCAATTTAAAATCGATTTTTCCTCAACGAAAATGTCGAGGCACTAATAGTTTTTGAATTATAAATGATTGAAAATAAAGGGTTTTTCGCAAACTAAGCCTTATGGGAATAAAATATTAATAAAGTCACATTCTTTAGTTAATTTTAGGTAGAGTTTACTTTAATAGAATTTTAATTTAAGGCTTAATTAGAAAGATACATTATGACAAAAATTGGGAATATGCAATAAAAATCGTTTTTAAATTGGCCAGAGAATCTACCTTTAAAATATGGTAGCGGTAGTTGCGGAACACTCTGTATATGCAATATACATGTAATACACGGTAAAAAACATTTTGTATTTCTGTTAAAATTTTCTCGTGTAAAAATTTGTGTGTTAAATTTTTAACATACTCTTATGTTAATGTAACATATTATCGTTGCGTTATTTTGACATTTCTGAGTTGAATTAATATTCACCGTTTCTAAGAGTTAAAACAACACAATCAATACGTAAATGCACGAATTTTTGATGAAATATGTTATATGTTAAAATAAACAGATAGAAATTGTGTTATTTTTCTCTCTATAACAGTTTCCATATGTTAAATCGATTATATCTCTTCTGTTATTTATCATAAAAATGTAAGAATAACATTTTCTTTCAATTAAATTTAACATTATAAATATGTTAATTTAACATAAACTTTACTTCCAGATAAAATTTAAGTATTACACTTTTGTGTTAATTTTTAAATATATTATTTGTGTTATTTATTTACATACTTGCCTTATGTTAAATTAACATTAAAATTAGCATGGATAAATTGGGACGCGTGAAATATGTTAAATTCAACACAAATTTTTTTACTGTAAATATACATGTGTAATATATATGTAATATATATGTATAATGTATATGTAATATATATATAATATATATGCAATATATATGTAATATATATGCAATATACATGTAATACACAGTAAAATACATTTTGTATTTCTGTTAAAATTTTCTCGTGTAAAAAGTGTATTAAATTTTTAACATACTCTTATGTTAATGTAACATATTATCGTTGCGTTATTTTGACATTTCTGAGTTGAATTAATATTCACCGTTTCTAAGAGTTAAAACAACACAATCAATACGTAAATGCACGAATTTTTGATGAAATATGTTATATGTTAAAATAAACAGATAGAAATTGTGTTATTTTTCTCTCTATAACAGTTTCCATATGTTAAATCGATTATATCTCTTCTGTTATTTATCATAAAAATGTAAGAATAACATTTTCTTTCAATTAAATTTAATATTATAAATATGTTAATTTAACATAAACTTTATTTCCAGATAAAATTTAAGTGTTACACTTTTGTGTTAATTTTTAAACATATTATTTGTGTTATTTATTTACATACCTGCCTTCTGTTAAATTAACATTAAAATTAAATAGAATGAATTATAATTAAAATAGAATGGATAAATTGGGACGTGTGAAATATGTTAAATTTAACACAAAATTTTTTACTGTGTGTGTATATATGTAATATAAATTTATAATATTATAACGCATGTATGGATTTTTTAAATTTGTAAATTTCGATCGCACGCAAAGCTTACGTTCAGGGGACTCTCTGTTGACGTTTGAGCAAAACTTTCTATAAGAGAGAGGAAGGACAGCTCGAAGAACGGGGTTGAAGGAGCGGAGGGAATCGAGTATATCTCTCGTTACGCTCTCGATCCGTTTGGGATTAATCTGGGTTTAATTGAATTCGAAGCAAACACGGAGCCGGAGCGTCTCGATGCTTGCGCAAACCTTGGCCGTGCCCGGCTGGATAAATATGGTGGATGTCCCTGTATGGCGACCTTAAGGTATTAATCGTCAAACAAACCTGTGTAGCCTATGCAGGAGCCAATTAGGACGCTATGATGCGATCGCTCTCGTTGATTATGAATCTTTGCCGCGAGATAACCCGCCGAGAACGCCGGGTTATCGGCCGTTCCTTCCACGATATAATGCCGTGTAAATTGCTCTTATGCTAAATTGTGTTAAGCATAGTGCCTGCTAAACGCATAGTACCTATTCGTTATAGGCCACCTGTTCTACGTTTCTGGAATTCTAGGATGAATAAAATAGTGATTGAAAAAAATCCTAAACATGGATATTATTGATAAGACATGGATATTATTGATAAGACAATGCAATAAAGATTGATTAAAATCATTAAAATTTATTCTTTATTCATAAATTTAATTCTTTAATTTCTTACGTAATCAAAATCATACTATCAAGAGAAAGATTAAAATTAATTTTGAGTATATTTTATTTTAATCAAAGAATTATAAAAAAATAATGAGAAAGAAGAAAAGACCGTAAAATTTAAAGAAAATTTTAAAAATTAAGTATGTACACTATAATATATATAATTTTTATTGCATATTTAATTTATTGCCTATATAATTTTTATTGCATTGTTATATTATTATATAATTGTTATATGATTATTATATAATTATTATATAATTATTATAAAAATTTATATATTATACATGAATTATTTCATGGTGTAAGCATATTTATACAGGGTGTCCTGCAACTACCGTTCAATATTTTAAAGGTAGATTCTCTGGTCAATTTCAAAACGATTTTTCCTCAGCGAAAATGTCGAGGCACTAATAGTTTTCGAGTTATAAATGATTGAAAATAAAAGGTTTTTCGCAAATTAAGCCTTATGGGAATAAAATATTAATAAAATCACATTCTTTAGTTAATTTTAGGTAGAGTTTACTTTAATAGAATTTTAATTTAAGGCTTAGTTAGAAAGATACATCATGACAAAAATTAGGAATATGCAAAAAATAATGATTTTCTTCGGCATTTTCGCTGAGGAAAAATCGTTTTTTAAATTGGTCAGAGAATCTATCTTTAGTGTTGCAGTAACAAAGAATTCTTTTCTCTTTCTCTTTACTTATCTTTTTATAAGTATGTTATATTTTTCCAGGCGCGATACGATCGAAATGAATCGAGGCTCGCGTGCGTCCCATATGGAAAGGCTGAAATTCACGCGAGCGGCTTTAAAAATTGATAAATTTCTAACGTCACAAACTGAATTCCGTCGAGTCGCACACGAGGGACAGCGTATTCATTCCTACGTAGACCCGGAAATCCCGCACGCGTCCTGGCTTGTACGCTATTAGAGCAGCGGTCCGTATATCGTAGGCTGGTGTATTAGTAAAAGGGCGTCGCGACGCAGGGCAAAACCGCAGAGGAACGTGGCGTCGCATCCGCGTGTTATGTGTATGTACATAAGGCACGTATGCCGGCAACGAATAGAATTTACCCTTTCCTCCATTCCCCTCTTCCCGTCCTCTTCCACCCCCCCTGGGTCCTCTCGCTCATTCTCCTCCCTATTGCGCGTCGCGCCGAGTAGTTCGATTCAGATAGCCTCGCCACTCGGCTTATTAAATTTATGGTATGCTCGCTGCCGCGTTACTCGTCCTCGACCATGCATATGCAGAGCTGCGAAAGAGCCGAAGGACCAAAGGGAAGTCTCCGCTCTCCCTCCTCCTTTCGACCCGATAGAACTCCCTTCTGCGTCTCTCTACCTCCTTTTTTTTCGTCTCGCCTTTATTTCGTCCAGCCTCGTTCCTCGCAGGAGATAAATCCCATCCAGGCCGGGCTTTCCGTGACTCCAAGAGATATTGCCTTCTTAAGCTAATTTACTACGCGCGCGGGAATAAAGTCGGTGGACGCAAACACAAGACTGTTGTCATATTGATAAAGCCAGAAAAATCCAAGCGGGAGATAGCGAGGTAGAATAAAAATAATTTTCTAACTACTTGTATGAAAGTTTCTTGATGAAACGTAATGCAACTTTTATTGGACAATTATTGTTCAGATTTATGTAATTATATGCAAATGTTTGTTTCTGTTGTAGAAAATACTTCGCATTTGAAAGCATTAAATTTGAAATATTTTTAAATTTATTATCTTCAATATTATTAAATGTAATTATATTTTATGTTATTTATATTTAAATGTAATTATATTTATATTATTTATATTTATATTATATTATTAAATGTAATTAAATTCTTACGCTATTAAAGAGAGGGAGAGATTTAAGAAGAATATTTGATATGAATATTCTAATTATATTATAAAAATTTAAAATATTAAAAGGAAAAAGATTAAATAAAATTTTTAAGAATTCAATTTTATTGAAATAGAGCACAAGAAATTTTTTTAGCCTCAAAATGAGGACAAAGATTATATCCGCAAAAAATTTATATTATTTATATTTATATTATATTATTAAATGTAATTAAATTTTTACGCTATTAAAGTATAAGAGAGGGAAAAAGTATAAGAGGGGGATTTAAGAAGAATATTTGATATGAATATTCTAATTTTATTATAAAAATTTAAAATATTAAAAGGAAAAAGATTAAATAAAATTTTTAAGAATTCAATTTTATTGAAATGGAGCACAAGAAATTTTTTTAGCCTCAAAATGAGAACAAAGATTATATCCGCAAAAAATTTTACAGAGGAAATCTAAAATAAAATAATACGGCATTATTCATTTTTATTATCCCCAGTCTCTCGATCAAAGATTAGAGGTTCATATCGATGATAATAGCCTAGCAAATGGCTTCTTCGCGTTCCAGCGATTACAGGAAATTTGCGAAAGAGAAAGACAGAAGGACGGGAAAATCGAATGTAGCAGATAGAGTAGAAAAATGAACTGGATCCAGCCGCACGAAAACAAAAGCGTCCGAGAGATATAAGGAAGAGGAGAGGCCATGGATGTCGATGCTTCGTGAGAGCATCCCTTTCCATCTTCGTCCAACAGCTAACAAATACGCGACAGTCACCGGTTTTTATAATTAACCGGAAGTAGTTCAATTACCGAAGCATGACATCGAGCTCTTCTTCATTGTTAAATCTTCCCCTTCGCTCCTTCCTGCGTGTTTCATCCCTTTCCTGAACCTCCTCTCTCTCTCTCACCCTTCTTTTTTCGTTTTTTCTCCGCGCTTTTTGCATCCGGCTACTCCATTACCACTGATGCCATCGACTCGTCACTGTCAACATTGCTATTGCCAGGAGATGTATCGCTAGGATGGATGAATAATCAGGAAATAGAAGTCGAGGCTACGTGCACCGTGATAAAAACATACTGCTTATTCGAGACGTGTATTCCTACCAAAAATACACGTACAGTTGCATCATCTTTGCGCGATAATAAATTTGCTATTAATCTTTATAATAACACAAGCCCACAAAAAAAAAGTACCCTGTGCTGGCGATCTGATTAGGCTAGTCTTATGTATATTTTGGCCCGCTGAATTCGAATCTGACGTCAAAATTGCTCCATCACGTCACAGTTTTTTTAAAATCTCAAAAATAGATGAAAATTTCGATTTTAAAAATCGATTTTCTAGGGTAATAAAGCTGCGCTACTTGAAAAAAAAGTTTCTGAAATCATATTTTAATGTATTTTCAGACATTATAAATTCAAATCCGACCTAGAATATAAATGTTGTGCTCAATTTATGATGCGAGCTGGACCTAATGCCCGAATAATGTGTCTTATGATCGTCTGCGCTTACGCACTCTTTTATCTTCAAATGCCCTGTGAAGTGAATTTCTCTTAAGCTTTTTTTTTTTCTACAATATTTTCTCTTTTTAACATCCAACAAAAATTAGCCATCATATTTATATCGTCCTTGATATCGACGCTCCATTTCTTTAATATATATATATATTAAATAGAGTAATATATATATATTATAGTTATATACAGGGTGGGCCAGATAAAGTGTTACAGT
Source organism: Camponotus fellah (assembly GCA_030586385.1). Taxonomy (NCBI): domain Eukaryota; kingdom Metazoa; phylum Arthropoda; class Insecta; order Hymenoptera; family Formicidae; genus Camponotus; species Camponotus fellah. The sequence continues at coordinate 2,426,398 of JAPIVC010000450.1, read as the reverse complement.
TTAATATCTTTGAAACGACTAGATGGATCTTAATGTTCTTGAATTCGATTTTCTCGATTTGATGTGCTTTTTCCCGTGGACTTATTTTCATTTTCCGCAATCGGCCCTTCGTGGGATGGGGGGCACCAAGCTCCGTTTTTTTAAATGGCACCTTCCCAAAAAATTAATATTAATGGATTTTATGTTGAAAAAGAAGTAACTTTTATTCGAAAAAATTTTTTTTACAATCATTAATTTCCGAGCTACAATTATTCAAAATTTTTCGGAGCGTCGAACTTCACACTTATGTGAAACAGTGTTTATACTCTCAACCTTAGGCAGTTGTGATCTAACACCTTTAAATTTCTTTTTATGGGGATACATAAAGGAAAAAGCATTTAGCACAGTTCCTACTACGAGAGAAGAATTGAAGGAACGAATTCGGACTGCTTGCGCATCAATTACACCAGCTATGCTATTCAGTGTTAGCAGAAATATTATCGAAAGATTACTTAAGTGCTTGAAAGTACATGGTATGCTTTTTGAACACTTATTAAAATAAAAGTTACTTTTTTTCAACATAAAATCCTACTATAGACTAAGATTGTATAAACACTGTTTCACATAAGTGTGAAATTCGGCGCTCCGAAAAATTTTGAATAATTGTAGCTCGGAAATTAATGATTGTAAAAAAAATTTTTTCGAATAAAAGTTACTTCTTTTTCAACATAGAATCCATTAATATTAATTTTTTGGGAAGGTGCCATTTAAAAAAACGGAGCTTGGTGCCCCCCATCCCACGAAGGGCCGATTGCGGAAAATGAAAATAAGTCCACGTGAAAAAGCACATCAAATCGAGAAAATCGAATTCAAGAACATTAAGATCCATCTAGCCGTTTCAAAGATATTAAACTGTAACACTTTATCTGGCCCACCCTGTATATAGTTATATATATATATATATTATTATATAGTTAATATATATATATATTAAAAAGAGAAAATATAGAAAGAAAAGAGGAATCTACTTTAGAAAAATCTACTTCACAGATCATTTGAAGATAAAAGAATGCGTAAGCGATCATAAGACACATTACATTATTCGGGCATTAGGTCCAGATCGCATCATAAATTGAGCACAACGTTTATATTCTAGGTCGGATTTGGATTTATAATGTCTGAAAATACATTAAAATATGATTTCGGTAACTTTTTCTTCAAAAAGCGCAGTCTTATTCCCCTAGAATGTCGATTTTTACGAAATTTTCGTCTATTTTTGAGATTTTAAAAAAACTGTGACGTGATGGAGCAATTTTGACGTCAGATTCAAATTCAGCGGGCCAAAATACATAAGACTAGCCTAGTCAGATCGCCAGCACAGGGTACTTTTTTTTTGTGGGCCTGTGTAATCTTTATATAATAGAAATAGAAAAAAAAAAAGAGACATAGAATTTAAATCGTTCGATTTTGCGATCTCCTTAATTTTCCAGATGATTAAACCTCTGCAATGTCCGTTAGTTGAGCCAATCTTTTAACTCGATCTGAAAATTCAAAATTTAACATGCCAATTGCTAGAAAATTAGGAAGTAGAGTTGGCTCCTCGCGATCCCTGGCCAAGATATCCGCACGCTCGATCACACACAGACTTATTAAAGTCCTCGGAGAACGAGACGATTATGAACGCTTGAAATCCTTGAACAAGATTCTCGATTGATCCCTCGGCTCGTAACGATCCTTAGATTCTAGGAGCGACCTTATTCGCAATTCCATTCGTCCTGCCTCCCTCGACAAATACGCGTTCCGGGAATATATCTGTTCGTCGTCCCCCTCGATTAAGGCCAAGACAAATGGAAGCGGATGTCGGTCGGAAATTAAAATCTCGAGGACGAGCCCCTCGTTAAGCTGCCGGCGCTCGCGCTGGTCGTTTTCGACTGCGGTTCAAGTTCGATCGAAAGCCTCGAAAACCAGCCATCGCGGCAACAGCTTGCCCACCGAGAGGAAAACTGTTCTCCATTAACGTCGTCATGGAATTATAAAAAGATCAGCGTACTCGCCTTTCTTATACCTTCCCCACTTCGACTTAAATTATGCCACGTCCGTCTTTTCTATTTTATCTCGCCTCCCTCGCGTTATTATTCCACACATTTTATAAATGTATATCGTTTTTATACAGGGTGTCCCAGACGGAATCAGCCGTTAATAGATTCCTGAGATCATTTGGAGAAAATTCTAAGATCAAAATGTTGAGGAAGACTTCATAAAAATAATATTAAATTCTTGAATGTCGCCAGTAGATAAAATAAAATAACGTAATTTAGATCGACTACACTGGCAATTTATTGGTTGGTAAAGAATCACAACGTTTCGACCATGGGTTTTGGTCCTTCTCAAGTGAACTACAATATTATAAACAATAAGAAGTGAATAAAAAAGAAGAAAAAAAGGAAAAAATTATTATATACAAAATCTTAGTTAATAAGTAATGAAAAGAGAAATCACATGTCAAGATCATCAAGTCAGCCTACCGCTCACAAACAAGGAGAGAGAGACTAAACAGCCTTTATTAGTTTATCATAAATACTGTTCAGACTCTCAGTGTCCTTCTGTAAGTTAATCGTGTTGTCAAATTTTTTTATAAAAAACATTTCAGCAATTTCTCTCTTTCTCATGTGTCTTTCGTTGTGTAAAATAATTGGTATTGACCAATCGAAGTCATGATAAGTTTATGATAAACTAATAAAGGCTGTTGACATGTGATTTCTTTTTTCTCATTACTTATTGGTTAACTAAGATTTTGTACGTATATAATAATTTTTTCCTTTTTTTCTCTTTTTTTATTCACTTCTTATTGTTTATAATATTGTAAACTATTGTAGTTCACTTGAGAAGGACCAAAACCCATGGTCGAAACGTTGTGATTCTTTACCAACCAATAAATTGCCAGTGTGGTCGATCTAAATTACGTTATTTTACTTCATAAAAATGTTCAAACTACTGACTTCTCGCGTCTTTAATCTTTTGTGGCAGCGAAACTACGTCTTCCTCAACATTTTGGTATAAAGATTTTCGCTTCCAAATGCTCTCAGGAATCTACCATTAATGATTCGTTAAGTCTGGGATACCCTGTATATTTTATATCCTAAATTGCGTTCTCTCCTCGAAAGAGAGTATTCGACAGTATACGGGATATGTATGCATGGCACGTGGGAAACCTTTTTTTATGATTTCGTTACGTTAAGCGAATGTCAATGCGGGAGTATCACGTATATACGGGGGTGACTTTCCTGCGTGTCCTCTCTACATATTCATAAGCGAGCGTTGATCGCGCATTATGCGCGTCTTCGCTTGTTTTTTCGCGGCGCATAAATTTTCCTCGACAATCTCGGAAGCGGTTCAACGAACAAACCATCGAAAAAAGAGAAGAGGAGGAGAGGAAAAAAAAAAAACAGAGCAACCGACAAAAGATGCTCGCTCGCAGTTTTCTATTTTCTGATATTTTAGCCGGCATGAGTGGCAATACCTCGACGGTTATTCCGATGACGAAAACGTTGGCCAATTCATTTTTCTCCGGTCTTAACGAGCGTGTAATTGCTTTTTAAATTGATTAAGGAATGATCGATCGAGCGACAGCGGACAATCGGCGCCCTTTCGCGTAAAGCCCATACGCTACGCGAAAGTGAGGAAACGAAATTTATAATTGTTTTTCATGTGTATATATGTGTGTGTGTGTGTGTACGTGGTATATTTCTCATATTTACATTTTCTTTCATATTGATAAATATAAAGAAAAAAGCTCGTTGTTGAACGGAATTAATAAAAGGCCAATTAATTCATTTTATAATTATATAATGCATAATGTACAATGTACATAAATACGTACATAAATACGTTACATATATAAACAGAGCATTCATATCCGGCCGAAAGCGTCGAAACAATGTAATTTTGTAAATTTGCGAAATAGTTTCTAAAGTTTCGCGAAAAATAATATTGGGAGAATACATTAGTGCCTGGCGATTCATAATTATTTAACATTCGTTAGGTATTGTCGAAGTAATTTAATGGATGACCCGCTTCCGAAACGAGCGCGCGTATTCGAAGGAAAACGCGCACGTAATTACGCGGTAAAATGAGAAAATTAAATATTGCCGTCCGTCATGACGCTTTAACTCGCGATTCGTGGACATAAATATCGCTGCATAACAAATTAAGCGTGATTTTACCTTGCGATTTCGCGGGAATATCATCATTCAATAGCTCGATCGGAAAACAAAAGAAATCATTTAAATACAATTTTTTTTTAAATAGTCGATAAAAGAAATCAAATTTTTAAGTTTGCAGGCGTTACAAGTGTTGTAGATATTTTATTTAAATTTCACATATAATAAATAAAATGATATTATGTGTCGGAAAATTTTCACGTTTAATTTCCAATTTGAATTTTAATTTAATTTTAAATTTAATACTTTGACGTTTAATTTTTAATCTCAAAACTTGAAAATTCTCATTTAAAAATAAAATTTAATTAAAATGAAAATCGAATAATCTCTCTATAGTTTTCTAAGAATTTTTAAAAATATTTCTATAGAGAATTTTTCTTATTTCTCGAGATACAATATAACATATTCGTATCTATTTCAAAATCTATCAGAACAAATTTAAGAATCCTTTACTAGATCAAATTTAATGTGATAAAAAGAGAATTAGATTTCCTAAATTCTGCACATTTCCAGAAATTTTGTAATCCCTCTTCAATTTCTCGAAATTATTCCAACATCTTGAATTAAAATGATGTACAAAAATTACATTAAAAGTTTCGTGCACTTGCATGACGAGATGATCAAGCGATGCAATGACTGAGGAAATGGCGAGGAGTTGGAACTAAAGAGAAAAATAATGCAGATTGCAACTAAGCGATTTTCTATGCAAGATGGCCGGAGAAATATTAAAGAGGGGAAAATCGAGACACTCTCTCTCTCTCTCTCTCTCTCTTTGTTTCTTCCTCTTTTCCCTCCTCGCCTACTTAATTCCCGTCTCATCTCTTTTGCCGTCGTCTCTTCATCCCTTACTCGACTCCACCCTTCCCGTGGCTTCGTCCTCATCAGTCTTCGTCGAACCATTCTTCGCGACAACCTGACCACTTTTCTTTCTCCGATGAGCATCAGGAGTCTTGCGAGCCTTGACGATTCATTCATCATTATGCCGACGTTTACTACATCCCCTTTTGGCACGTGATGTAAATATCTCCAGGTGCGAAACAAAACTAATAGTTGAACACACGAGTTGTCGGGATCTTTAAATTTACATGAAAATTGAAGCATAAATTTTTCACAGATATACAGTAATTACTATTTTCAATTAGATCAATTCTTCAAAAACAAATCAAATTGAGCTCGAATGAATTGTTTTTTATTACAGATACAGAAACAGAGCAATTGTAATTTGTAACTAAAATATTTTGAATTAATTTCTTGTCCAAAGTAATTTAATGGATTATTGAGAATTTTACGATTAACATGGTACTAAATATTACATAATTCGAATAATTTTCAGGTGGCATAATAATAATTCTTTCGTCACCTAGTTAAAAATTATTATTCGAATCATCGTTCTATTTGACATAATTTGCGACAAAAAGATCTCATTAATTCACTAAAATTACTTTCGAGAAAATATGAAACAAAAATATAAAAGGTTATTTTATTTTCAACAAGACATACAAGAAATAATATTATATTTAAAAAAATAATGAAAAAAATCCAAATTTGTTTTTTTTTATATAAATGTAAAGAGACATGTATTTTTTCCATCGTTTGTTTTTCATTAGAAAAAAAAACGGTTTTTTTTTTTATATTTCTAGCACACATACATATATTTTTCTAATACTTTTTTACATATTCAAATTTTATATCAATATAACTCGATTCAAGCATCGAAAAATAAAAAAAAAATTCAGAAACACATTTGTATACAATGAAGCACAAAATATCATAAACTTTTTACGCCGAGCGAATTTTCGCACGTGGCAACGAAAAGTATTAAATTCGTAGGAGTGATTTTCGTTGCACCGCGAAATTTCGGGACGACTCAGCTCGTGTGTGGGATCTTTTCTTTCGTGAATTTTCGCAATAATACGAAGTTAGTCCAACCAGTTAGACGCCAGAAGGTGGATACGAGGAAAGGATTTGCTCGTATTCGCATTGAGAGCTCTCGCAGCAGCCTTCTTGACATACTTCTCGAGGTAAAAAATTTGAATATTTCTGCTCAATTTTAGAAGACACTTTTAGCTCCACGTTATAAGTAATATTCTAAAATAAAATATCTGACGAAAAAAAAAATGCCTCTTGACTCGACGCGCATCATTTGCATGATATTTGTTTAAGAAAAAAAAAAAAAAAAAAACAATGTCACCGACACCGTATCGCGTTTATCAGCCGCAAAAAGTATTCTCCGTATCTGGCGACTCGGCGATAAAAAGAACGCCCTCTCGATAACACTGTGTCCATCGATTCTGACATTTCAAGCAGCGGGAAAGGGTCGCAAGTTCTCCTCCCCCTTTTTCCGAAGCCATTCAAAGGGGTCGGGGGGAGGGGAAGGATAGCGACACGCAGGGTTAGGTCGAGAGCGGTTGTATCGGAACGTCGTTAAGCGGCAGTTGGGCGTCCATCTTGGCGGAAGTCTGTCTTGGCCGGTCGGCTTTTTCCCCGGGCACGAGGGTAAGAACCGGGCAAGAGGAAAGTTCAGCAAGTAATATAACGCCGCCGGCCGCGAGGCGGAACGTCCGAACATGCGATTTATCTCGAAACTTGGCGCGTCGAACTCGTCGGGTGTTGGTATCATTGCTGGGGAGAGAGAGAGAGAGAGAGGAGAGAAAGGGAAAGGGAGGGGAGACGCGAGCGTAACTTCCACGGTGGTGCAACCCTATTTTGAGGTCAGTTTGCAACTTTGCACCGGGGTCGGGAGGTGGTGAGGGGGGGAGGGGGAAGGGGGGAGGAGGGAGCCCAACAAGCGGCGCGACCGAAAGACCAACTTCGGGATGAATCGTCCTCGCGGAATTCACTCTATCTATTTTGCTTCCTGCCTCGTCCCCCCCCTCCCCTCTTCCCTCTTTCTCTCTTCTCTATTTCGTGCTCTCTTCCGAAGAAATTCCGGAATTCCGACCGATGGAACTCGTGTCTCTTCGAAGATGTCTCCCCCGATCTCCTCCCTTCCATTGCCGGATCGCTCGTGAAGCAACTTTTCCGTAACTTCATATCGGAGCTTTAAGCTCGATTAAAGGATGATCACTGCGTTTCGTCGCGTCGGTGTACATTTGTACAATTGTTAGTTGTAATTTCGCATTTAACAGTGTAACTGTTATTTGATTTTTGTCTGGGATGTAACATATAACCAGTGTTTGCTGATATCTAGATAAAATTATCTAGATAATCGTCTAGATAAAGAAATGGATCATCTTTATCTTTAACTAGATGAAGAAATACAAAGTATCTTTAGCTTTATCTTAGATGAAAAATATATGTCATCTTATCCAAAAATTATCTAAGATGACGTTTTCATTATGTAAAAAAGTTTTCCAGGCAAGTTTCTAAAAATCTATCTAAAATATATTTTTTATATTATTATTATTAATATATTATAAATATATTTTTATTACATTATTAATATATTATAAATATATTATAAATATATTATAAATATATGTTAAATATATTATAAATATATTATAAATATAAATTAATAAATAATTATTTATCATATCATTTATATATCTTTTTGCTATTATTTAAATATTCTTTAGAAAAAGAGAAAGAATATGTGTTTATGATTTTAATAAATATATTATAAATAATAAATATATTATAAATATATTATAAATATATTATAAATATATTATAAATATATGTTAAATATATTATAAATATATTATAAATATAAATTAATAAATAATTATTTATCATATCATTTATATATCTTTTTGCTATTATTTAAATATTCTTTAGAAAAAGAGAGAAGTTTGATAAGGATTGTGTTTTATGATTTTAATATCCCATTTATAATCTGCGTCACATTTTTTACAAATATTTATAATCTTCTAAAATAAACAAAAATATCTAGATTATCGCAATAATTATCTCATCTTTCATCTAGATTAAGTAAAAGCAAAATCATCTTTATCTCATCTAAGATAAATTTACGGATTTTTATCTTTATCTTTATCTAGATAATTTTGAAATGATCTACAGCAAACACTGCATATAACAATACGAGTTTCTGAGAAACTACCCACCGTGAAAAGACACGCGTTCGATAAACCAGAATACCATGATTGCTGAGTTCGAGGCGAGCTGGGAATCGCGCGATGGCGGCGACAGATTGAAAAGTTCGCGCGATATTGAAACCTCGCCCTCCCCATATATATATATATATCCCTGCCGTCCTCGCATTCTAATATTCTCCGCGGTATTCCCTTAAGAAGTGCGTATGTATGAGCTTGCGAGGGAAGTTGAAAAAAGCGTAGGCCCGAGACACGGGGAGGGAAAGCGAGAACGAGAAGGATAAGAAAGCGCGACTTGGCTCTTAAGGACGATAATGCCGTGATCCTGCGGCAGGACGAAGAATGCATCTGTGCGTACGCTCAGGGATAACAATAGCGAGGCTCCCTCCTTCCGAGTTTAGAATGCCGATGGGAGAGAAGAGTCCCCCCAGGAGTTTTGGAATACCGAGGATTTCGTGCTTCGTGAGAGGATCTAACGAGGATCCAAAGTGAGATGGAAATTTAAAAGCCGGAATAATATCGCAGGACTTTCCGAGTGTTTCGTCGGGACTTATCAAAGTCCGCGATCTTCGCGATTTCTACGGATTATTCGCGGATGCGTGAATTTTGCACGAATGAATTCCTTCTTCGGTTTCGAGGGAAAATTTATCAATTAATTTTTTTCAAATCATAATCTCTCGAATTTTTTTCCCCCCCCCCCCTCCTGTCTCTTCCCATTAATATCGCCTTTCTGAGGAAAAATTTTGATGGCTCCCCCCCCCCGTTAATCTGTCTCCGAATTCGAGGATCTCGCAGGCGTGTTTGCACAACCGAAAAGAATTGTCTTTGTCGTCGCACTTTCATCTATAAAAATATTTTTCACTGTTTTCAAAGGGCTTCAAAAGGGCCCACGTGTTTCCGCGGCGCACAATACGAGCTTAACGAGATTGGTTTCGGCGGCTGACGTGGACGAATAGCCGGAGTTACATTCAGTTACACGTACTTGCGAGCTTCTGTAACACGAAGTCCGAATTGCGTGATAGATTCCATCCTGTCGACGAGAGTCGACTACTCCACACCTTTATTAACTCTTCGTCGAAATCCGTCATTCTCGACAGGCGAAACCTTTGTGGTCCCATTGTTATATTGCATATCAATTTTCAATAATAAAATTGATCAAATTGAAACGCGCTGCAAGTTTTCGCCGATATACGTGTTCGTACGAAGATATAAAATCAAATTAGACGAACAAATAAATAAGAACAGATTAAATACTTATAATTTCAAGCTAAATAATTAAATCTCGAGTAATCCCGCGTGATGAAAAAATTTCAAACATTTTTATGTAGTTAAAGAAAAAATATAATAACTTACTCGCTTGGGAAAATTGAGATTTTTCTCTGAATAAATAGTGAAAGGATTAACGCAGCGAGGGGATAAATGTCGCGTGTTTGCGTGCAAGTATAACGAATGGTTGATAAAGTACACTGGGTATATGATAAGCAAAGGGCAAAGACCGCACACAACGGGATGAAATCTCTTGAAAATATTATCCGTGTAAACCTCGGCGTAGAAATTTTTGATTAACATAATAATTAATATACTCTCTATCACATTTCTCCTGCAACGAATATGACATTATTATTATTTTATTATTTTCTTATTATTATTTTTATTATTATTATAATTTTTTTTAATTTTAATTTCTTTATTTTATTATTATTATTATTTTTATAGTTAATTATTTTTTCTTTATTTTTATAATTAATTATTTCTTATATGATGATATCTGTTTCATATTACTTTATTTTTAATTTATTTTTAAATTAAATTAAATGTTTATTTTATTTTTAAATTAAATATACGCGATTATGGTGTAATTTTTCATTCTATCCGGAATAAATATCATTTGGGGGAGGCATTTGAGCAAATATTAGACACGTCATATACCATGTTTCACCTACGCAATAAAGGACAGTCAATTTTAATTTGTTTATTATTATTATTGTTATTTTTATAGTTAATTATTATTTCTTTATTTCTATAATTAATTATTTCTTATATGATATCTATTTCATATTACTTTATTTTTAATTTATTTTTAAATTAAATTCAATGTTTAATTTATTTTTAAATTAAATTAAATGTTTATTTTATTTTTAAATTAAATATACGCGATTATGGTGTAATTTTTCATTCTATCCGGAATAAATATCAGTTGGGGGAGGCATTTGAGCAAATATTAGACACGTCATATACCATGTTTCACCTACCTAACGCAATAAAGGACAGTCAATTTTAATTTGTTTATTACTATTATTATTATTGTTATTTTTATAGTTAATTATTATTTCTTTATTTCTATAATTAATTATTTCTTATATGATATCTATTTCATATTACTTTATTTTTAATTTATTTTTAAATTAAATTAAATGTTTATTTTATTTTTAAATTAAATATACGCGATTATGGTGTAATTTTTCATTCTATCCGGAATAAATATCAGTTGGGGGAGGCATTTGAGCAAATATTAGACACGTCATATACCATGTTTCACCTACCTAACGCAATAAAGGACAGACACATCGGCTACTTGAAGAAGTTTCATCTGTCGTGCTCCGTGGATGAAAATTTAATATAAAAATTTGTACAGAGCACAATGTCGGCTGTTTCGCCGGCATTCCTCTTCTAGAAAGCAGAAAGATAGGAAAAATTCGCGTCTATGATATCGCGTACAATGTTGCGGAGGAATTATACAACAATATATCACGGTAAATTTTAATATTTTAAATGACGAATTATTTTTCGACTTCTACGTTCCCATCTCTATGGGTAGTTTTATTAGAGATGAGATATTTTTTTATAAAGCGTTTCAAAAAATCTGTAAACCTTAACATTACTAATTTCTTTTCTTGAGTCGTGAGACTTTCAGACTCCGCGACATCGAGAATCTTGTTAACAATGGCTTTACATGGTATTTGAATGGCAGGATTTACGTAGAACAAAGTACATTTCGTCCTTACGGTCTGTGACCTCGCGACCTTTGATCCTCAAACGTGTTTTCGCCAAAAGATCCCTCTTGCAGCGCATTTGTATGCATATCCTTTGTAAAGTCGGCGCTTCCGCGTAGCGTATCGCAAAATAGTTTAGGGATGGACGAATTCTTTTTCCTCGTAGGACACTGCGAGAGATAAGAAGCGGGAAAGCGTCGGGCGGTCGAGAAAAAATTGCGAAAATATTTCATACTCGGATAAAGAGCGAGATTGCAACATCGGCCGGAAGGTGTAGAATAGAGAAATGGGGGACCAGCAAGGAAAAAAATACGCGCAGGATGCCCGAATCAAAGGGATATCTGATTAAGAAGAAGTGCAGCGAGAGGGAAATGCAGCGGAATCTACTCTTGCGTAAAAACCCAACTCGAATCTTTCCAAATTAAATGTTCTGCCGTGGAATAATTGCTCAAAAGAATGTCTGTAGGATATAAAATTCTCAAGATTTATTTTCACATACACACATGTATCTATTTTTCTTATAAATGGATTTTTCAAGATACGAGATTTGTGGAAAAATGTTTAATTTATTATCCTCAATCTTTGACATTTTCAGAAACTTTGTTGATTCTGTGGACGTAGAATTTTTTTCAAGCTACAACTTCTTTATTTAAATAGTATAGTATATCTTTTTTTTTATTTTCCTTTAAAATAAAAATTATATAACTCGTTGAAATTTCTTATTTTTTTTTAATAAATTAAATTTCAATTAATTTAATAATTCGAATAAAACTATTTCAATTATGCATATTATCATGTTACGTTTTTTCCAAATTTCTCGTGACACTTGAGGATCTTTGAATTGTAAAGCCGGAGCTTTCGAGCCCTTGACACTTTGTTCATTTTACGAGGAACACGTATTCAATTCCCCTCGCAAAAACACGACCCATAAATCCGGCGAGAACAAAAAAGAGGCGAGACGGAACACACAAAGTGCATCGAGGCGAGCATCTGGGATACTTCGCAGCTGCGAGATGTGTAAGTCTCAGCAGAAAACGTTCTCATTAATATTTCGCGCCGTCGGCTACCGGAAGAGACGTTGCCACCCCCATGCGCAACACATAATTCCCCTCATATATTTGCGCCACTCGGTATATCTATCTCCGCGCCGCGGGGCATTTCTCATTGGCACCCAGAAAAGAAGAAACGGAAAGATAGACAGGAAGAAAAGATGTATAATGGAATAGAAAAGGAAAAAAAAGCTTCGAGACAGAACCAAGATCGGATTCATCGTCAGCTTTATTAAAAAGCCGGAGATTATATGAGAAATATTTACTTCCATAAAAATTACTAAGATTTGTCTATTATACTTAGTATATGTAAACATTTTGAAGTTTCCAATAATATAAATTAATAAATTTTATTATTTTATTAGAGAAATAATTATTATTAATATAAATTATTATTAATATAAATTAATAAAAGTTTATTAAAGAAATAATAATCATTATTAATCTATATATATTATTTATGATAATTTTAATTATATTTTATAATCTACGTCTTGCGTTAATTTAATTTATTAGCACTATTATTATTATTGTTGTTTACATTTGAGAGGCTAATTTAATATAGTCGTATAATTAATATTCATTTTTTATTTATTCGTACTTAATTTAATGCGATTACCTATTGTGCGTTTATTAAACGCACCTCCAGCTTGTGTACACAATCAATGAAAATAATGGGACGACATAGAGGAAGATGAAGAGCCGGCGAGGGGATGAAAGCGCGGACCCTTTCACGTCGGACTCGGCGCATTTGTTGCGGCACCTCGCCCTATCTTCTTTTCTATTTTTTTCTTCTCTCTCTCTCTCTCTTCTTTTTTTCTCGTACCCTCGTGTCTGCCATTTTCGCAATTCTTCGCTAGGAGAGCGACTGCAGGATCGCCGGAAACCACGACCACGTACAGCGAGAAGCGACAGCCTGTTTTTCATGCAGTTTCCCCGTTTTGTTTGCCCGCGGCATCGCGCGATTCTTTTCCCCCGTCCTCGCCCCCCTGACCACCGCGTCGGAGAAAAACGTCTCGCCGAGCATGTGAATTTAAGGGCACCCTGCGACCTCCGCGTGGATGCGGCAAATGAAGGCCGGGGAGGAGAAAGGGAGATCCCGCGCGAATCGATGCAGTGTAAATAGCTTTCATCGATACTGACATAATCTTCAATGCACTTCGATAACAAACTCGAGGCGAATATATCCGTGAACGAATTTCTCGAAATAGGGAGGGAGATTTGACCTACGCTGGGATTTAATTCAACGTGAAATTAATTCAACGCGATGAATGTCTGACGCTGCGAATCAGTTCTTTATTTACCACGTCTTTTTCATCATGCGTGAAAATTCTCCCTCGTTTCCTGGAATTTATTTTTAGGGATTCTTTCCCCGCAGAATGAAAACGGCAAAATCCTTCAGGGAATCAAGCTCCATCTTGGAGAAACGGATAATTAGCAGTCGCGTGCACAAATATTGTTTCCTTGTCGGCGACATGTGCTCCAACTGGTTCGCGTTTAACTGGCGGGCACCAGCAGTGTATACGTTGGATGCCGCGCGTTTTATAATAAATTCTGATAACAAGCTCGCCGCGCGTATTTGCAGCGCCGTCGAGAATATAAATACACCGGGATGCCTCACCTTTCTACTTTCGCGAGAAGCGCGGAAAAGCCGAGCTGACAAATAATTCTCATACGTCGCGTCGCGCGACGAAATTCTCGCAGTGTATTTCCCCGGGAATACAGCGGAGGGAATTCAAGGAACACGCTTCTTCCCCGTTCCCAACGCGCTGATACGACATGCTAAATGTTCCTCGACAAACCCACTAAGAACTTCGTCATTATAATAATGCACGCTATCCTGTTTCCTCACGTAAAAGAAATTAACCGGATCTTATTGATGTATCTCGTACTTTTTTGTATAATTTCCATCTTGTTTGACATTTGTTAAAAATGTTATTGCTTCATAATAAATATTGCTTCATGATAAATAATAAAATATTAATTTTATTTATTTTATTATTTTAATTTTACACACTAAGAACTCTGTCATTATAATAATACACATTTTGTTTCCTGACGCAACAGAAATTAATCGGATTTTACCGGATGTGTACATCTTATATCTCGTACGATTACTTTTTCATTTAATTTTCATTTTATTTGATTTTGACATTTGTAAAAATTTTATTATTTTATGATAAATAATAGAATATTAAAAATTTTAATCTTATTGATATATCTCGTACGACTATTTTTTCGTATAATTTCCATCTTGTTTGACATTTGTTAAAAATGTTATTGCTTCATAATAAATAATAAAATATTAATTTTATTTATTTTATTATTTAATTCACTAAAAATTCTGTCATTGTAATAATACACATTTTGTTTCCTGTCGCAACAGAAATTAATCGGATTTTACCGGATGTGTACATCTTATATCTCGTACGGTTACTTTTTCGTATAATTTTCATTTTATTTGATTTTGACATTTGTGAAAAATTTCATTATTAATTTTATCATTTTATGATAAATAATAGAATATTAAAAATTTTTATCTTATTGATATATCTTGTACGACTACTTTTTCGTATAATTTCTATCTTGTTTTTCTGTTTTGTTTGTTAAAAATTTTATTGCTTCATAATAAATAATAAAATATTAATTTTATTATTTATTTTATTATTTTACTATTTTACTATTTCACTAAAAACTCTGTCATTATAATAATATACATTCTGTTTCTTGACGCAACAGAAATTAATCGGATTTTACCGGATGTGTACATCTTATATCTCGTACGGTTACTTTTTCGTATAATTTTCATTTTATTTAATTTTGACATTTGTGAAAAATTTCATTATTAATTTTATCATTTTATGATAAATAATAGAATATTAAAAATTTTTATCTTATTGATATATCTCGTACGACTACTTTTTCGTATAATTTCTGTCTTGTTTGACATTTATTAAAAATTGTATTGCTTCATAATAAATAATAAAATATTAATTTTATTATTTATTTTATTATTTTATTATTTTATTCACTAAACATTCTGTCATTATAATAATACACATTCTGTTTCCTGACACAACAGAAATTAATCGGATTTTACCGGAAGTGTGCATCTTATGTCTCGTACGGTTACTCTTTCGTATAATTTTCATTTTATTTGATTTTGACATTTGTGAAAAATTTCATTATTAATTTTATCATTTTATGATAAATAATAGAATATTAAAAATTTTAATTTTATTGATATATCTCGTACGACTACTTTTTCGTATAATTTCTATTTTATTTTTCTATCTTGTTTGTTAAAAATTTTATTGCTTCATAATAAATAATAAAATATTAATTTTATTATTTATTTTATTATTTTACTATTTTACTATTTCACTAAGAACTCTGTCATTATAATAATACACATTCTGTTTCCTAACGCAACAGAAATTAATCGGATTTTACCGGATGTGTACATCTTATATCTCGTACGGTTACTTTTTTGTATAATTTTCATTTTATTTGATTTTGACATTTGTAAAAAATTTCATTATTAATTTTATCATTTTATGATAAATAATAGAATATTAAAAATTTTAATCTTATTGATATATCTCGTATGACTACTTTTTCGTATAATTTCCATCTTGTTTGACATTTGTTAAAAATTTTATTGCTTCATAATAAATAATAAAATATTAATAATTTTATTTTATTATTTAATTCATTAAAAACTCTGTCATTATAATAATACACATTCTGTTTCCTAACGCAACAGAAATTAATCGGATTTTACCGGATGTGTACATCTTATATCTCGTACGGTTACTTTTTCGTATAATTTTCATTTTATTTGATTTTGACATTTGTAAAAAATTTCATTATTAATTTTATCATTTTATGAATAATAGAATATTAAAAATTTTAATCTTATTGATATATCTCATGTAATTACTTTTTCGTATAATTTTCATTTTATTTGATTTTGACGTTTGTAAAAAATTTAATTATTAATTTTATTATTTTATGATAAATAATAGAATATTAAAAATTTTATTCTTATTGATATATCTCGTATGATTACTTTTTCGTATAATTTTCATTTTAATTGATTTCGACATTTGTAAAAGATTTCATTACTAATTTTATTATTTTATAGTTAAATAAAATTTTATAGTTAAATTAAAAATTTTATTAAATTAAAAATGCAAAATTTTATTATTGATATTATTTTATTATTTAATCCATTAAAAAAAAATTAATCTGTCTTTATATTAATATATATTTTATCTTATATTTTGTAAGATTATTTTTTCGTATAATTTTCATTTTTGATTTTGACACTTTGTTAAAAATTTCATTATTTAACTTTACAATTTATCTCTTTGAAATACACTTGTTATGAATTACAGTGTAACGCGATTTCTTTTGTGAATTTTGCGAAAATAAATTGTTTAAGTCAAAAGAGCCCCTCTCTCTCTCTCGGCGGAAAAAAATTTTTCAAGAAATTTGCATTAACAGACAGGCGGAGAGGATTAATAAAAACAAATAGGTCTTGCGAACCTATAGAATAGATAGATATTCACGTTATATTAATTCTTCATTCGGCGAATGACGGAAAGCGCCGATCATGAATATTTCGTCCGAGTGCATAATGCATCGATAGCGCATTCATCATGTTTCGTCGTGTATACATGTCGGTTTGTACGCACGGATGCGCATCGAAATCGCGCCGTAAATTTAGCTCGCTATTTTTCATTGCTCTCGAACCTCTTCATATAATTGACATTAGCCCCGGTAATTTATTACGCATGCTATTTAAATCTACCTCTTCGTCAATGCATAAAAATGCACAATTAATCTCTCATTTGCTCTTGTTTATACGAATATAATTCTGATAAAAGTAATTTTAAGGAAATAAAAAAAAAAACAGAAGAAAGACATCTCTCTAAAAAAAACAGGCGCTATTTTCCCTCGCGTGTTTTATAATTAATATTAACGCTGCCACGCATGTATTATTTGGCGCGCGACACCTGACCTGAAGGCGCAAAAATATGGATCCTATGCAATAAAACGTCACTAATGCTTTTAGGAAACACGCGGATACACTTTTACAGGGATGTAAATTGCGAAGCAATTTCCAAAGAGCAATTTTTTGCCGCGTTAGCCGACTTTTTCGACCCTCCTTGACCCTCGAACCCGAGCGGAAAACAGCCAGCGCGCACCATTTTGTCGCTCGACATAACTAATGATTCCTCTATTTTCACCCCGCAAATGCTTTACCCAACGCAATTTTGTCCCTCTAATCACGAAAGTACAGTCGCGATTAAATCACAGCTTAGCGAAATGTTGTTCGCGTTGATGTGTACGTGTGTACGTGTGTGTTTCGAACCTATCAAATCTATTTATAACAATATAAAAAGGGGAATTAACCTATAACAAATAACAAATAAAATAAATAAAACGCATCTTTAAAAAAATATACATTGTAATAAAAAGTCAAAATATGTATTGTAATAAAAAAATTATCTACTATTAAATACAGAAAAATATAAGAGATGGTTAAAAATAAATTAATAAATAAAAATAAAGTTTTTTTTATTATAAATTATTTGTAATTTATTTAATAATAGATAAAGTGTAAAATGCATTTTGATAATAAAAAAATATTGACATTGTAATTAAAGTCTAAATTATCTATTATTAAGTCAAAAAAATATAAAAGATGCTCAGAACTAAATTTTGCTTCGTTATAAATTGTTTGTAATTTTTTTTAATAATAAATAAAGCAGATAAAACGCATTTTAATGAAAAAAATGTTGACATTGTAATTAAAGTCTAAATTATTTATTATTAAGTCAAAAAAATATAAAAGATGCTTAGAAATAAATTTTGCTTCGTTGCAAATTGTTTGTAATTTTTTTAATAATAAATAAAGTGGATAAAACGCATTTTAATAATGATAAAAACATTGGCATTATAATTAAAAGTCCAAATTATCTATAATTAAGAAAAATATAAAAGATACTTGGAAATAAATTTTGCTTTATTATAAATTATTTGTTATTAATAATTTATAATTTCTAAATAATAAATAAATTAGATAAAACGTATTTTAAATGTATGTAATTTTAATAATTATAAAAAAAATATTGGATTATAATTAAGGTCAAAATTATCTATTATTAAATCAAAAAAATATAAAAGATACTTGGAAATAAATTTTGCTTTATTATTTGTAATTTTTTAAATAGATAAAGTAGATAAAACGCATTTTAATAATGAAAAAACACATTGATATTATAATTAAAAGTCAAAATGATCTGTTATTAAATCAGAAAGAAATAAAAAATACTTGCTAATAAATTTTGCTTTATTATAAATTATTCGCAATTTTTCCGTTTCTCTTTCTTTCTGTCGTTTAAATCTTAGATGCCGTGGAATTTTTCATATCCGAAAACACATTTCACAGTCCTAGTTTTTTGACGTGTCATGATGAAAAATTCGAAGGAATCAAAGTCCCGGAGGAACGTTTCTTCGCGATCGGTTCTGTTTACTCAGCCGAGGGATGGTTTAGCCTCAACGGAACGAGTGGCAAAAGTTGTTCGTATACGGCTTGTTTACACGTAATAAATAATTCCATTATGTTCCCGTGGGAAACGCTGTTTGCGTTTGAGCGAGGTTCGATAACGTTCCTAGATTGCAACGTGTGCAAACAAATGCAAGTCAGATCCGTTTACATCTGCACTTTGCTAGACCACGTCTTTTCACTCTTTTCCTTACTAACTTCTCCCGCGCTCTATGCTAAGAAAGCACAAAACTTTCATCTATCAATCAAGCTGTAAAGAAATATGTATTCTTTACGGTAGAGCTAAAATACAGTCCCATTGTATAGCGAGAAATTTTTGAAAGAAATCGCCTCGCGTTGCCTTCTGCGTCCATTCTTATTCCCGTGTTATATTTCATTTTCTATTAACACCTCCCCCCGTTATATGTGTATCTCGCAACAAGATTGATAACTTGAAAATTGAGCTTCCTTACTTTCGACGTAATCACGTTTTCAACCGCTCCGAAATTTTGCCTTTTATTATTTCCTTATTCGGATCCACTACCTAACCCTAACCTACAAAGGGAGAATAAGAGCTTTTTTATGACACATATAGTTGTCACCTTTTTTACCACTTCCGAAGCCTCGTGGAAAATTCGAGGGTCGTATAATTTTACGGATGAAATCCCGTCGCACGACCGTAACCTTGTTTTACGGCAGGTCGCGTTATTTTCGGCCACCCTAGATGTGTCAAGCCGCACAAGCTACAGGCTGTGGTGTGGAAGCGTCGCTCCTCTCGCTTGATTCCATTATGCAAAAATATGATAATTCCAGGGGACGATGGAGCCTCCTAGATAAATGTCATGCCAGCCCTCTGATCAATCCTCGAGCCCTTGTCATAAGCCCTCTATCGTCTCTTTTCGCCGCAATGTATCGCGATGTAATATATTTCTTTCGCTTTGTCAGCTCAACGAAATATTACAATAAACCTCCTCTTTTTATTGTTTACATCCAATATTAGGCTCCTCTAACGTAGTTTTTAATATATCTTACACACTGAAAAAAGAATTTAATAGTAAACATTAGAATTTAATAACAATTACTAAGTGATTTGGGCAAATAGTTCTAATTAAATGTGTGGTAACAATTACAAAAGAAATTAATTGAGTAAATAAAATATTTAGTTTAGACTACTTAATATTTAATTCATTCAATTACAAATTTGATTCGTTTAACAAAACTTTAATAATTGTAATCAAATTTTCGTAGCAGAAAATAATATATTTAATAAGTATTATCAGATATTTGGTAATTATAACTAAATCATGATAACAAGAAATTAAAAAATTAAAATTAAAATTATTATCAAAATTAAAATCAAATTTTTTTTTATTATTCTTTTATTTATAATTTATACTTGCATATTGCACTTTACATTTTAAATATATAATGAATGGATTATTTTTGTTTATTTGCCGGACATTTACTTATCCGACTTATAAAATCAATTTAATATCTGAAATTCTTGTATTGAGAAATCAGAAATTAAATTGAACAATATATTTTTAATCTTTATTTTTAATCTCTGTTGTTACTCTTTGCAAACTTTATATAATTCTCATAATTAAAACTTAAATACGAGAAAGATAGCGCATTTTACGTCGCATAGCGATGAACAAACAAACTAACATATCCTTGCGTGCTTGCGCGAAACGACTATCTTACCAAAATTTGTTAATAATTACCAATTATTTTATCAAACATGTTGACCTAATTAAATCATTTAATAATACTTATCAAATATCTAATAATCTTAAATTGAATGATTTAGTAATATTTACAACAATTTAATACATATTTAATAATCATCAAAGATTTTATGATAAGTATTAAATATTTAATAATTATTTAATAATTATTATTAATTATTTATTTAATAATTATCTTCAAGAATTTTATGTTAATAATTATTACTAAATTGTTTAATTGATTCAATTGCAAACAAAATTTGTTTGCAACTAGACCAATTGAAGATTTAGTAATTATTATCAAAGATAGTAATATTTATCAAATATTCAATTAAAATTCACAACTAAATATATTTGATAATTATTACCAATCAATTTTTTCAGTGCATGTGTAACACGAGGAATAAAGCTTTCTTTGTCACTTTAATATATAAAATAATTAATGTAATAATAATATGTAAAAAATACGTAATTAATGCATAAAGGATAGAATTATTAAAATAGATTTTTTAATAATTGTAAAATTTAAACTGTGTTTGAAAACGAATGGAAAAATCGAGGAGAGAACAATGTGCTTCTTTTAGATTTGCAATTGCACCTAATGTCGATCATCAACAAAGCTGAGATAAGGGGACCCTTCAAAATGATTCTAAATATTTTCCGAGATATCGTTATCCATGGAAAGACCCTCCAAACAAACATAAGCTATTTCGCCCTATCTATAATACACATCTAAAGGTAACGTAATATTACAAGAGGACATTTTTGGATTATATTCCCCTTATCTGGGGAAGACGTATTATACATCAATATTATACAGTAAATATCACAGTATTATACATAAATATATAATTCGACATATTTCCCGATGGCGTATACGCATTAATAGGGCAAGATTACATTTCGTGTCGTTAAAAAAATATATAATATTTATTTAGAAATGTTTTAATTACCTGTTTATTCGCTGCTTCGCATTTGTACTTTTTAATTACGCCGTTATTATTTCATTTTATTAAAAGCAGTCTTGTCACATGGATGAAATCTTTATGTTATGCTAACGCGAGGGATTTTGCAGAACGTAACAACAATCGTGTTTACGAAGCGCATAGATGAGCAACGCTTAGGAAGAGGGATTTTGCACTGTTGTTAGATCCTGTTGTCGCGCATACGAATGCTTGGGAGCTGTCGCTTCGTTACCTTTTAACTTAATGACGGACAATAAGGCTGGAAGGCGGAAGATGACGACAGACGAGCCTCTAGGTTGCTCTGTTTGCGGAACTCCCGGGCACAGACAATTAATTACCTTAGCAATTAAAGACCCCCAAGCTTGACGAGTAATTATTTCTCCAAGCGTTCCTGATGACGCCTAATGTACAGAGAGTACAGCCGAGTGGAAACTGCTCGAGAATCGAGCAAGAATTCGTTTCACGATTTTTCAAATTTCCTTTCGAAAATGTCCCCCTTTTCAAGGAAATTTTCTCGCCCCTCCCTCTTAAATCAATATTATTATTGAACTGCACAAAGATTGGCGTTAATCGCATTGTCGCTGATATTTAATTTTAATCATTATTAGGTTGCAGTAGCTTTTAATTGTTAAATAGCAAATGGTGGCGACGGTTAAGAGAATTATGTCGGACCGTCGAAAATCCGCGCGCCGCGTTAATGGAATTTCTAATTAGATAATTTAATATGTTACGCAGATTCTCTCTCAAATCTTTGTACACGTTAAACATTAAACGTATGCAGAGAAATAGGGGGAGGGGAGGAGGGAGAAAGGTTATCATAATTATAAATTAAACATAAATGTGTGTATCTCTCCCCGAAATGCATCTCTTACATAGATAGACAGTTAAATATTCACTAGAATTACAATTAAATTAACTCCATCTAACCCAGCTCTTTTAAGGTCTTCGTTTAAATTAAATTAAATCGTAATTATTAGTAATGAAAATTAATATTAACTGGCGCCAATAAAAAATTTACATGCAAATTAAATGTAATCTAGCGCATTTGAGTCCTTCTTTTTTTTTTAAGTGAAATCAACCCGGAAAATGGTGTATTCTAAATTTAATCGTATTAATTATTATAACAAGTATTGTAATCGCAAATTTAAAGAACTGTGTGATTAAATCGTGCATGCATTATTTTCTCTCGATTCATTTATCAAAAATATCACGCAAATTTTATTGTATATAATTTTGTTGTTATATAACTTTGTTACATTGTTGTTATATCTTTATTGTTACCAAATAAATCGAATAATTAAATAAGTTTCTTCTAGATTTATACACATTAAAAATTCCTTCCCCCCTGCCTAATATACATATATTTGTAACAATCTTGTTTTATAATTGTTTTTAAATTAATAATAAATGTAAATACATATATTTGTAACATTCTTATTTTATAATTGCTTTTAAATTAATTATAAACGTATTTGAACATATTTAAAATTACATTGCAGCGGCGCTTTCAAATTGCATCCACTTGATTGTTAAAGTATCTCATCCAAGAATAACATTACGATAACTACAGGACTTTGTCCTGAGGGTTAAATCGATCCTTCAGCGCAGCGTTCCGATACTTTAATCCTTAAATGGGAAGAGGAATTTTCATCGAACTTTTAAAGTAACGGTGGCATTGTGTTGTGCCGGGCTCACTTCGGCAAACTTTTATAATCAGAAATAGGATTACCTTACGCCACTTTGGATAAGTTTCCGCTTTTAAAAAGGGCATGTAAAGTCGATTACTCGAAAGTATCAAAGTTTATTGTTGCCTCTTTCCCCTGATGTCAACTGGTTATCTCGATACACGTTGTGCGTTATCGACGAGAGAGAATCGAAGACCGTACAATACGAAAGATTTCTAAAGACGTTAAAGGAAACTTATGTAGCGTGCGAATAATTTTATTCGTTTGACATAAATTTAATAGGGAATTTTTAGAGAATGGAGAAAATAAAAACGCACTTCTTTCGGCAACAATACGTTGAAAAGCTCTTTCATTGCAGAGATTGCGTATCTCTAATAGTCTTTTCTTGTTTAATTAAGCACGCGCAGCAGCCAAGTCCGCTCACGGCGTGTTGCTTTTGACAAAAAATGCGCAAAACTGTCTCGCGGCGTGTTGCTTTCGCTGAAGTATCAAGCACATATTAAAAAAAAATTTATTAAAAAAGGATCCCGTTAATATTTAAGTCTTAAGATTTAAACGTTATTAAAGTTAAATATTTTTGATGATTAATAATAACAAACAATATTAAAAATAAGGTAAAATATATTGAAGATATATTTAATTCTCTAAATTAAGATTTACATTTTTAATCTACACATTTAATCACACAGTAAAAAATTTTGTGTTAAATTTAAGATATTTCACATGTCCCAATTTATCCACTCTAATTTTAATGTTAATTTAACAGAAGGCAAGTATGTAAATAAATAACACAAGTAATATGTTTAAAAATTAACACAAAAGGAAATATTATCTGGAAATAAAGTTTATGTTAAATTAACATATTTATAATGTTAAATTTAATTAAAAGAAAATGTTATTCTTACATTTTTATGATAAATAACAGAAGAGATATGCCGATTTAACATATGGAAATTGTTATAGAGAGAAAAATAACACAACTTATCTGTTCATTTTAACATATAACTTATTTCAAAAATTCGTGCATTTACATATTAATTATGTTATTTTAACTCTTAGAAACGGTGAATATTAACTCAACGCAGAAATGTCAAAATAACACAACGATAATATGTTACATTAACATAAGAGTATGTTAAAAATTTAACACAAAAATTTTTACACGAGAAAATTTCAACAGAAATACAAAATGTTTTTTACCGTGCATATTTTTCTCATTAATTACAATTATTTTTTTCGCAGATATATTATTTTTGATAATACTTTAATTGCTTTTACTTGCATTAAAATCGAACGACGGAGAGTGTAATACGTTCGCAAATTATTACACGTAATTTCAAACATATCTATAGAGAACTCGAAAAGAGAAAAGTAAAATGTTGCGCTCTGATAAATTGACATCGCGAATGTATATCGAATGCGGGTTTAAAGCAGATGTAAATTAGCGACGGGAGAGAGCGAGGAGGAACGCGGCCGATTGCCGAGAATGAAAATCGTATCGTAATAAGCGCGTTGTAAGCCCCGTCCTAATTTCGGCCCAAGTCTGTTTCGCCATCGGGCTAATCCGTCGTATTGTCCGCCCGTCCCAGCTGGAAGAACAATACCTCTGCGAATGGTAATTGCCCGGATGAAACCGAATTTCCGACGAGCGAGTTTCGCCCAAGTTTTCGCGATTCACCGTCACTAGAAACTAGGCGTTGCCGAGGGGAAGGAATAATCGATTGCTTTGAGAAGGCAAATTTGTGTACAACATTTATTTCCTCCCCGAAGTAAATTTCCGATAAATTTTTCCAGGAATAATTTAACTGAGAGAGAGAGAGAGAGAGATCTATTAGCAAAATTAAATTTAACGAGATGTTAGTGGAGAAAGTTTCTTTAGATTATCAAGAGAGAAGAAGAACATTCGTGTCGTGGTTGTGCCAGGGAAGCAATTTGGAAGAAAATGTTATCTACTGGTAAACAAGAGAGAGAAAATTCAACAATAAAGTTGCCAAAATGAGCCAAATTCTATTTTTGTGCGACAAGGAATTTTATTATTGAATAAAAAGAATAAGAGAGTAAATAAGGGAGGTCACTAAATAAAAGTAAGGTTTATATACGTCGCGGGTTATCCTCAATTCTAAAGTATCCACGAATGTCAAAGTCGAAACGGCATTAATAGAATAAATTGATCAAACTTGAATTGAAATTTTTCACTTCTCTCTTCGGGTTAAATTTAAATATGGAAATTCATTAAGAAAATATGATCGATTATGTAAGCATATCTACGTCTAATTTGTAAAATTATTGGAAAAAAAGAAGAAAATTTTACTTTCTATTTAATCTTTTCTTCTCTTGGTTACTCTGAGAATCTCGCAGATATCTCGCTTATCCCTTCATCTTTCCCGTTCTATCGTTACTTTCGGAAACTGGGAATTGATATGGTCTCGACTCCATCAGAAATCCCAACTCTTGCACGTTACGCCGAGTTTTATTACGCTTTCCGATCCGGGGGTCTCGTCTCTTTCCTCGCTAACGAGTGTCAATTTTTCTCAATTATGCGCTAATAAAGCGCTCGCCCTTCCTCCATTAACGCAATCTCGATTTCAGGCATATAATTCGACGTCAGAAATGTTATATAAATCCCACAATGGGGAAATCGACGATCTCGCGAAATAATAACTCTCTGATAGAAATTTAAATAAATTTAAGCTATTATTGCACAAAATTAATTTCGAGCGGAATAAAAATCGCGTAATTTGAATTATAATTATACGATATGAATATCGCTAAAAAATCGTGGGACTAAATTCCAATCAGAGACGTAAAACTAAAATGAAAGTATAATTATTAATTATAATATAACTCGATATAAATGTTACAATTATAATATATTTTTAGTTTGAATAAAATTTTGATTTAAACGAAAGTACAATTATTAATTATATAATATAACTCGATATAAATGTTACAATTATAATATACAATGAACGTAATATTATTTCACGAGAGAGATTGTTATTTTACATGTACGCCATTTTGCGTCAAGCTTCCACGTGTGACGTCCGTCGATCATAAATCGAGCGACATATCGCCCGCTCGATATTTTCTTGCGCCCTCGCCAAATATCTCTCTCTCAGCTCGAACAAAAACGCATCCAGCTCCGATATCGATTCTGCGGTAATTTCACGCTTCGAATGATTATGGCGCGACAGCTGCGGAATGCCGCATATCGAGACACGAATGTAGGTATCGGCCGAGGTTCCATATTGATAACGAAGGTTAATATTGATGTCGTTTCGAAAGAGCCGATTTGGAGGAATTAGCGGGTCTTTGCATAAAGAATTTTCGGCTTTAATGCCGCATTCGATGCTAAATTTCCAGCTGTTTCGCACAGAGATGAAACGAGATATTCGAATTCGAAAACAAACGATATGTTTGTCGTCTTCTACGCAAATATGGGCATTTTTGTTCTAACAATTTTTCATATGTTTCTCTATTTAATTAATTTTTTTTTTGTTTCATGTATTTGATATCGATTCTAATTATTTTACTTTATTTATTTTTCCCACGCACGTTCAATATTTTATTATTATATTTGTCCCGTGTCAATATATTTGCGTTCCGAGTTTTTTGTAATTTTAAATTTTCTCTCGCATACAGAATTTTGGTATCTTTTTCTCCTGCGTCAAGCTTCTACTCCCAATTCTTTCATTTTCAAATCCTTAGATCCTTGAATTCTTCTCGCTCGCAATGTCAATATTTTTATTTACGAATCCGCGCATCTTTTCTTGATATCTGCGACTGTCGCTGATTTTTTGATTGCCAGCCCACAAATATATCGATTCTCAGGCACCCAAGGATCTTTGAATCTTCAAAGCTCACAGATCGTCGAATCCTTGAATCTTGAATTTTTGAATCCTTGAATCTATTACATTTGAAAGCAGCTATCAGAAAACAGAAGGAAGGAGAACAAAATAACGTACTGTTGCGCCTTTGCAGAAAGCACTGTGCACTTTCGAGAGAGCTTAATCCCTTTGAATAAGGAAAGAAGCGAAAGGCTTTCAAATCCTTTCATGTACTCCAAGGACTCGCGCTTTCAACCTGCATCGATGTACATTGCATGGCCAATGATTGTACAGTATTGCAAAGAAAAGCGCTCGATAATCGACTTTGTCGTCGAAAATAAAAAAACATGAAATTTTAATCACAAGAGTCATTAAATTTTAAATTCAAACTTCAATCGAAATGTTGGAGAAAACATCTGCTTTAATTATACATAAATTAATCTCATTATTGAAAGTAACGTCATGTTCCATCTGCAGAAAATACTTGATCGAATCTGAAAAAATATCTCATTCGAAAATATTTTGTTCCCGACAGTTGGAGTGCTCGGTATCAGCCATGTTTGACTTTTATTAGTTAATGGCGAATGCATAAAAAAATGTCCCATGTCACGCAGCATCGGGAAAGATGGCGAGGAACGCCATCGACTGCGAAGGGCTCAAGTACCTACTCGTAAACGGCAATCGGAAAGTTTAAACGACGTTTCGAGCAACGGAAGTTTCCACGATGAAGGAGCGCATCTTCCGGCTTTACTTTCCAACTTCGATAATTTCATATCTCGCGAGAAAACGCCGCGTTACGGAAGTAGAAGCAGAAAATCTCCAGTTAATCCGATCGTTGCCGGCGAGTTAGGGCGCCTAAGGCGCCCTAACCTCGAAGAACGTGCGTCGCAACTTCTTGGGGAGGAGAGGAAGAAATTTCTTAGAGCACGGAAATTTTTGCCCCTAATGATTCCAGTTGCCCCCGTTAAAGGGTTGATTTTCCATTTTCGGAAATTTAAGCAAAGCCGAAAGCATCAGGAGATAAGCGAGATCGGAGATACGGACCGTCTTGGACGGTTACAGATATTTTCGAGTAGTCGAACACGCGATTTCCCCGACGTTCGGTCGCCAATAATATCCGCGCGATTTCCTCGAGGGTGAAATTGCGTCTTCAAATGGGGCACGCATAATGGCGGATCGGTATTTACGATAATTCCCGAAACGGGGGGAAATTAATTTATTTCCCACTCAACGATATAACTGTTACATGTTATGTAACAGTTACATAACATGTAATATTTATATTGTAGAGTGGGAAATTACAACTAATAATGATATTTAATATTAATAAATAATTATATTTATATAAATATTAATAATTATATTTAATATTAAATAATTATTAAATAATTATATTTATAAATAATTATATTTATATAAATATTAATAATTTTATATTAAATATTTAATATTAATAAATGTTACTTGGTGTTTGCTGAAAGGACTCGTTTGTTCTTGCAATTACGTTACAAGAGAAATTAATCTTTCAGCAATTAATTATTAAATTTTGCTTTGCAAGGGAAAGAGTACTTTGCATTCAAATTAGAAATCATATTTCACTTTACATATTTGAAGCTATTCAATTTAATCTTCGTCACATATAATTAAGCAACTTGTAATATAATTAATTAATAAGTAGCTAAAAATATGTTTAAAGCCTTCTAACTTTACTCTAAAATGTTCGGAAGCTAATTTATGATTTTAAATGTATTGAAAGAGAGAGAAAGAATTTAATATAATTAAAATAATGAAGTATTATTCAAATAATTTAAATAATTGAGTAATCTATTTAAATAATTAAGTAATAACTTATTTAAATAATTTTATAAACTAAGACGAGAGAATAAATTTCACGTAATAAAACTATTTACACAATAATAATGCAATATTAACAATAAGGAAGCTACTCAGAGGTAACCGTCTTATATAAAGTAAGAAAATTCTGAGACGCGACGGAATAAATGTCTCGAAAATGTCTGGGAAAAAGTGCAGCAGATAAATCGCAGTTGCTGCACCTGTTTCCGTTAAACGCGGCAATAGTCGATTATACGCGAAGAGAGAAACGTTTCCTCTGAACGCAGTTGAAGGTAGCCGATGTTCACCTCAATAAGGGCTTAATTTGCAAAGTATCCTGGTGAAATCTTAGCGAGGCAACGAGGCCTCGACTGAAAGCCAAACGAGGGCAATTTCAGCGGAAGGGTGCGGAGAGATAGGGCCGTCTAATTTGTATAAAATTTGCTTCCTTTGCGTCATCCTCCCTTTTCCCCCTCCCTCTCCCTCTCTCTTTCTCCCTTCCTCTGTGCAGGCGAACTTAATTTAAGTTGAAAAGTCAACCTCGTACCCATCAACCGCACTTCAAACAAAATCCCCGTTTGTCAGCCACCGAATGGATCCTTATCGCATACATAGGGTGATCCTGTCGAACTGCGGCTTCTTTAAAGACTGAATTGATGACGTTTTAACAAACATCGGGCTTTGCCTCAATCTCGGTACTCTACCTTCTATGTAATTTACCGAGGACATTGTGTAAAGTATATAATAGAATTAAATAGATATAAAAGAGATATATTAAAAGAAGTATATTAATATAAAAGAAATATATTAAAAGAAGTATATTAATATAAAAGAAATATATTAAACATGTAATAAATTGAGAAAAAATAAGTGAGCTTTGTAAAATGTTTATAGAAATAATTATTTATAAAATTATTTATAAAATAATTATTTATAAAATTATTTATAAAATAATTATTTATAATAATTATTTATTAAATAATTATTTATAAAAGTATTTAAAGCTTACATTTTACGGACAATCCGCGGTAAAATTTGAAGCACAATTCTATTTACAATATCACACATATGTAATGTAGAAAATATTTGAAAAGATAAAGTACACACATGCATTAGATCACGTGTCGTATAAAACTTTTAATAGAATTTTACCTGAAATTTAACTACAATTTATAGATCGTCTAAAGCTTAAATAAAGAGCTTAAATAATGCACTTTAAATCCTCTCTTTTTAAACTGCGAGCTT
Organism: Camponotus fellah; assembly: GCA_030586385.1. Lineage (NCBI taxonomy): Eukaryota > Metazoa > Arthropoda > Insecta > Hymenoptera > Formicidae > Camponotus > Camponotus fellah. Next base: position 2,396,264 of record JAPIVC010000450.1, on the reverse strand, counting down.
TTAATTTTGATTGTTTAAAAGCCATCTGAAATATTCTATATTTTAAAATAAGATAAAATTCTATCCATTGTAAATTAATGGGAAACTTTTAAATTTAAATTTTATCATTCCAACTATTTTAATACAATTTCAATTAATAACTCAACATCTCGATGAAGAAGAAAAATTCCCGATTTCAATTTCAATTTGTCGAGACGTAAAGTAGCGAATAGACGGCACTCGCGGAGTTCTTTATTCGCGGAATCAAGGATGCTACTTGTCGCCAGTTATAATCGGAGGTAACGCCTCGAAGGTAAAATAACTAGAGCTCGATGGGCGACTCGACGGATAATAAAACCGCATTTTACGTTTGGCATCGTTTCGTAAAGTTCATCGCTGTCGAAGGTATTTACCGCAAGCAAGCGAGGTATAAACATTTCTCGAAGCGCAGCGAGGCGGAAGATGGCCGTCGACTAGAACGAGCGAAAGCAGCCACCGCGGAAACGAGGTCAAACGTCTTAATTAAGACATAATTATCGAGCGTCTCTCGCGCTACAATATCGTGGATAACGAGGACAAAAATCAACCAGTCACGGCTAGTCAATCGACTTCAAAGAGTCGAGATGCTCTCAAGAATACAAAAAATTAGGACTTTCAAAATTGAACAGAAAGTCTCGAATTTGAATATAAAAATCCTAAAATTATCTTAAAATAAATCATTAAATTTAAAATATATAAAATATATAAAATATAAAAAATATATAAATATATAAACATATAAATATATAAATGTATAAATATATAAATATATAAATATTATATTTAAAATATATTTAAATATATTTAAATATAATTAAATATATTTAAATTTAAATATTAAATTTAATAATTAAATTTAATAATTAAATTTATATATTATATTATATATTAATTATATAAAAAATTATATAAATATATAAATATGTAAATATATAAATATATTGTTCTTTGCGATTATTTAAGATATTAATTTTCGTGTTCTTTTTAGAAATTCGAGAATCCAGATATTAGCGATATCAAAGGTTAAAAATCTAAAGAGAAGTTTTCAATAGCAAAAGGACTCGAGACGGCAAAGACTCGAGAGCGAAATATTTGAGAACTAAAAGATCTTGAGCATTTGAGGATATGAAAGACGAGGGATTTGATGTATGAAAAATTCGAGGATCTCCGAGGAACCGAAGACTCGAAAGAACGTAAAGCACAAACCTCGATTAATCTAACAAATGATTATCCTGCTTTCCCTCTTATGCGTCCCTTTTGCTTGGCTACGACGCCATTATTTCCTGTTGCTGTCTCGGGCTGTTTCACAAGATTAGATGCTATCCATTCCAGTTAGGCTGACGGAACAATATGCCGCCAATGACTTGGTCCATCCTTAATAAGTTCCCATTCTTCCTTTCTTATGGAAACCATGGAAAATATTGTGACACCTCGAGAATTAGACAACTTTTATTCCTTCAAAAATTTATCTACACTCGCTTTTATTCTTATCAATATTTATATTTATCTACACTCGCTTTTATTAATATCAATATATTTATTGAATTATTAATTAGAATTTATTTAATTTACTATACATTTTTCAATAAATAATTTTTACGTAATTGATAAAGAAACTACATGTTTCCTTTTTACATGAAATCTTCTCGTACAAGATTACACAATTCTCTGTGTATGATTCCACGATAAAAAATGTGATGAAAAAATGCCTAAAATAAAAATATCATAATTAGCTCCAGCTACAAGAATCCAATTCTGTCGGTATTAAATCTTTGAAAGCGTGGATGCCTTATTCCTTTAAAAATTTATCTACACTCGCTTTTATTCTTATCAATATTTATATTTATCTATACTCGCTTTTATTAATATCAATATATTTATTGAATTATTAATTAGAAAATTTATTTAATTTACACTATACATTTTTTAATAAATAATTTTTACGTCATTGAAAAAAAAATTATACTCATGTTTCCTTTTCACTGTCGAGAATGGGTAAAGGAAAAAAACGGGGGTTCTTTAATTCGTTTTATTAATATCATATTTATTGAATTATTAATTAGAATTTATTTAATTATACATTTTTTAATAAATAATTTTTACGTAATTGATAAAGAAACTATACTCATGCCTCCTTTTCACATGAAATCTTCTCGTACAAATGACACAATTCTCTGTGTATGATTCCATAAAAAATGTGAAAAAAATGCCTAAAATAAAAATATCATAATTAGCTCCAGCTACAAGAGTCCAATTCTGTCGGTATTAAATCTTTGAAAGCGTGGATGCCTTATTCCTTTAAAAATTTATCTACACTCGCTTTTATTCTTATCAATATTTATATTTATCTACATTCGCTTTTATTAATATCAATATATTTATTGAATTATTAATTAGAAAATTTATTTAATTTACACTATACATTTTTTAATAAATAATTTTTACATTGATAAAGAAACTATACTCATGTCTCCTTTTTACATGAAATCTTCTCGTACAAGATTACACAATTCTCTGTGTATGATTCCACGATAAAAAATGTGATGAAAAAATGCCTAAAATAAAAATATCATAATTAGCTCCAGCTACAAGAGTCCAATTCTGTCGGTATTAAATCTTTGAAAGCGTGGATGCCTTATTCCTTTAAAAATTTATCTACACTCGCTTTTATTCTTATCAATATTTATATTTATCTACATTCGCTTTTATTAATATCAATATATTTATTGAATTATTAATTAGAAAATTTATTTAATTTACACTATACATTTTTTAATAAATAATTTTTACGTAATTGATAAAGAAACTATACTCATGCCTCCTTTTCACATGAAATCTTCTCGTACAAGATGACACAATTCTCTGTGTATGATTCCATAAAAAATGTGAAAAAAATGCCTAAAATAAAAATATCATAATTAGCTCCAGCTACAAGAGTCCAATTCTTTTTTTTTTTCCTCTTTTTTTTCCTTTTTTTTTTTTTTTTTTTTTTTTTCTTCTTTTTTTTTTTTTTTGTGGTATTAAATCTTTGAAAGCGTGGATGCCTTATTCCTTTAAAATTATCTACACTATTTAATATTATTACACTTTATTAAATCAATTTGATTTTAATTAGAATTTATTTAATTTACACTATACATTTTTTATAAATAATTTTTTGTAAGAAACTATACTCTCCTCCTTTTCCTTTTAGCCTTCTTCAAAAATTTGCCTAAATAATTCTTTTCCCTCCTTTCGTATTTTTTTTCCTTTCCTCTTTGACATAACATTTTTAATAAATAATTTTTACGTCATTGATAAAGAAACTATACTCATGTCTCCTTTTTACATGAAATCTTCTCGTACAAGATTACACAATTCTCTGTGTATGATTCCACGATAAAAAATGTGATGAAAAAATGCCTAAAATAAAAATATCATAATTAGCTCCAGCTACAAGAGTCCAATTCTGTCGGTATTAAATCTTTGAAAGCGTGGATGCCTTATTCCTTTAAAAATTTATCTACACTCGCTTTTATTCTTATCAATATTTATATTTATCTACATTCGCTTTTATTAATATCAATATATTTATTGAATTATTAATTAGAAAATTTATTTAATTTACACTATACATTTTTTAATAAATAATTTTTACGTAATTGATAAAGAAACTATACTCATGCCTCCTTTTCACATGAAATCTTCTCGTACAAGATGACACAATTCTCTGTGTATGATTCCATAAAAAATGTGAAAAAAATGCCTAAAATAAAAATATCATAATTAGCTCCAGCTACAAGAGTCCAATTCTGTCGGTATTAAATCTTTGAAAGCGTGGATGCCTTATTAGATGCCGCGCGGTTGAAGAGTAGTCCCTCACCGATGATCCTGAAACCGCTAAGCAGCGAGTGCTCGTTAATTATACATCGTTACGAGCTCGCATACGTACGAGATATCACCTTCGCGGGGTTAATGAGAATAAAACATAATTAATGCAACCGGCTCCGGTTATATTGCCCAATGTTATATAATACAAAAGCGCGCTACGCGATGTTACGAATTTATGGCGCACGCGTAGATTTTTAAATTCGTCTTCTTGGTTCCGCTTGCATACCTTTAGTGCATAAATAACGCTACAACAGTTGATTAAAATATTAAGAGAGCGTACATTGTTAAGGGATGACGAGATGCTGTTGCCGGAATATTTTAGATCATTAAACAAACGTTCGATATGTGCGCCTGTAACAAGATTATATTACGTTAGATCTGAAAAGAAATTTGGTATAAGCGTATTCTTTTCGAAAAATAAATTTGTAAATAATTCTAGGGAAATTATGGGAGCGAGGAAATCTCCGAGAAAGAATTGTAGAAAATTAAATAGCCGAAATTCGCACGTTTCCCGAGTTCTCTTCATTATCTTAATTGCTCAAGCGCGCGAGGGGATTGTCCCCGGGAGAAAGAAACGGCCGCGGAGGGATGGTAACGACGGGAAGATCCTCGAGAATCGCGACGGAATAAATCGTTAACGAAAGAATGAGGATGTCGAATGGGTGATGTGGGTCGCGAGGTCGATATTTCACGAGTTTTAAGACGCGACCGCAACCGAGATTTTACAACAATCGTCGCCGTCGTCGTTAAAACGCCACTCGCCGTAGACTATTTAATGTCCCGAACTGTTACCGGAATAACGGGCACGTCTTTTACGGGGTATTAATGTTCCCTCGCGCGAGAGAAATGTCCTCCTTCCCCTCGAGCTCGGTTTTGTTCTCCTGTATTAGGAGAACCCCCCGGTAAGGCGCTTTATTTCGTATATGATCCTACCGAGGGACAGCTTCCTCGTCGCTTTCGCCACTTTGTGCTCGCTCGTCGCTTAATCGCGAATTTATGAGAGAAGTTTCGGGCCTGAGAATTCGAATAAACGAGGGTGAAATAATTGGACGCCCATTGTTTTACTTCCGTTCCGTTAATGACCATCGTATAACGTCGCCATTTTGCGGAATCAATATTCTCGCGAGGAGCGGAGGAAAGGCAGAGTCTGACTTTCGGGGGGTGACTTCCGTCATGCGAGTCTCGCCTCGTTTAATGAAATCCCGCGTTTTACGCGATTCAAACGCGATCGCCCAGGCATGATTTCGAAATCCACGGATGTACCGGGCTATTAGGAGATTTATGCGCGATCGCCGGGTCGCGCGTCCTCGCGGAAGAGAGCCGTGCTTGGCGAGGCTACGCGTGATTGCCTCAGCGAGAGCGCAATTTGGAACGGCGTCGCCGTTCCTCTCGGAGATTTAGAGGCTCGTTGCCAAATGTCAGAGCGCAGCGAGTACCACCAAGTAATTAAGTTTACTCCAAGAAATGCATCCGCCGCCCCCGCCCACCCCCGCTACCGAATTTCCTGATTCCCGACTCGCCATCTTCACCTTCTCCACCCTTCCTCTGCTGGATTGCGTTCGCTCTTGTAGAACAAGCCCTCTAACCGTGGGCTGCGATTGAAAATTGAGAGAGGGGGAGAGACTCGGTTGCCCTCCGAACCTGGGGGGAGCAACCCCGAAACCGAGGTCCTTGCTCATCCCAGGATAACCGATAACCGTTTTGAGGTAACACGAGAAACCAATGGCTCGTGAACGGCAATATACATTTTTTTTTATATCGCGTACACATTGATTACCCCTCTCAGCTCCCTTCGGATTAAGTACGCTTCAAGAATGTAATTTATCCGCGCCCTCGAGTACTCGCGAGGTGGATATACGAAACGTGGCGCCTTCGATCCGCGCTTCTTAAGGCCTTGTAAAGGGCCTCTAAGCCGAGCTTAACACGTCATCCGGAATTTGATCGGGCCTCGTTATCCCCCGGGCTAGTCAGCCTGGACCTCTCCCCCCCCTCCCCCTTCTGCAACGTCCTCGTAATCCTTGCTCGGTTAACCGAAATCTCTTCTAAGCCTAAGCAGCGACGGCCGGCGTCACGACGACGCTGGGAATTTACGCGGAACCGAAACTTCTCATTCCCATGTGTAATCTCTTCTGTATTTTAGATTCGCTTCGTTTATCGAAAGTGACGGAAAAAAATTCGAAGGAAAATTGTAAAAAATTAAATTAACGAGAGTACATTCATTAAGTTAAACAACCTTAAGAAGAGGAATATCCGGATATCCATATCGTTAGCATGGAATTTTTTTCATTCTTATTTCCATGAATATTTACAGAATATGTAATATAAATATAAAATTTATAAATATAAAATTAAATAGAGTTAATTATTAAAAATGAAATAAAATTAAATATCAAATAAAATATAATATAAATATATTATAATATGAAATATAATATAAAATAATATAAAATATAATAAAAAATAAGATATAATATAAAATATCAAAATTAAATTGAATATAAAGTTTTTTTAGAAAACAATTTGCGGATAGAAATTAAAACATCAAGCCTAATATTTTTCATTCGTACAAGATAATTTCGAAAAACGATCGTTTCCACAATTACACGCAGCCTGTGCGATGTAATAAATAGTGTGACATCTATCAACGGAAAAATGAGACGAGAAAAATTGGCATGGCAGATCACGAAGCGCTATTGCGCGCACAATAGCGCACCAATTTATCGGACACAAAGCGATGCGGCCGCGATTATGCCACAGATTGCCGCAACAATAACGAAAATGAGTTAATTAGCAACATTAATGCGGCATCGTCGACTCGAAATTGTTCGGCGGACAATAATTCGTCCGCCATAATCGGGTTATGATGCGTGCCGGGTATCATATAACGATCATACAGCGATCGCGAAGGGTTATTCCGCGAGCATCATGCTATTTTAACCAGCGTAAATTATTTTCGTATTTCTCATTCCACACGAGATTGCAGATATTTACATCAAAGGATACAAATGCCTAGTTCTCGAATATTTGCACTTGTATACTTAAATTTCCTTCGCAAAGTGTACGTAATATATCTCGAATAAGAAAAAAATGTGTAGATAAAGAATAGGGGATCTATCCTAACCAAAAGTAAATTTGCGTCCACGAAACATGTAAGAGTGGGAAAATTTATTTTGCGACATTTCCCCCGAGAATAGGGTTGCACGAGATACCAAGATTAATCTTGATATTGTCTTGGCTCGTCTTGAATTTCAAGACGAGATCAAGACAAGATTTTTAATTAGTTATCAAGACAATACCAAGACTAAGACTGTCAAGATTATTAGTCTTGTCAAGATTATTGGTTCTCAAAAAAATTAAAATATTTATATTTGTAAATGAAAAAAGATCACTATATACGAATTTAAAAAAATTTTATTCGATAAAAACATTTATATTGATAAATTTAAAAACGTTTAATATTAATACAATATAACATTTTTATAAATTAGAAATCAAACTCGCAAATTTTAGACATTAAAGAGCATTTCACCCAGGAATTGATGCACATTAGTGCTTTTAAAGATTTACTTTGTAATCTAGTTCTATTTTTTGACATGGTCAGAGTTTCTATTGAGAAAAGTCTTTCTATTGGCACGGACGAGGCAGTTGAATTTAAAATGTCTCGAGCCATTTTTGACAATGTGGAATAAATGTGAACCTGATTTTTTTACCACTCCAAAATATTTATATCTGCACATTCCCTTGGAGCCTGTAAATAGTTATTAATTTTTGTTTTCCATGAAACAGTAAATGTTTTTTTATGTAAATAGACGGCATTTATATCGATTATGTAGTAATAATTATAATTAAAATATAATACAATAGTAATAATTATTTCAAATTATATTACAAAAATTATGTTAAATATTATTTAAATATTTTTTTAATATTAGATAAAAAATTGTTAATAAAATCGAGACAAGGCAATACAAGACGAGATTTTTAATGTCTAAAATTTGCGAGTTTCTAATTTATAAAAATGTTATATTGTATTAATATTAAATGTTTTTAAATTTATTAATATAAACGTTTGTATTGAACAAATTTTTTTAAAATTCGTATATACTAATTTTTTTTTCATTTACAAATATAAATATTTTAATTTTTTTGAAAACCAATAATCTTGACAAGACTAATAATCTTGACAGTCTTAGTCTTGGTATTAATTTCTGTTTTCCATGAAACAGTAAATGTTTTTTTATGTAAATAGACGGCATTTATATCGATTATGTAGTAATAATTATAATTAAAATATAATACAATAGTAATAATTATTTCAAATTATATTACAAAAATTATGTCAAATGTTTTGATAACTAATTTTTGCTACCAATATTCACTCAAGACCAAGATAAGATTTAAATTTTTCAAAATTTTCAATACCAATACAATATTTTTACGAATATTGTCTTGTCTTAGGTCTTGTGCAACCCTATCCGAGAAGATACCTGGGGATACACTTTCTTATAAATACAATCTAACGATTTTTTTTTTTACGGAAACGACAAACATCCGAATGTCTGTTACATCACTGGATAAAATATCGGGAAGGCGGAAATGGCGAAAAGAAGGGAGCGCGAAGGAGAAATATATTTCTTTCCTGAGATCCTCGAATTACCAAATTACCCGACTCAGGTTCTGCTTCTCTCTTATCTCGAAGCGAGACTTTTACGAGTGAGCTCCGTTTGAAACGTCATTTAAAGTTCGAGGACGAGTCATAGCATGTGACCCGACCCTCGCGAGACACGCAGGATTTAAGGATCCGAGGATCCTGTAAGTAATCGGAAGCTACAAGAACTGCAAGATCCTTCGTCTCCGAATAGTTGGAGATACCCATTTAGCGGGTACGGAAAATCGAAGATAAATTTTAGGAATGCGATGAAATCGCGAATTCCGGTAAGAATGCGAGCACAATCTATTATATAGCCTCTGAATGACGTAAAATATGTTTGAGCGAGCCAGGAGATCCGAGCGAGTTGAGATTTGAAATTTTTCAGAAAATATGATGGAAGAGGAGGAGCCCTCTTTAGAGGGAGAATTGATCTGAAATAACTTGTATAAATGCATAAACAAATCTTTTGCTTGTCACAACAATGCATTACTTTCTAGAAAATATAACTGATTCGCTCTTCTCGATTTCTCCGCACCCGATATTTATAACTAACATCCGATACATTTGTTTCAGGTGAGTTTAATAGCGCGCCTCGAACGATATGAAGTGCGCCGAGATTCGGGTCCCTAAGGGAGAGCTTTGATCAGCGCAACGTGAGTAAGAAACTAAACATTCGAGTAACGTGAGACTAGGCTTCGGATTCGATAAACGCTTCACGGGGTCAGATCCATTAGGGTGACGCCGCTAAATTGCTGTAAACCGATATACCGGTGGCACCCTAAACATCACATTAATTAACGCTAATTGACGATACGATTAAGTAGGACGTGTGAAAATTATCCACGATCGCTGACATTGTTTTATCCATCGTGATATGTCTATTAAATTCAAATATTCCACGTTTTTTACTTTACATCATCAAGAATTTGAAACATTCATAAGAAGCATCACCTGATGAGCATCTTCTATTTTCGAGAGAAACGTAAAGTAGTTCAAAGAGCTTCAAAAAATTCTGCGATACCTTCTCCGCCTTTATACACAATCGTATTTTTAAAATTAATAATAAGTTTAAATTGATAAATTTAAATTATTCCCAAATTTAAATTGTTATATTGCAGGAATTGACGATATGATTAAGTAGGACGCGTGAAAATTATCCACGATCATTGACATTGTTTTATCCATCGTGATATGTCTCGTAAATTCAAATATTCCACGTTTTTTACTTTACATCATCAAGAATTTGAAACATTCATAAGAAGCATCAGCTGATGATCATCTTCTATTTTCGAGAGAAACGTAAAGTAGTTCAAAGAGCTTCAAAAAATCCTTCGATACCTTCTCCACCTTTCTACACAACCGCATGTATAGGGTGTTCTAAATTAATAATTTAAATTAATAAATATAAATTGATAAATTTAAATTATTCCCAAATTTAAATTGTTACATTGCAGGAATTGACAATTAAGTAGGACGTGTGAAAATTATCCACGATCGCTGACATTGTTTTATTCATCATGATATGTCTATTGAATTCAAATAATCCACGTTTTTTACTTTACATCATCAAGAATTTGAAACATTCATAAGAAGCATCACCTGATGAGCATCTTCTATTTTCGAGAGAAACGTAAAGTAGTTCAAAGAGCTTCAAAAAATTCTGCGATACCTTCTCCGCCTTTCTACACAACCGCATTTTTTAAATTAATAAATTTAAATTGATAAATTTAAATTATTCTCAAATTTAGATTGTTACATTGCAGCAATTGACGATTAAGTAGAACGTGTGAAAATGACCCATGATCGCTGACATTGTTTTATCCGTCGTGATATGTCTATTAAATTCAAGTATTCCACGTTTTTTACTTTACATCATCAAGAATTAGAAACATTCATAAGAAGCATCACCTGATGAGCATCTTCTATTTTCGAGAGAAACGTAAAGTAGTTCAAAGAGCTTCAAAAAATTCTGCGATACCTTCTCCGCCTTTCTACACAACCGCATTTTTTAAATTAATAAATTTAAATTGATAAATTTAAATTATTCCCAAATTTAAATTGTTACATTGCAGCAATTGACGATATGATTAAGTACGACGTGTGAAAATTATCCACGATCGCTGACATTGTTTTATCCGTCGTGATATGCCCATTAAATTCAAATATTCCACGTTTTTTACTTTACTACATCATCAAAAATTTGAAACATTCATAAGAAGCAACACCTGATGAGCATCTTCTATTTTCGAGAGAAACGTAAAGTAGTTCAAAGAGCTTCAAAAAATCCTTTGATACCTTCTCCGCTTTTGTACATAACCGCATATATAAGGTGTTCTAAATTAATAATTTAAATTAATAATTTAAATTAATAAATTTAAATTGATAAATTTAAATTATTCCTAAATTTAAATTGTTACATTGCAGCAATATTGCGACAATATTGCGATGCTGCTCACAAGCAATAGCATATGCTTGGTTATTTTTTCAAATAATAAAATTTTTTGTAAAATTTGAATTAATAATTTAAATTAATAAATATAAATTGATAAATTTAAATTATTCCCAAATTTAAATTGTTATATTGCAGAAATTGACAATTAAGTAGGACGTGTGAAAATTATCCACGATCGCTGACATTGTTTTATCCGTCGTGATATGCCTATTAAATTCAAATATTTTACGTTTTTTACTTTGCATCATCAAGAATTTGAAACATTCATAAGAAGCATCACCTGATGATCTTCTATTTTCGAGAGAAACGTAAAGTAGTTCAAAGAGCTTCAAAAAATCCTTCGACACCTTCTCCGCCTTTCTACACAACCGCATGTTTAAGTTTTTAAATAATAAATTTAAATTTCCCAAATTTAAATTGTTATGGGCGCGGGCCCTCCCCTGCTTAAATTAATAAATTTAAATTGATAAATTTAAATTATTCCCAAATTTAAATTGTTACATTGAACAGAATTGACGATATGATTAAGTAGGACGTGTGAAAATTATCCACGATCGCTGACATTGTTTTATCCGTCGTGATATGCCTATTAAATTCAAATATTTTACGTTTTTTACTTTGTATCATCAAAATTTGAAACATTCATAAGAACACCTGACATTTCTATTTTCGAAAGCAATAAAATTAATAATAAATTTAAATGATAAATTTAATCCCATAGGGGCTTATTACAGAATGAAACATTCAAAGCGCCACCGAGGCATTATAAACATAAAGTCTTCAAAGAATTTAAAAATCCCCGACTTCCCTTTACCTCAACAAAGGGTGTTCTAAATAAAAATTTAAATAATAATTAAATTAATAAATATAAAATTGATAAATTTAAATTATTCCCAAATTTAAATTATTACATTGCATCAATTGACGATATGATTAAGTAGGACGTGTGAAAATTATCCACGATCGCTGACATTATTTTATCCGTCGTGATATGCCTATTAAATTTAAATATTCTACATTTTTTTACTTTACATCATCAAGAATTTAAAACATTCATAAGAAGTATCACCTGATGAGCATTTTCTATTTTCGAAAGAAACGTAAAGTACTTCAAAGAATTTAAAAAAATCCCCCGACTCCTCTGCCTTTCTACACAATCGCATATATAGGGTGTTCTAAATAATAAATTTAAATTAATAATTTAAATTAATAAATTTAAATTGATAAATTTAAATTATTCCCAAATTTAAATTGTTACATTGCATCAATTGACGATATGATTAAGTAGGACGTGTGAAAATTATCCACGATCACTGACATTGTTTTATCCATCGTGATATGCCTATTAAATTCAAATATTCTACGTTTTTTTACTTTACATCATCAAGAATTTGAAACATTCATAAGAAACATCACCTAATGAGCATTTTCTATTTTCGAGAGAAACGTAAACTAGTTCAAAGAGCTTCAAAAAATCCTCCGACACCTCTGCCTTTCTACACAACCGCAAGTATAGGGTGTTCTAAATAATAAATTTAAATTAATAATTTAAATTAATAAATTTAAATTGATAAATTTAAATTATTCCCAAATTTAAATTGTTACATTGCAGCAATATTGCGACAATATTGCGATGCTGCTGCAACATAACAGCAATAGTCTGTTTATTCTTTCAAATGATAAAATTTTTTGCAATCTCCGATTCCAGAGAATTATGACGAATAAGTATTAATAAAAATTTTGATAAATAAAAATTGTGTGTTGGGAGGCATCCCATGTGGAATATTTCAACTTGTTGAAGTATATAACGCTGCAGTGCGTTATCGCTCACGGAGTGTATTACTTACGATTATTATGGCCCTTTGTTCATCTGCACATCGGTACAGGTGCAGTTGCAACTGACGGGGATAAATTTGCGTAGCATATAATTCATGACCGAATAGGAAATGACGCTATCCATTTCCGGCCGACCGTGACGTTTAATCCAATGACACAGGGGAAATCTAGAATTCGTTTCTCCTCGCCTCGTACACCGCAAGATGGTGTAATGAGAAATTCTGCGGGCTATAAATAATCGCTCTCCACCGGCAATCTTTTTCATCAAACCGCAAAAGCCCCCGCTAAGAAGTTGAAAATGTTAATACTTGCAAATTTTTCTACATTTGCACGCCACCGCTAAAAGCAAATTAACAATTCACCCTCTATTTCTTAAGACGTTTATATTTAAAAGTATAAAAAATGAATTTAATGCTTATATATTTGCGTTTTTAAAAATCTATGCTGATTTGCATATTTGTGTCCATATTTATATTTATTTTCTACACATTGAGCCAAATTATTTGCGATAAATATAGCAAATTAACAATTCACTCTCTATTTCTTAAGATGTTTATATTTAAAAGTATAAAAAATGAATTTAATGCTTATATGTTTGCGTTTTTAAAAATCTATGCTGATTTGCATATTTGTGTCCATATTTATATTTATTTTCTACACATTGAGCCAAATTATTTGCGATAAATATAGAAATTAACAATTCACCCCTATTTTTAAGATGTTTATATTTAAAAGTATAAAAAATGAATTTAATGCTTATATATTTGCGTTTTTAAAATCTATGCTGATTTGTGCATATTGTGTCCATATTAACGAAATAAAAAAGAAAAACAATTCACCCTCTATTTCTTAAGATGTTTATATTTAAAAGTATAAAAAATGAATTTAATGCTTATATATTTGCGTTTTTAAAAATCTATGCTGATTTGTGCATATTTGTGTCCATATTTATATTTATTTTCTACACATTGAGCCAAATTATTTGCGATAAATATAGCAAATTAACAATTCACCCTCTATTTCTTAAGATGTTTATATTTAAAAGTATAAAAAATGAATTTAATGCTTATATATTTGCGTTTTTAAAAATCTATGCTGATTTGCATATTTGTGTCCATATTTATATTTATTTTCTACACATTGAGCCAAATTATTTGCGATAAATATAGCAAATTAACAATTCACCCTCTATTTCTTAAGATGTTTATATTTAAAAGTCTAAAAAATGAATTTAATGCTTATATATTTGCGTTTTTAAAAATCTATGCTGATTTGCATATTTGTGTCCATATTTATATTTATTTTCTACACATTGAGCCAAATTATTTGCGATAAATATAGCAAATTAACAATTCACCCTCTATTTCTTAAGATGTTTATATTTAAAAGTATAAAAAATGAATTTAATGCTTATATATTTGCGTTTTTAAAAATCTATGCTGATTTGTGCATATTTGTGTCCATATTTATATTTATTTTCTACACATTGAGCCAAATTATTTGCGATAAATATAGCAAATTAACAATTCACCCTCTATTTCTTAAGATGTTTATATTTAAAAGTATAAAAAATGAATTTAATGCTTATATATTTGTGTTTTTAAAATCTATGCTGATTTGCATATTTGTGTCCATATTTATATTTATTTTCTACACATTGAGCCAAATTATTTGCGATAAATATAGCAAATTAACAATTCACCCTCTATTTCTTAAGATGTTTATATTTAAAAGTCAAAAAGAATTAATGCTTATATATGGTTTTAAAACTGGATTGCAATGTGTCCATATTTAATTATTTCACACTTGAGCAAATATTGCGATAAATATAGCAAATTAACAATTCACCTTCTATTTCTTAAGATGTTTATATTTAAAAGTATAAAATGAATTTAATGCTTATATATTTGCGTTTTTAAAAATCTATGTTGATTTGCATATTTATGTCCATATTTATATTTATTTTCTACACATTGAGTCAAATTATTTGCGATAAATATAGCAAATTAACAATTCACCCTCTATTTCTTAAGATGTTTATATTTAAAAGTATAAAAAATGAATTTAATGCTTATATATTTGCGTTTTTAAAAATCTATGCTGATTTGCATATTTGTGTCCATATTTATATTTATTTTCTACACATTGAGTCAAATTATTTGCGATAAATATAGCAAATTAACAATTCACCCTCTATTTCTTAAGATGTTTATATTTAAAAGTATAAAAAATGAATTTAATGCTTATATATTTGCGTTTTTAAAAATCTATGATGATTTGCATATTTGTGTCCATATTTATTATATTTATATTTATTTTTTACACATTAAGCAAAATTATTTGCGATAAATATAGCAAATTCAAAGGGGATCCGTGATGAAAATTTTCGTATTGTAACTGAAAAAAGACATTTAATTCGCAGTGCATAATGTGGCGTCGTTTGGTGTCGCGACATTAGATCGCGCCCCTTTCTGGTAGGCAACATTAATTCCGCCGGCATGAATAGAAAGATGCTACAAAAAAGCTTTCTTCTCGGCTTTAAAAAAGCGCCGAGCTCGTCAAGGGGAATAGCCGATGCGACAAATTAGCTGCTCTTTGAAACTCACGCGTTCGAATTAGCCTCACGTAGTTAGGATAGTTAGAGACTTTATACACGCCTGCGAATTTTACACGTGTAACTAGCGCGCACACCTTTTTTTTTTTTACCTCGGGAAATTATACGTCGAATTAACAGCGGATATACGCTGACGCCGTTTTTTTTAACATCCTTTGATCGAATCCCCTGAATGCAAACAGAATTTCGAAAGTTGCCGTGAAAATTGATACTTATGTAAAGATTAATATTTTTATTTGTATTGTTTAAATTAATATTTTAATGTTAATATTTTTTTAACATAATAATATTAATATTTTATAATATTATAATATTATAATATTATAATATTTTATAATATTATAATATTATAATTATATAATATTATTATTATTATTATTATTATTATTATTATTATATTATTATTATACTATAATTTTATAATATTAAAAAAATATTAATATTTTTAACATAATAATAAATAAATTAATATTTTAACATTAATACTTTTATTTAAATATAATTAATTATTATTAAATATAATTAATTAATTTTTTAAATATAATTAATAATGGGAAAAAATTATGATGAAATTGATGACGAAAAATTTAATATAATTTAAAGTAATATCAATAATTTAGAAAGGGAGAAAGAGAGAGAGACAGAGAAAAAAAATGATAAAGATTGAAGCACGTGCTTCTTTAAATTTCAATAAACAAAAATTCGAAAATTAATGCACAAAAGTTATAATTCATTAGCGCAGTTGCTCTAATTAATTACGATAATTAATGAAAGAAGGATTTAAGTCGCGGAGAAACAGAGAGTCTGCCGTTTTGTATCACTTTAAGATTTAATTGAAAATTAAAATATGCACGAGACAAAGGAGGAAGGGGGTAAGGAATGCGTCTCGATATGAGCCATCCTTCTCCCCTTCACACAGGGGGATGATGCGTTTGCCTCGGCTGACTTCTCGGGTACGCGAGTAACGACGGGAAAGTAATAAACGGCGGCGTAAACGCGATGATGCGACGAAATTTATTCATAAGTAAAGTTTGGACGTTCTCTCAACGGAAGGAACACTCGTAGGTGATCGTTCGGGGAGGGGGGGGAGGAAGGGGAGGAACTTGGCCTCGCCACACAAGTGCTTTTCAGAAACTTCTCTGCGCGCCGATATTTTGTCAAGAGCGGCGTATCGATAAACGACGACGGGAGCTCGTGTGTCCAAAAGCCGCTCGTCCGCCATTTCTCCCCTCTTACTTTGACGCGATATTTCGCGACATGGATGTATACACGACGTCCCGGGAAACTTGTACATCACGACTCCAAGAGTGTTTCTCCCCGTGGTATTCGGGAAACTTTGCGACATATCTGTGAATTCTCGATGTTAATTGATTCCTCGAAACGAGCAATGACGAGCTTGGGAGGGAAAACGAACGAATATAATTTATATTTAATTTTTTACGTAGGGTAAAATGAAGGGACGACTTTTAAACTACCCAAAAAAAAAGACCGTAAGACGATCAAAAAAAACACTTAAATCCTCTTCTAAAGAAAAACAAAAGAAAAAAAAAAAAAAAAAAAAAAAAACCAAAAAAACCACCTGTAAATGATGCCTCGACAGAGAAAATATCCCACTCGTTGCTGCAAACTTGACGAGCTTATCAATAAGTGTTATTGAAATGGAAATCGATAGAGATGACAGTACACAATTAATCGCGATTTAAAAATGCGCATTTGTAAAATTAATAATTTGTTAAGGAAAAATATTATTCCTAAGTATTTTTGATGATTTTTTATTTTATAAAAATAATTAAATAAATAATTAAAAAATAATTAAAATAATTAAATAAATAATTTATAAAACTAATTAATTAGTGTAAATTTTTTTGATAAAAATGGAGAAAGATGCAATCCTTATAAATATTCAATATTTTTTATTGAATTTTGATGTTTTGTTGAATTTTATACTTTGATAAATTTTATACTAAAAATTATCTAAAATATACTTTATAATTTTATACTAAAAATTATTTTCATTGATATGATAGTGAAATATTTCATCGAAATCCTGGTAAAATATCCTTTTCTTATTTTAATTTATTGAATTTTGATGTTTTGTTGAATTTTATACTTTATAAATTTTATACTAAAAATTATCTAAAATATACTTTATAATTTTGTATTAAAAATTATTTTCATTGATATGATGGTGAAATATTTCATCGAAACCCTGGTAAAACATCCTTTTCTTATTTTAAAAAAACTGGTCTCGTAATTAAAATACTTCAATATAATAGAAAATTGATGGGATTATTAATTGTGACATTAAATTTTTGTAAATTTCAATCACGAATAAAATCCCCATCACAAGTGTATTTTATATCGATTCAAGCAAATATGCGTTTCTATTACGTCTTAAAAAATATAAAAATGAAGTAAAGCGATCTTTTACCTCTTTATTTTATTATTTCATTCAATTTTTTTTTACTCTATTCGTGACATATTGCTTGCTCCTTTCACATATATAGCTTCAGACTTCACAGAATGGAAAGCCTCATACTTCATCAATCCTCTTATCGGGCTTTAGGAGACGGTCAAAGGTTTGCACGTAGGAACAAACGTGCCGTACCTCGACAGAGACGAAGAGAAAGAGAGAGAGAGAGAGAGACAGAGGGAAAGGGATGGACCGATGGACCGACAAGTACAGCGATGCAGTTGCATCGGAGATGCACCGAGACCGCGCAATTTCGTGGATAGGACGAGGTCATGCATTATCGGTTAGCGGTGCAGCCAACGTTACACGGTGCTGACCGTATCGCATTTCGATAAAACAAAGACAAGTGGCCGCCGGTCTGGCTGAGTGAACGATGGCCGTCGTGTGCAGCGAGTGGCGGCGGGGGGAGGTGCATCGGGTCCATCGGGAAGGCTTCCCTCGTCGCCGCACGACGACTACAAATGCCCGGCTTCCGGACATTGTCCCGCGAAACAGTCCGTACAAAATCCATCGTGCAATCTCCCCCCCTCGCCCCCTCTGTCTTTCAATCGTCGATCGCGCTTCGATTGACGCGGAATAATTGATCGCGTGTAGCTTTCATGGCGTTTGAAGGGAGTAGAATTTAATCAGGTTTATAATTTTCAATTATTACAGCGACGTATAACTGCTGTATAATTATTGCTAATGATGCATATTAATAATATGCATTATTGTAATGTATTGAAACAACGTCACGTTGTATATGCATGATGGTGTTCAACATTTTCTAATCATAGAATTATATATACATGCATAATCATTATAAAAATTGTCATATTTATTATTCCACTATTATTTTATAATTGCTATTAATTTGTCGTCGGAAAGGATGTTTCATATTAGCAAATTATTTGTCATAAAATGAAAATACACGTGAAAGTTTCACACATGTAGCGAGATATATAATAATTTTTATATTATAAAATTTTTTTAAAAATTTATTGAAATTTTTTACTTTAAAGAATTCTTTTCAAATAATTTCAATATAATAATTATCTATTCTTGTAATTATCTTAATTACAGTAATAATTTTGACAATCCAAGTGGTTTTTACTATTAATTTGTTAGCGCTTATATATTTATAATTACTTTTGTTGAAATTTAATTATTTTTCTTGATATTTCTAATGTAATATGTATCTATTTTTATATCTTTTTGAACTGTAGCAATAATTTATATCCAAAAAATATATATATATTTTTATTATATCCAATATATTTTTATATATTAATTAATTTCTTATCTCTCCAATATACCTTTATTATTATTAATTTCTTTAGAGTTTGTAATTATAGCAACTTATAATTACTTTCGTTGCTATTTAATCATTTTTATCAATATTTCTAAGAGATCTACCTCCCTTTCTCACTCTCTCTTTCTCTTTGCGAATCCTCAAGAATTCTTTTAAATAATTTTAATATAATAATAATTATCTATTCTTTTAATTATCTTCTTAATTACAGCAATAATTTTGACAATCCAAGTGGTTTTTACTATTAATTTGTTAGCGCTTATATATTTATAATTATTTTTGTTGAAAATTAATTATTTTTCTTGATATTTCTAGTATAATATGTATCTATTTTTATATCTTTTTGAACTGTAGCAATAATTTATATCCAAAAAATATATATATATTTTTATTATATCCAATATATTTTTATATATTAATTAATTTCTTATCTCTCCAATATACTTTTATTATCATTAATTTCTTTAGAGTTTGTAATTATAGCAATTTATAATTACTTTCGTTGCTATTTAATCATTTTTATCAATATTTCTAAGAGATCTACCTCCCTTTCTCACCCTCTCTCTCTCTCTCCTTGGGAATCCTCAAGAATTCTTTTAAATAATTTCAATATAATAATTATCTATTCTTTTAATTATCTTCTTAATTACAGCAATAATTTTGACAATCCAAGTGGTTTTTACTATTAATTTATTAGCGCTTATATATTTATAATTACTTTTGTTGAAACTTAATTATTTTTCTTGATATTTCTAGTATAATATGTATCTATTTTGAACTGTAGCAATAATTTATATCCAAAAAATATATATATTCTTATTATATCCTTTTATTATTTATTAATATACTTTTATTATTAATTAATTTCTTATCTCTCCAATATATTTTTATTATTATTAATTTCTTTAGAGTAATTATAGCAATTTATAATTATTCTCGTTGCTATTTAATCATTTTTATCGATATTTCTAAGAGATCTACCTCCCTTTCTCACCCTTTCTCTCTCTCTCTCTCTCTTTGCGAATCCTCAAGAATTCTTTTAAATAATTTCAATATAATAATTATCTATTCTTGTAATTATCTTCTTAATTACAGCAATAATTTTGACAATCTAAGTGATTTTTACTATTAATTTATTAGAACTTATATATTTATAATTACTTTTATTGAAATTTAATTATTTTTCTTAATATTTCTAATATAATATGTATCTATTTTGAACTGTAGCAATAATTTATATCCAAAAAAAAAATATATATATATATATATATAATAAATATAATAAAATATAATAAATAATATAATAAAAATATATATATATATATATATATTTTTTTTTTATTATATCCTTTTATTATTTATTAATATACTTTTATTATTAATTAATTTCTTATCTCTCCAATATATTTATTATTATTAATTTCTTTAGAGTAATTATAGCAATTTATAATTATTCTCGTTGCTATTTAATTATTTTTATCGATATTTCTAAGAGATCTACCTCTCTCTCTCTCTCTCTTTGCGAATCCTCAAGAAGCTCGTTTCGTGTTTCAGGGCAGTTAATCACGACGTAGGCGAGTTTATTAACGCACGCGCAGCAAATGCGCGCGACGTAATGACGTTTGCAGCTTCGCACGCGTGTAACAATCGTTGCCTTCGGCATTTCCGGCATCGGGGGGAGGAGACGGCCGACGGGAGCGTTAATCGAAATCATAGCGAAACGACGCACGTATTGCGCCAACAATAGGTGAATTTACTCTGATTAAATGCGGGAGATAATTGCGGGAGATACAGGCCGGGATCGATGCGCCAGTAATTATACCTTACAGACGATACCTCCGCCGCTTCGCTGCAGCTTTATGATTTCATTTGCATGTCAATGGCGACTTCGGTGCAGGAGATCTTCGCCCGGGATTGAATCTTGATCCTTTAACACCCTGCGTGTTCGAACGATATCTCGCGCCCCTTGTTTTATATACGTATATATATTATACATAATTTGCGGCTTCTCGATCGATTCGCCTACCCTTGTTCCTTGCATAGCTTACACTTTTGCCGACTGGTCTTTCAAGATGGAATCGATGAAGATTCAAATATGCTGGAACAAAAGATTTACAATCGTTTTAAATAATTCTAATAATTTACATTTATAATTATGTTTTTTAAATGTAACGATAAATTTGATATATTATTTTTTATTTAGAGCTGATTAGTTAATTAAGAACTAATTATTTTATTTAAAGATTATAGCAATTAATTAATTTAAATAAATTAATAAAATTACTAAACAAATTAATTAATTAATCTAAAATTAATTAATTAACCTCTATAAAATAGATTACTTATCATTATTTATTTGCCTTCACATTTCCTTTATTTATTTTCCTTTACATTCTAAAAATTCTCTTTCGAGATCTTCAAAAAGCTCACTTCAGGCAAAATCGTCTCAAAGCCGATGCACTTTCTATTTGCGTCTGATGATTTAGCGTCGTGTTTTTACGTTGCAGTCCCTTTTTTCAATTTTTGAAATGTAACATCTTAAAACTTTGTCACTTTAAAAGGCATTTCCCGAGGTACGAGGATGGATTGGACGGAGCGAGGGGGGACGAAATTATCGGGTTCTGAAACGATTTTGCCTTTGGTTGCCGTCAGTTCGCGTAACTGGCAGTGATTAAATGATCGGCGGCGGTGGATCGACGACCGCGTAAAATCAGCGGAGCCAATTGCGTCCGTCGTAATGGCAGTTAAGGCCCGTAAATCGTTCAAAGTAAAGTCATCAAGTAAGCGATAAATCTTGCCGAATATATAGGGGGTGCGATCCACCCCCTCCCCCCCCCGCTCTTTCTCTCCTCTCGCGAACAAGCCGCTGGTATCGTGTTCCAAATGAGAGAAGCTCGCCTCCTCGCGCAAATTAATCTCACCGTCTAATTAATTATTCAGTTATCACGCGACGACTATTCCCCGAGGGGAGGCAGAATAGGCTCGAACCTGTCCGGGTTCATCGTTCACCTGACTGCCGACGCGCATAACGCTATTACAGTGCAACAGCGACTGCATGTATCCGAACGAGGATATTGGACCAATACGTTTACTCACGTCAGAATCGAAGATGTTTGACATATTGGCCATGTCGACTATTTATGGCATTCAATTTTGCCTTAAGAGATTTCAAATCCAATGGCAATGAATAACAACGTAAATTTCGTTTGATTGCCTAAGAAAAATAGGGATTCGAAAAGAGAGACGGAGAGAGAGAATCAGAGAAATTTGACGATTTTAATCGAGAAATTAAAGGATAATATGTTAAATCTTGTTTATTGTTCAATGAATTAAAATTCTGAATCTGTTTCTTGTCCTTTGTCCCTTTCTTTTTATTTAGAAACAGGAAATTTGAAAAATGTATAATTACCCTCGAATAATTTTTTTTGAAAATATTGCTAGATATATAGTTTTATAAATATGATATAATATGTAAGAATAATAATTGTGTTTTAAATTATTACATTTATTATATTTATTAAGAAAGTAGTCGAGAATTCACGATAAAAATCATATCATGATAAAATACGGAATTATATGTCAACATTTGATTTCACAATTTTACAGTAGAATTTTGTGAATTTCTTCATTGAAGCGAAAAACCGGCTTTAACTTGTCACGTTCCAAGCGAAGGATTAAACGATACAAACGAATACACAAGTCTCTTTTTTAATATTTAAAAAATAGTTTCTAGTAAAATGGTTAAATATATCATATCTTTTTTAGAGATTTTTGTGAAACGAAGATTTATCTTCTGTTATTTTGCTCTTTTTATATTGTTCTTATATTATTAAAAAATTCTTGCTTTCGTATTTTAATGTTTATTGAGATGTTTTTATTTATCTCATGATGCTTTAAATAAAATAATGATATTTAATCATTTATAATTTTACTTAAAAAACTCTTATATCTATTTATCTATTTTGACAAATCTTCAAGCTTAGAGTTTTCTAAATCCTTATTCGAATCCTTATCCTGACGTTTGTTATTCTAACATCCTACCAGCCCCCCTTCTCTATTTTCTCATATTAAGAAAAAAATTCTAGTCATTCTTCATCATTTATAGCTTAATTTCTTTAAATAAAATAATAATATTTAATAATTTATAATTTTATTTAAAAAATTCTTATATCTATTTTGGCAAATCTTCAAGCTTAGAGCTTTTTAAATCCTTATTCGAATTCTTATCCTCACGTTTGTTATTCTAGCAGCCCCTCTTCTCTATTTTCTCATATTAAGAAAAAAATTCTAGTCATTTTTCATCATTTATAGCTTAATTTCTTTAAATAAAATAATAATATTTAATAATTTATAATTTTATTTAAAAAACTCTTATATCTATTTAACTATTTTGGCAAATCTTCAAGCTTAGAGTTTTCTAAATCCTTATTCGAATCCTTATCCTGACGTTTGTTATTCTAACATCCTACCAGCCCCCCTTCTCTATTTTCTCATATTAAGAAAAAAAATTCTAGTCATTCTTCATCATTTATAGCTTAATTTCTTTAAATAAAATAATAATATTTAATAATTTATAATTTTATTTAAAAAATTCTTATATCTATTTTATCTATTTATCTATTTTGGCAAACCTTCAAGCTTAGAGCTTTTCAAATCCTTATTCGAATCCTTATTCTGACGTTTGTTCTAACATCCTACCAGCCCCCTTCTCTATTTTCTCATATTAAGAAAAAATTCTAGTCATTTTTCATTATTTATAGTTTAATTTCTTTAAATAAAATAATAATATTTAATAATTTATAATTTTATTTAAAAAACTCTTATATCTATTTAACTATTTTGGCAAATCTTCAAGCTTAGAGCTTTTCAAATCCTTATTCGAATCCTTATTCTGACGTTTGTTCTAACATCCTACTAATCCTCCTTCTCTATTTTCTCATATTAAGAAAAAAATTCTAGTCATTTTTCATTATTTATAGTTTAATTTCTTTAAATAAAATAATAATATTTAATAATTTATAATTTTATTTAAAAAACTCTTATATCTATTTAACTATTTTGGCAAATCTTCAAGCTTAGAGCTTTTTAAATCCTTATTCGAATTCTTATCCTGACGTTTGTTCTAACATCCTACCAGCCCCCCTTCTCTATTTTCTCATATTAAGAAAAAAATTCAAGTCATTCTTCATCATTTATAGCTTAGTTTCAGATCCTCTTATTCTGCCGCTAAAATAGAAGTTATATCATGTCGCAGAAATATCCTTCAGTTCTTCCATTTATCTCTATCTTTTTACATTCTTCGGATCCGCCATCTCTCCTTATATTTTAAGATATTTTTCTTATCCTCCATCGTGTCGGCAGTTCAGCCTCGGATCTTCCTCTCCGTCTAGGTACCTGAAAGGAGTTACATCGTGTGTGCCGTCAGGATATCCCAGGAGGTCGTAACAATTCGCGCGCCAATAGGAATGGAGGCAGTATGTAGCGCGAAACGTTATCACTCGCACCCCACATATGCGCATACGAAGCGCCCAACGCACGTACGAGGTTAGATACTCGCGTATACCGAGTAAGGTGCATTTCCATTTTATCTCGACTCTGAGAGAGAGAGAGAGAGAGAGAGAGGGCTCTACCTGCACCTGTTAAAGTCGTCTTTGTGTCTTAGCTACCGACATTATGGCTAAAACTCAGCGCAGTGTCATTTCCCACCACCATCTCCCTGTTATTCCACGATCCTTTCCAAGTTTTATTATTTTTCTTTTTCTTTTTTTTTTTTTAATCGCAATGTATTTCTGGAGAATATTTTATTAAGGATGTTTTGTATGTTCAATCCCAGCAAAAAGTAGTTGAAAATCAATTTTTACGAATATCTACTTTTGGTGTATTTTGAGTAAGAAATTGTGTGGAATATTATAATTTGATCTTAGCTACAGTGCAGAGAAGTGTATTTTTTAATATTTGCGTTTTTTACTGAAATATTCCGAATTTTGTTAATCGAAATGATTAACTTTTGGCAGAGAATTTTACCTTGTGACAGATATATGGCTAACTTGATTGAATTATATTTAATATCTTTTCAACCAGTTAGTATTTGCATAATATTATTTGACCAAATATTTCCTCTATAAACTAAACTTTTGCAAATTTTAAACAAATTCTGAATATTATTTCCATGTGTTTTTGTCATTTGAATCGACGTGGTTATACATTTCCCATAGAACACATGTTAATTCGGTGCAAATTAAAATCCTAATTTGTGAACACTTTAGTGACTCGATTTAAAAATTGTACTGAATATTTTAAATATATGTAAGGACATTCTGTACAATTTTCATGAAATTCTCAATATTTTGAAAATAGGTACAAAACATCCTTAATTTTTGGCAGAGAATTTCGCCTTGTGACAGATACATGGCTAACGTCATTAAATTATATTTAATATCTTTTCAACCAGTTAGTACTTGTATAATATTATTTGACCAAATATTTCCTCTATCTAAACTTTTGCAAATTTTCAACAAATTCTGAATATTATTTCCATGTGTTTTTGTCATTTGAATCGACGTGGTTATACATTTCCCATAGAACACATGTTAATTCGATGCAAATTAAAATCCTTATAACTTGCGAACGCTTTAGTGAATCGATTAAAAAATTGTACTGAAGATTACACATATGTAAGAACATTCTGTACAATTTTCATTAAATTCTCAATATTTTGAAAATAGGTACAAAACATCCTTAACTTTTGGCAGAGAATTTTGCCTTGTGACAAATACATGGCTAACTTTATTAAATTATATTTAATATCTTTTTAACCAGTTAGTACTTGTATAATATTACAATATTTTACCAAATATTTTCTCTATATCTAAACTTTTGCAAATTTTAAACAAATTCTGAATATTATTTCCATGTGTTTTTGTCATTTGAATCGACGTGGTTATACATTTCCCATAGAACACATGTTAATTCGGTGCAAATTAAAATCTTTATAACTTGTGAACGCTTTAGTGAATCAATTGAAAAATTGTACTGAAGATTCTAAACATATGTGACAGATACATGGCTAACTTTATTAAATTATATTTAATATCTTTTCAATCAGTTAGTACTTATAATATTATTTGACCAAATATTTCTTCTGTATCTAAACTTTTGCAAATTTTCGACAAATTCTGAATATTATTTCCATGTATTTTTGTCATTTGAATCGACGTGGTTATGTTTCCCTATAAGAACACATGTAAATTAAAATCCTAACTTGTAAACGCTTTAGTGAATCGATTTAAAAATTGTATTGAAGATTCCAAACATATGCAAGGACATTCTGTACAATTTTCATGAAATTCTCAATATTTTGAAAATAGATACAAAACATCCTTAAATGTTAGTTTAATATATATTATCCTAATTTATATTTATAATTCCCAGCAAAAAACAGTCATATAACATGTTATGTAACAGTTACATAACATGTAACAGTTATATTGTTGAGGGTGAAATCACAACTAACAATTATATAAATGTTACTTGATGTTTGCTGGGTTATTAAAATTAATTTCTGCATTCTCTTTATACTCCACCGAATCAGACCGACTCAATTTATGTAAGGATTCGGAATTATCGTCTGCTTTATCGCGTTTGCCTCTCGATTATTCGGAGCTCGTCGCTCGGAATAACAAATAGATTTCTCGTTTCTAGCCCCGGGCTTCTTCTTTCGCTGTTTTGCGGAATAACGACAGCGGTTGCCGCGTTGCTGCAAGTACGCTACTTTCCGAGCGATGTTTAAGGCAGCAAGAAAGCCGACCACCCGCTATATCCTCCTAGGAAGAGACGCATTAGTGTCTACCGCGCTTTTTCCCGCTCCCGAAACGATTCTGCTCCCAACTGGATGGGACTTGTTTTGGCACTTGGCCGCGGATAAACGTTTCGGTTTTCATGCGCGTCTCATATCTCGAGAATCCGGATTACTTCCGGCGAAATTTTGCGCGAATTAATCACTCGGCCGCAAATTTCCCTTGCTCGCGTCCCTTGCCATAAATCCGACGAGAGACGCGCGAATGGGAACGATCGACAATAAAATCCGTCGACGAGCAATGAAAAACGAGAGATAGGCGACTTAATTAAAGCGAAAGAAACGCGCGCGAGCGTGTAAATAAGCGGTCGATAAGCGGCGAGACAAATTAAAAAGCTGCGGGGCTAATACAATAAGGACGAAGCAGACTCCTTCGTATAAGGGTGAAGTGCGCTTATCCCGCATTATTCGAAAACCATAAACTTGTCAGGCCGGTCCCTCTCTCTTTTATCGGGCGCTCTCGCCGGACACCCGGCTCGCCCTCTCTAAATGCACCCCCCGGCTTTCGGGGGGTAAGTAGTGGTCGGCTCGCAAATTAACAAATCGACCGACGTCGAGGCCGCGGCTTTAAACCGTAACCGGCGGAGAGTGCTTTTATAGCCTCGGAGGGGGATCGGCGGGATCGAGCGCAGGACGAGACGGGGAGGAAGCGGGGGGAGCGGGGGAGAGGGCGAAGCCGGGACGAGAAAAAGGGAGGAGAGGCACGACAATAAAAAAGGGTAGCGCACGGGGCGATATCTACGAATATACACCGGCGTCCGGTAATCCCGCAATCTTTCCCCGACACCGCAACCCCACCGCATCCCCCCTCCCTTCCCTCCTCTCTTTTTACACCACAATGCACCCTCCGTGAGTATTACCGACTCTCCAATCTGTCGACCGAACGGTAAAATAAACAGAATCCCCTCTCGAGCCGCAGCATCTCTCTCTTTCTCTGTCTCTCTTTTTTTTCTTTTTCTCTCTCTTTCTGGCTATCCACCCCCTCACCCCCGTCCCGCGGAATTATGATATAAATTGCGGGTTTGATCTTGGTGCTCGGCGAAGCGGGGAGTTTATTGCCGGCGCGTCAAAGCGTATTTTGCAAACGTACGGTTAAGGAGCGCTTTGACGCGATTCTTCCCGAGAGATCGGGGGTGGGGGCGGAGAGGGGAAGAAAGGCAAAGGGATAGAGGAGTTTATAAAAGCGACAATTGTCGGAGAAGCTCTGTCGATCCTTTCGAATTTCCGGGAGCGGAAATTTTTGTAATTAGGAAATTTTCAGATTGCGCTGGAGAGGATCGCGTAAAGTATAAATCTAGTTACTTTTTAATTAAACATTTAAAAAAACAAGATTTTTATATATATATATATATTTTTTTTTTTTCGTGGTAGAGAGAAATTTTTCCCTCCGCGTCTAAAATCGAAAGAAACAAGAGACGTGTTTTGACATTTATTGTATTAGATGGAATAACAAACAGAAAATATCAATGTGAATAAATATTTCGGAAAATTTCTTTACTATTTGATTTTATTAATAATTTTCATATAATTAATTTTATAATCCACGTAACGTTTCTCTCTCAATGTAAACGTCTAATTACTCCTTTTACTGTCGGACCTGCAGGAATCGGTAAATTTACAGAAAGCGGTATATACATCGATATTAATTACCTTAGTCTATAGCTCATTTGCAATAATGATAAGGCTATTCATTTGCAATAATAATACACACAATTGTATTAATAATAGAGCGTAGCGATAGAGAGTAGCGAATACTGATAGAAACGTCGACTGCACGATAAGAACGCTTTACATTTCATAAAGTATACGCGACGTTCCAAAATTTACAGGCAGCACTGAAATTTTGCAATTAATTCACAATATTAATTTTAATAAAATAATTAAAATATAATTGGAATAATTAAATTTATAACTGAACAAATCACGTAAACATATTTTCGAGCACTATTAACGTAAAGTTATTAATTGAAAGAATTAATTAAAAATTGGAACAACAATAAATTACAATTCTCGAAAAATAAAAAAATTCATCTAAATTTAATTTTCTTAATTATTCCACATTTATTTTTTATATTTTTAATCAATTATTATACATTGATCTATATTTTTATCGACCTCACTATTTTTATTCAACCAGTATTTTACACCACTTATGATTAATCTACTCGCTTACTGAGAATACAAAATACAAAAGCAAATTGATATGTCATTTTGATGAAATTCAAGTTCTTTTTGAAAGATAAATCCCGCAAATTCTTTATCACGTTTCTGATTTGTCGAATCGTGTTTGCTTTTCTTGAAACACTTGTGAATAGTTGAAATTTCCACGAAACTTCAATCAAATCGCTGATCAGAGATTACGAGGACGAAACAATAGTTTCCGAGATTGGGAGGAAAATATTTTCGCAATAAATATTTGCAATATTGCTCTCGTAACGAGTGCAAATCGACTCAACATGTACATGCCGGCTTGCTCGCATGTGTCTCTCTTTTTTTTTCCAACGCGTAAAAATGAACCGCGGGCTTATCGACGACCATTCAACGCCTGATAATGCGTGGGCGCAGCAATGGCGATACAAAAATAAACCTCGCGACACTTTTTACGATACTGTTTGCCTTTCATACGTTTCATTTCTCGATCTGACAATCTCACCTGTCCACCTTTATTCATTCGAACGCTTTATAAATATACCAGAAATCAATACCACTCTTAAAGAACATCATTGAATACTTTTCATCGTGTACGAAATCTGTTATGCGTATCACATTAATACTTTGCATTTGTTATTTACGAAATGAAACAAATAAATTCCTCGCTGTAATAGCATTCGTTAATAAACAATTAGTTTCGTTATCGAAAATATTTGTGCGTGCAATGATTACTTGACAATTTCAGAGAAATATAGTTGACGTTCCATTCGGCCAATATTTTATTAATTTTCCTACATTTATTGCATTTTAACGCAATACGTATTCCACGCACGAAAAGCGAGAGAGAGAGAAAGAGCGAATTGATTTCGTAAAAAAATCCCGCAATAAATAAACAAACACAATTTGTCGAGGCCGCCGCAATAAAAAATATATAGCCGGCTCTCTCTCGCCTTGGAATTATTGCGATATGCAAATGGTGACATCCGGCCCGGCGGAAGACGATAATGCGGGGTGTCGGGTGAGAGCTCGCGTAAAAAATTATTATTTCCTGATTACGGGCCGGGTCTGAATTTTAATTAAAGGCCCGATGGCGCGACGATTCATTATGCAATATGAAATATACATTGTATATATATATATATATATATACACCCCCGATTGTGCACGAACGTATCCGGAATTTATCGCCAAGTCGGCGACGTGGCGCAAGACATTGCAAATTGCATTTTGCGCTCGCTCCCGTTATACTTCGTTATCAGCGCTCGCGAATTTTGTCGCTGCAACTTTGCACCGAGAGAGAGACTCTCTCTCTCTCTCTCGGCGGTATCTCCTAACTCCGAAATATTAACTTACACCGCAAGATAATTGATTAGTGACTCGTGCCAATTGTAAAATACACAATGCGCGCGTTCCTCGAATTTACCCTGTTCGTTTCGTCGCCCATAATGCTATTACTTCGAATGGAAAAGAATGAAGAAAAAAATTGGATTGTTTTTTTCCTGATTTTTTTTATTACAATATCTTTTTATTATATTTAAATGTATTGATATATGTTTAAATCGTTGCAATTATTTCCGTTTTTCGAAAGAGAAGAAATGGAGAAAAAAATTGGATTGCTTTTCTCCGGATTTTTTTATTACAATATCTTTTTATTATATTTAAATATATTGATATATGTTTAAATCGTTGCAATTATTTCCGTTTTCGAAAGAGAAGAAATGGAGAAAAAAATTGGATTGGTTTTCTCTTGATTTTTTACATTACAATATCTTTTTATCATATTTAAATATATTAATGTATGTTTAAATAATTGCAATTATTTTCCGTTTTCAAAAGAGAAGAAATAGAGAAAATATTGAATTGTTTTTCTCCTAATTTTTTTATTACAATATCTTTTTATTATATTTAAATATATTGATGTATATTTAATTGCAATTCTTTTCCATTTTTGAAGGAGAAAATATGGGGAATGAAAAGTTGGATTGTTTTTCTCCTGATTTTTTTATTACAATATCTTTTTATTATATTTAAATATATTAATGTATGTTTAAATAATTGCAATTATTTCCGTTTTTGAAAGAGAAAAACTGAAGAAAGAAAAATTGGATTGTTTTTCTCCTGATTTTTTATTACAATATCATTTTATTACATTTAAATATTATATTTAAATATATTATAAATAAATTGAATTGTTTTTCTCCTGATTTTTTTATTACAATATCTTTTTATTATATTTAAATATATTGATGTATATTTAAATAATTGCAATTATTTTCCGTTTTTGAAGGAGAAAATATGGAGAAAGAAAAGTTGGATTGTTTTTCTCCTGGACTTTTTATTACAATATGTTTTTATTATATTTAAATATATTGATATGTATTTAAATAATTGCAATTATTTCCGTTTTCGAAAGAGAAGAAATGAAGAAAAAAATTGGATTGTTTTTCTCCTGAGTTTTTTATTACAATATCATTTTATTACATTTAAATATTATATTTAAATATATTATAAATAAATTGAATTGTTTTTTTCCTGATTTTTTATTACAATATCTTTTTATTATATTTAAATATATTGATGTATATTTAAATAATTGCAATTATTTTCCATTTTTGAAGAAAAAAATATGGAGAAAGAAAAGTTGGATTGTTTTTCTCCTGATTTTTTATTACATATCTTTTTATTATATTTAAATATTATATTTAAATATATTATAAATAAATTGAATTGTTTTTCTCCTGATTTTTTATTACAATATCTTTTTATTATATTTAAATATATTGATGTATATTTAAATAATTGCAATTATTTTCCATTTTTGAAGAAAAAAATATGGAGAAAGAAAAGTTGGATTGTTTTTCTCCTGATTTTTTATTACATATCTTTTTATTATATTTAAATATATTGATGTATATTTAAATAATTGCAATTATTTCCGTTTTCAGAAAACAGAAGAAATAAGAAAAAAATTGGATTGTTTTCCTCTTAACTTTTTATATTACAATATTTTTATTTTGTTACATTCAATATATTTGATATAATATATCTATTGCTGTATAAAGTTAACACGAAAGAAGTTTGCAACGGAGTAGACGAGGTGAAAGTGATTTGGGGTCGGATGGGGAGTCTCTAGAGGAGAAAGGGTGAAAGTGTTTTGGACTCAGGTAGGTACCGTAAGGCTCGTTCGGAGTTGGCTGAATCATGAGAGGCTTATGACCCAATTAAAGCTCCCTCTCTCATCCCTCTCAATCTCTCCTCAAAGTTTCTCATACACTTTCTACCAATAACTATCAACTATCAAAATCATACTATTTCGATTTCGATTTTTTTTTAAATATCAGACGACGCGCGATAGATCGATAATAATTTTTAAATCGAAAGCGATAGGGAAAATCCGTTCCAGGGATTCATTTCCCGGGTGTTACGCATAGATTGCAATTTAGGCAACAGTGAGGTTTATGCACCGCGACCTCGGGGTGAGTTTTTGCGAAACGTCAACGGGTCTCGACACCATTAATTGGTCGTGGCCGATGTCTCTGTCACTAACGATGATTAGCTATACCGGGCGGTGTAATACGAGCGAATAGCACGAGCATTAGTACACGTTACCGGGCAATGAGACTCGGAACCACTACAAGCTGTTGCCGAATTACAACGACGGCAATCCCGGTGACCATCAGACCATGCGAGCGGGACGCTGCAGTTAGACAAATTATGTCGGTACGTGCTCGTGTTGTCGCGCTCTGCTCCACCCTCTTTTGCATCCTCTCTCTTTCGCCCCCCCCGCGTTCCTCGCGCCGAGTTTAATGTGGATTTCACGCAAAATTTAATCCCTCCTGATGTCGAACGAAGCTAATGTCAAACACGTTCGAGCGTCTATCCGAGACTGTTTTTTATGAAAACAGGGTGGATCTTGTCGGGGAGTAGAATATATTCAGGAAGAGTAGATTAAGGGAGGGGGTCTTGATGGTTAGATACAAACCCTCACCAGTAAAATAATGTAATATTAAATCGCTACTTATATACAATGTGGAAAAAATGTTACATTCTCTGTAAATTTTTCTCGTATACATATTTTTCGAATAATCTGCAGAAATGTTTCATTATTCTTTAATATCGATTCTCCCGTTTCCCTCTTTTTCGGATACGATGCGGGGAAAATTATTTTTCATACATTTTTATAACGATACATACTTATTGTTTATAATTAAAAACGCAATTGATGAAATTGAAACAAGTGCAAGAACATTGTTGAAATATTGCCTTGAAAATAACAATTATCTGTAATAAAAAAAAAGGACAAAATCAATTATATAAATTAAATATTTAAAGTAGGAATTATGTGGAACGTGATTATTAATTATTTCAATTAATATCTCGCAAAGTGCATCTCGCTAAACAACTTTCACGCAAAGCACATATTTTTCAATATAATCCCCTCATCATTCGCGATCGAATAAATAAAATATACGGGTGACGTGACCGCCGATAAAATACCGTGTCACCCATAAACAGGTGACATGACAGTCAACAAGTGAAAGTGTTTTTTTTCATTCATCGAATAAATAAACATTGTAAAATTTATTTCCAATTTTAAGTCGGGAGGATCATTTATCATTCTCAAGCTCCTATTCGTTTTTAATTATTATTAAAAGTTGAGTGCCTGATTTTTTAAATTTTGCCAATCCTTGAAATGCTAGATATATTTTCTGATCTGTGGACGATCAAGGAAAGCCAGCAAAGTAACAGTTACATAATTGTTGAGTGAGAAATATTAATTTAACTAACAGTTATATAACTGTTATTTGGTGTTTGCTGGGAAATATAATATAATTTAAAGTTAACACGCGAACTGAATCGCAAGTTTGGACGCTTCTCACAAATTTAATCGGCCGATAGGGGCAACAAATCGCAAAGATCGAGCAGTTATCGCAGTTTTCTTCAGTTTATGGCTTGCGGTAAAATCGTAATCCAGAGATATCTCGCGCGTTTTTGTAAAGGAATAACTGCCCAGGCCCGGGCGAATCAATACGTCGTAACCGACCGATAGATAAAGATGGTAAATGATGGTAGGAATAAATAACGTCTCACGAAAGACAAACTACAATCGCAGGATTTTGCGCAGGAGAAGCCTGGAATTTATTTATCCTGCAGTTTCCATAAATCCCCAACCATCGCACATATTGTCCCTGGGCTAATGAGTTTCCACTTTCGCGGGGGATTTTCTAATTTCGGCTTTATAATTAATTCCAATTCTCCTCCACGTCCCTCCCCCCGAAAAGTCTCCGGATCCTTTCCGGATCGTCTTGTTATCCTTGCAGATCCATTAATTAATTAATTCCCGCGACTATCGCTGATCTTTCCCGAGACGCGCGTGATGTCTGCAACGTATCTCCGGTTCTCCAGCGAATCTTCCTACTCGTATTTGCGTATTCAGGCTTTCCCTTCCGCTCCCCTGAACCTTTGTCAACGTGTCGTTTTCTACAGACTCCGAGACTTTCGAACAGGTGCGGGATCCAGAGCTGGATCTAGATCCGACGGGAACTCGCGGAAATAATTCGGCTCGGATTATTTCGATCTCGTCTGGGGCTGGTAGCTGCTCTCGTGATAGTAGCTTGGTGGTTTTATTGCGGGAAGCGGGCACAAATCGCCGTGGGGACTTGGCAAGGGTCTTTCTTCCCTCGTGTCCCCCTCTTTTCTTCGTCTCTGCCTGGTTGGCAGAACCCTCTTTATTCCTCTCTCTCTCTCTCTCTCCTCCGGCTCTTCCCCCAGACGGGGTTTTATCGTCCCATGCCACTTTCAGCGAAAGAGGATTGAGATTATCTGGAGCCGGCGCGGCGTGGTCACGTACGACGCTCCCCTATCTGTTAATTATCTTTTAATTATCTTGTTTATCTTGGCGGCGACGACGCCTCCGTCGAGTCCGGGTCAACGAGAGTGAGCGTCCCTTCACAATTTTCCCGGACGATATCCCTGACAAAAATGAATCGGAATGTTTGCGGCCTGTCGCCTCCGGGGAGTAGGATTCGAATCGATCGACGATGTACAGGAATTTTGTTATTAGCACTTGACGTGATCGACAGCTCTCGAGATTTATTCCAAATTGGAATCTCGATCGCTCTTTTTCCGCCCTTCTTTTTCGACGTTTGTCCCTTCGTTTGTAAGCTTTCGAAAGGCGTGAAAGGTATTCTCCCGCTTCGTATTCGATGAAAAAAGCTGAGCAGTTTACTTCGGGAAAAAGCCGCGTGCTGCAGTTACTTCTACATCTGATAGAATGTATCGCTCACAAAGAGATCCGGCACAAAGCCCCGAGCCGACTCTCCCAGTCTCGAAAGCGCTCGATCGAAGAGCGGCGCTTTTCTTCGCGGTGGCCTCCCAAAGCGCCGAATGGAGATTGGAGCCTTTGAAATCGGGCACGTAGGACATCCGTGCCCGAAATTTGAGTCCCCCGCGGTATAAAGTACACGGCCTCAATGCGAAAGGCGTCCGATTTCGCGAATCGAGATCGTTTTCATTGCACGATCAAAGAGGATTAATCTCCAGTCACGGCTGATTGCGCGAGTTTAATTAAACATGAGACTCCAGCCGGAACGGAAAAAGCGAATCCTTGTTTAATTTTCATTGGAGGGAGAGCTTGAAAAACTTGACGATCCAATGGAAATGGGAATTTGACGATTCTGGATGTTGAAGAGATTCACGACGCAAGCATTGAAAGTTTCGAAAAAAATTCTTCCATCTGAATCCGTATCTTCGAGGATCTTCGAGGAAAGTTTGCGATATTTTTTCCTCCTTCTCGAAGATACGGCTGTTTTCCTACAGTCATTCGTATCATCGATAGCGACGGGATTCCGGAGGCCTTGGACGGGATCCAGGGATCCTGATACACGAAGATGACGTGTTCGGCGGGAAACAATGCGGGATGGCGACGCGCAGTTCGAACATCGTCGACATATAACGATGTTATCGCTGCGTCAGACAGTTATGCGAAATTTACGCGGGGTAAACAGGAGGCTGCGGCCACGTAAGTGAAATATATCCCGGCAATAGCTGCGGTAGGCATCGTCGATACGTTTATCACTACATAACGCCAACATGCATCCTCGTTTGCGTTACATGATGCACGCCTAAGTCGATTATAAAGCATCTTAGACGCTTTTACTCTGCCAGCGTCAACTTAACGGGAGCCAAAAAGCATCGTTCAGCCGCAAAATCAATTCAAAACAGCCAGAAGATATTATTATTTTTTTTTTTCTTAGCTATATTTATATATTTCTTCTTTATTTATTTTCTTTATTTATTTATATATTTATATTATATTATTTTTATTGTATATTTGTATTAATATGTATTTATATATATTTAATTTTCTTAATGTATTTAAGTATATTCTTTTAGAATTGTTTTAATATATGTATAATCAAAGAATTGTGACTATTTTTTTTTCTAAAAATATTAATTCGGGTTTAGATAAATTTTCTCAAAAATTGAATTGAATTACGAGAATATATATTCTCTTATATAAATATATATTCTTTCAATTTAATTCAATTCTTGAGTTTTTAATAATTTTTTTTAAATTAAATTAAATTAAGAGAATATATTTTTATATTTTTATATATTTATATAATAATAATATTTTAATAATTTTTTTAAATTGAAATTAAATTAAGAGAACATATATTTATATTTTTATATATTTATATATTTATACATTTATATATTTATATATTTATACATTTATATATTTATACTATATATTTATATATTTATATATTTATATATTTACATAAATTTATTTAAATATTTTTGAGAAGAAAAATGGTCGCAATTTTTCGATTCTACCCTTATATTCGAAAATCTGCCGTTTTTACTATAAAAGGACTCACGAGCGACTAATATTCAGCAATCAATTGCATTATCCCGTCGGTTGAGTATCAGATTAATATCGATAATACACGCGCGTTATTAAACGCGTCGACCGCCACCGTCCGATCATTACACCGCTTTGTTAATCAGACCGAAAGACTACATCGGACGCGAACATCGAGGCGAGAATCAGACGGTCGTCGGGCGTTTGGCGCTAAATGCGGCGAGAGAAAATACGGGCGGATAGCTCGTCGATGCTCTGGGGTGGGCGATAAATCAGTTAGCTTTATATGCAAATCGCGAATGAGCAATTCCCGCGCGGCCCCCGCGCACTCACCCCCTCCCGGGGACGCCTTTTCCCGCTGCGAGGAAGATTGCCGCGACAAATCAGGCGTGAATAATAGGGCCAGAAGAAAGCCATTTTATCGAGCGAATTGTCGAGACGGTATCGAGACCAAACGATGAAATACAGAGTGCCCCCGGGGCTTTTCCCTCCCTCCATCCCCGTACGATCCTTCTCATTCATCAACGGCAAGTCCATCTTTTCGTAGCCAAGTTTCCGCGGTGAAGCAACCTTTTTATTCCCGGAACCTTTTAGCCCCGATCTCGCAAGAATCTCGATATGAGTAAGTTTTCGAAGTTTACATTAAGTTATAGTTTTTTTTTTGTGATCGAGCGCGCTTCCCCCTCCCCTGAATATTTAAAGAGAATCGCGATCTTGAAGTTTGTTCAACGAACAATCGAGTATCTTAATTTAGGGGGGTAACTAGATTTTTCGCGATACTCAATTTATCGCGCTGGTATAATTGCGTTTTTTTCTTTAAACTTGGTTCGCTGCTTTTTCTCCTCTCCTCTCCCGATTTTCCCGTAACTCGGTCGCGTCTTTGAATCGACAATCGCTCCCCCGTCGATCGCGCTAATTAATTCAATCAAATCGCTACGCCATGTTGGCGGAATGGTAGCAGGGCGCAAGCACACGCCGGATATACCCCTAAAATTTCTGGCTGCGACGAGATGCGGTTAGGATGGTTGGAGGATATCGGAGGTCGTACGAGGGAGAGCAAAAGCGGGCGTGGAAGTGAAGGGGGAGGAGAAAGATCCGAACATACGTGTCCGGAGTTACAAGCAGGGAGGATAAACGGCTTGACATATTAGTTAGTAGCTCCGGCAGAACGAGAAGCCAGCCATATCAAATCCGAGCCTCGAAACAGCTCGACCGTCTCGACTAACTCGACGGTTAACTTCAACCTGTTTTGTTCTCCGGCGTCCGCTGCACGACACGAACGTGAAGTGGATAAAATCGCAGTGTCCCTCAATCGACTGCGCTGCAATTCGTGGGATATTCCGGAATAATTCAAGAGCGATCTTACAGTCGGCGTTCTCTCCATTTCTGTCGGATTTTCGGGGATTTTATTTTATTTCGGAATTTTAAAGTTCGACCCCTTTCTCTTTTGATGAAAGAAAGGCGATTGCTTTCGCCGAATTGTAAAAATCCCAATTAAAACTTTCGAAACTGTAATTAAGAAACAGGAACAAAAGCGAGATTAACGAGAATGATAAATTTCTATTGACGGATAACACGAGTGCTGGAGGAAGAAACTTACGTATATTTCAACATTCTTCAAAGAAGGTAGCTCAAAGCACTTTCTTTTAATATAATATAAATATCAAATAAATATGAAAAATATAACAAATATAATAAAAATATAATAAAAATATAATATAAATATAAGAAAAATATAAGAAAAATATAATATAAATGTAATAAAAATATAATAAAAATATAACATAAATATAAGGAAAATATAACAAAATATAACAATAATATAACAAAGTAATATAACAAAAATATAATGAAAATATGATATAAATATAAAAATAAAAATAATATAAATATAAAAAAAGTTATACGCATACAATTTTTCTATAACTCATTAACGTTTTAATCGCAATCTCTTACGTACGTTATTTGACATGGTAATAACTGAAACTAATGAAACAAAATAATTTCAAATTGAACTTTCTCTCGGATTTACATCGCGCAATAGATTAAATTTCCGTCGCGCTGAAATGCGCTTTAAATACAAAGCAACGAAGGTATAAAGCGGGAAATCGTCTAAAACTCAACGCGACGTAAATTTTTCACAAGAGCAGAAAAAGAGGGTTACTCCGGTTCAAAGACTCTCCCGCCCCCTTTCTCTCTCCCCCTGTCTTTCTCTTTCCGCAACTCTTTAAAGAAATTATAAGTCTCATGCATCACCCTTATCAGGTTTCACGCACTCGTAACACGGCGCTTGCCGTAAAACACGCCCGTAAAATATGTGCACGTCGTCCGTTCGTTGCCCGGAAAAAGATCCGTAAATCAAAACGTCGCTTGCGAATTTTTTTTTCCCCCTTTTTTTTTATTTTCGCCTCTTTTTTTTTTTTTGCTTTTTCGCTTTTTTATTTTTCGGCGAGTTACGCGAGGAGGCTGCGGAGCGAGAGCTCTATAAAACCTCGGACGCGCGGAGCGCTCTCGTTTCGATGGAAACTCGAGTTTCCCGTTCGGCCACTTTTTTCGAGGGCTTTATCACGGCCCTATCGGCCGTCCCAAATTGAGAACAGAATTCGTAATGGCGAGCCCGCGATTATTATTCATCCGCCGCGACTGCAAACGTTTCCCGCCATTAAACTCTCGACCGAGGTTTGGAGGCCCTCCCCCCCCTGGCCCCCGAGACCGCACGCCCCGTCTAAGAATATTATATTAGCTCGTACATTATCTTCAGCTTCCGCTTCTTCGAGGAAGCCTAGTCCCCGCGACTACATCGCCGGAAGATTATGTTCTCTTTATTCGAAGGAGGTCTCTTTATCTGAAAATTTATTGAACGACGATGATGCTGGGATGACGTCGAGTATTCGAATTCATTTCAGGGGTTTCTTTTTGGAACCATTTTTTTCTAGAGTCTAAAGGACAATTTTTTTTATCAGGAATGTCCATAAGCGTCGTTTTATTCAAGAGGAAAACGCAAAAAGACTTCGGCCATTTTTGGAAGAGAGAGTCGCTCTTTCGAGAGTCTCGATTTTATCTCATCGATTAGATTCCGCGACGATTCGCGTCGATCGCCGCAATAATGGCGGCGCAATCTCAATCTTATGATTTTTCCATTCCTTGATTTTCCCGGGAATTTTTCGAGAATTACGTAATGTCGACGAGAGAGCGGAGGGGAAAAAAAGTAATGCGAGTCTTTTTCTGCGAGGGGAGGAACGATTCCTGGACGTAAGTCGAACGAGGGCGAAACGAGAGTGACTCTGGGTCAATCAACCTGTCCCATCTTTATGATGGCATTACGCTTCCGAGGGGAATGAGGCGAACAAGACGCTGATTCCGGCGAACGAGGGCGAAGGGCCCAGGAAAATCAGCCTGATTGCCTGATCGGGACTCGTGCTGTTTAATAGCTTAATCGGCCTCGCCGAAAATTGTCAAATTAATTTTGACACGTTATTAAGCATTTCTGAAAATTAATGTATGATAATGGAAGTAGGTTTTCTTTTAACATATATCAATGCAGGGAATCAAAAATATTACAAATTGTTGTCTCTTCAAGATTCCAGCAAACATCAAGTAAGAGTTATATAATTAATTGTAATTTCTTACTCAATAATATAATTGTTACATATTATTTAACAATTATATATAATTGTTACATGTTACATAATATGTAACAGTTATATTATTGAGTGGAAAATTATAACTAATAATTATATAACTGTTATTTGATGTTTGCTGGGATCTTGAAAAGACAACAATTTGTAATATTTTTGATTATATAACTATTATTTAGTGTTTGTTGGAAATTGTTATTTAACACAACAATTATATAACATATGTAACAGTTATATAAAGATTATTTGATGTTTATTAGGTTATACACGGTAAAAAACATTTTGTATTTCTGTTGAAATTTTCTCGTGTAAAAATTTTTGTGTTAAATTTTTAACATACTCTTATATTAATGTAATATGTTATCATTGTATTATTTTGACATTTCTGCGTTGAGTTAATATTCACCGTTTCTAAGAGTTAAAATAACACAATTAATATGTAAATGCCCGAATTTTTGATGAAATAAGTTATATGTTAAAATGAACAGATAATTTGTTATTTTTCTCTCTATAACAGTTTCCATTTGTTAAATCGACATATCTCTTCTGTTATAAAAATATAAGAATAACATTTTCTTTTAAATAAATTTAACATTATAAATATATTAATTTAACATAAACTTTATTTCCAGATAAAATTTAAGTGTTACACTTTTGTGTTAATTTTTAAACATATTATTTGTGTTATTTATTTACATACTTACCCTCTGATAAATTAACATTAAAATTAGAGTGGATAAATTGGGACATGTGAAATATGTTAAATTTAACACAAAATTTTTTACTGTGTATTGTTGAATGGGAAATTACAACTAACAATTACATAATTGTTACTTGATGTTTGCTGCTATATTTTTAGAATTTTAGAATATTTTAAAGTGTTTTACCTCTAAAATATATTATTAAAATATTGTAGGCTAGGTAAGATACCCTGTATTTAATTACTCAGATATCAATTACATAATTACGAATAGTATCAGTTACATAACATGTAACAGTGATATTATTCAATGGGAAATTATAACTAACAATTATATAATTGTTACTTGATGTTTGCTGGTATATTTTTATAGAATTTTAGAATATTTTAGAGTGTTTTTCACCTCTAAAATATATCATTAAAATATTGTAGGCTAAATAAGATACCCTGTATTTAATTATTGAGATATCAATTATATACATAATTGCGAATAGAACAAAATATCAATATTTTGTTGCGGGTGTTTGTTGTATTTCTTGGAAAGCGTCGTTTGCCTTCTAAAATATACGACCGATTCTATCGTTTCGCCGTCTCCGGAGACGAGTCGTAAAGGGATCGCACCCTGGCACAAGTGCACTGACAGTTTCGCGCATTCTGACATGTCCAGAGCGACAAACGGACGTTTGAAGGGACAGTTAAAGGACGGCGCGGAACGCAGCTCGACAGAGTGACAAGGGATGGCGAGGGTAGAGTCCGTGTTTTAGAATATTCAGACGTAAATAGAATGGGATGGCGCACACGTAGAGCAACATGGCGGCGCTCTCTCGCCTCTTCCCAGTATTTCACTGCGGTAGGAACCGCCGCAGGACTACCGCACGTATTTCTGGAAAGACGTCTGGACCGCCGTCATCGTGAATTGTTGGTACCAGGGTGCATCGGGAACGCTCCATCCCGGGGTTGAATTTTTCACGATACTCGTTCATCACGTCGATAACGCCCCCTCCCCCAGGAATCCACCGCATCTTCTAAATGTCAATCTTGCGTCTCGCCCCCTTTAATCTTCGAGACGAGTGTTCCTCCCGATTCCCTCGGGGAGAGATGGATTTTTAGATTAGAACCCGATCGGGTCCCTTTTGCAGCTCCCCCCCGTCTATCCTTTCGCATCCGTCTGCATGTGTACATGTAATTTCTCGCGAGGAGAAGCGGAGAGAAAAATACGTCTAAATGGAACGGGAAGAAAGACGGCGGGAGCCTCGTAAAACCGCGTTTTATCCCCGTCAAAATGTAAAGATCGCGTTGCTTAGCATTTCAAAATTTCCCCGAGATAATCCTCAATCTTCGGTGGAAATAACTCCTTTTCCGCTTCTACGATCGCTCTTTGCCTCATCTCATGTTTCTAAAAATCTAGCCGTCCGACAAAAATCATGAAATTCAAAAAGCCGAGGAAGCACGGCATCCAAGAATCCCGTAGACTTTTCCTCCTCGCGCGGAGAGAGAGAGAGAGAGAGTCTCTTTGACTCCCAGGAGTATCCTTCCTGACCTGTTCTCCGATCTGTTCTTTCTTCCGGTAGACACCGTAATCTTCTTAAGAGCGTGTCGATCGACCAGTACCGCGCTGCATTTTTCCGCTTCCTTGCCTCGCTGAATTTCCACTTTCCACCGATCTTTCTTCCGCCCGTCATCCCCGTTGTCGTTTGCGTTTCCCCTCCCTTCTTTGCCTCCTATAAAACTACGAACAGATCTTTTCGCCACCTCACGTCATATTCTGTAAATGCATCCATCGATTCTCCATGAGATATATATATAAACATACATGTAGAAATGCGACGGAAATGGAGAAGCTCAGAGATATCTGGAGGAAATGGCCATCTTGTCATGCATGAATTCTATAACTTTCGAAAACATTTCGGAAAAATGCGTATTGTGATATAAATTTTGAAATAAGAAATATACACAAGCGCCTTTCTTCCCTCGACTATACCTCTAGTGTATCAATCCCATGTGTTTATATTTGATTTTACATTATTTATATCGATTGACAGTGTTTGTTGTAGATAATTTCAAAATTATCTAGATAAAGATAAAAATAAAAATCCGTAAATTTATCTTAGATGAGATAAAAATGATTTTGTTTTTACTTAATCTAGATGAAAGATGAGATAATTATTGCGATAACCTAGATATTTTTGTTTATTTTAGAAGACTCTAAATATTTGTAAAAAATGTGACGCAGATTATAAATGGGATATTAAAATCATAAACACATATTCTTTCTCTTTTCCTAAAGAATGTTTGAATAGTAGCAAAAAGATATATAAATGATATGATAAATATTTATTTATTAATTTATATTTATGATATATTTGCAATATATATAATATATTAATAATATAATAATAATATATTTATAATATATTAAGAATAATAATATAAAAAATATATTTAAATATTATTAAATATTAATAAATAATATATTAATAATAATAAATAATATTAAATATTAATTATATATATAAAAAAAATATATTTTAGATATTTTAGATAGATTTTTAGAAGCTTGCCTGAAAAACTTTTTTGTATAATAAAAACGTCATCTTAGACAATTTTTAGATAAGATGACATATATTTTTCACCTAAGATAAAGATAAAAATACTTTGTATTTCTTTATCTAGTTAAAGATAAAGATGATAAGTTTCTTTATCTAGATGATTATCTAGATAATTTTATCTAGATAAAGATACCAGCAAACACTGTCGATTGAATTATTTAATTATTCTCTATCTAA
Source organism: Camponotus fellah (assembly GCA_030586385.1). NCBI lineage: Eukaryota > Metazoa > Arthropoda > Insecta > Hymenoptera > Formicidae > Camponotus > Camponotus fellah. Next base: position 2,352,059 of record JAPIVC010000450.1, on the reverse strand, counting down.
GATAATTGAATCCCACCCTTTCGTTCAAGAAGGGAAGAGATCAAAAGGTCCCGAAAGCCTAAGGTTGCCTTTCGGTTGTTGATATTGATTCCCGAGGGCTGAGAACAAGATTGCCCCCGTCTCTCTCGTCTGAGGCAGCGACCAATTATGTCGAAGTGTTATCCGATTACAAATTTGTTGCGGCAATCTCGTGTTTATGGCTGGCGCACGCCTTTGAGCATCTCTCCGGAGACGCATCTCTCCGGAATTTAATAGGCTCGCTTCACTTTGACTACGACGGAATAGATCTTCGCCGAAATTTTACCTCCTCCGGGTACCGCCGCCTTTCCTTCCCTGTCTTCTCCGTCTCTTTCTCCACCCCGTCTCGCTCGCCCGCCGATTAATCCCCCCGTGGAAAGTCGGAATTTTACGTCAATCGTCGCGCGATACACTTAGGGCGTCACTCGCGAAACTTGCGAGGCTTTGACAGCTTCGCTCAAACTCGAGGACACATATTTGCACGATCTGAGAGATCATTTAAAGTCAGGTAAATTAATTAAAACTCTCACGAACAAATGGAGCAACGGTGCATTAAGCCCGCGCATCGCCGGGAAATAATTAATATATAATCGTAATCATATATTAATTACGCCAATTTCAATATAGAACCGCAGCATAAACAGTTATATGCGTTCAACATTAATTTAATTAGTTCTATTTAATGTAAAAACCGTGCTGTAAACGCTCAAAATTTGACCAACGATATTGCGGCGTCGTCGCAACTATATTTATTCTCGTTAATGTTTAAAATTAACGGTAAGTTTAATTTTTATTTTACTTACGATATATGTATATTAGGGTATTTTTTAATGCCCTAGATTTTTCATGTAAATATATACTCCTACTCCATCCCTCTAGAGTTACAGTTCTCCAAAAATGGGAGTGAAAATTAGGTTTTTCTTTTTTAGATTTTTAGGTTTTTATTATAATTTTGCTTTTATTTCAATTTTCCCAACATTTATTCCAACTTTATTTTCATTTTAAAATTTTACTTCTCGTAGCTCGAAATGGCTAATTAATTGTAAATAATTCTATGTTATTTAGCATCGTGCAATATGCATATTGAACGATGCTAAATAGCATAGAATTATTTACAATTAACGTATTTTTTTTTTTTTTGAAAATTATTGATTTTATGAAAAAAATTAAAGAAATAAAAAAGTTTCTAAATAAATCAAACTTTTTAATGCATATTTTTAGATGATCATATTCCGGCCCATTAAAAAGTTCTAATAAAAAATTTAATAGGGGTTGCTAGTTTTATCCCCTTATAACATCATGGGAGGCTGAAAAGAATATTAATAAATAATCTTTTTACTAGTAAAAAATATCCACCTAATTTCATTTCTCTAACTTGTTCCAAATTTGACAAAAAAAACCTAATTTTTACTCCCATTGTTAGGGGATAAAACTCCACAGGAAGAAATGTAAAAGTTGAAAAATCCTTAATTTTCGACAAAGAATGATCTCCTAAAATGTTTATATGAAAAATCCCTCTTAATTTTCGACGAAAGAATCATCTCCTAAAATTTTCGCTCTTATTAAGAAACATCCTGTACACGAATATATTTTCGTTCTCTTTATTCATTGTGTTCATAAAAATACATAAAAATCGTACGCAGTTTAAACAAACTTTTATTTATATACAGAATTTTTTGACACTTTCTAAGCGCGGCGTGGTTTTCAAAAAAAAGAAAAAAAGAAAAAAAAAATTACTCCCGACTGGGTTACAAAGCGCAGCTTGCGGCGGATGACAATCGAGCCGGCGATGAATCTGTAAAGTTACAGCCGCAACATCCGGCGGAAGCTCGAAACAGATGTCGGCGTTGAAATTTCGTCGGCCGATACGGAAAGTTCCTCGTTTGCAGTTAACGTCTTTTTTTATTTTTATTTTTTTATGTCTAACTCGCAGGCACGTGCACCCCCCGACCCCCCTCCCCCCTCCCCACGAACACACGTTGTTCTCGCCACTGACACTTCCAATTAAAAATGTTGCAACGCAGTTTTCACGCGCTAATTAAAACGAGAACGTGAAATAGCGAAAACCGCCATAATGCAGGAACACGCGAGGCGATCTACTCTCGTTAATAAAGGAACGACAAATAAAACAAAAGGGGGAGAAAACGGCCCGACGATAAATTCATTCTGTGAACGGCGGCGCGAAAATTGCGACGAGACATGATCCGGCGATTCTCGGCGTAAATAAATATATAACTTTTTATTGTGCCTATAAACGAAACGAAGCGATTGTTTATTACGGTATAAAACTGTTGCGCTTGATTTAATTAATTGAATATAATAGATAATTATTTTGTTCATTTATTAATCGTATATTTATGCGCTTTTATATTTAATCTTCCAAATCCCCCGTTCAATTTATCCATGTTTAACGAATCGTATGATATAATTGGTCAGTAATTATGCTAATTATAATATTACTCTACAATTGTGTAACATTTTTACTCGATTCTTCACATTTTTAATTAGCACGATGTAATAGAAATATACAGGGTGTTTCTTAATAAGTGCGAAAATTTTAGGAGATGATTCTTTGTCGAAAATTAAGAGGAATTTTTCATATAAACATATACTTTTACATTCCTTCCTGTGAAGTTTTATCCCCTAAAAAGGGGAGTAAAAATTAGGTTTTTATTTTTTTCTCAAATTTGGAACAAGTTAGAGAAATTAGGTGGATATTTTCTAGTAAAAAGATTATTTATTAATATGTTTTGAAACTAGCAACCCCTATTCAATTTTTTATTACAACTTTTTAACAGACCGAAATATGATCATTTAAAAATATGCATTAAAACTTTTATTTATTTAGAAACTTTTTTATTTCTTTAATTCTTTTCATAAAATCAGTAGTTTTATAAAATATTTTATATTAACGTATTTTATATTAAAATTATTTTTTAGAAATATTTTATCGCAAAAAGGAGAGGGGAAGAAGAAAATAAAATTCGTTATCATGCGCAGCACGACGCTAAAAAGCAAAAATGGGAGTAAAAATTAGGTTTCTATTAAATTAGGTTTCGAATTCTGAGAAGTTAAATTTTAAACTAAAAATAAAATTAGAGTAAATGTTGGGAAAATTGGGACAAAAACAAAATTATAATAAGAACCTAAAAATCTAAAAAATAAAATGTATATTTCACATGTTTACGTGAAAGAACTCCTTTAATTTTCGACAGAAAATCATCTCCTAAAACTTTTCGCACTTATTAAGAAACACCCTGTATATGATTTTCATTTAATTTTTATAATAGGTATAATAAGCAATCATGCTCGTTTAATTTCCTGTCGAAGAAAGGGAAAAAGAGGATAATACCGTGTGTGATAATGCGACGCGAGGTTGAATTGGTCCGGGCAAGAATGGACGAAATGGCGGACGGGATCTCTCGACGCGAGAGAGAAGCTTCTCTCTGAAAAATTTCGCCGGAAGCGATCCATTCGGAGGCTGGAGAAAGGATCTCCATCGGTTTCTCCTCTCGTTTGAGAAGAGGTCATCGCGTGCGGAATCGATTTTCTGCGCTGCCCGTCACAATGCCCGCTATCTATTATCCGTTATCAGCCGCGACTTTTAGAACTCGACGTGAATGACGTCAAGGCACTTTACGACCTTGGGTTTTCAACACGGCGAATCCTTGAGCAAATGTTTCCCTTTTCTCAAGGATACCGAAAGTATGCCTCTTTCTCTCTCTCTGCGTTGTCGGTTAATTTATCAAACCCTGGGCAATTATCCGCGAATTGTTGAGATAAGATAGAAACGATAAGTGAAAATTCCAATTAAGAGTCTTTAAACAAATCGTTTGTTATCTTAGTCTCCCCTGGCAATTAATCGTTTGTTCCGATTTAATTTTATGGACGTGAACTCGCAGCGACAAAAACACGTCCTCCCTCGACTGCGAAACATAATGTCCTCTTTTGTACGGTCGTCATCGTCATTCTGCCGTTATTTATCAAGCGGCGCGCTATCCTCGACTTGCGTGACGATGAAAACATGTACCAACTTTAGCATCGTGCAAAAAGACTCTCTCCTAGAGAACGATTCGTCATTTTCTAGTCTCCTCCCCCTCTCAATTCTCTCCTCTTTGCGATAAAATGTTTTCAAAAAATAATTTTAATATAAAATATTTTAATATAAAATATTTTCCATTTCAACAAAATCTTTCAAAATAGCATATTTATGTAGAAAAACATATTACAAATATCAATTTTCGATAAATTAATATTTGTAGTATTTTTAATTACGCACGGTAAAAAACATTTTGTATTTCTGTTGAAATTTTCTCGTGTAAAAATTTTTGTGTTAAATTTTTAACATACTCTTATGTTAATGTAACATGTTATCGTTGTGTTATTTTGACATTTCTGCGTTGAGTTAATATTCACCGTTTCTAAGAGTTAAAATAACACAATTAATATGTAAATACACGAATTTTTGATGAAATAAGTTATATGTTAAAATGAACAGATAAGTTGTGTTATTTTTCTCTCTATAACAGTTTCCATATGTTAAATCGACATATCTCTTCTGTTATTTATCTCTTCTGTTATAAAAATGTAAGAATAACATTTTCTTTTAAATAAATTTAACATTATAAATATATTAATTTAACATAAACTTTATTTCCAGATAAAATTCAAGTGTTACACTTTTGTGTTAATTTTTAAACATATTACTTGTGTTATTTATTTACATATTTGCCTTCTGTTAAATTAACATTAAAATTAGAGTGGATAAATTGGGACGTGTGAAATATGTTAAATTTAACACAAAATTTTTTACTGTGCGGGTAAAATTTGGGATTAATTTTGGGATAAAATTTTGTTGATGGAGATCGCAAATTGAGCAATAAATAAATCCCGTGGGACACGCGACGTCTAACTGGTACACCAACATTCTCCCACATCGGTCCCTTCTATCGCGCTTCATCAGAACATCCCCTATTTGAACATCCCTCATTCCTCATCCTCTCGCTGCCGTTTCCATTTGTCTTCCTCGAAAATCGAAGCAGGGTAATTCGACCAATTCGCAGAACGTTTGTCCCGGCGTCTCCATTACAGAGTATCCTATTTTCTTATCGTAATTGCGGCCACGGGAACCTTTATGATCCGCCAATTCGGAGCAATCTGGCACGATTATTCGTGCAGAGGCCGCGAAATTGAAGGAATTAAGGGCTCTCTTTCCCGTCTTTCCTGTCTTCCCGCACATCCGCACCCTTTCGCTATACGAGTGGCATAAATTTCATGCGTACATGCCAAGGGAGGTGCCATACGTCCGACCCTAATAAGTCCGTTTCTCCCTCTCCCCCTTCTCTCTCTCTCTCTCTCTCTCTACCACTGTGGTGCTCACTCACGAATGCCTAAATTAAATAATTTATCGAGCGCCATCTTCAAATGAGACCACGAATCCTCAGAGTCTCTTTTAAGGCTAATGTCATGTTTTAATGGCGTGACTTTGTCGCGGGTTTGATAATAAATTTTCAAAGGTATAACATTTATTCTATTTATAAGTTTACTTCCCCTTAGTAACTTCTTTTCATGTATATAAGAAGTGGAAATTAACGAAAAAGTTTCAGATAAATGAGACACAAAATCTCCCACGCGTTTCATAAATTTCAGATTTAATACGCGCGGGATATAAAATTCTTGTTAAACTGGGATCTTCATTATTTCTATATAACTCTTCTTTCTCGTAGGATTAAGTTATTATATTTCTCAGGACAAGATAATCGTTCTTACTGCCTTACTTGTGAAAACTTGATATATTTTACTGTACATATTTTACGGACCTCTGACAGATTCAACGCTCATTTTATCGTACATATTTTACAACTTTCCGACAAACGTTCGGGGAGATGGTCTCTCTTATCTCGCGCTTCGACGAGATCATTCGATCGGGAACTCAAAGAATTTCTTCAAGCGAGCGCCTTTGAATTCCCGAACATCTTTCAACTCTCGAATGTCACGCGGATATAATGCTGGGAAACATATTCCCATCGGAAGCCGGTACTCCCCCAACTTCGGCCTACTTGTAAAGTTAAATTGCACACATATTATTGACACTCGCGCGCCCACGGCTTGCGAACCCGTCGCAAATTCAATATTGGAAAAGGATTCGCGAGGATCGTATGATCCAGTCGACGTCAATTAAAGTCAAGTACTCGGCTCGGAATCGATAGGGAGCGCCTCTGCTTACGAGCCTTACAGCGATCTCTCGCTCTCGAGTGCGCAACCCATCCGCAAATGGCGGATAGACATCATCCGGGACGTAAATAGAACCACCGAAAACCCTCAGCGTTTATCCCGCTCACGTAGCTGCTCGCTCTGTCATTTCATGCTGGACATTAAGATACTTCGGTCTCTTGATCGCGCAAAATTTGACGTACGCAAGCTGCTTTTTATTAATGCGTTTAATCAGGGTAAACTCCTTTGTTAAGATTTGTACCAGTGTTACACAGTAAAAAATTTTGTGTTAAATTTAACATATTTCACATGTCTCAATTTATCCACTCTAATTTTAATGTTAATTTAACAGAAGGCAAGTATGTAAATAAATAACACAAGTAATATGTTTAAAAATTAACACAAAAGTGTAACACTTAAATTTTATCTGGAAATAAAGTTTATGTTAAATTAACATATTTATAATGTTAAATTTATTTAAAAGAAAATGTTATTCTTACATTTTTATAATAGAAGAGATAAATAACAGAAGAGATATGTCGATTTAATATATGGAAACTGTTATAGAGAGAAAAATAACACAACTTATCTGTTCATTTTAACATATAACTTATTTCATCAAAAATTCGTGCATTTACATATTAATTGTGTTATTTTAACTCTTAGAAACGGTGAATATTAACTCAACGCAGAAATGTCAAAATAACACAACGACAATATGTTACATTAACATAAGAGTATGTTAAAAATTTAACACAAAAATTTTTACACGAGAAAATTTCAACAGAAATACAAAATGTTTTTTACCGTGTAGTAATGTCTGCCTTCGGATAATATGAACCATCTTCCGAAAAAATCAATAGGGATCAATATGGATCAAAATAAGATAAATGCACGATAAAAAACATTTTGCATTTCTGAAATTTTTTCGTGTAAAAATTTTTGTGTTAAATTTTTAACATACTCTTATGTTAATGTAGCACATTATCGTTGCGTTATTTTGACATTTCTGCGTTGAGTTAATATTCACCGTTTCTAAGAGTGAAACAACACAATTAATATGTAAATGCAGGAATTTTTGATGAAATATATGTTATATGTTAAAATGAACAGATAAGTTGTGTTATTTTTCTTTCTATAACAGTTTCCATATGTTAGATCGACATATCTCTTCTGTTATTTATTATAAAAATATAAGAATAACATTTTCTTTTAATTAAATTTAACATTATAAATATGTTAATTTAATAAACTTTATTTTCAGATAAAATTTAAGTGTTACACTTTTGTGTTAATTTTTAAACATATTACTTGTGTTATTTATTTACCTACTTGCCTTCTGTTAAATTAACATTAAAATTAGAGTGGATAAATTGGGACATGTGAAATATGTTAAATTTAACACAAAATTTTTTACTGTATGAAATGAATACGCTTGAAGACACGTGTTGCAATATTTGTTGTCAATTGTACAATAAGAAAAAACGTTTGATTGTACAAGACGTATATGATTGAAGGCATTTTGGTTAAATCAAACAAGAATTTCTAGTTATCATGATAAGACTCGATTTTTTATAACTAGAACATTTAATAGATTTTACTATAAAGATTTGATTAGTATTTTCTGGTTGGATCTAAAATTTTTTGTTACATTAATTTCTTTGCTTGCTTCTTAACTTAACTCGTATTCAATATTTGCCATGAAATGCATATAAAGAACAAGTATTAACGTTAAATCCAAAGTATATTTTTTTCTCTTACGAGCAATAGTGCCAGAAAGAGGACGCTAGCTCTCTGATTGTGTGTATTTGAGCTACATCCTCTTCTTGCATCTCTGTTTATCAGTTTAATTTCTAACAAACTGAATTTAAAATAATTTATTCAATAATCTGGATTGAATTTATCCAATAATCTTGTTGGAATTCAAAATATTAAACAGATTTTTGAGATTGGATGGAAAAAATTTTAGACGATTTGGTGCTGGCGAGTTAGTATTATTAACCAAAAAATTTGATAAATTTAACAGGAAGAAATTAATCAAATTCATCTGGTAATTCCTACAAGATTCTGGTTCGTCCATTTTCCAACAGACATACTGGTTGAATCTATCAGAATTCTAATTAATACAACCAGATTTTTTTCTCAGTGTAATGTTAAACAGTTAATTAACGCTACAATTGACAACGATATATTGCAACGTCTATCGTATTTTGATCCACCATATTGATTTTTTTCGGAAGATAGTTCATATTATCTAAAGGCAGACTTTTAGATAGCGTTACTAGCGTTGGTACAAATCCTAACAAAGGAGTTTACAGATCCTGCAATGCCCTTTAATTAAAATTGCACTTGATGTAGATAAGATTCCTTAGCTCGATCACTTTGGACTGATTTCGCCGCGATTTTGTTTTACTTCATTTTCGTTGTTGGAACTTCAACATTAAGGGAGAAAAAGCCCTTATATTCTTGACTTAACCCTCCTCGGAGCAATCGTCCTTAATGATGGTTGCTACTGAAGCGCAAACGATCGCCGATAGCGTCCGCAAAAAGTGGCCCTTCATCGATCCTTTTGCGGTCGGATCAACGGAAGGACGATCTTAGGGAAGTCAAGAAGATTAATTACATTCTTGCAAGTTGGAAGAAACGCGTCTCGACGAAGAGTCCTGCAAACGAGCGAGGGATAAGCGTTGACTAGCGACGGGGCAAAAAAGGATCGTCAATGAGTTTAATTAAAATGGTGAAAGTCCGCGAAGTCAATTTTCTGGGAGAAAACCGCTATTTTGCGGGATTTCGTCCTTCTTGTTGAATAAACAAGAAGCGATCGCCGGGAGGACCTTTGTCGTCGCCATATTTTAAATTACGGAAATTTATACGAGGAGATAAAGAGAAAGAGGGAGAAAAAGAACGAAAGGAAGAAAAGGAAAAAAGGAATTAGCTCGCCGTCTTCATCGTTATCGTCCCGACCAAGCGAAACTCGTCAACGAAGGATCCTTCCTGTTTGACATTTTCGCTCGTTTAGATCAGCGGAGAATAATATTATCCGCGCCAGGACGAGAACTGCCGGTAGTTTACGAAGGGAAGATTGTCATCTCTCGATGTCCCGCGCAAAATTAGCTTCCGCCCAATATCGTTGCGCCGAAGCGGATTTAATATCACGCACCTATATATCCCGTTTCGGAAGCTATACATTTTTGCTGAAACCCACGCATCTGTATTCGCGACATTATACTTTTATAAATCGGAAGGAAACGAAATTGAAACGTAATATCGATTCTATAGCCTCGCCGAGTCCTTTTTCGCGGACAGCCACGTCTCCAGTGCTCTAGGATCCTAGGACAATTTCGGTCTCATCGGCTTTGCGGTCTCTCACCGAAATGAATCCCTTTCCTTTTACCTGGATACCTCTTCTTTCACACCGCGTGTGCTTCGTTGGTCCGGTAAAATATCCGCCGATTTAACCCGTCGCGGAGAAGCGGGATGCGTAGAAGGAGGCGGGGGAGGGTGGAATTCCCCGAGTCTGGTCTCCGGGCTCACGCTCCATTTATCGTCAGACACGGTAGCAACATCCGTTCTGCATGTACGCGGCCATCCCCTCGTATATTCGTGTGCGCAGGTATTTGTACGCGCGCTGGCTGCCATCCGGATGTAGCTAATCCATTAAGTCCTGTATACCTACAAAAGCCGACTGCGCGAAACGATTTTCTTTGCCTCTCTCCCTCGTCCTCCCTCGTCGAACTTCCCTTTTCCTCTCTTCCCTCCCCTCTCTTCTCTCCCCCTCTCTCTCTCTCGGCGGCACCTCCTCCAGACTGCACCGCGTCAATAACGACTTTGCCGATATCGATCTGCATGCATCAGATGTGGCACGCCGCCGTTGCTGCCGTTGTATCCCACGTGCGTTAGGGGCGATTCTCACGAGGGCGGCCGGATCGTCCTCATGAAAGAGTCACGGGGCGTAGGATTGAAGCGGGGGGCTCGCTGATTTCTTCCATTTTCGCGGCGTGTTTTATTAGACCATCCGACCCAGTTCGAGATAATAAAAAAATGACGCAAATTATTCAACAACGACCTAAGATTTAATGCAGTAGTCTCCCCCCTAATTTCCGTTCCGTTCTGTCAAACGTAATTCCTTGGAGGTAATTTTTTTCTTTCTTCTTTTTTTCGTTGCTCGGAGGTTCAACGCAGAAAAGGTTAGGTTTTGGATGACGAAATTTGAATCTTTCCCGAGGGATACTCGCGTTGAGAACCGTCGGTGTGTCTCGATATTAGAATCCCGGTCTTAATTAATGGAAAAACAAAACGCTTGTACGGTCCGGCGATTTCCATTAATAAACACTTTTAACTCGCTCGCGCGAGACGGAGTTCCGCATAGAACGCATCGGGGCCACCGGCAAGCGTGGGCTGGCATTTTTAAAGCGATCATCGCCAAAGTTATCGGCGCGTGTCGCCGAAAAGGGGCCGTCCCTATTAGTTTTTAAATTAAATACACCGAGCTACTCTCTCTCTCTCTCTCTCTCTCTCTCTCTCTCTCTCTCTCTCTTCTCGCAAAGAATGGCACACAAAAGCCGACCACTATCGTCACAGAAACGACCTTTATACGCATCAAAGCGTATTATAGGGATCGTAATTTTATCAAACGAAATGAATGGAGCGGGGGGGAGCGGGGGAGGGGAGGGGGAAAAGGATTACAGCGGCGAGAGAAGGAGGGAAATTAATGGATCACACTTTACGCGACTGATTCTCGTTTCTGCGCCATGCGGCGCCGGGATGTTTTTCCTTCATCTAAATGTTTTCCCTACATTTCGGCGTAATCTCTGATCGATCGGCTTACCCCGGGAACTCAATTTATTAACTTCGCAAGCGCGAGCGATGATCGATCTTGGAAAAAGTTTGGCCGATCTCGGCGGCAATTCATTTCCCCCCTCCAGCTCGGACGGGATCGATTCTAGAAATACACGCGATCGAGCAAGAGCTCGAGTATACAGGGTGAGCCATTATTCGAAAACAAAGCATTTTAGAGAAAAATGTTGTCAGACAAAAGTTTTATGGTTTCGAGGGGACCATAAGATGGTATCATTGGTTTGACCTTGAAGAGTCATTTGAAGGTCACGTGAAGGCCACTTCAATTTTTTTAAACGGGAACCCCTATATTTTATTACATATTCTTGTAGCTGGCCTCGAGGGCTTTCCAAAACACTATAATTAAATGTTTTTCCATTAAGTGATTTTCGAGTTATGAGGCTTGAAGTCATTTCTTAATTTTACATAAAATATCTTGTAAAATATTCATTTTTGGATTATCTTATCTTAATATTTTATGTACAAAATAAGAGGAATCAATTGGTGTAAAGAAACGTACAGTTGTTTCTAAGAAAAAAATATGGAATTGTTAATTGCAAATTACATATTTCTTCTTCGAAACAACTATGTTTTTTCTTTACACCAATTGATTCTCCCATTATTTTGTACATAAAAGTATTAAGGTAAGATAATCGAAAAATGAATATTTTACTAGATATTTTATCATTTATGTAAAATTAAGATATTATTTCAAGCCTTATAACTCGAAAAGTACTTAACGGAAAAACATTTAATTATAGTGTTTTGGAAAGCCCTCGAGGTCAGCTACAAGAATATGTAATAAAAAATAAGGGATGCAATTTAAAAAAATTGAGGTGGCCTTCACGTGACCTTCAAATGACTCTTCAGTGTCGAACCAATGATACCATCTTATGGGCCCCTCGAAATCATAAAACTTTTGTCTGAAACATTATTCTCTAAAATGCTTTGTCTCCGAAATAATTGCGTGCGTTAATTAAAATGGCTCATCCTGTATATATATCTTCGCAGGAGGTGCATATGTAATATTACGTCTGGAAAAACATGTTGCAGCTTACGCATCAATATTGCAGGATGTAAGGGATCCTTTCAGAGAGGGGAGACTTGAAATTCTCTTTACGCGTAAAGAGGAAGAGGGAACATTTCATTAACATTAATCGGGGTCTAATACGTCAACGAGATTGTCGGATTCGCTGAACTTGTTCAATCTCAAAGAACCGGGAAAGTAAAAATTCAGGATACTTCAGATTCCTAGATGTGTCGCGAGAGAATCGGGAGAATTGAATAGGGGCGCTTTTGCATCAATAACACACTTTGCGTATTTCATTATATCGGGATCTTTGCTTAGATCTCGAGGATCATCGAGATTCCTGATATCCCGAAACAGATTCTCTTCAGGAGAATAACGAGGACCCAAGTGGTCCTCCCGATCAGCCTCGCTTACAACAATTTCCCCGCAACAATAACACCTTTCACACGTCTCGCTGCATTTGCGGGAAGCTTCTTGAAATTAACAGGACTCCCGACCTCGGGATTCTCTCCGCGAGAGGACAAGAAGAATGGGATCAGCGTTAACTAGCTCAAGCTGGCGGCTTGTACGTCAGCAATAACGATTCCCACACGTCTTACCTACCTAGAGAGTATATCCGCAGTAGGGTCGACATCGCCTTTATTGCCACCGATACCGTACAAGCGCCATCCGGGCACTTCGGCGACGTTACAACCATTCATTCGATCGGACAAAGTACCGACATCGCGCTAAATATACGGTCGATACCAGCGAGGGTGAGCTAGGACGCGTCCCCTTCCCCTCCCCCCTCTCCTCTCCCTTCCCACCCCTCGATCCCGCGTCGCTCGAATGCACATCCGCCCGCGGATACGTATGTGTGTACAATCGAATGTATGTCTGTGTGCGTTGCAACCGGGGAGTGATAATTCCTTCGGGCTGGCTGGAAGTACAAGAGAGCTGTTACCGAGACTGTTGTCACCGGCTAGATCGTGAGATAGGGGTAGGATAGAGGGGACGCAAGGAATGCTCCATCCAGCGTCCGTCGTCGTTAGTTTCCAGCTTGACTTTCAAGCGTTCGTGCATTCACGTTCACATGGATCGCCCTTTGTGTAATCGTTAGGTTCACTTCATTATGTCCGCTCGCTCCTATTTGCATCCTTTCACGCTCTCCCTCGTTTCGCGACGCGTCGTCGATCCGATATCTGAATCCTTTCCCACGTTACAATGGGACCTTAAGTAGGGTTGAGCGAGATACCGAGATTAGCCTCGAAATTCGAGACAGGATTTTTAATTAATTGGTAAGACAATGGCAAGAATGAGATTGTCAAAATTAATGATCTTGGCAAGATTATTGATTCTTAAAACAAGTTAAGATATTGTTTTTGTTTTATTATTATTTTATTTTTTGTTTTATTAAATAAAGAGAATCATACTAATTTATTTTTATTTTTATTATTATTTTATTTTTTGTTTTATTAAATAAAGAAAATCATATTAATTTGTTTTTATTATTATTTTATTTTTTGTTTTATTAAATAAAGAAAATCATATTAATTTATTTTTATTATTATTTTATTTTTTGTTTTATTAAATGAAAAAATCATACTAATTTATTTTTATTTTTATTAGTATTTTATTTTTTGTTTTATTAAATAAAGAAAATCATATTAATTTATTTTTATTATTATTTTATTTTTTGTTTTATTAAATAAAGAAAATCATACTAATTTATTTTTATTTTTATTATTATTTTATTTTTACATTATACTAACTTATTATTATTTTAATAAATTAAAAAATAGTACAGAATATGTAATAGAATTTAAAGAAAAATATTTAATAAATAGAAGAATTCATATTATTAAATTTAGAAACAATTAATACAATAAATAAAATAAACAATATATATTTTGTTTATCACATTGATGATTTCTACATATATATAGTGTTTTGAGAAATAAATATGCATATGTGTAAATAATATAATAAATAATGATATAATTATCTTCAATTATATTATAATTTAAAGTTATATAAATTATTATTTAATTATTGTATGTTAATTAATATTTATTATTATATAAATATGATTTTAAATAATTATTTGCTATTAGATAAAAATTGTTAATAAAATCAAGGCACGATTTTTATTACAAAAATTCACTCAAGACAAAATTAAAATTTTCAAAAATTCTCTATATCAATACAATATTTTTACTGCCTTAAGTCTTGTGCAACCACATGTTTTGAAAAATAAATATACATGTGTGTAAATAATAAATAACGATATAATTATCTTCAATTATATTATAATTTAAAATTATATAAATTATTATTTAATTATTGTATGTTAATTAATATTTATTATTATATAAATATGATTTTAAATAATTATTTGCTATTAGATAAAGATTGTTAATAAAGTCGAGACAAGATAATGCAAGATTTTTATTACAAAAATTCACTCAGCATCAAAACAAGATTGAAATTTTCAAAAATTCTCTATAGCAATACAATATTTTTACTGCCTTAAGTCTTGTGCAACCAGATCTTGTTTCAAGATTCATTTCTCTCAAGATCCGGACGATTGGAACGGGCTGACGTCACATCCAAAATTAATACAAGCCACTGATTAAAATCCTTGTTCAAAAATTATTTTTAGGATCCTAATTAACGCGAGATTTATGTACGTTATTTTCCTTCATTAAAAAAAGTGGATAATAAGTCATAATAAATTGAAAGGCAGGACAATATTATATTGCTATTGGAAATTTTCGGAAACTTGAATCTTGTGTGATCGTTCGTCGAATCTTGAGCAAATTTTTCGAGCAAAAACCTCATCTTGTCTCGATTTTATTAACAATTTTTATTTAATACTGAATAATTATATTATATATTAACAAATAATATATTTAACATAATTTTTTAATATAATTTAAGATAAAATTATTATTTATATATTATTTTTGTTTTCCTAAAACACTAAATATACAGGGGTCTCATCAAAGTGGTTATTTTCCTTCATTAAAAAAAATGGATCATAATAAATTGAAAGGCAGGACAATATTATATTGCTATTGGAAATTTTCGGAAACTTGAATCTTGTATTATCGTTAGTCGAATCTTGAGCAAATTTTTCGAGCAAAAACCTCATCTTGTCTCGATTTTATTAACAATTTTATTTAATACTGAATAATTATATTATATATTAACAAATAATATATTTAACATAATTTTTAATAATTAGAAAATTATATTGTAAACCCCTCCTAAAAAGCAAAATGAGCAATCCTAAAACACTACGGTCATCAACCTTCATTAAAATGGATCATAATAAATTGAAAGGCAGGACAATATTATATTGCTATTGGAAATTTTCGGAAACTTGAATCTTGTATTATCGTTAGTCGAATCCTGAGCAAATTTTTCGAGCAAAAACCTCATCTTGTCTCGATTTTATTAACAATTTTTATTTAATACCGAATAATTATATTATATATTAACAAATAATATATTTAACATAATTTTTTAATATAATTTAAGATAAAATTATTATTTATATATTATTTTTGTTTTCCTAAAACACTAAATATACAGGGATCTCATCAAAGTGATCATCTTTTTTTTTTTTAAATAAAAAGTAAAGAAATGAATCATAACAAATTGCCCGATATAAATCACTGGGAAAGGAAAGGGGAGCGAAACATCGATTGGAATGAATGAACGAAGGTTGCGTGAATACCTGCAATTCAGATTTCAGGGGAGGACAGGGGAAGGGGAGGTGGATGTACCTTTCCCTCGCGGGTGTCCACGAGCGCACGGAATGCGGATGAGGGTGGATGACTGTCGCGGTACGTCGCGGGCACGCATTAACGTCACCGGCGGCCCGCTAATTGATGACGTCATAATTATTATGCACGATTATGTAGCACGAGAGCCGACGGATGACATCAACCCCGCGGACGATATACTGCGCGGATCTGCTATGTTAACCGCGTTAACGTACAATCCGGGAGCGCTATAATCCGTAATGTCGACGCTTTACGAGCGCTGCCGCTTTACTTCCCGTTGTCTTGAAGAGGAAGAAGCGAGTAGCACTGATAAAACTAGAATTGCAAGGCAGGACAATATTATATTGCTATTGAAAGTTTTCGGAAACTTGAATTTTGTATTATCTTTTGTCGAATCTTGAGCGAATTTTTCGAGCAAAAATCTCGCCTTGCTTCGATTTTATTAACAATTTTTATTTAATACTGAATAATTATTAACAAATAATATATTTAACATAATTTTTTAATATAATTTAAGATGAAATTATATTATTATTTATATATTATTTTTTTCTTCCTAAAACTAAATATACAAGGTGTCTCATCAAAGTGATTATTTTCCTTCATTAAAAAAAATGGATCATAATAAATTGAAAGGCAGAACAATATTATATTGCTATTGGAAGTTTTCGGAAACTTGAATTTTGTATTATCGTTAGTTGAATCTTGAGCGAATTTTTCGAGCAAAAACCTCGTCTCGTCTCTATTTTATTAACAATTTTTATTTAATACTGAATAATTATTAACAAATAATATATTTAACATAATTTTTTAATATAATTTAACATGAAATTATATTATTATTTATATTATTTTTTTCTTCCTAAAACTAAATATACAGGGTGTCTCATCAAAGTGGTTATTTTCCTTCATTAAAAAAAATGCATCATAATAAATTGAAAGGCAGGACAATATTATATTGCTATTGGAAATTTTCGGAAACTTGAATTTTGTATTATCTTTAGTCGAATCTTGAGCGAATTTTTCGAGCAAAAATCTCGCCTTGCTTCGATTTTATTAACAATTTTTATTTAATACTGAATAATTATTAACAAATAATATATTTAACGTAATTTTTATAATTTATATAATTTAAGATAAAATTATATTATTATTTATATATTATTTTTTTCTTCCTAAAACTAAATATACAGGGTATCTCATTAAAGTGGTTATTTTCCTTCATTAAAAAAAATGGATCATAATAAATTGAAAGCAGGACAATATTATATTGCTATTAAAAGTTTTCGGAAACTTGAATTTTGTATTATCGTTAGTCGAATCTTGAGCGAATTTTTCGAGCAAAAAATCTCCTCCTCTTGTCTCGATTTTATTAATAATTTTTATTTAATATTGAATAATTATTAACAAATAATATATTTAATTTTTTAATATAATTTAAGATAAAATTATATTATTATTTATATATTATTTTTTTCTTCCTAAAACTAAATATACAGAGTGTCTCATCAAAGTGGTTATTTTCCTTCATTAAAAAAAATGGATCATAATAAATTGAAAGGCAGGACAATATTATATTGCTATTAAAAGTTTTCGGAAACTTGAATTTTGTATTATCTTTAGTCGAATCTTGAGCGAATTTTTCGAGCAAAAAATCTCCTCATCTTGTCTCGATTTTATTAATAATTTTTATTTAATGAATAATTATTAACAAATAATATATTTAATTTTTTAATATAATTTAAGATAAAATTATATTATTATTTATATATTATTTTTTTCTTCCTAAAACTAAATATACAGAGTGTCCCATCAAAGTGGTTATTTTCCTTCATTAAAAAAAATGCATGATAATAAATTGAAAGGCAGGACAATATTATATTGCTATTGGAAATTTTCGGAAACTTGAATCTTGTATTATCGTTAGTCGAATCTTGAGCGAATTTTTCGAGCAAAACTCTCGTCTCACCTGGATTTTATTAACAATTTTTATTTAATACTGAATAATTATTAACAAATAATATATTTAACGTAATTTTTTAATATAATTTAAAATAAAATTATATTATTATTTATATATTATTTTTTTCTTTCTAAAACTAAATATACAGGGTGTCTCATCAAAGTGGTTATTTTCCTTCATTAAAAAAAATGGATCATAATAAATTGAAAGGCAGGACAATATTATATTGCTATTGGAAATTTTCGGAAACTTGAATCTTGTCTTATCGTTAGTCGAATCTTGAGCGAATTTTTCGAGCAAAAACCTCATCTTGTCTCGATTTTATTAATAATTTTTATTTAATATTGAATAATTATTAACAAATAATATATTTATATAATAATATATTTAACATAATTTTTTAATATAATTTAAGGTGAAATTATATTATTATTTATATATTATTTTTCTCCCTAAAAACACTAAATATACAGAGTGTCTCATCAAAATGGTCATCTTCTTTCATTTAAAAAATAAAAAATAAAGAAATGGATCATAACAAATTGCAAATTGCAAGACAATATTATACTGCTATTGGAAATTTTTGGAAACTTAAATCTCTCTTGTCTTATCGTTAGTCAAATCTTAAGCGAATTTTTTTAACAAAAATCTCGTTCTGTCTCGATTTTATTAACAATTTTGATTTAATACTGAATAATTGTTAATAAATAATGTATTTAACATAATTTTTATAAGGTAAAATTATATTATTATCTCTAAAATTATATCTTTTCTTCCTAAAACACTAAAGATTAATACGGGTATACTAACGATTAATAAGGGTGTCCCATCGAAATGATCATCTTCTTTCATCTTCTCTTTAAAATGAAATAAAGAAATGGCTCATAACAAATACGTATAAAATTAAATAATTCATATTGACCTCTATTGTTAGTATAGTGGTTGTTTACAAAAGCTTTCTATTAACGAACAGAGATGTATAATTTTTGTTACAATAATGCGAGTATTTCGATATAATAATAAATGTTGTAGCGCTGGTTTTAAAACGAATATAATAATATGTAATTTAATACAAATATTTTACGTATTATATGAAATTTATCGGCTTGAAATATCGCGAACAATGTCCACTTTTTCACTTTTGGCCTTACAATACGGCCACCTACTGATTTTATAATTTATCAAAGTTTGCACTTGTTAACTAGTAGTCGCATGAATAACATGATAATTCATAAATAATAATTCAATTAATAATAAAAATTAACATTTTAATACAATTATTATCGTTACATAATATTCCACAATTTTTAAAAACTACATTATTTTATGATTTATTAAAGTTTGCGTTTGATAGCCAGCATTTTTTGAAAGTAACACGATAAATAAAATCAAGTAAACAAATTGCATCGCAAATAATATGATATACGATGTGTTTATGTCACATGTTATATGCAATATTGAGATTTATTAAATACTCTATAATTTTATTGAGTACAATTTTTTCTATACTTAATTAATTAATTTATTATTTATTTCTAAATTTGTTAGTATAAATTATCTTATCTATTAAATAAAGTTTTTTTATTAAATAAAATTTATATAGTGTATATTTATAATAGTGTATAAATGTAATACATTTAATTTTAAAATATACGTATTTTAGCTTCTTTTCAAACCCAATAATCTTAACAATTTTGGTCTTGCTATTGTCTTGATAACTAATTGAAAATCTTGTCTTGATCTTGTCTTGAATTTCGAGATAAAACAAGATTATATCAAGATTATCTTGATATTTCGTGCAACTCTAGGTAAGACTTTGATTCTGATAATTTCGTCAGAACGGGAAGATTGATTTCTTTTTGTTGGAAGAGGATTTTCAGACGCGATGTCTACGAAAATAATTAAGAAACAAGTAGTATGAAGTATCTATCCCAGCAAAATAAAATATTAATAATTTTTGGAAATTTTTTTTTTAATATTAAAAATTTATCTTTGGTTTTAAATATGTTTTCATTAATGTTTGAAGTATTCATAAATTTATTCTTTATCAATACGAACCTCTGCGCGTAGCGCATTCGATGTGTGTATGTGTGATATACTACTCGTTATGCAATTGTTTGAAATGAATAAACTCGGTCTAATTATATTTTGTAAAATATTGAACTTAATTTCATTAGAAAAAATTGGAAAAAGAACCATAGTGTAGTATTATTTTAAAATTAGATATTTTTTTTTCAATTTTGCTGAAACTCATTCATTTCCTGAAGATCAGAAAAACATTAATTATTAATATTTTAAATTCTATTTAGATTCAGTATTCACGGAAAAGAGTGTTTTCTTTTATTAAAAAAATAAATTAAAATTATTCGGTCCATTAATTTCCAAGATATCTCATTAACTTTGAAAAAGTGTGCGTTTTAAAATTTTGCAGGCGCATTTCAAAGTCCGTGAACCATCTATTTAAAATTATTTAAATTATTTTAAATTATGTTAACTCGTTAATATCACGAATTCTTCATTAAAATTTAAAAGACAGTTTTCAGGTTTCAGGCATCATACTTTAAAAAATTTTTTTAAAATAAAATATTAAAAAAATCGATTTTTTTATCTTCTTAAAAAGTAGACTCGGCTTTTATCGTAAAATCCAAATCTTTTTGGTCACCTTTTGGAACATCTCTTGAACATATCATTTATCAATAATCTCTAAAACTGATCATTTATCAAATTTAATCAATCGTGCTAATCGATTGCTAACGTTAACACGCATCGCTAAATTTTACTATCGTCGCGTCTGCAGATGCGACGATGTCGTCCTAATTTACCTGCGGGTATAAAGCGTGCAGAACGTCGCTCGGAGTTATGTAATTGCGGTCCGCATCCTTCGATCTCTGCCGAACGTGGAAACGTACTTTAAACGACTTCTGTCGCGGACAGAACTGACTGGTTTCCGGCTGACGAAGCCGCTCTGTCTCTCTCTGCCTCTCTCTCCTTCTTTCTCCCTCGATGGCCTCCCCGTTTCGTCCACAGCTGACGGCACGTTCGCAAGATGGAACTTCGTACTTCCCGGATTTCTAAACGGATCCTTACATTCACGTGAAATTATAGCTCCAAGAAAAATTTTTACGCCGCCTCCATCCATGATTGGCAATCGACTCACGTCTTTCTCCCTCAAAGATACGAAAATACTTCTAAATTCCTACTAAATTCGATATACTTTTATGGACATTTTAGATTCTAACTAGCTAGACAACTCATCGTGAAAGTCAAACAATCCTAACTAGCTAGACAACTCATCTGAAAATTCAAGAAACAAAGATCCTAAGTATCTTAGCATCTAAATATCGCAGATAAATCTATCTAGAAATGTCAGAGACAGAAATTCTTGGGACTTGGTCAGATGTCAACGGTGCTGTCACGTGAAATTATAGCTCTGAGAAAAATTTTTACGCCGCCTCCATCCATGATTGGCAATCGACTCACATCTCCCTCTCTCAAAGATACAAAAATACTTAAATGTAATGTATTTTTATGAACATTTTAGATTCTAACTAGCTGGACAATTCATCTTAATCAGTCTTAAATCTGAAAATTCAAGAAACAAAGATCTTAAGTATCTTAGCACCTAGATATCGCAGATAAATCTAACTAGAAATGTCAGGGACAGAAGTTACTGGGATTCGGTCAACGATGCTGTCACGTGAAATTATAGCTCCGAAAAATTTTTACGTCGCCTCCATCCATGATTGGCAATCGACTCACGTCTTTCTCCCTCAAAGATATGAAAATACTTCTAAATTATTACTAAATTTGATATACTTTTATGGACATTTTAGATTCTAACTAGCTAGACAACTCATTTGAAGTCTGAAAATTCAAGAAACAAAGATTCTAAGCATCTTAACACTAGATATCACAGATAAATCTATCTAAAAATGTCAGGGACAGAAGTTACTGGGACTCGGTCAACGATGTTGTCATGTGAAATTATAGCTCCGAGAAAATTTTTACGCCGCCTCCATCCATGATTGGCAATCGACTCACGTCTTTCTCCCTCAAAGATACGAAAATACTTCTAAATTCCTACTAAATTCGATATACTTTTATGGACATTTTAGATTCTAACTAGCTAGACAACTCATCTGAAGTCTGAAAAGTCAAGAAACAAAAATCTTAAGTATCTTAGCATCTAAATATCGCAGATAAATCTATCTAGAAATGTCAGAGACAGAAATTCTTGGGACTTGGTCAGATGTCAACGGTGCTGTCACGTGAAATTATAACTCTGAGAAAAATTTTTATGCCGCCTCCATTCATGATTGGCAATCGACTCACATCTCCCTCTCAAAGATACAAAAATAAATGTATTTTGAACAGCTAATAACAAGGGGGAGAGCCAAATTATAGCTCCAAAATTTTACGCCTCCATCCATGATGCAATCGACCACCTTTCTCCCTCAAAATACGAAAATACTTCTAAATTCCTACTAAATTCGATATACTTTTATGGACATTTAGATTCTAACTAGCTAGACAACTCATCTAAAGTCTGAAAAGTCAAGAAACAAAGGATCTTAAGTATCTTAGCATCTAAATATCGCAGATAAATCTATCTAGAAATGTCAAGGACAGAAGTCTTGGGACTTGGCCGTCTGGAAATTTAAAATTTTTGCCCTCCAGGCAAACCCCTCTCAAAGATACAAAAATACTTAAATGTAATGTATTTTTATGAACATTTTAGATTCTAACTAGCTGGACAATTCATCTTAATCAGTCTTAAATCTGAAAATTCAAGAAACAAAGATCTTAAGTATCTTAGCACCTAGATATCGCAGATAAATCTAACTAGAAATGTCGGGGACAGAAGTTACTGGGATTCGGTCAACGATGCTGTCACGTGAAATTATAGCTCCGAAAAATTGTTACGTCCTCCATCCATGATTGGCAATCGACTCACGTCTTCTCCCTCAAAGATCGAAAATACTTCTAAATTATTACTAAATTTGATATATTTTTATGGACATTTTAGATTCTAACTAGCTAGACAACTCATTGAAGTCTGAAAATTCAAGAAACAAAGATCCTAAGCATCTTAACACTAGATATCGCAGATAAATCTATCTAAAATGTCAGGGACAGAAGTTACTGGGACTCGGTCAACGATGTTGTCATGTGAAATTATAGCTCCGAAAAATTTTTACGCCGCCTCCATCCATGATTGGCAATCGACTCACGTCTTTCTCCCTCAAAGATACGAAAATACTTCTAAATTCCTACTAAATTCGATATACTTTTATGGACATTTTAGATTCTAACTAGCTAGACAACTCATCTGAAGTCTGAAAAGTCAAGAAACAAAAATCTTAAGTATCTTAGCATCTAAATATCGCAGATAAATCTATCTAGAAATGTCAGAGACAGAAATTCTTGGGACTTGGTCAGATGTCAACGGTGCTGTCACGTGAAATTATAACTCTGAGAAAAATTTTTATGCCGCCTCCATTCATGATTGGCAATCGACTCACATCTCCCTCTCTCAAAGATACAAAAATACTTAAATGTAATGTATTTTTATGAACATTTTAGATTCTAACTAGCTGGACAACATCTTAATCAGTCTTAAATCTGAAAATTCAAGAAACAAAGATCTTAAGTATCTTAGCACCTAGATATCGCAGATAAATCTATCTAGAAATGTCAGGGACAGAAGTTACTGGGATTCGGTCAACGATGCTGTCACGTGAAATTATAGCTCCGAAAAATTTTTACGCCCCTCCATCCATGATTGGCATTTTCTCCCTCAAAGATAGAAAATACTTCTAAATTCCTACTAAATTCGATATACTTTTATGGACATTTTAGATTCTAACTAGCTAGACAACTCATCTGAAGTCTGAAAATTCAAGAAACAAAGATCCTAAGTATCTTAGCATCTAAATATCGCAGATAAATCTATCTAGAAATGTCAGGGACAGAAGTTCTTGGGACTTGGTCAGATGTCAACGGTGCTGTCATGTGAAATTATAGCTCTGAGAAAAATTTTTACGCCGCCTCCATCCATGATTGGCAATCGACTCACGTCTCCCTCTCTCAAAGATACAAAAATACTTAAGTTCGATGTATTTTTATGAACATTTTAGATTCTAACTAGTTGGACAATTCATCTTAATCAGTCTTAAATCTGAAAATTCAAGAAACAAAGATTCTAAGTATCTTAGCACCTAGATATCGCAGATAAATCTATTTAAAAATGTCAGGGACAGAAATTTCTGGGACTCGGTCAACGATACTGTCACGTGAAATTATAGCTCTGAGAAAAATTTTTATGCCGCCTCCATCCATGATTGGCTCATGTCTCTCTCTCTCTCTCAAAGATACGAAAATACCTGAATTCGATATATTTTTATGAACATTTTAGATGAACATTTTTAACTAACTGGACAATTCATCTTAATCAATCGTAAATCTGAAAATTCAAGAAACAAAGATCTTAAGTATCTTAACACCTAGATATCGCAGATAAATCTATCTAAAAATGTCAGGGACAGAAGTTTCTGGGACTCGGTCAACGATGCTGTCACGTGAAATTAGCTCCAAGAAAAATTTTTACGCCACTTCCATCCATGATTGGCAATCGACTCATGTCTCTCTCCCTCAAAAATACGAAAATACTTAATTTCGATGTACTTTTATGGACATTTTAGATTATAACTAGCTGGATAACTCATCTGAAATCTAAAAATTCAAGAAACAAAGATCCTAAGTATCTTAGCATCTAAATATCGCAGATAAATCTATCTAGAAATGTCAGGGACAGAAGTTACTGGGACTCGGTCAACGATGCTGTCACGTGAAATTATAGCTTCGAGAAATTTTTACGCCGCCTCCATCCATGATTGGCTCACGTCTCTCTTTCTCAAAGATACGAAAATATCTGAATTCGATATATTTTTATGAACATTTTAGATGAACATTTTTAACTAGCTGGACAATTCATCTTAATCAATCTTAGGCAATCGACTCACGTCTTTCTCCCTCAAAGATACGAAAATACTTCTAAATTCCTACTAAATTCGATATACTTTTATGGACATTTTAGATTCTGACTAGCTAGACAATTCATCTGAAGTCTGAAAATTCAAGAAACAAAGATCCTAAGTATCTTAGCACCTAGATATCGCAGATAAATCTATCTAAAAACAGAAGTTCCTGGGACTTGTCAGATGTCAACGATGCTGTCACGTGAAATTATAACTCCGAGAGAAATTTTCACGCCGCCTCTATCCATGATTGGCAATCGATTCACGTCTCCCTCTCTCAAAGATACAAAAATACTTAAATTCGATGTACTTTTATGGACATTTTAGATTCTAACTAGCTGGACAACTCATCTTAATCAGTCTTAAATCTAAAAATTCATGAAATAAAGATCCTAAGTATCTTAACACCTAGATTTATCGCAGATAAATCTCTCTGAAAATGTCAAGGACAGAAGTTCCTGGGACTCGGTCAGATGTCAACGATGCTGTCTCGATCGATTTCGGAGTAAATGAAATTCGCTCGAGATTTGCTCCTCCTGCTGATCCCGAAATCCCTCCAAAATCTATGTACAACCCCCACAGGAGGAGGAAGGAGGTAATTCTGGGAACACGGGACGCACGCTTGTCTACTTATCTATAGGACAACGGGATACACGCAGGCAGGCATGCGAGGAACGTGACTGTGACACGTTGAGGTATCGTGCGCGCGGGAGATATATTGCGCCGGCGGTTCCGATCTGAAATCGATCGGATGCGACCTAGAAGGAAGGTTAATCCTGTACCCGGACTCCTGTACACGGCTCCCAATTAAGACCGCAGCGGCGCACCGCAATACGCGAGTGAGACGCGAGCTCAACAGTCAACAATCGCAGCCCGAGGAAGGGGAGAAAAATGGGCGGCGAAGCCGCACACGGTGAATTCCACGCCGGGAAACAGCGGCGAGGTCTACAATACGCAGCTTTACGAGTGAAATGACTAAACGTTTCTCGCAAACCAAACGTTTCCCTTCTGTTTCTCTTCTACGGGCGTCGAAGGAATCATTCCCTGTGATTGATCGACTCTCCAAACTGATCTTAATTGGCGAAAGTTCTTCATTCCCCTCTATTTCTCCAATTAATAGAAATATTTCTTTGCATTCCCAGACATCTCAAAGACGTCCAAATGACGATAAGATAAATCTTCGAGTTGATTTTTAAGAGACGTATGTTGTTTGAATTTTGCCGGTCGATAAGAATCTCCTATTTAATAACGTGAAATTTTTACATCCTTCTTTTCCACTTCTTTAATTATGGAGAAATCAAAGTTTCAAGAGAGGAAGAGAAGTCTGGTTCATAGTCCTGCATTTCAAGAAACTCTGCGAGTGCACATAAGAGAGTCTAGAAACTTTGCGCTCTTTTTACATTTTTTTTTTTATATATTTTCTGCCTTTCTTTTCTCGGACTCTCCATTATAATATTTTTAGACCGAATAGCCTCGCGCGAGGTAATAGAAAATAAAAAAAAAAATTTCAAGCACTCCCCTTTGTCTCTTTATATTTTGTAAACGCAAATAAATCAAACTGGAACCTTTAAACGCGATCCTGCCGTTATAAACGCGAGTTTGTAAACGGCGATACGCGCGGGGCATTTATGTTTCGAAACAAATAAAATATTCTACGTTATATTTGGAGACACATATCGCGGGCAAATCGAGCAATTTGGTAAATGGTAACCGGGCGTTTTTATTGAAGCACCGCATTGTTTGCGCGTAAATATTGATCGGTCATCGATCGCGCGCGCGCGCGCGCGCGACCGCCATTTTCATCCTTCGATAATATGCCCGCGTATTAATGGCCGGCTGCGGCGACCGTCGGCATTAACTCGGATAAATGGAACAAAATTTTCGCCGGATTCTGTTTCGCGGTTAACGATTGACGAGTGATACGGTTGCGAGTTCATCAACAATCATCCATGACGGAATTATGGATATAATTTCACGGCGGGATAATCTCTCTCCTTTTTCCCCCCCCCATCTCTCGCAGATCAATCGGAACGAAATAATGTAAACGAAACTGATTGAGGTAATAAATTCGCGGCGAGGATCCAGTCGCGACGCGACAACCTAACTTAACCTCGATCGAGATCGGCCAATTAATATCCACCCCGGGCGATTCATTTATCAAAAAGTCGCGAGATCACCGAGCCGCGATAACGAACGGCCCGGGCGATTTTTCACGACCCCGCGAACCTAATCGCGGCCTCTTATCCGTTGGACGTCATCGTCCTTATCGCGTTTACAGCCCTTCGAAGAGCCCTTCCCTCTCTCGCTCCTGTCCCGCGAAACGGAGACCGTCGACGGGAAAAATCGTATCCGTTCGCGGAAATGATCACGTTCCTACGGTAAGAAACCCGAGGGGAATTTAGGAAGTGAGAACTATCGAATATCCCAGGAACACGCGGTCTCCTGGCATTTTCGGGATCCTTGTAAGATCTCCCCCGTATTCCGTGATATCGGCAGGTGGTTGCACGAAATTCTAGAAATTTCCGAATCTTGTGTAATTTAAGATCCTCTTATATTTCCGATCCTTCAGCATCCTCTCCCAGGACCGCAAGTCGAGTTCCTCTCGTTCCGCTGAATCTAGCGTTTGCGTTTAAAAATGTCCTCCGCCCGAAGATTCTAGAGTTCGCTCTCGGAATAGAGATTCCTTTCTATCGCGTATTTCATTTTTGTAGCCTCGAAAAATCCTCAAAGATATACGCTCTTGAAATTTTTCCATTTCCGACGAAGCCACCCCCTTTAATCTCTCATTACATCCCCGGGAATCTACACGGGTTTCGTATATACATCGGGGGGGATTCCGCGAATCCTAGGAGGTTTATAATCTTAGAGAGTCCTCCCGCGTGTGTGGTATGTATTTTCCAGCCTCGCGTAAATTTCCGGATTATTCGGGCGCTTCTTTCCGCGGGGGAGGAGCCCCGAACAGTGCAGTTTTCGGGCACGTTTCCGAGGAAACAAAAAGGAACGGAGGCGGAGAATATCCGAAAACGATACATTTTAGGAGGATCGAGGGGGAGAGCGGGACCTAACTTAACCTTCCCTATACGCGATACATAAATATATCGGACCCACCCGATGATGCACCGCGCGTCTGTGCATCGTGTGTCTGTTTCTTCTTGCCAAATGCTAGCCAGGACTTCTTGCTTCCCCCGGCTGAAAAAGTTATAGCTCCGACGACCACGTCGTCGCACTGGATAAAGTGAGTTGACGCTTTCGGTTGCCGCTCTAAAAGCACTCTCTCATTCCCCTGGATGCTGAGCTTCTTCCCTCGTGACTTGGTGAATTCTCGCTAGAGTATCTTCACGAGTTTGATCGCCTCGGGAGGCGAAAAAAATGCAGAAATTACCTAATAAACTTCTTGATGGATCTGGCCCCGCGAATCGCGCAGTTTGATTTTAATGCGAAAAACGACACCCCCTTTCGACGCGATATCGCGCCAATCAATTGACGTTATCGGTACGGACCAACCTACGCCATAGTCTTCGTGGATGATTGATTGATTGATTAATCTCTTGTGAAACCTCCCCGACAAGTCGGACAAGTTTCATCAAAAATTCGGGGGAAATTCGAGAAGAGCGTCGGCGGGATCGGATTAAAGTAGGGCGGGATATTAAGGGTGATAACCCGAGGTGTCCTAGACCGGTGCATCCACTCCCGATAACAATGTCGGGCGTACGTAGAAGAGTTATCACGTTTTTTTATGTGTGTGCGTATATATTTTCTGCATCCACATTGAAAGGGTTGTTGGTTAAAATTCATCTCTGCCGCGAGGGAAACAAAGGGAGAGCCGGGGTTATAATAACCCCTCACCCCACACCTTGCCGGTCGAGTGCCGAGAATATTGTTTCGCGTCAAGGAGCCGCTTTTAAAGCGTTAATTTACATTCCTACCTAACCCTGGGCATTCTCCCGCTCAATACAAATCCGATTTTATCGGAACTCTTTTTTCCTTTTCTTTTTTCCAGGAGCACGAAACCTCTCAGATAACCTCTCCTCCCTCGTCGTTATTATTGCCCCATCCATTGATAAGAGGTGGAATTAAATTTCGATGTAATTCGCGGAGAAACTGCGCGTTCTAGGTGTGTGTTCTGAATTTATTCGTAATAAACTTATCGAAACGAGAGAAAAGGAGAAAAAAAGCGGGGAACGAAACGATAAAATAATACGATACGGAGGAATAAAAGGAGCGTATATATAATAATATGATATAAAAGAAAGAGAGAGAGAAGCTTTTGTAAAAATATACATATCCCACTTTTATTCACGGTTTGTGATTTACGAAAAAGTGCCTCGACTTTCATATAGCCGTCCCGTAAGACGCTGTACATGCACGTAGGCGACGTAAGTCGATCCATTTGGGCGGCTACGATGTTCCGGCAATATCGACTGGCCGGAGATTTATAGAGACGCCAGGAGAATTTTATCGAGAGGTGGAGGGAGGGAGCGTTGATCGATTTATCGAGGCGCCTGCCGCCGACTGCGGACCTACCCGAGCCGGAAAGAAAGGAAGGCCTTATGCACGAAAGGAGGAAAGCCTCGTCGCTGACTTGACCATAAATTAGAGCGATTTTTCGCGCCCCCGCAGTCGTGATTTACAACCCCCTGCCAGGCGCAAACGCGTACCCATCATCATCCTTGTACCGGGCCATCTCCCGTTCTCTCTCTCTCTCTCTCTCCTCCCGCCAAAATCTTCATCTCCAGTCCTCCGGTCGCTCCTATATCGATTTTCAAATCGTCGCTCTTCCAGCTCAATCTGACAGAGAGCGCGAGATTTGACAGGTTCCTGAATTTTCGGGATTTTTACTTGAAATAAAAGCGGGATGAAGTGTCTTCAGAGCTTCGGGTCTCTTAAATAATTTGAATTTTGCTCGAGATGGAATCTTTTCATTTCAATTTCCTCGAGATCTTTGTATCGCAACCTCTATCGCAGCCTCTTGGTTAAACTTCCGTTTCTTCAAGAACCTCGCGTCTTCGACTTTCGACATCCGGCACCTTCGCTTTAGAGCCTTCGCTCCACTTTTCACACCATCCTCGATCTTTCGTCCTTGGAATGCAAGGAGGAAAAGGGCATTAAATATTGACGGCTCATCCAAAATTCCACCGCCGCCGCCTTTGACGCGAGCGGCCATTAGCTCGGCAGTCGTATCGCGAAAATAAGAGATCGGGGACGGCAACTGGGATTGCAACTGCCGTTGAAATATCACACTCCACTAGCATACTCGACATGTTAATGTCACATGGCAGAAAATGCGCTTATCGCGTGCCCGTGAAATTAATTACTCCGCAGTCACACATCATCAGCGACGTATAAATAGTTTCGCGACCTGATTATTATTATTACGCTTTCAAATAAATATGTTTATTTACTTCAATCCCAGCAAGTTATTAAATTGATGATTTAATACTTTTTATTCGATTAATTTTATTTTTTTTTTTTAATTCTGTTTACTACGTCGAGATGAAACGCAATTCGAGATAAATAAATACGCGTATTTTTTACACAGCCTCGGCGACACACACGTGCACGTACTCGAGATTTTTGTGTAAAAAATCTCTCCCCGATAATGATTTTGATGCTTTCGGAGATTGTTGTTGCAAGAAAATATTTCACATTTTCCCTCTTGTGCGGTTGTATTTTCATATTTATTAATATCCCGAATATTTTCCCCCTATGTTTATTCGCGTATAAGCCAAATTAATTTTGATAAAAACCACCCGGCGCGAGATAAACGTGCGCGGGATTTCAATAAACATTCCGCGCAGTTAATTGGTAATTAAGAGTCTAAAAACTCATCGGCTATGGAAATGTAATTTCCGATATCGATGCAAAAAGGGAGGGAGGGTGGGAGAATGAGAGGGGGTGGGGGGTGGGATGAGAGAGAGCAAGGTCCTTTATCTAC
The DNA here is from genome assembly GCA_030586385.1 of Camponotus fellah. Taxonomy (NCBI): domain Eukaryota; kingdom Metazoa; phylum Arthropoda; class Insecta; order Hymenoptera; family Formicidae; genus Camponotus; species Camponotus fellah. The sequence goes on along the minus strand of JAPIVC010000450.1, from coordinate 2,321,257 downwards.
GGCGGAATTTATGGTCACCATATCTTCCTGAGGCCGGATCGGAAATTCAAGCAATAGCAGTAAAATATTTCTCCCTGATGGAATTTTTTTCCATCAATTTTATACGTACGGACCGGCCGGGATGCTGAACTCATTCCGGGAGCAACGGAAAGCAATAGAAGATGGTGGAAGATAGGGATTCTGCATGGTTTGTGCGAGGATTCGGGAGATACTAGAATCTTCATTCGCCTCGAGAATCGAGATCAAATCAAAATCAGCTTTATACATAATTCGTTAGTCACGGATATCCGGCTATCTTGAAAATATTTAGCCACTTAACTCCTTATTTTACTCCTTATTTCATTATTAAATTTTTAACAAAAACGCTGCTAACTACTTGTAATAAAAACGAGTAAATTAATAATAAATCGAATAAAGAAAATAATAAAAAAATATAATATAAATAAATAATAAAATAAATAATAAATAAATAATAAAAAATACAAGATAATAAAATAATGGCAATAAAAATAGAGAATAAACGTACCGAGAAAAATCTATGACAAGTTATCAAAAATCTTTTACGTCTTTTCGTTTCGCGAGAAGTTTGAATCCCATCCTAGGGAATGAACTTGACTAAGTCTTATCTTTATCTGGATTATCGCAGCTGCTAGAACGGTCGGATGAACGCAACGCCATAGTCTCATTGCATTAATCCATTAAAGGTCACGCCTGACGCAGTAAAGTTAATATAAGTAAATTAGAAATTTATCTAACATCTGCTTCCGCCACGTATTTTATAATGAGATCGTCGAGAGCGCCACTCATTACTTGGGTTACGCTCCTCTTTTAAATGAGCGAGAGCGATAGCGCCGGTAATATTTTAGGCACTCTTTTCAGGCCATACTGAACAAAGTGCCTCTTTGTGTCAAATGGCAAATACTAAAAATGATATACTAACATAATATAACGATACGCGATGCGAAAGTATAATGAATATTACAAGCAAAATATGCTGAATACAAAATAAATTTAAAATGACAATGTAATCCCCGCGTAATTATTTTCTTTTCCTCGTTAAAACAATAAAATTGAACTGGATTCGCTTCTCTTTCGGATAACAAAATACCTGTCGAAATTGCGTCATTTGATCAATTAATAACAAAGGCCTGCAAAAAAGGGGGTCAAAATTTCTTTTTAAGATGCAATAGTGATTTTTGACGTAATTTTGTGCGCTGAATCCGAATCTGGTCGCCGAATTTGCGTAGCACGTCAGGTTTTTGAGTTATTTGTAGTTGAATAGCCGAAAAATCGCTATTTTGGCCAACTTCATGAATTTATTGCGAGGAAACCAAATTTTTTGAAATATTTCTGTCAATGGCATCGTATAGTACTCACCTTCATCTTTCGAATCCACTTTTGATTACCGCCGCACGATTTTTTTTCGCTCAGATATACAAATCATAAGACTGGTCATGCATAGGGATCTAATAAGCCATTCTAAATCAACCGTGCCACCTCTTTATTTCACTACGAATCAAAATTAGGATAAAAATATACATTTTTAAACCTTCTGTCACCTTTTGAAATTAAAAATGGCGAATAGAATCACAATAAAAAGGCATAAAATTTAGAAAAATTTATCAAAATGTGTAACAACTGTATTAGATATTTCTTTACAATACTTTTTTTGGACAACCAAACCTGACATATGTCAGTCTTTTCAACTTTTAATATCATGGATCTACCATATTGATGTCTATATAAATTTTCTTTAACGTAAATTTTCTTACAACGTCATACTTATATATTTCAGCGAAGAAAAATCGTGCGGCGGTAATCGAAAGTGGATTTGAAAGGCGAAAGTGAATATTATACGATGCCATTGGCAGAAATATTTCAAAAAATTTGGTTTCCTCGCAATAAATTCATGAAATTGGCCAAAATAGCGATTTTTGAGCCATTCAATTACAAATTACTCAAAAACGTGATGTGCTACGCAGATTCGGCGGCCAGATTCGAATTCAACGCACAAAATTACGTCAAAAATCACTATTGCATCTTAAAAAGAAAAACCTCGCAGGCCTGTGTAATTTGAAGAAGCAAACTGACATCTTAAGTTACGCATATTCTATAAAAAAAATTTTAGTTTCACTTTTTTTTTAATTCAATGTATCTTGAAATTATAAATTTTCGCATGGTCGGTTTGCAGAAAGTAGCAGAGAGAAAGTTGAGTGTACGCGATAGTGAGTTGGACGAGTTAGTCGGGGAACATGTGCGAACATTTACTTGTTTAAAATTAACGACATGTCGAGCGAGAAGAGAATTATACGAGGCAACATGCATCAAGAACGAGACTGCGCTCTTTCATTTTATATATGTATATATCTTCCTCTCTCGGTAATTATTGGAGTTGAGGTACATTCCTCAAAAATACATTTGTTTGTTCAGTTATTGAAATTAAGAATATTTCAATTAAAGTTGAAAACTGTAGCAATTAAGAGGGTTTCAATTAGAGTCGACCTTTATTTTAAATTTAAATTAGAATCACGCAAAAACATATCTAATTAGAGAGAGAGGAGAGAGAAGAATCTCAATTTTAATTTTAAATTAGATCCTTGTGTTATCTCTCGAATTGTCGGCTTTTTCAATTGGGCGACAAAACCTGTTTAAAATTTGATGTAAGCGATCGATTTTCTATACACGCTCCCACTTCTTTCGTTCTGGAATGAAAAACTTTTCAAATTTAAGTTATAAATATTCTTTACATTACCACTCGCTCTATTATTGTTCAATTATACATCTCGAACATTGATGAGAATATAACAATTTATTTCTTTCTCTGAAATTATATATTTAAGATATAAGAAAAAAAATATATATATATAAAGCAAATATTTTAACAACTGAAATTTTTATTAAACGATACATTTTTTTATCGCTTATTATTTATTACTATTATTTACCCAGTAAAATATTCTCAACAAAATAACAGTCATATAACATGTTATGTAACAGTTACATAACATGTAACAGTTATTTGTCGAGTGGAAAATTACTAACAATTATATAAATTCGCAAGGACATTATATTGGACAAACTCATAACGTTATAAATAATTATATATATCACATCTTATTTCATATTTTTATTCTGAATCCTTTTTGTATTATATTAGTTGCGATATGAATACATATTGATGCTCGATAACTTGTTTAATTCTTAATTTTAATTCTCTATATCTTTTTTATCTTTTATTATTATCTTTTATTATTATCTTTTATTTATAATTTATAATTTACAGGACTTAGTTACTAATTGTTAATTATATAAACGTTACCTGGTGTTTGCTGGGCTTCTACAAATTCTATTTTTCCGCTCCCTGTATCTGTCGTTATTAGTAATTAATAATACTTTATTTTTAAATAGACAATTTTTTATAGACCGTCGATGGTCCTTTTTTTTTCGGGCGACGTTGGCACGCGGAAAATCCGCTTTATAAACGTGTCATCATCGAGCGCGGACAGGCGATGAGAACTCGTGCCGATAACCCCGGATCGCGATCCATCATCAGCCGGAGCGATACACGACAATAGCTCCGCTCTCATTAATTATTTTTTTCTCCCTCCAACTTCCTGCTCGACTCCTCTCGTTTTTTTTTCTCTTCCTCTTTTTTTTTTTCGTTCGTATTCGCGTCCCAAAACCGCACGCACGTCACGGCTGTTTACCGTCCCCGCATCCGGCGGGAATCGCTCCCCGTGAATGGCTTTCGGTAGACGAGAGGCGAATCGGTTGTTATCATCTATCAAGTGCCATCGTCGCGGACAGACACCGTCAGCAAAATCGCGACGCTTTTTTCTCCCTTTTTTTTTTATTTTCGCTCAGGATTTGTCGGCCGCGACACGGAGTATTAAAAAATCATCGCGCAAAAAGTTCTTGCCGACGAAGGAGAGGCGGGATTTGAAAGTTTGTCGAGCCGCGGATCAGACTCTTCTTCGTCGTCGTGACCTTTTATTGGCCTCTGAAATGTCTTTCCACAAAAATATACATTATTATATACAGTGTTATTTTCTCGCAATAAGTGTACTGCTTTAATAAATTTGGAACAATTTTCCATTTCTTTATTTCCACTTAATTTAACTTCCATTTTATTTTTTTCTGTACAATTTTTTCTCGGTTTACTTTTCCTTCAATCTCGTTCGCTCGAAACGCAAAGTTCTTCACAATTGGACGAAAATTATATCTGGTTCTGGGAACGTCCAGGGAGTTTCTATCGAGATTTCAATCATGCAATTACGCTCGTCATTTTTCCGTATCTTGTTACGCGAATGTAATATTATAAAATTGCGATTTATCGATGCAGTTCAACAAAGTCTCTTCGTATCTCGGGGATATCGGGGATGGGCTTTTAATGGAAATCGAAATGGCGTTTTAATATCGTCGATGGTAATTAGCAAAATATCATTAATAACGATTAACGAAAGCTCTCGCGAGCTTGGAATGAAGAAGTTCGTTAATACGCGGAACTCGAGTCACTTTGCATCATTTTTGTCTTTTATTGCTTTTACATTAGCATTTATATCGAGCCAATTCAATGGGATTCTTTAATGTAAAAATATTGTATGTATACCTCGCTCTCGGAGCAATAAATTATTAAACTTACTTAACGGAGGAAAAAGGGAATTCTTTAGCATTTTACTCCACATTTGCCTGGAAAATTTACGAACGGATCTAGAGCTCGTCACGTCGTATTGCAGTTGTCTCCGACTATTGATTGTTCCCTCCGGCAACTGTTGCCGGCCTGACCCAGGAAACATTTCCTTGTAATCCCCTTGTAATTTTAAAGAGACAAAATTCCCCCAAATCCTCCTCGAAAAGGAAAATAACAGACTTCATATTTGCATATTTAATTCGCGGAGATTGAAAATATCTTCAAACCTTTTCGTTTGGGAAATCTTAAAATTTAATTCCAATGATAATTCCACTTTAATACGGAATACGGAGGGGATTTAGATTAAAATTCGATAACGTAAAGTTTTCCCGGAATTTTCTGAAAATTTTCTTCGCCGCGTTAAATATGCAAAAGTTTACTCTCGCGCAAAACTCGGCTCCACGCGAGTCTCATACATAGGGGAACAGGAAGAAATATCAAATTTGTCGAGCTTTTTGACCTCGCGTTCAAACCATTCTTCCATTAAAATACGCGCTCCGCAACTCCTTTTTCCATAACTATTTAAACACAAATCTCGACTCGGTTGCACTCGAAAAATCTCGTTTCGCGATAATGGCGAAACTTCCCTCGGGCTGCGAAATTATTCGCCGACTGTTCGGGACGAGGGCGCGCATAATGCGGCCGATTACGCGAGGGGTTCGAACGGAACGAGCGAACGAACAAAAAAAAAAAAGTACAAGCGGCACTCTTTAAGTACGTGTATCCAGCGAAATTTCACGAAATCTCGATCGGGGCTCGTTCATGCTCGTTTATGCCAACCCTTATCGACGTTCGCAGGGCTGAAAATCCGAAAATCTTCGAATGATCCGCCCATTCGTCCCGTATCCCAAGTTTGTCGAGCCATCTACGGAGGCAGATTTCGCGAATGGAGACGCGCTCCTTCTGTCTCGGGCTAAAGGAATAGGGCCAAGGGGTACGTAAAGCACTTTGAGATTGTTAGCCGGATAAGAAGACCAACCCTCGGGCCTCGTCGGACTTACAAGTGAACACGTAGTTAGCACTAAGGAGAATTTCACGGTATTATACCTATTTAAGTGTCGCGATATCCTCGCTGGAGGGACATCAGAAGATGGCGTCGGAGGAAGCGTGTTTGAAATTATATGAAGCAAGTTTGCGACAAGAAGAAATCTGAAACAAAAGGATTATATTAATATAATTGTTATTTAACACAGTGAAAAATTTTGTGTTAAATTTAACATATTTCACATGTCCCAATTTATCCACTCTAATTTTAATGTTAATTTAACAGAAGGTAAGTATGTAAATAAATAACACAAATAATATGTTTAAAAATTAACACAAAAGTGTAACACTTAAATTTTATCTGGAAATAAAGTTTATGTTTAAATTAACATATTTATAATGTTAAATTTATTTAAAAGAAAATGTTATTCTTACATTTTTATAACAGAAGAGATAAATAACAGAAGAGATATGTCGATTTAACATGTGGAAACTGTTATAGAGAGAAAAATAACACAACTTATCTGTTCATTTTAACATATAATTTATTTCATCAAAAATTCGTGCATTTACATATTAATTGTGTTATTTTAACTCTTAGAAACGGTGAATATTAACTCAACGCAGAAATGTCAAAATAACACAATGATAACATGTTACATTAACATAAGAGTAACATAAGATAACATAAGAGTATGTTAAAAATTTAACACACAAATTTTTACACGAGAAAATTTCAACAGAAATACAAAATGTTTCTTACCGTGAACACATGACAGTTATATTATTGAGTAGGAAATTATAAATTGTAATAATTATAATTTCCTACTGTTACTTGGTGCTTGCCGGGTTATTATATTTGAGCGGTTTCTGTAATGTTTTTTAACGTGTCTTGTCAAGAGAGACGCGAGATAGCATTGAATATATAAAAAATAACGACAAGCCATCCGCCATCATGTTCATTTCATCGTCGAGCGCCGTCGATTCTTTTTTTTTCTGGAATTTTTACATCTCGAATTTTTCGACTGAAGAAAATAATAATGATGGAACGTTGCAGTTTAATGGCATTTCTTCATGGTATAACTCGATTCTAGTTCGAATAAAATTGTTGAAAATCGCGGACAATGAGATGCAAAAATGGCAAAAGAGGATATTATTCCTTTTTCCTTCGGGCTTTAAACCTATCGTACGCGCCGATTCGGAAAATGATAGGATACATCGACAGAATCAAGGAGACGGTTAAGCCGATATTGAGGAGAATTTACCGTGAAGGACCTCGAGTGCGGAAGCTGGGACGAGTGCGATACAAGAATCGCGTTTACGTTCGTCGAATTCGCGAATTCTCCGAGTTAGACGTTCGGGATTTTGCGGATGATGTGTGACGGCCTCGAGAAAGAATTCGAAATTTTCCGAAAACTATGACTTTTTGAAATTTAAAACTTTTGCAATTAGGTTTTGAACCTTTCAGGTTATTGAAAATTCCTTGGAAAGTTTCTTTCTCGGTTCTCCTTCATTTCTAAAATTCGTTCAGTTCCAATTTTATTTAATCCTACTTCAAATCTCTCGATCCTTGCATTATTTAACTCCCACATCCGTATATCTTACCGTTTTTAATTTTCACACTCTCCCGATTCCTTCTCGTTCGCGTAAATTTTCATTTTCATTTATTTTATCTTTCTCCTTTTCTTAAGTCGTACAGTTTTTCGTCTTTACTTAAGCATCTTTGTATTTCTTCTGTTTTAAAATATTAAGGGAGGCAGATATAATAAAGAAATTATACCATAAAATTATCTACTCCTTTACGTTAAGATTTAGAATAATTTCTTTTCATTTTGATTCTGTCAAATTTTGATTGATGCTTTTTATTAACAAGGAATCCTCACAAACTCAAAAATTTTAATTGTCATGAAACATTACACATAAAAATTATTGATTTGAAATGTCAAACAATATTTTATAGGACATTAAATTTAAAAAAAAAAATCTTTATTTAACCATATTAATAAAGAAATTATACCATAAAACTATCTACTCCTTTACGTTAATTAAATATTTAGAATAATTTCTTTTCGTTTTGATTCTGTCAAATTTTGATTGGTGCTTTTTGACAAGGAATCCTCACAAACTCAAAAATTTTAATTGTCATGAAACATTACACATAAAAATTATTGATTTGAAATGTCAAGCAATATTTTATAAGACATTAAATTTAAAAAAAACCTTTATTTAATCATATTAATAAAATTTTGAAAAAAAATATTTTTTTCAAGATTTTTTCAAGCATTATCTTTTTATTTTTATCAACATAGTTAAATATTTATTATCAAACTATACGATTTTTTATTTATCGTTGGATATATTTAAGGATGTTTTGTACCTATTTTCAAAATATTGAAAATTTCATGAAAAAATTGTACAGAATGTCCTACATATGTTTAAGTATAATTTTTTTTTAAATCGATTCACTAAAGCATTCACAAGTTATAAGGATTTTACACCGAAATAACATGTGTTCTTATGGGAAACGTATAACCATGTCGATTCAAATGATAAAAACACATGGAAATAATATTCAGAATTTGTTTAAAATTTGCAAAAATTTAGATACAGGGAAATATTTGATCAAATAATACAAGTTAGCTATGTATCTGTCACAAGGCGAAATTCTCTGCCAAAAGTTAATCATTTCAATTAACTTTTGGCAGAGAATTTCGCCTTGTGACAGATACATGGCTACAAAATTCGGAATATTTCAGTAAAAATGCAATAAATATTAAAAAATACATCTCTGCACTGTAGCTAAGATCAAATTGTAATATTCCACACAATTCCACTCAAAACACAAAAGTGGATATTCGTCAATATTGATTTTCAGCTACCTTTTGCTAGGATTCTACATACAAAACATCCTTAAAACTAATGATTTCGAAGAAAAAGATACGCGAAGAACGTCATCTATTTTTTTTCCAAAAAAAATCTCGACAAAATTTTCATAATTTTCAAGCAATGTCCTCCGCCTCCCTTTTCCATTCATCTTGCATCACTTGTTGCGTCTTCCTTATTTGAAGCGAACAATTATTCCGCGAGGAAATCGAAAGAGGGGACGATAATGATTAGATTTACGAGGGCGATAAACGTCGTTGCTCTGAGTGGCCGTATGGCGCAGTTGTCAGGACATCCCTAATAAGACGAGCGCATCCGGCGTACGCGTCGCTCCCGGACTGTATGCAAGCTTTTACCGCGACGATTCCACCGTGAATACAAGCAATGAATGCAGCCGTGATAACCGCACTGCCGTCGCCCTTATCTCTGCACCTGTAATCCTGCCTGTGTCACTGTAAAGCTCGCAGGACGACGCGATAAAGTGCGCTGCATTGCAGTCGTACTCGGCAATGCTGAGCGCATCATTGTGCTACTTTATCCCGACGTTAACCCTGCCGCACACTCTCCTTTCGGTTTCCCCATTTGCTATTTCTCTTTTTGACATAAAGCTCGTTTTTCTCCTTTTTTTTTTTTGGTCTCTGCGTAATAATTTTGCGGAAACGAAATATTCTCCGGGAGACGATTAAATATGGAAAAATTACAAAGCTTTCATTTTGAAGCAATTTTCTTTCCGGCTGATAAATATTGCGATGGCCCGACTCTATTTTGATAACGTAAAATTTGAAATTTTCTGGGACACAAGTGTTTTTTTTTTATATATTTGTATCGACGCTTTGTCGACAGGGGAATAATTTATCTGGAAAATTTAATCAATTTTCTTTTTTCCTCTCACCTCTCTCTTTCTCTAGAATCCTTTCAGCGCGGGATATCAAATATTGTGGTAATGAAAGTTTCAATTTAGCAAAATTTAACGATATTTATTTAATCTCTTGACATTTAATTGGCAAAAAACTGCGGCTATATTTAACGAGTATTTTCTCGAGAATTTTTTTCGATTTAGGTATATCGAATATCCTGCGCGGGAATGGAAGAGAGAGGCGAAATTGAATTTTGATAACGTAAAGTCAATCTGGATCTCTCAGCTTGGCGAAAGATAAAGTTTTGATTCATGCATGATGAATGCACAATCTGTTTTCCCCTCAGGCCAGCGGCATTTACCAGCCGGAGGGCTGGAAAGGATTAAAGGAAGGGTTCCTAAGAAGGCGGATGCAATATCGAGTTTGTAAAATAAAGCGATCTAACGGGAACGCAGGTACTTCTCGTTTACCATCCAGCGATATCAAACTACGGAGCACCGCTTTATGAATATGTAAAGTCCGTTAGAGGCGCCCCGGCAAATTGTTTGCGGATCGCATCAAATATTGACAGGGCGCTTGTAAATTTATTCACGGCCGAAATAATGTATCGCGGCCGCGAGACGAGTTGAGGTCCCGATTTTCTCTTCCACGGGAAATGAGATTCTTGCTCCCCTCCCTCATCCTCTCTCTCCCTTTCTCTCTCTCGCTTGTTGCAAAAAACAAAGTTGCACAATTGCGAAATCCCTCGATACCTCGAAATTTGAATCTCTCGGAAATTTTTGATATCGGAAAGTGGCTTTTTTCCTTTTTTTTTAGATTTTTTTTTCCATCGAATTCCAATATCTACATCGTTGAATATTGTAAATTCGAGATTCTCTGCTTTTCAAATCTGCTTTCCACAAATTCTAAAGTCAAATTATCGAGCTATCCTTTGCATTTTTCAAGAAATTTTTGTAGCATTTTTTGCGCATAAAAATAATTATAATCTTTTATAACTTTAACATGTATAATATATATACAAAATAAAACGTAAACAAAATTTCTCTCATTTTCGTAATTTTACAAGGTAATTTCTATAAAATGATTTTATAATTTATAACAATTTTATTTCTCACGCATCAATTTTCTCTGAAAATAATAAATGATTGCACGCACTTTGATAAAGACCTATCATATATCCATACAGTTTCATTGATAAAAGTTAATTAATTATTAATAATTATTAATAATTAATTATAATAATAATACTAACAAATTATTTCCCGATATTCATCATAATTGCGTTTAGAAAAGGAATTTGATAATATACGGAATATCTTGCTCACTACTCTTTTACTATTCGAGTGTAAATGACAATTATTAACAAGGTCGTGGCATAAACAATAACGCCGTCAAAGCATATCATTGTTGTGTGAAACAATAACACGCTGTTATTATTGTTCATTCTCCTTGTCGAAATATTTTACACATATATTATGAAACATATCTACTACAAGTTTTCAAATTATTAATTAATTTTTCGTTATAATTTAATTCTTATAACTTCAAATTATTTACTCACTATAATTACTTATTAATTTATTAATTAATTATTTATTAAACGATTATTAGGCTACTTGTGTCTTAATCCGAATAGAAAATTATTTCGGGAAGACATGTCTTTTCTTCAATTTTTTAATTGTAGTTTATGACAATTATTAACAAGGTTGTGGCATAAACAATAACGCCGTCAAAGCATATCATTGTTGTATGTAACAATAACACGTTATTATTGTTCATTCTCCTTGTCGAAATATTTTACACATATATTATGAAACATATCTACTACAAATTTTCAAATTATTAATTAATTTTTCGTTATAATTTAATTCTTATAACTTCAAATTATTTACTCACTGTAATTATTTATTAATTTATTAATTAATTATTTATTAAACGATTATTAGGCTACTTGTGTCTTAATCCGAATAGAAAATTATTTCGGGAAGACATGTCTTTTCTTCAATTTTTTTAATTGTAGTTTATGACAATTATTAACAAGGTTGTGGCATAAACAATAACGCCGTCAAAGCATATCATTGTTGTATGTAACAATAACACGTTATTATTGTTCATTCTCCTTGTCGAAATATTTTACACATATATTATGAAACATATCTACTAGAAATTTTCAAATTATTAATTAATTTTTCGTTATAATTTAATTCTTATAACTTCAAATTATTTACTCACTGTAATTATTTATTAATTTATTAATTAATTATTTATTAAACGATTATTAGGCTACTTGTGTCTTAACCCGAATAGAAAATTATTTCGGGAAGACATGTCTTGTCTTCAATTTTTTAATTGTAGTTTATGACAATTATTAACAAGGTTGTGGCATAAACAATAACGCCGTCAAAGCATATCATTGTTGTATATAACACGCCGTTATTATTGTTCATACTCCTTGTCGAAATATTTTACACATATATTATGAAACATATCTACTACAAGTTTTCAAATTATTAATTAATTTTTCGTTATAATTTTTCGTTATAATTTAATTCTTATAACTTCAAATTATTTACTCACTATAATTACTTATTAATTTATTAATTATTTATTAAACGATTATTAGGCTACTTGTGTCTTAATCCGAATAGAAAATTATTTCGGGAAGACATGTCTTTTCTTCAATTTTTTAATTGTAGTTTATGACAATTATTAACAAGGTTGTGGCATAAACAATAACGCCGTCAAAGCATATCATTGTTGTATATAACACGCCGTTATTATTGTTCATACTCCTTGTCGAAATATTTTACACATATATTATGAAACATATCTACTAGAAATTTTCAAATTATTAATTAATTTTTCGTTATAATTTAATTCTTATAACTTCAAATTATTTACTCACTATAATTATTTATTAATTTATTAATTAATTATTTATTAAACGATTATTAGGCTACTTGTGTCTTAATCCAAATAGAAAATTATTTCGGGAAAACATGTCTTTTCTTCAATTTTTTAATTAGTAGTTTATTACATAATATATGACGTAAGAAAATAAATGGCGCGCACTTAATGTAATATTCTAGTAATATAAAAAAAAAACTATTTTAAATAAAAATCGGGAAAGAGTGACGAAAAACCGGCCAGTTTCCGTGCTTTATTACAGGATGTGTACGCACAATTACCGGCGGAATTCTCGCGCGAGTTCCTAGTCGTGCAAAACGGGTTTTAGCGAACAACATGCGTCCGGGGACGTGTATTTTCGGACAATCGGCGGAGTCGCCAATTAGGAAGCGCATGAGGAAACTACAAGGACGATAATGAAAATAATAATTAGCCGGCGCGGTTGCGGTCCATTAATTGATTTTGCCGCCGAATCGTCATTGTTCTCGACGGTCACTTAATTAACATGACCGGCCAATCAAGCGACCGTTTACTCCCCTAATCGCATCGGTGCCATTTATTTTCCGGCGCGCGTTTATTCTTGCAACAGTAACTGTCAAATTAAGCGCAAATTCATTTTCTACACATTATCAGAAAAAACTTTTTTTCCCGACGTCACTAATTTAAATTATATACACTTCCTTTTAGAAATTAAAAAAAAAATAAATATTTTAATTGGAATAAAGTTTTTAGTATAATTTGATTTTTTCGAACTTAATTTAATAAATAAGAAACCTTTCTAACGATATTTATTAATAATTTATTTTTAATATAGACGCGCAAACTTTGATCGGTTCTCAATAATTATGATAAAATAACGAGGAATCTCGCGATTCTGCGAACAGTTTCAGCGGGGATTAGTTGTAAACCGATCGATGGGACTCATCGTACGATCGCATTTCACGAGGGGCTCAGGGAAGGGCTGAAGGCTGCAGAAGGCAACAGGATGATCGTGATGCGGGCTGTTATCGCGAGGATGGCGATGCGTGATTTGTTGAATTATGGCCGGTACTCGGTCTGGCCGCAGCGATCACACACCCTCGCGTGTTCACCCTTCCGGCATTACCATGTTAAATCAGATTGACGCACCCCTTTCGTGTGTGCGAGCCACCGCCGCTTGTTTTAATTACCCTAAGAGCGATAGGCGACACGTCGCCCGACACGCATGCTTGTTCATAACTCGAACATAACTCGAATATGAGCTACCAAAGGATCCTTCCTTATCACTCACGATAATAATAATTACAATTAATTTCGTTAAATTTAAATAAATTTATTAATTGTAATTTAATTAATTAAATTAAAATATTTAATTAATATATTATATAATATATAATATATTATATATTATATATATATATATATATAAATATATTATATATATATATATATATAAAATACAAATATATAATATATATTAAATTAATTAATATATATTAAATAATAAAATTAATAATTAATTTAATTAATAATTAAATATGCAATATATTTGCTTGCGTCGTTGAAGAATGAGACTCTCAAAAATTTTTTTTTAGACCATTTTTTCCCTTGATTATAAATATATAATATATATATATATATATATATATATATATATATATATTAAATTAATTAATATATATTAAATAATAAAATTAATAATTAATTTAATTAATAATTAAATATGCAATATATTTGCTTGCATCGTTGAAGAATGAGACTCTTAAAAATTTTTCAGACCATTTTTTTCCCTTGATCATTAAACGTGATATTTTCTTCGTTCAAATTTCCAATTTTTAGATGCGTAATAATTTACTGTCTCAGAAAATGTAACCATTGGATATCGGTGCGGTTTTTAACCTTCTCAGGACATGGTAATATTTTATCGAACTGTCAAAACTTCCTTAGAAGCTCGTGAGACTGAAAAATGACCTTTTAAGGATGCGCGATGCGACTTATCAGATGTCGAGAGTTTCGATCGATCACAGGATAATTTTATTGATTACAGCCGGCGCGAGGGACGGCGGGGGCAGAAGGTATCCCGTGATTGTGTTCGTGCACGGGGAGAGCTACGAGTGGAGCAGCGGAAATCCTTACGACGGCAGCGTCCTGGCGAGCTACGGAGGCGTCGTCGTCGTCACCATCAACTATAGACTCGGCATCCTAGGTAAGTCATGACAGATTTCTTTCGTTCCCGATTTCGCCTGGATCTCCTTCTCAGTTTCTGGAATCCCGGATTTCCTGGAGAGACCTTCTGTTTTTTTAGATTATTTTCCTGTAAGTCTAGGAAGATTCCCGGATTTTCGAAGCTTTTGCTGCGCGTGCATTTTGGAAATTGAAGATATTCTTCTCTATAATTTTCGGTAAACATCCCGCCTCTTTAAATTCCTAAAAATTATGCAAATTTTTTGAAATTTTTTGGTATCAATTAAGCTAACCGGACTTTTCAATTATTTTACTTTCTAATAAATAGGAAAAAAGGATAGAGAAGAAGAGAAAGAAAGAAATTCTAATTCTCTTCAAGAAATAAAATAGGACGGCTCCTGTAAAGAAACAAATAAAGTAAAGGGCCTAAAGGAGCAAATGATTTACAGTCGGATGAAATTAAAATAAATATAATTAATAGAGAAAATGTGTGAAATTATAAAGCTGTTCGTATCTCCAAGGAGATTTACATTTATCGAACAGTTTTATAATTTCACACATTTTCTCTATTAATTATATTTATTTTAACTTCATCTGACTGTAAATTATTTGCTCCTTTAGGCTCTTTACTTTATTTGTCTCTTCAAGAATTTGCACTTGTTCCCAGATTTCCAATCTTTCAGTTCTTAATTTCTATCCTTTCTCTGCATCCCTTCTACGTGAAATCAATGATTAACGTCGTTTGTCGAGTAATTTTCGGTAAACATCCCGCCTCTTTAAATTCCTAAAAATTATACAAATTTTTTGAAATTTTTTGGTATCAATTAAGCTAACTTTTCAATTATTTTACTTTCTAATAAATAGGAAAAAAGGATAGAGAAGAAGAGAAAGAAAGAAATTCTAATTCTCTTCAAGAAATAAAATAGGACGGCTCCTGTAAAGAAACAAATAAAGTAAAGAGCCTAAAGGAGCAAATGATTTACAGTCAGATGAAATTAAAATAAATATAATTAATAGAGAAAATGTGTGAAATTATATCTCTCCAAGGAGATTTACATTTATCGAACAGTTTTATAATTTCACACATTTTCTCTATTAATTATATTTATTTTAACTTCATCTGACTGTAAATTATTTGCTCCTTTAGGCTCTTTTACTTTATTTGTCTCTTCAAGAATTTGCACTTATTCCCAGATTTCCAATCTTTCAGTTCTTAATTTCTATCCTTTTTTCTGCATCCCTTCTACGTGAAATCAATGATTAATGTCGTTTGTCGAGTAATTTTCGGTAAACACCCCGCCTCTTTAAATTTCTAAAAATTATGCAAATTTTTTGAAATTTTTTGGTATCAATTAAGCTATCTTTTCAATTATTTTATTTTCTAATAAATAGGAAAAAAGGATAGAGAAGAAGAGAAAGAAAGAAATTCTAATTCTCTTCAAGAAATAAAATAGGACGGCTCCTGTAAAGAAACAAATAAAGTAAAGGGCCTAAAGGAGCAAATAATTTACAGTCGGATGAAATTAAATAAATATAATTAATAGAGAAAATGTGTGAAATTATATCTCTCCAAGGAGATTTACATTTGTCGAACAGCTTTATAATTTCACACATTTTCTCTATTAATTATATTTATTTTAACTTCATCTGACTGTAAATTATTTGCTCCTTTAGGCCCTTTACTTTATTTGCCTCTTCAAGAATTTGCACTTGTTCTCAGATTTCCAATCTTTCAGTTCTTAATTTCTATCCTTTCTCTGCGTCCCTTCTACGTGAAATCAATGATTAATGTCGTTTGTCGAGTAATTTTTGGTAAACATCCCGCCTCTTTAAATTCCTAAAAATTATGCAAATTTTTTGAAATTTTTTGGTATCAATTAAGCTAATCGGACTTTTCAGTTATTTTACTTTCTAATAAATAGGAAAAAAGGATAGAGAAGAAAAGAAAGAAAGAAATTCTAATTCTCTTCAAGAAATAAAATAGGACTCCTGTAAAGAAACAAATAAAGTAAAGGGCCTAAAGAAAATGTGTGAAATTATATCTCTCCAAGGAGATTTACATTTGTCGAACAGCATTCCACACATTTTCTCTATTAATTATATTTATTTTAACTTTTGACTGTAAATTATCTGCTCCTTTAGGCCCTTTACTTTATTTGTCTCTTCAAAAATTAGCACTTGTTCCCAGATTTCCAATCTTTCAGTTCTTAATTTCTATCCTTTCTCTGCGTTCCCTTCTACGTGAAATCAATGATTAACGTCGTTTGTCGAGTCAGATGTAACTTTCGTGAACTGTTCGAAACTCAGATAAATTACATATGTTAGTTGCCCGCTTAATGGCGTGAAACACTGGCTCACGGCAGTTAAGGCTTGAAACGAGCCAGTCGACCGTAGCTCATTAGCTATTTAGGGCCGGTTACACCGACGTCACTTGCCGCCAAGTGTGTTTACTCAATTTTCCTGCTCCATCCAGAGGCAGCATCCGGTCTAGAAGCCGAGGGATCGCGAAAGGGACGATCGGGTGCAGGTATTTGTGCAACCGCGACCCTCGAAACCCTTGGTTGACCGATTCGAAATGCCCGGTTCACCTCGCTGGCGATGCCATTAGACGCGACTCGTTACGATTCGTGACGTTTGACGTATGACGCTCGTCCACGAGAATAAGAAGCCGCGGAAAAAGCTTAGAAGCGAGTAAGTTTTGGTCGCGAACGCCACAGGGATTGCAAGTTCCGATGAGACCCAGCTTGTTGCCTGGCAACCCGGGCAACCAAATCTAATAGGAAACTCATTACGGCCAGGTCTTCCGTTTCACCAAACTAAATTCTTGACTCCACCCGCTTCCTCTTCCCCGTTCCTGTCTCTCTCTTTCTATTCTTCGATACGATGGCTACCTCCGCTGTTTTCGTCCATCATTCTCACTCCATTCTGGGTGTCTTAATATCATCTAAAACAAGAAGAAACATGAAAAACACGGATCAAAAAATTAAAGCAAGTTTTCAAGAAGGTTGGTGTCTAGATTAGAGTATACAGGGTTTCTTAATAAGTGCGAAAATTTTAGGAGACGATTCTTTGTCGAACATTAAGGGAAGTTTTTCATATAAACATTAAAAAATTTCAATAAAAAATTAAATAGGGATAGTTTCATCCGCTTATAACAATATGGGAGGCTGGAAAAAGTATTAATAAATAACCTTTTTACTAATGGAAATTATCGATCTAATTTCATTTCTTTAATTTGTTCCAAATTTGAGAAAAAAAATAAAAATCTAATTTTTAGAGGATTTCCCATTTTTGCAGGAGTATAACTCCACAAGGAAGGATATAGGATATATGTTTATATGAAAAACCCCCCTTAATTTTCGACAAGGAATCATCTCCTAAAATTTTCCGTGCTTATTAAGAAACATCCTTATTATTGGGAATATTATTATATAATATTATACAAATATTATATTATTAACTTGTGATTATCAGATAAAATTTGTTGTGTGTATTAATATCAGATTAAATTAATAGACTAGATTAAATAAAAGAAGACCAAATTTTTCGCGCCGCTTAATCGAATAAATAATTAATACAGAAGAGAGATGAGAAGAATCCTTTCCTCATCGAATCCAAAGATGGCACGCAAGACGACAACAAACGATAAATTCAAATTCGAGGATTCGATAACGCACGGACCGAAGAGCAAAAAGAGCCGCGAGGGGGAAAAAAAAAAAAAACAGAACGGCTAGTAACGGGATAAAATGGCGACGCGCAGGAAATTCTACTCTGCGGTGGTGGTCGCGATTTTTTCCCCCCTTCTCCCACTGTCTCGCGCGTCCCCCGCGTTTTTTCTCCCTCCCGCCCTTTTCCTTCGTTTCGGAAAAATGATGCGACGCTTTGTGAGCACCGCACCGACCGGCGATATCCACCACCGCCCCCTCCCCCATCCTCCCCCTCGTCGCGTGTGTATACCAGCGTGTACCGGAAAATTTAAATCAACGAATAGCGTTCAGCAGTTCCATTGTAACGAGAAGAATAGGAGACGCGGAAGCGCGATGCGACAGATACGCCGGAGGTTGAATATCAAATGGGACATGACCGGTGCTTTATTTCTATTCCGCTTTTCGTGTTCGCACCTCTCTTCGCGTGCGTGTGAACGAGCGCGGACGAAAAAAGCTTTGTGCGTTTTTCCCACCCCCTTCCTCCCTCTCCTCCCGTCTTCCCGTCTTTCGATGGTAGAAAAACGCGGAAGAGATCGTTATTGGATCGGTTCCCAGCCCGATGGCTGGAGGGCGAGACGTGAAAACGTCGTAAGAACGACGGGAAAGAGATTGTAACGTCGTATGGGAAGAGATGCAAACGTCGTATTGCGCCGAGAGATCTCGGAAGAATTTAATCCTGCAGGAATCCCATGTTCCGAAAATCCCGGGAAACATTTGGTACCCAGGGTACGAACGGTCCCATCGACGATCCGCGCGATATAACGATGATCGGATCGTGTCAATAATGGAAACGTCCGATTACATATACGAATTTTCTCGCGTATATACAAGGAGAATTTTTGTTGATTTATTTTCATTTTATTTTTCAAATTATATAAAAAGAAAATAAATGCAACAATCATTCTTCTGATCAAAGTATCTCGATTTTATCGGAAAAATTTAAGTCAAAGGAGAAAATATAGAAAACCTTTCGGGAAAACAATTATGATAGTAATTCAACTTGAACGGAGAGTCTAAAAAAATCCAAAAAATACAAATAATCCGTAAAATAATTTAATAAAATTTTTTTGGTACAACATTTGGTACCCAAGGTACGAACGGTCCCATCGACGATCCGCGCGATATAACGATGATCGGATCGTGTCAATAATGGAAACGTCCGATTGCATATACGAATTTTCTCGCGTATATACAAGGAGAATTTTTGTTGATTTATTTTCATTTTATTTTTCAAATTATATAAAAAGAAAATAAATGCAACAATCATTCTTCTGATCAAAGTATCTCGATTTTATCGAAAAATTTAAGTCGAAGGAGAAAATATAGAAAACCTTTCGGGAAAACAATTATGATAGTAATTCAACTTGAACGGAGAGTCTAAAAAACCAAAAAAATACAAATAATCCGTAAAGTAATTTAATAAAATTTTTTTTGGTACAACATTTGGTACCCAAGGTACGAACGGTCCCATCGACGATCCGCGCGATATAACGATGATCGGATCGTGTCAATAATGGAAACGTCCGATTACATATACGAATTTTCTCGCGTATATATAAAGAGAATTTTTGTTGATTTATTTTCATTTTATTTTTCAAATTATATAAAAAGAAAATAAATGCAACAATCATTCTTCTGATCAAAGTATCTCGATTTTATCGGAAAATTTAAGTCGAAGGAGAAAATATAGAAAACCTTTCGGGAAAACAATTATGATAGTAATTCAACTTGAACGGAGAGTCTAAAAAAATCCAAAAAAATACAAATAATCCGTAAAATAATTTAATAACATTTTTTTTAGTACAACATTTGATACCCAAGATACGAACGGTCCCATCGACGATCCGCGCGATATAACGATGATCGGATCGTGTCAATAATGGAAACGTCCGATTACATATACGAATTTTCTCGCGTATATACAAGGAGAATTTTTGTTGATTTATTTTCATTTTTTTTTTCAAATTATATAAAAAGAAAATAAATGTAACAATCATTCTTCTGATCAAAGTATCTCGATTTTATCGGAAAATTTAAGTCGGAGAAAATACAGAAAACCTTTCGGGAAAACAATTATGATAATAATTCAACTTGAACGGAGAGTCTAAAAAACCAAAAAATACAAATAATCCGTAAAATAATTTAATAACATTTTTTTTAGTACAACATTTGATACCCAAGATACGAACGGTCCCATTGACGATCCGCGCGATATAACGATGATCGGATCGTGTCAATAATGGAAACGTCCGATTACATATACGAATTTTCTCGCGTATATACGAGGAGAATTTTTGTTGATTTATTTTCATTTTATTTTCCAAATTATATAAAAAAAAAATAAATGTAACAATCATTCTTCTGATCAAAGTATCTCGATTTTATCGGAAAATTTAAGTCGAAGGAGAAAATATAGAAAACCTTTCGGGAAAACAATTATAATAGTAATTCAACTTGAACGGAGAGTCTAAAAAAATCCAAAAAATACAAATAATCCGTAAAGTAATTTAATAAAATTTTTTTCGCAAAATGAAACAAACATTTTCCTCATAAAGACCCCGAAAAATAATAGGATACACAAGGAGACCTAGACAATTCTATTGGAAAACGAATTTGCAAAATCCCAGGGTGCTGAAGAAAGACGGATGTCTCCCTGCCCGGCAATTCGATAAGACGAATGTTTATTAAACAATCCGCGAGAGCCGTCTAATACCATCTGATCCTGCAAGGCTCTCGACGATGAACCTATCTAATCCCGCGAGGACTTTACAAAAGGGAAGACCGGCCGTTTTTCCACTCGGCACGGTTTTCCAAATTATCGATTTGGCAAGGCCAGCGGAAAACAGTCGGCGCAACATCGTTGACCCAGATCCTGACGACAGTAACGCCTCCCTTGTTAAGGCGCCGAGTGCCCTAAAGTTAATGCGCAAGGACTCGTAATAGAAATGATCCTCTTAGCCGCCTCGAGAAACAACCCTCACGTACGTCGGCGGGTAAATATGACGGATAATTTAATGGCGCCGCGTTTCGCGAGGCAGCCACCCCCGCTGGACTCTTACTCCTGGAAATATCACGTCCGAGTGGCTTGCCAGTAGCAACAATCGTAGCTCGCAATCTAATTCCGGTCGAACGAAAGGAAGGAAAAGGCGGAAACCATCCTCCTTCTCCTCCCCCTCCTTCAGAAGGGTCGACCTGCCTCAATTAACGCTAATCTAATTTCCTCCTCTCTATCTGTATTAAAAGAGACTGGAACTAATTGACTACATGGATAGCTGACACCGCTGATAATTCCCGGTTCCGCGAGATGCAATTAGGAAATTGCTTGACGGATAATTGTTCGCGAAAAATTTATTTTTTTCCTTTCTTCCTCCATGATATAATTTGCCATCGAATTCATTCCACAATCGTAATTAAGGATTACTCGGAGATTAATTCATTATCCTCGAATCGCGTAATTTCCCTCGCGTCCGCGTCCTTCGTTTTCGACAGCCCGACCTAACCATCCCGGAATAAATAGAGCGATAAACATAAGGCAAATCTTGGACATCTGGCAGATTTACGAATCCGGATTTATTCGGCGGAAGCGGAAGGGAACGAATAAAGTCAGGCCGTTGACGAATGTGCATTTCGACGAGGGCAAAGTCGAACGATTTGTGTATCGTGACAATCGTGCCCGCATCCGACAACCCGGGTAAGACTGTTGCCACTGGCGCCATCCGGCCGTCATAAATATCGCCTCGACTCCGCCAATTGATAACGATATCTCGTTCGGCGAAACGATACGCAAAGTAGGACGTGATACGTGTCTGAAACACTAAATCATACCGCTCGCTCGCCCCAGACGGGCCAATCTCCACATCCTCCCCGGCCATTTAATCCCCTTCACGCAGAAGGGACGCGACGTTAACGGTGGCCGGACAGGACAAAATCCAGCTCAAATAATTCGGGCAACCGAATGGACGTCGCGCAAAAATCGACTTTCGCACTTGAACGGGATAATTGCGCAAATTAAATTTTATGATGTTAAATGAAGGTTTTTTTCATCAGAGAAAAATAAAGAATGATCATCGATAATTACGCTCGATAATTTAAAAAATTTTCTGTACATTTCTAACATTCATATAATTAAGTTTTGTACTGTCCAATGACGGTCGTCTTTTTTAAAAAGATATCTTTCAAATTAAACAAAAATAAAAACCATTTTGAAAGACATCTTTAGAATAATTGTGTACATATCATTAGAGCAATTAATTAAATTCGAATATATAATTAAGCTTTAAGATGTCGAATGACAGTCATCCTCTTTAAAGATTTCCTTCATGAGAGAAAAATAAAAAAAGAATCACCGCTAATTACGCTCGATAATTTAAAAAATTTTCTACATACACACATTTCTAACGTACATTTCTAACATTTATATAATTAAGTTTTGTACTGTCCAATGACGGTCGTCTTTTATAAAAAGATATCTTTCAAATTAAACAAAAATAAAAACCATTTTGAAAGACATCTTTAGAATAATTGTGTACATATCGTTAGAGCAATTTAAATTCGAATATATAATTAATCGTCTTATTTTAAAAAATATCTTTCAAATTAAACAAAAATAAAAACCATTTTGAAAGACATCTTTAGAATAATTGTACTTCATTAGAAATAATTAAATTCGAATATATAATTAAGTTTTAAGATTTCGAATGACAATCATCCTCTTTAAAGGTTCATGAGAGAAAAATAAAAAAATAATCATCGCTAATTACGCTCGATAATTTAAAAAATTTTCTGTACATTTCTAACATTCATATAATTAAGTTTTGTACTGTCCAATGACGGTCGTCTTTTTTAAAAAGATATCTTTCAAATTAAACAAAAATGAAAACCATTTTGAAAGACATCTTTAGAATAATTGTGTACATATCATTAGAGCAATTAATTAAATTCGAATATATAATTAATCGTCTTTTTTTTAAAAATATCTTTCAAATTAAACAAAAATAAAAACCATTTTGAAAGACATCTTTAGAATAATTGTGTACATATCATTAGAGCAATTAATTAAATTCGAATATATAATTAAGCTTTAAGATGACAGTCATCCTCTTTAAAGATTTCCTTCATGAGAGAAAAATAAAAAAAGAATCATCGCTAATCACACATTAATAGTGTTAATTAAAACAATTTTCCGAATATTTTTTAACATTCGAAAAAATATTTCTACACAATTAATAAAGGATAATTATATACATATTATCAGAATAATTAATTAGGCCGGAGTATACAATATAAATAAGTTATATAATCATACTGTCGAATAACGATCACCCTCTCTCAAAATTTTTTCGTTAAATAATAAAAAAATCGCTATATAATTAAATACAATATTAATTAAACACACATTGATACTAATTAAAATAATGTTCTGCATATTTCTAGCATTCGGAAAGAAATTTTTACATAATTAACGAAGGCTCGGTGTAACTGTATCGTGGCAATTAATTATAGCAATTAATTAAACTCAAATACATAAGCAATTAAATATCATAATTATTATATCCTATCGATTTATCTGGTTTTCATAGAGTCACCTGGTTTTTTTTTATTTTCCTACACGATACCTAGTGTTTCGTTGTATCTCGCAATTTATCTCGCTTGTCGCCCGATGGCCCGCGACACGGGACGACTGGAATTAGCACTATCGGCGGTAATTCCGGCACGATCACGATGCGATGTTATACTAGCCGTGACCGCGACAATAATGGACCATCGCGGGCTAACCATATAAGCGGAGCTTGTTTTGATTGCAGGCTTTCTAAACGCCAACACCGACTCGCACTTACGCTCGCCGGCGAATTACGGCCTGATGGACCAAATCGCGGCGTTACACTGGGTGCAGGAGAACATCGCTTATTTCGGGGGCGATCCCAAAAACGTCACGCTCGTGGGACACGGCACCGGAGCTGCCTGCGTGAACTTCCTGATGACCAGCCACGCGGTGCCCGATGGTGAGTCATCCCCTTCTCCCTCCAACCCTCGCATTGTGTATTATTTTTTCATTTATATATTATATTTATATCTTTCATTTATGTTCCATAATTTTTACTTTTTTAGATAATTATTTAAAAATTGACCAATTGTATAATAATTATAAAATAGATTGGAAATTCTTTTAATTAATTATAATCTTTTTTTATAGATTATAATTATTTATTAAAAGAATTTTCAATCTATCTTATAATTAAAATTGGTAAATTTTTAAATAATTATATATATAAATTAATTATAATCCTTTTTTATTGATTATAATTATTTAAAAGAATTTTCAATCCATCTTATAATTAAAATTGGTCAATTTTTAAATAATTATATATATAAATTAATTATAATCCTTTTTTATTGATTATAATTATTTAAAAGAATTTTCAATCCATCTTATAATTAAAATAATTATATATAAATTAATTATAATCCTTTTTTATTGATTATAATTATTTAAAAGAATTTTCAATCCATCTTATAATTAAAATTGGTCAATTTTTAAATAATTATATATATAAATTAATTATAATCCTTTTTTATTGATTATAATTATTTAAAAGAATTTTCAATCTATCTTATAATTAAAATTGATCAATTTTTAAATAATTATATATATAAATTAATTATAATCCTTTTTTATTGATTATAATTATTTAAAAAGAATTTTCAATCCATCTTATAATTAAAATTGGTCAATTTTTAAATAATTATATATAAATTAATTATAATCCTTTTTATTGATTATAATTATTTAAAGGAATTTTCAATCCATCTTATAATTAAAATTGGTCAATTTTTAAATAATTATATATAAATTAATTATAATCCTTTTTTATTGATTATAATTATTTGAAAGAATTTTCAATCCATCTTATAATTAAAATTGATCAATTTTTAAATAATTATATATATAAATTAATTATAATCCTTTTTTATTGATTATAATTATTTAAAAGAATTTTCAATCCATCTTATAATTAAAATTGGTCAATTTTTAAATAATTATATATATAAATTAATTATAATCCTTTTTTATTGATTATAATTATTTGAAAGAATTTTCAATCCATCTTATAATTAAAATTGATCAATTTTTAAATAATTGTATATATAAATTAATTATAATCCTTTCTTATTAAGTAGGATTATAATTAATTAAAAGAATTTTCAATCTATCTTATAATTAAAATTGGTCAATTTTTAAATAATTATATATATAAATTAATTATAATCCTTTTTTATTGATTATAATTATTATTTAAAAAAATTTTTAATCCATCTTATAATTAAAATTGGTCAATTTTTAAATAATTATATATATAAATTAATTATAATTCTTTCTTATTGAGAAGGATTATAATTAATTAAAGAATTTTTAAATAATTATATATATAAATTAATTATAATCCTTTCTTATTGAGAAGGATTATAATTAATTAAAAGAATTTTCAATCTATCTTATAATTACAATTGATCAATTTTTAAATAATTATCCAAAGAAGTAAAAATTGTCGCGTGGAACATAAATTAAGGCTATAAATATAAATTAAAAAATAATAAGATATTACATAATTTTATTCAAGAGTCAAAATACACGAATACAGAGATGTATTCTGGGGTGCTTTATAGAGAAGTAATCCTAGCAACAGTTTATTGTCTTGGATCAAGCCATGGAGAATTGTTCCTCTTGTCGCGTTACGGCATGGAAACAGATAACGTCACGCAGAAACGACGGGGCGAGGCGGAAAGGGGTGAGAAAGGGGCGCAGGTCGAAGAGCGAGAAGCCGCACGAGACAATGATACGGAGGAGCTAGGAATAATGGGCTGGTTTACCAGACGCCATAAATTACGAGGGAATCAGCTGGCCCGACCACCATTGACAACTCGCAGCTGTAGTGAATTATCATCCACAAGGTCCCGGCGATAAGCACTGCGGTTCCGAAACAGATTGCGACATTTCGTTTTTTGTCGCCTCGCCCTGATAAAAGCACGCCCGTGTGACTCTCATCGAAGAATACGACGAAGAATAATGGCGCGCGATTTCCGACCAAAAAATTATACCGTCCCCTCCTCTCCTCTCGTCCCTTATCCTGTTTTCGCGCGTGAGAATCGACCGCGATACAACGCGATAAATAATAAGGTTAAAGTACGGAGCAAATAAATAATTCTCTCGCATGTATTTATAATAATTTTATATAATTAAGAATTAAATATAATTATATATAACAATTTGATCTAAAAATAATTCTTCTTGATAATCCTTTGGTTTTAGACTTTATAAATACTTGGAATAATTTTTGTTTCATAACATTTCCTTAATTAATTTACATTTTTTTAAATTTATTTAATGGTTAATTTATTTTTAAAAAATTTTATTTTTAATTTTCCCTTTCAGAAAAATATTTATGCAATCTGTAGAATGTCAAGAGTTTAAAATGTTTTAAACGCTTGGGATATAGTTTTTCATAGAATTTTTTTAAATTTAAATCCTTTTTAATTCTATTACTATCACTTAATCATTAAATATACATTTTAATTATTTTTTACATCCTGGATCGCGATTATTTTCAGATTTAAAATTTAAAATTTCTTTGTTTCACGATCTTCTTGCGCCTTGAATACGCTCGAGTCTTTGATTCTTGGCTTCTTTAAATTCCGATTTTTCGATTTCCCGATTACTCGAATCCTGCATCTTGAATCTCCAAGTTTCCCAGTTCTTTGTGGACCCCCCGGGGAGGTTTTTTTTTCTTTTAAATTTCAATGTTCTTCTTGATACCTCGTTTCCTTTGAACCTGCACCTTTAATTCATCGGACGCTTGGCTCCTGGGATCCTGTTCCTTCGAAGGAATTAATTAATCCTCGGGTATTATAGAGGACTGCCATTAAATCCAAGTAACGCGACGGAATTTGAGCCGGCGATAATCCTTTAATAGTCCTTTAATGTCGCGAGCTTCGACACCGTCTTATCGTTCGGTGTCGTCCTCTCGACGACGACGGATATCAGAAGAACGGGGCCATCTTGATTCCGTAATGTCGGAAATACGTCGAGGACGCTGTCCCTCGGGATATTCAGAGTTTACTCCGATATCTCCTTAGCTAAATGAATGAGATCCAATCGGACATCGACATGTATCGGGTGGATAAGATCGCTCTGGAGGACACATTTCACGTTGAATATTCAGATTTGGACCGACCGACCAAATTGGGATTACGCGTGGAAGAGAACGTCGCGCTTGTCACTTTTAGTTTACTAAACTTTCCTCCGCATGCTTCGTGTACTCGAATTCTGCCAGAACTCTCTCCGCAATTTGGTAGATACCGACGAAATTTAAAGCTTATTTCCGTCCGCATAAATTAACAAATAATTATGCATAATGTTATATATAAATATAACGTATTAATAATCATGTTCAAATAATCGCAATGAAAAAATCTCGAAAAAGATTTCAAAAATAATAATAAAATTAGTCTAGGCTTATACGAGCGATTAAAACAATGGATGTTGAAATAATATTTTTATTTATTGAATCAAAACATGATAAATCTAAGATGAATCGCTTAACATATTAATAATATAAATTAAAACGCATAGGGACGTTTCGACAATTACTTTTGTCTCTTCAGCCAATGTTCATAAATTATAACAAATTTTTTTTTACGTTAGATCGAACTTACAAAATTTTTTATAATTTAGTGACATGGGCTGAAGGGACAGAAATTGTCGTAACGTCCCCCATCCATTTATATTATAATATGTTAAGCGATTCATCTTACAAAAAAAAAAAGTGTCAAATCAAAACTTATATACTTAAATTAACGCGTTCATTGTTTCGTATATACGCAACAATTTCTAATCTTCTTAGAAGAATTTAATAATTTTAAATTTCAATAATATTATGTCTTATTTTAATATTATAATTGTCACCTCAAGAATATATAATTATTTAATTCTACTTTAAGAAAATTATAATCTTTAAATTAAAAATGTTATTTTCTATCCAACATTGTTTTTTTCCATTCAAGAAAATTAAATCTTAAATCATGAGAATATATTTTTCTCGATTGAACTATATAAAATGGCTTCATTCAAGTAAGCAATTATTCAAACAATTATATTTTTCTTAAATTAACGCGATATAATCTCATTTCAAGATTTCCATGTTGAAACTAAATATATTTTCAAAATAAGAATGTCCTTTTTTTCTGTGTAGGTTTATCATGTTTTGATTCAATAAATAAAAATATTATTTCAATCCATTGTTTTAATTGCTATAAGCCTAGATTAATTTTTAAAATTGTTTTAAACATACCGAGCTAGCACACTCTATTTATTAATAATAATAAAATAATCGAGAAATATCTTCAATTAATTATACATAATTAATAATATTTATATAATATTTATATAATATTTATATAATATTTATATAATTTTATATAATATTTATATAATTTTATATAATATTTATATAATATTTTAATATAATATTTATATAATATGAGGAAATTTTCTCTGCTCTTAGTTTACATAGAGAAATTTAACCTAACATCTCTCGCGGAACCTTGTATCTTCAAGATATCAAGATTAACGACTCGCAGGATTGGGATTAAGCAACTTATCCCGATCCTCCGTATTAAATAATAGACTAAGTAACAGGACGGAGGCTGCAACACATCGTGTTAGCCCTGCTGCCTTAATTTTCTTCGCGCTGCGAGGGCCATGCACTCTCTTGTCTATTCATCTCTTACGTAATGTCCAATTTTCCGACGCGTGATGAGAAAATTAATCGCTAATAAGCTCCAGTCCAAGGCCAACTCTTTGGGGCCGTCCCGAGACGATACATATTTTATTATTATTACCGAGAAAAGAAACGTTTCTCTCATTGTTCCTCACTTCCTGTAAGAAAGTAGAAACTCTTAATTAAATGGAAAAGTGCTTTTTAGCAGTTCCTTCCTGAGAAATGAATAAGGCTGTGCATTCAGTTAATTATTAATTTTCTTCTTCATCTTTTTAATTACTCGATAATAATATGACGTGAATAATAACGCGCGCGCTTAAACATTACAACATTGTGCATCGTTATTAATCAAATCTTCTCTCACACGTACAGTGAATTGACGCTGATGTGAAAAATAATTAAATCGCTTAATTATTATAAATTAACGTAGCTCAAATATTCCTTGCAGAAATCTCCTTCGTTCGCGCTTTATCGCAATATCGCAGAGAGAAGCATCCGGTGAATCGTCCTTTTTTTTCTAATACATTCTGTGTACACTTGCTGTTTTTATTCGGTGCGTCTTCTTGGTCCTCATCTTTAGAACGGAAATCGCTGATAACATCGTAATGGAAATCGTTGATTGGAAATAAATCTATCGAGCGATCGAGATGAGAGTATTCGCGTTACTATGCATTGAAACGCGGATTGTGTTTCGTTTACTCAGGTAATATCGTAGTTCGGCTCGCGAAGGGAATCGACCTCGAAATCATCTCGAAATTCAATTCTCCGCGTCGCGATATATAATCTCCCCTCGCTTCCCGCGCGAACAAACACTTTTGCATTACGAGATATGATTTGCGAATCCCGAGATAAAGCCCGAGTCCTTTCGAAGAGGCGCTAGAATCCCGGAGAGAAATCGCGCCTCGCGAATGCGGTGATCCTGGAGGATATACAAATTTTACAAGAAGGATGGAGCCAGAAATCCGCGAGGAGGGAACGCAAAGCTGGAACTGGTGGAAGGCGAGGCGTTTCTTTTCATCGATATTTAATCACACGTCTATTTAAGTTTACGCTCGAGATAAAAATCCCTCTTTGTAGGATACTTTTAATGGCGGATTCGCCTGTTCCTCTATCATTATCGTTATCAAAGGGCTCGGATAAATTATACGCTTAAATTCGTGAGGTAAAAGTCAGGCCCGGGCGCTTTCGAGGCTTGTAACGAGCAAGCTCGCAAAGCTCGCAAACTGTATCTGTTATTAACAGCGGCGGACTCGATTGCAGGTCTGCTGTTCCATCGAGGCGTCCTGATGTCAGGCAGCGCACTTTCACCCTGGGCGTTAGTGAGAGGCGCCGCCAATTACGCCATGCAGGTCGCCAAACACCTAAATTGTTCGTCGGTGAGTACCAGCAAACATGTCCACCCGATCGCCCCGAAATTATCCGGCGCGTCAGACGGTAATTTCATTAACTCCCCCTCCCCCTCAACCGTCCCCTTTCTCTCGTCGGTCCTTCGCCCGACGAAAAGTACGAAACGTACGTCTTCTCTATTAAACATCATCAGAATTTAGTAATGCGAAAACTCAGATTATCGCTGGGCGCAATTTCGTCGGGATGAAATTTTGACGATGATTAATTAACATCCGACAAACGGAGAGGGCTTTTAAATTAAACTCGGAGGTATCGAATCAAATATTCAACAAATGTTTTGGCCGACGGATAAATCGAGGGGAGCGAGACATTGGAAAAATTTCGGAAAATTTCAGAGCTCCAACTTTGCGAAGGCGTCGATGAATTCGGCATTAAATTTTCAAACGCGTTCTGTATATTTCAGTTTACAAAATGGGACCGATCGACGAGACGCGTATCCGTTATATTTCATCGCGTCCGCATCCTCTCTCCCTCTCTCTCTCTCTCTCGGCGTTAATTCTTATTCGCTCGTTTTCGAGCGTAATTCACAATAATGCCGATCGTCGGCGGTGAAATAACCGCGGACGGACATAAATTAAAATATCAAATGCGCGAATAACTCGGCGTATCCGTGTTTTTACAGCGTTAATTACGCAACAGCAATTATATTAACGGGGCGTTTCAATTAAGCTAATATACACCCGAGACATACATTGGCCCCAATAGGCGAGCGCGCATTTTCAATAGGGAGAGCTAAAGCTAAATTTCGCAAATTGCAAATTGGCATCGAATGCAAATTTTCGTATGCACATACAGGGTGGGCCAGATAAAGTGTTACAGTTTAATATCTTTGAAACGGCTAGATGGATCTTAATGTTCTTGAATTCGATTTTCTCGATTTGATGTGCTTTTTCACGTGGACTTATTTTCATTTTCCGCAATCGGCCCTTCGTGGGGTGGGGGGCACCAAGCTCCGTTTTTTTAAATGGCACCTTCCCAAAAAATTAATATTAATGGATTCTATGTTGAAAAGGAAGTAACTTTTATTCGAAAAAATTTTTTTTACAATCATTAATTTCCGAGCTACAATTATTCAAAATTTTTCGGAGCGCCGAACTTCACACTTATGTGAAACAGTGTTTATACTCTCAACAGGCAGTTGTGATCTAACACCTTTAGATTTCTTTTTATGGGGATACATAAAGGAAAAAGCATTTAGCACAGTTCCTACTACGAGAGAAGAATTGAAGAAACGAATTCGGACTGCTTGCGCATCAATTACACCAGCTATGCTATTCAGTGTTCGCAGAAATATTATCGAAAGATTACTTAAGTGCTTGGAAGTACATGGTATGCTTTTGAACACTTATTAAAATAAAAGTTACTTTTTTTCAACATAAAATCCTATTATAGACTAAGATTGTATAAACACTGTTTCACATAAGTGTGAAGTTCGGCGCTCCGAAAAATTTTGAATAATTGTAGCTCGGAAATTAATGATTGTAAAAAAAATTTTTTTCGAATAAAAGTTACTTCTTTTCAACATAGAATCCATTAATATTAATTTTTGGGAAGGTGCCATTTAAAAAGCGGAGCTTGG
Organism: Camponotus fellah; assembly: GCA_030586385.1. Lineage (NCBI taxonomy): Eukaryota > Metazoa > Arthropoda > Insecta > Hymenoptera > Formicidae > Camponotus > Camponotus fellah. Next base: position 2,289,305 of record JAPIVC010000450.1, on the reverse strand, counting down.
TGCCCCCACCCCAAGAAGGGCCGATTGTGGAAAATGAAAATAAGTCCACGTGAAAAAGCACATCAAATCGAGAAAATCGAATTCAAGAACATTAAGATCCATCTAGCCGTTTCAAAGATATTAAACACTTTATCTGGCCCACCCTGTATAGTTGCAACGAGGCAGCTACGGTCATTCTATCGAGCGATCGAACATTTTTCGAACGTTATTTCAATTTTATAATAAAAAAAAAATGGACGAAACGCACGTGCGTGCCGTTTCAGAATTCAATAAGAAGCGCTCCGTCATCGTACGAATAATTCGCGCGCCTCCCTTTTCGCTCTTTCCTCCCCCTTCCTTTTCTCGCCACCTCCCAAGATACAATCCCGACACTACGAACGCCATGAAAAATATGTTGTCCCCGGTTGACGGCTATTTTATTGAAGGTGAATTACGTACTTGGCCCACTTTATAACCGCGGGAGCCGCCACGACGTCTTCTTTATTGAAATTGATATGCACCGCTGTAAATTCCGTCGACGATATTCCCGATCGTCGTCGAAAGAGTCCAGATATATCCTATATAAGGCCGTCCTCTTCTGTCAAAAATAACGCAATAAAAGATAACCCGGTTTCATCGGTGTTTTTCCAATTCGAACTCTCGCCCCTCCTACGGATATCCCGCGAGATGGCGAGGCGAGTAGGGAGGAGAAGGGGGTGAGTGGCGAGGGGTGGAGATGCGAAATAAAATTGATTCCCGCTACAAGTTCGAGCGGCATAATATAATCCCCGGCCTCGATTTCCATTTCGCGCGGCCCGCCACTTTTTCCGCGGGGCACTTTCGGGAAACATCGAGAAACAATAGCCGCTTAATCCTCGTTTAATCGTTACCTTCAATCGCGTACCGCAAATCGGAATCCTTTAGACACGCCGAGAGCCGTATTTTTCGAGTAACGGAGTTTTGTTTCCTTTTTTTCCCCCGATATCGCGTTCGTCGAAAAAAAAAAGCGACTCATGAAATTTATTCGATTTCATCTCGATTTTCATCCCCTTTTTCTTCCTTTCGAAAAATATACTTTCTTGAGTATTTTTTTCGCTGCGTATATTTTCCGCATTAATTTGCTCGAGAGCTTTACTTAAAGGGGGATGTTTCTCTTCTTGTGAACAATATAAGGTATTTTTTTTCCTCACACTTGCTTAAATTGATGTATTTACAAAGATTTATTAATATTATAATTAATAATTGCAATTTTAAATTAATTAAAGTATTCTAATTGAGATCAGTTTTTTGAAAATATTGAAGAGAGCATTTTCTTCCGGACTTTGATGAAAAGTGCATCAGATAATCATAATCAACAAAAATATATATATTTTTTTTTTAATTATAAAGTTTGATGAAATTTAAAAGTCCATATTTTTAATAAATTCATAATTCAATGGAAAATATTGAATCTTATGAATATTTACAAAAATTGCACTTTTCTAAATTATTTTTAAACATAAACATTGGCATTCATTTGTCTTAACTTTTGCCATTATTTATAATAATGCCTCTTTGCTCTATTTCTCGCTTCTAATTTTTTTATGTCATACATTTCTCCTTTAATTTGTTAGGAAAAATAATTAAAAAATATTAATAAAGCTCAGGAATATTGCCCCTATTGAATTTTTGTATTTTCAAAGAAAAATACATCTTCCTATCAAATAGAAAAAATATTTATGTAGAAAAAATATTTGACTGTCATCAATTATATAAGTCATATCTTCAAAAACAGTGGAACAGGTATAAAAATAATGATGCTTAAATTTTTATGAAAAATGATTAAAAATGTTAAGAATAAATTTACATATATTTTTTTAAATTACTAATTTTACCCTTTTTTTTAATATAAAATCACATTCATGACACTTCTTTGGTGACTTCCCAATTGATTGTGTACTCTCCACCTATCGACTTCTGTTTCAATAACACTTATAGCTCATTATTTCCGAGTAATAAGTGGGACATTTTCCTTGCTGGAGGATATTACGTCATTCCACCCCATAAAGAGAATATTTACTCTCCCCAACGAAAATATCATAACCGACGATTCCCTCCTTCTTCTGTTATTCCTTTAATTCTACCTGGGAGATAAGCCGTAATTTAACGGCACGAGAATAGATCACGTGGCAAATCGAGCCCCGAAGAAGATGTGCCAGAGCTGACGCGATACGCATCGGTATTTTCTATCGTTGGCACCTCAACGAGGTGCCTACCTACCTATTCCGGCAAGATAAACAAGATTTTCGTGCGTCGCTCAGCGGAATTCAGCCGCGGAATTCCGGGAGCGCGAATTCCGGGCCGGCTATTCGCTTTAATTCGGCGGCGTACGCAAATGAATTGCTTTAGCGCCGGTAATCGTCTTTCGGCTCTCGCTACGCGAGGGACATGGGGGGTGGAAAGGAGGACCGGCCGCAATCGAATGTCGGGGGTCGGTCGCTGACGAAACGGGACGGTCGCGAACGACCGCGCGCGCAAATTGGCCGCGTACAACGAGGGCGAGCGCTCCCCTGATTGCGCCCCATCCCGATAAAATTACCGAGCACGATGTTACTCGGTACACGTATGTATATGTATACAATAGAAGCTCGCAATCTTAATTGAATGACCTTCGCCTCCCCTCAGCGAATTGTCGATATGGCCGATACTAATCGCAGTCTGTTCTACAAATTCTCAACGCCGTATTTTTAAGCGCGAGCATGATTCTCGGGAATTAAAATCTCCTCAAACTTGAAATTAACTGGAGAAATATATATTTATATTTTTTTTTATTTCGTTTTTTTCCATCTTTGTTTTTAATTCTCGTTAATATCGAATATTTATACAATATTCTATATAAGTTTTATGATATTGATATAATATTTATATGATATTTTTATATAATATTTATATTAAATATAATATATAATAGTTATGTAATATTTATATAATATTTTTATAATTATTTTTATATATATTTATATATATTTTATATATATTTTTTATTAATATTCTCTTATTATATTCTATATAATGAGAGATATTCTATATAATATTTTATATTTTAAGTTTTATGATATTTATATAATATTTATATGATATTTTTATATAATATTTATATTAAATATAATATATAATATTTATGTAATATTTATATAATATTTTTATAATTATTTTTATAATTATATATTTTTATTATATATTTTTTATTAATATTCTCTTATTATATTCTATATAATATTCTATATAAGTTTTATGATATTTATATAATTATAATATTTATATGATATTTTTATATAATATTTATATTAAATATAATATATAATATTTATGTAATATTTATATAATATTTTTATAATATTTTTTATTAATATTCTCTTCTTATATTCTATAATAATGAGAGATATTCTATATAATATTCTATAATATATAAGTTTTATGATATTTATATAATATTTATATGACATTTTTATATAATATTTATATAAAATATAATATATAATATTTATGTAATATTTATATAATATTTTTATAATATTTTTTATTAATATTCTCTTCTTATATTATATATATTATTTATGTATACATGTATAATATTTTATTAATATTTTTTTGTAACATTCTATTACTATATTTTCATTATAATCTTCTTTCTCTCTCTCTTAAAATTCTTATTAATAAATATTATAAATAAATAAATTATAAATAAAATAAATTATAAATAAATATTATAAATAAATAAATTTTTATAACTATGTACAAATTATTTGATGTCCGAGAAATTGTAGAACATCCCACATTATATCAATATAATTATTAGAATCAATATTATAATCATTATTAGAATCAATATTAATATTAGAAGCAATATTAATTCTAGCTGCAAAATTAGTTTTCTTCTATATTTACGGATATTTTATCATAACTTGATTAAAACAACCAGATTATATTTTATATCCATTGATTTACTTTGCGGAAAGTTGAGCGTATAAAAAAAGCGATAGAGATATAATGAAAAGAAATGTTCTCTTCTCTTTCTCTCTAATATTTGTGATATTAAGGATAAACGAGAAACGGCTGACACCTCTCCTCGTCTCACATTTATAGCACAGGACTTTATTCTGTCATAGGCGACGGGTGATCCTCAGAACCTGCTGAGGTGCCTGAGGGACGTGTCCTTGAGCGAACTAGTGTCGGTGCCTGTTAAGGGACTGGAGTTCGCGCCGGCCTTCGGCCCCAGCATAGACGGCGTCGTAATCGATCCCGGTGATCCCGAGGATCAGGACTACACCCTGCAGGTCGACACGATCAATACTCTCAACAATATCCTTCTGAGGAAGGACGTCGTGGCGAAACTGTCGAGGTATCATTCGACTTCTCTTTTTTGCTGCAATCGTTATAACTCGCGAGATCGAGCTTCGAGACAAGGGAAAATAAATAGCACGGGAAACAATACCGTTGCTCGACGGGGGATCATCGGCGGAGGAAAAATAAAATCGCATCCTACAATGTCCAGGACAACTTTCTTATATTCTTCGCTTGAAAAATATGGAACTTTCGCGTGTAAACAGAAACTGCAGGATAAAAAGAAATTCATATCTAAAGTGCCAATGAAGGATTCTAAGTATCCATGTTTCCTACGAATTTTCGAGAAATAATCCGAATAACCCAATATTCCCAGATATATAGGGTGATTTATAAATTATATATATGTTTTATGAAAAATTGTTGCATATAAAAGTTACATAATTTCAAGGGAATTATTATTAAATAGTATATCTATTTTTTTTTATAAGAGAAAATCTTTCAAAAATTTGAAGAGCTAGTTTTCTTAAGTGAAACCATCGTAATTTTGTTAATTCTTTCAATCGATTCCTCTCAATATTTAAAAAATTATAAGGTCTAAAAATTGAACACTTTACAAGATATTTTATATTTTAAATTAACATGATTTTTTTATATAAATTATTTTTAAAAAGAGATATGAACTTGCAACGATCGGCTATAAATTATTCAAAAGCTCTATTTTAATCGTCTCACTCTGCACATATATATTATTAATTTCTTTCGTATTTTTAAAAGAAGCTTTCCATTATCCTTGAACAAATATCTTATAATAGTAAGTGACACATTGAAGTCCAGCGTAGAACAAGAATGTGATTCTTTAAGGATCCTTTAAGGAATCTGAGAGTCCTGGGGCTAAAAGAGAAACTTCCCGAGTAAAATTTTCATATACTTCGAGACGAAAACTTATATGCCCTAAAAATGTTTTACAGATTGCGAACTTGTTAATATTTCATGAAACATTTCTTTGCTCTTCAAAGTGTGTGAGAAAGTGAATTTGCAGATACGACCTAATGGTGGGGGTTGTTCGCTCGGAAGCGTATTTTTCCTTAACTGCCGACGACGCTCAATACGGGATCGAGGCCGATAGAAGGACGAGGATCCTGCGCGAATTCGTGCGAAACACGTACACGTATCATCAGCCGGAGATCCTGGCGACCATCATAAACGAGTACACGGACTGGGAGCGACCTGTCCAGCATCCTGTTAATATTAGGTAAATTCCCGACAAATTTAATTGACAATGAAATTCAAATAAAGCTCGATATCCTTCCATTTATTTCAATTATTTATGTGTCCTAATTAATTGTCATTAATTTATTACGTGTTGCATTAGCTAAATAAATAAATCATCGCAAAGTTTAATTATTTGTCAATTTACTAACTCTTCATTTACGATTATGTGTATGTGTTTTATTGTACATTATTTAATCATTATTTTTAATGATTTGTCTCTTTATATTTTTCAAAAGTTTTTTTTTTAATTAATGCAACAATGTACTTTGTAACAATATAATACGATAATATTTTCACAAAAAAATTTTTATTATCAGAGATATATAAATATAATTTTAAATTTCCCAAACATATTTCAAATATGATTTTTCATCACTTATTTCACTTTATTTTATTTCCGATAATATAAACGTTTGAGAAGAATGTTTGAAGTATATTACGAGGTTTATGAAAGGGGAATATTCATTTTTTTCAGAGACGAGACCCTCGAGGCTCTGGGGGACGCGAATATCGTTGCCCCAGCGACGAGAACCGCGGATCTTCACAGCCAATCCCATAGGAATTCCTATCTATACGTCTTCGACTACCAAACGAAATTTGGAGACTATCCTCAGGTTTGTGATCAGTCGGGAAAATATTTTATTGAATAACCTAAAATAAAAGGGAATGAAAGAATCTCTAGGTGCTACAGAATCCTCAGAATAAAAGACATCTATGCAATCATATATTCAAACATATTTCTGATATTATATATGTGATAATATAATAATATATATTATGTGATAATATAATAATATAAAATAATAATATAAAATAATAATATAAAATAATAATAATAATAATACGTAATATAGCTAAATAGATAAATAAATAAATAAAATGGAGAGAAAATAAACGAGATTGAAGATGATTTCTAGGTCTCATCTATCCCCCGTTATTTTTTATTGATGGAATTTCTGATGAATTTATCTGGCTGTGATAGATTTTTTTATGTCCTTAAATCTGTTTATTAAGAATATTTGATTAAAAATGTTTATGTTATTATTATATTATTATATTATATTATAATATAATAATATAATAATAATATAATTTTTAATCATATAACATTTTTAATCTAATTTTAATTTAATTTTAAATCTAACATTTTTAATTTAATATTCTTAATAAACAGATTTAAAATTAAATTAAAATTAGATTAAAAATGTTTATATTATTATATTATTATATTATAATATAATATAATAATATAATAATAATATAAACATTTTAAGAATATTAGATTAAAAATAATATTAGATTAAAAATGTTTATATTATTATTATATTATAATATAATAATATAATAATAATATAAACATTTTTAATCTAATATTCTTAATAAACAGATTTAAAATTAAATTAAAATTAGATTAAAAATGTTTATATTATTATTATATTATTATATTATAATATAATATAATAATATAATAATAATATAAACATTTTTAATCTAATATTCTCTTTAAGTTATGAGATCTAACATTCTGGTTATGCAATAAATATTAACTTTATCGTGTATAAACAGATTTAAGGATATAAAAAACCTATCACAGCCAGATAAATTCATCAGAAATTCCATCAATAAAAAATAACGGGGGATAAATGAGACCTAGAGATCATCTTCACTCCTCGTTTATTTTCTCTTCATTTTATAATACTTATTTATTTATCTATTTAACTATATATTGCGTGTACACGAAACGGAAGTTGAGATTCAACGGAAATGCGGCAGCATGGCGGTGACTCTTGCTCGTATCTGATTTTAGAAACTTATGAGAGGCGTGCAACCCCTTACCCTCCCGCCCTATCCCCTTTCCTTTTGCCTGCTCCCCAGTTTCGAACTTCGAATGAATTTTGGTGCCGCGATTATTAATGCCACATATATTAGCGATATCCCCCCTCCCCCCCCACCATCCCATCCCATCCTTTCCTCCCTCTGCTATTTCTCCGCTGGAGTTGTGTAACAAGAAACGGATGTGTGAAGGGAAATTCGAAAATTGCACCGCGACGATGAGACTAGTTATTACCGTTGCGCGAAATTTCGAGATATTATCTGAACATGTGTTCCCGATGCATATATTAACGATGTGCTCCGCGCGGAGCACATTTCAGTTATCCAAGCATCTCGTGTACACGCGGGGCAGATAAGACGCGACGCGCAAATGTACGAGGGACGACTGTAAAAGTTTCTCTCTCTCTCTCTCTCTTTCCTTCTCCATTTCTGCACGAAATGATAAAAATTTCCCTCCATCTTCTTCTCCAAGGGCGCAAAAAATTTTCTGAATAAATAATCACCCTCATATCTGCCGCTTCGTAAATTCAGCGGAAAACAACGATACAATTTTAAAGGGGGGGGCGAGATCCGACGAGGAGAGGATTTGAAATTCCACGTTCGCCTCTCGCAAGCACCTGCAACTTTCAACCACCCTCTCTCTTTCTCTCTCTCTCTCTTCTCACGCCGTCATTTCTACCGGCACCTTTTGCGCCTTACACCCGATGCACTTTGCATGCGAATATCGTCTGGCACCTCGACCTAGGCGATCACCGTTGCCGTCAACCGGCGAAATGAAAGTGCATTAAACGTTCAGCGCGCGCGCCCCTTTCACCCCCAACCCTCCCGTTCCTTTTCGCCCCTTTCATGTCTCTCGCGGGGAGCCAACGAAGAATAAGGATCGCGCGTAAACGCTGCGACGAACTTATTGCCCCCCCCCCCTGCTACGATTGCATGCGGAAAAACGTTTCGGTCGCGCACGAAACGCGGACGTGTTTCTTACTCGTACACCGTGCGATGAATCGAGATATTCCCGTGACGTGCTTTCAAAAAAAAAAAAAAAATACTCTGTCCACGCCGAGTCAATCCCGCGAAATTAATAACTTATACGAGGGCGAAAACGCGGACCGATTGTAATATATCGGCGCGCGTTAATTTGCGGAAGCGTAATTACTTCCCGATTAACGAATGACGATTTAATTACAACTTGATTATATTGCTGTTGCTCAATAATCGCAAACGCCGCAGCGATGAATTGCCGCTAACACGTGAACCCATCAATTCGATATTACTCGTAATCGTTGTTCCATTATTTCGGTCCGACCTCGGGGGTGAAAACGCGACTCTAAAAGTGCGAGCTCGCGTGATTCGAATTTTTCGAGGCCGTCCTAAGCTCGCGCTCGGGTTAAAATGGACGCGCGAAACGTCAGCTCGGTGAAGAATCGGTCGACGCATTTTTAGAATCTCAACGGGATCCTGGTAGATTCCACGAGTGCTTTCGTATGATCGAGCGCGAAAGAGAGGACTCTCGGAGAAATTCTTTTGAATTCCGCGGTCGGTCCAGTCCGGTCAACGCCTCGGTCGAACCAGTCGATTGAGCTTTTAAACGCCAAGAGTTATCTCTAATAACTCCGCTGGAGATACTTCACCTAGACACCCTTGAGAAAGAAATTAAATTCCTACTTTTTTAGGTTTCTATTTTTTAAATTAAGTTGCTATTTTTTGATTAGGTTTCTATTTTCTATTTATGTCTATAAATAAAATTTTATCAAAATTTAAGAAATATAAAAGTGGTTATAAGATAGCAATCAAAATAAAATAGGGAAAAAGAGGCAAAAACCACAGCGCTAGATTGAAAGTAGCTACAATTAAAAGTGAAAGAATATTTTAATATATAATAAGTCAACACAAGTTCATATAATTATAATCAATTGACGCATAATTAAAACGACAGACGTACGTTTCGATCCCGTTCGATCATTATCAATGTCTAAAGGTAAAAATTTCAAGTTAATTTTTGCTTTATAATTTTTACTGTTTTCATTTACTTTTTATTCTGTTTGCGTCTGTGAGATTTCTGTTTATATCGACTTTATTGCGACTTTGATCTATGTTTTGTTTTTATAATTTTCCGTTAACTTGAAATTTTTACCTTTCTTAGACACTTTTATATAAAATAAAATTATTATAGGTTTCTATTTTTAGATTAGGTTTCTATTTTTAAATTAGGTTTCTATTTTCTATTTATGTCTATTTTCTATTTATGTCTATAAATAAAATTTTATCAGTTTATATTCTTATATCTTACATAAAATAAAATTAGGTTTCTATTTTTAGATTAGGTTTCTATTTTTAAATTAGGTTTCTATTTTCTATTTATGTCTATAAATAAAATTTTATACAGTTTATATTCTTATATCTTACATAAAATAAAATTAGGTTTCTATTTTTAGATTAAGTTTCTATTTTTAAAATTAAGTTTCTATTTCTAGATCAAGTTTCTATTTTAAATTAGGTTTTTATTTTTAGATTAGGTTTCTATTTTCTATTTATGTCTTATAAATAAAATTCTATTTAAGTCTTATAAATAAAATTTTCCCTGTTTAAATTCTTACATCTTACATAAAATAATTCGAATCAATCACTGTTATAGAGGCCGGGATGTATTCACGGAGAGGAGCTGCCATATTTTTTCGGGGCGCCCCTGGTAGGTGGCTTGTCCCACTGGCCGAAGAACTATACCAGGTCCGAGATAGCGCTCTCCGAGAGCATGATACTTTATCTGACAAACTTCGCACGCACCGGGTAAGTCGTAAAATAAACTATAAAAAGTGACGCCCGCAAAATACGATAAAAACTTGGCCGAGTCGTTATTATTATATAATGATCGTTTCCGACCGCCAGGAATCCTAACGAGGGTACTCCCGATCCTGGACCCCTCGGCTCCAGACCGGAAAGGACCAAGGTCAAGAATATCGATTGGATCGCCTACGAGGCCGTCCACAAGAAATATCTTAGCATAGGTCAGCTTTTCGCCCTAGATATTTCACCTTTATTTGTATCTCTTTTTTTATCTCATAAAATGCTCTTTTATCGCGCGTGTTATTTATTTATTAAAAAAGTTTATTGATGCGTCAAGTATCTTCTTTTTAGAAATGTATACTTTAATATCGAGAAATTTTTTTATATATTTATAAGGAATTATTTTATATTATATTTTTGATTAGAAAGTCATAGTCTGTCGATTTTATAGAACTCAACAAGTCGAAGTTGAAGAATCACTACAGGGCGCATCGCCTCTCTTTTTGGCTAAATCTAGTGCCCGACCTTCATAAACCCGGCTCAGACGACGTTCCTAGATCGCATCATCTGCTCGATGCCGAACAGGTACAATCAAATTAATTATTCATTAATAAAAGGAGTGATTACAGGCCTGCGAGGTTTTTTTTTTAAAGATGCAATAGTGATTTCCGACGTAATTTTGTGCGCTGAATCCGAATCTGGCCGCCGAATTTGCGTAGCACGTCACGTTTTTGAGTAATTTGTAATTGAATGCCTCAAAAATCGCTATTTTGGCCAATTTCATGAATTTATTGCGAGGAAACCAAATTTTTTGAAATATTTCTGCCAATGACATCGTATAATACTCACTTTCGCCTTTCAAATCCACTTTCGATTACCGCCGCACGATTTTTCTTCGCTGAGATATATAAGTATGACGTTGTAAGAAAATTTACGTTAAAGAAAATTTATATAGACATCAATATGGTAGATCCATGATGTTGAAAATTGAAAAGACTGACATATGTCAGATTCGATTGTCCAAAAAAATATTGTAAAGAAATATCTAATACAGTTGTTACACATTTTGATAAAATTTTCTAAATTTTATGCCTTTTTATTATGATTCTATTCGCCATTTTTAATTTCAAAAGGTGACAGAAGGTTTAAAAATGTATATTTTTATCCTGATTTTGATTCGTAGTGAAATAAAGAGGTGACACGGTTGATTTAGAATGGCTTATTAGATCCCTATGCATGACCAATCTTATGACTTGTATATCTGAGCAAAAAAAAATCGTGCGGCAGTAATCGAAAGTGGATTCGAAAGATGAAAGTGAGTACTATACGATGCCATTGACAGAAATATTTCAAAAAATTTGATTTCCTCGCAATAAATTCATGAAGTTGGCCAAAATAGCGATTTTTCAACTATTCAACTATAAATAACTCAAAAACCTGACGTGCTACGCGAATTCGGCGGCCAGATTCGGATTCAGAGCACAAATTTACGTCAAAAATCACTATTGCATCTTAAAACGAAATTTTCATCCCCAAAAAAGGGGGTGAAAATTTCTTTTGTCAAAAATCACTATTGCATCTTAAAAAGAAATTTTCACCCCCTTTTATTTTATTGCATCTTAAAAAGAAATTTTCACCCCCATAAAAGGGGGGTGAAAATTTCTTTTTAAGATGCAATAATGATTTTTGACGTAAATTTGTGCGCTGAATCCGAATCTGGCCAGGCCCGTGTTATTTATTAATTATCAGACAAGTGAGTCCGGTTGGATCGAAATTCTGAAAGAATCTCATTCCCCAGGTGCCACCCAGATTCATCCAGAGACTGCCAACAACCGCGAGAACGACCACCTTGGAGGTAACTTCCATAGAAAAATCCTCGTCCAACGCGTCGACGGCCACGCCCAGCGACATAGTCCTAGAGGACACCACGGCGCAACCCGAGGACGGTTTCGCGGCTTATTCCACCGCCCTGAGCGTGACAATCGCGATCGGTTGCAGCCTGCTGATCCTGAACGTGCTCATCTTCGCCGGGGTGTATTATCAGCGGGACAAGAGCAACCATCAGCATCAGGGCTGCTCGAAGAAGCGCCAAGAGAACGGCCAGATGCCCAACAACATCTGCGGCGAGCTGGAGACCAAGACTGCCGAACGCCATCACATCCAGCACATACCGCCGCCGGAGTTCGCAGACCTCCAAAACAATACTTGTCACGTGCCTATGCCGCCCCCGCCGCCCAAGAACACGAAGCCCGGCAAACCCGGCCAGAATCTCATCATCAGTCCCAATCAGCTTCAGCAGGAGAGCCTGGCCATGAGCGGCACCGGGACTCTGAAGAAGGGACACAATCATCCCCAGGTTATGGAGGAGCTGAGGGTCTGACTCTAGGAGACGGCGCGGCCGATGAATTAATATTGGCCGCGAGGTAGATTAGAATCCAGAAATCGCCGATCGTCAAAAACTCGCTACTTCGAGACAAACTTCTCGTTATCAATCTGAACGTCAGCAGGACCCTGAAGACACGAGCGTATTTTTTTCCGGTGACGACGAGCCGAGAATTGGATACCGAAACTTTTAGATTAGGCTTCTGAAACCGTCGAGGGTTGGAAAATCAATCTTTCAAGTTACTCGTCATCGGTCTAACTGCGAATAGGACCCTCGAGGAAAATATGACGAGGAGATTAAGATCCCAAAGCAAGATCTGAAGCGAAAATGAGAGATCGCACGGATAATAGTGTTCTCCTGTGGCACTCGACGGGACGACTCTTTAAGGTTTTTCTCGAGGCGATCGTGACTTGGTCGATAGATAGGAAGTGATAAAGGGAAGAGAGAGTGAGTGAAGAATCCTTCGTTGTTATGCGAGAAGTACGTGTTAGTGTGCGGCGGCGTAGCTGAAATTTTGTGCCCGGAAGTCAAATCCGCGCTATAGGCTTTCGTATAGAGCCAGAAAGGACTCCGGGATCCCGAAAGATTCGGGTCCAGAAGCGTTGCTTCCGTTCGCTATGCCCCTGTGTTAGTGGCTATACTGTTTTCTACCTTTCGAATTTGCGCGACCAACTGCCGAAAATCACGTAGTCTTTGACGGGATATCTGCGTTAAATAGGACTCTTCATCTTCGAGGGAAGAGAATTTTCGAGTAAACTTTCCAAGAATGATTCCAAAAATGTTCACGCATCCAATCAACGTTCATTTTGAACTTTTAATGTAACAATTCCAATTGTTCTTTAAAGTTTTGTCTCTACACATTTTCATAAACTGTTACTTGATTTTGTTTTTTTATTTCACGTTATCTTATTTTTGTGTATTTCATTTATCTTATTTTGATTAATCCCTTATTTTTATTAATTTTATTTTTTGGTATCGTATTTAAACATTCAAATATTATTATTAAAAGTTAATATTATCCCTTTTCCTTTAAATTTTAATTTTAATTAAATTAATTTAATTTTTTTAAATAATTATTTTAAAAATTAATAATATTTAGGCAACATATTTTTATTTTATCTTTCTTCGAACTATTCTTTAGAGTTTTGTCTCTACGCATTTTCATAAATGTTACTTGATTTTATTTTTTTATTTCACTTTATCTTATCTTTGTGTATTTCATTTATCTTATTTTGATTAATCCCTTATTTTTATTAATTTTATTTTTTGGTATCGTATTTAAATATTCATATATTATTATTAAAAGTTAATATTATCCCTTTTCCTTTAAATTTTAATTTTAATTAAATTAATTTAATCTTCTTAAATAATTATTTTAACGAAAATTAATAATATTTAGGCAACGTATTTTTATTTCATCTTCTCTCTCTTCGAACTGTTCTTTAGAATTTTGTTTCTACACATCTTCATAAATGTTACTTGATTTTTTTTTTTATTTCACTTTATCTTATCTTTGTGTGTTTCATTTATCTTATTTTGATTAATCCCATTAATTTTATTTTTAGTATCATATTTAAACATTCAAATATTATTATTAAAAGTTAATATTATCCCTTTAATTTAAATATTATCCCTTTTCCTTTAAATTTTAATTTTAATTAAATTAATTTAATTTTCTTAAATAATTATTTTAACGAAAATTAATAATATTTAAGCAACGTATTTTTCTTCTCTCCCTTCGAACTGTTCTTTAAAGTTTTATCTCTACACATCTTCATAAACTGTTACTTGATTTTATTTTTTTATTTCACTTTATCTTATCTTTGTGTGTTTCATTTATCTTATTTTGATTAATCCCATTAATTTTATTTTTGGTATCGTATTTAAACATTCAAATATTGTTATTAAAAATTAATATTATCCCTTTTCCTCTCAATTTTAATTTTAATTAGATTAATTTAATCTTAAATAATAATTTAATCTTAAATAATAATTTTACCGAAAATTAATAATATTTAGGCAACGTATTTTTATTTCGTCTTCTCTCTCTTTCATTATCTTTCCACGTAATATAGACTGAAGGTTCGAGTCGATTTGAGTCGTGCCGATACTGTCCTCGTTCTTCCGAGTGATAATGATCATGATAATGATTCGAGTCGCTGCCACGATTTATTTCTACGATATCGATCGTTCAAATGCTCAATTAAAATCTGAATTAACCCTTTCCTTCTCAACTCAACGACCATTTAATTCGACATTTTCACCAGAAATAAATTTGCCTTTAGCACTGCAGAAATTTTATTAATTTTCAATAGAACAATTTTGTCTTTAATTATTACGAGACGATATTCCATTACCTTTCTTTCGTTACGAAGCAAATTATGAAGCTAAATGAGTCTTGCAGAACAGAAGGAACAATTATCTGAGAATAAAAGGGTTAAACGAACGATCGCGCATCAATCGAACAATCTTTTTTACAGAGTAAGAGTGAAAGGAAGTCAAAATGGTCGACGGTACTCAACAGTACATACTGCCAAACGATCGCGAAAAAGCCGAGGAAAAATTGCAGATCGTTGAATGGAAAATCGCGATTAGTCAGAATTCTCGAGGACGAAAGGACTACTGCGATGCAGGGAAAAAAAGGCGTTTTATAAAAATAGAGCAATTGCAAATTTAATCAATTCTTCTCCTCTTTCAGATGTAAACGTTTCCAAAACATTGTGCGAGGCGGGCATTCGCATAAGAATTAACTAAAGAATTATTTGATAAAAATTGAAGTTATTACCATACAACTTTATTGCATCGTTATTCTTTAAGAATTGTAATTTTATTAATAATTATTGGTTTCATATTATTTTCGAATTTATTTATTAAAAGAGAGAGAGATTAAATTTGGGGTTGTCCGATTTTTCATGGATTAACGAAAGGTTTCTCACAAATCTACGGCGACAGACTGCTGAAAGGACTTTCCGAGCGCGATTTTGACTGTAAATAAAGATTATTTAAGCTTAAGTCTGTCGCTGACGCGCTGTTAACGAGCACCGAGGAGCTCGGGAATAGCACCGATTGTAATAATATTGCACGTCGACGAAAGAGAAACGGTATGTCAGCGTAGTCGGAAGCACACTGGACGTAATTTTAAATTTGTATATAATTGACATTACAATAAACTATATAATAAACTATCCATCTTGTCTTAATTCAATCTTTCCCGAAAATCAAACGTCAGTTTATGAAAGAATCAATATCAATCTGTCATTAGTTATTTTTTAAAAAGGAATCAATAACAATCTGTCATTAATTATTTTTTATTTAAAAAATAAATTAAATATAAATTAAAAAAATAAATTAAATATAAATTGAGTATAATAATAAAATTTATATAAATTTTATTATTATACTCAATTTTATAATAAAATTTATATAAATTTTATTATTATAAAATTTATATAAATTTATATAAATTTATATAATAATTTAAATACAAATTAAAATATATTATTAATACCCGCAAAATATTTAAAATAAATTATTCGAGTACATCTTATAATGTGAAATAATATATCCTTTACCTGAAATAAGTAGAGTTTTGATGGAGATATTTCTAGGAATCTCGGAGATTTTTGACAGAGTTTAAAAACGTGCGCATAATTTTTTGATGAACATAAAATTTTATTCGCTCATTTGTTGAAGCTCTACGCGACATACATGATATGATAAGTTTGCGAAACTTTATCCACGAGCCTCGATTCGAACTAACACGAGGCTTTATCTAAGACACAAGGTACAAAAAGATGGGGTTGATTCCTTTGCCTTTGACAAACGAACCTTACAACCAGAGACGCTCTCAATTTGCTTTTACAATGGCAGTTAAAAGCGAATGCTACCATTCTTTCTCCCTTGCTTTTCTTTGAAACTCTTCACGAGATAGGAATCTTCGCTCTCGAGATTGTTAATTAAAAACATTGATGTACACTGTGAGTAATTTGATACATACAAATTAAATAGAAATTAGATACTTGAAAATAAAGAATACTTAAAATAAAATAAAAATAGAAAAATTAATTAAAAATAAAGAATACTTAAAATAAAATAAGAATACATAAAATAAAATAAAAATTAAATATAAATTAGATATAAAGCTACATAGAAATTAAAGAGAAATTACAATATAGACACAAAAATTAAATGAAAATAACATAAAAATTTAAATATAAATAAATAAATTAAATGGAAATAACATAAAGATTTAAATACAAATAAATAAATTAAAAACTAAAACTTGGAATTAGTGATGAGAGAAACAGCGTATTTAACTTGATACATAAAATATTAACGCACACACATACAAGATTCACATTTAAGTATTTGTAAATTAAATTTTTATTTTTATTATTATTATGAATTTTAAATTAACTGCAACTTTATTTCATGTAACTCCAATAATTCCAAAAATGTTTATCGATCATTTTAAAAGTATATGCGATATTATACGAAGAACAAAATATATTGATCACTTGTTGAAATAATTACCAATCATCTTGTTTCTCTGATCGTGATTCGTTTACAAAAGGAAATGTTTATATCCACACAAAATCTGTTGCTATCCTTGTTTTCTACTTTATAATAATATAATCTGCGTATATGTTACAACTACGTAGCGCGAAAGCTGAAACGATAATCCGTTGCTACTCGATTTTATATTATGATGTTACAGTAAATAAAAGATAACAAAATCGTTCATAAACAATAACCACTCCTCCTCATATCATCTCGCGAAATATAAGGACAAGGGATTATATTGAAATATTTTATATGTTTATATATTCTTATATAATATACAATAAGAATCGTAAATGCACTTGAGGCTTCGTTCTAGTCGGAACGTTCGTTTTTAATTATCCCGATTTAATTAGCCTAATGAAAGCTGCTTCTATCAAGTTTCTTTCGGTACTATATCAGATATTAAATAATGATATTAACATTAAATATTGATACTAACGTTGCATAAGAAAAATATAAATATATTAAATAATACTATTGATATTAATATTGAATAATATTTGATATTTTATATATTGATTTAATATTAAGTAATAATCTCTTGTAAAATATTAATATAAATAGCAAATAAAATGTTTAATCCTCTATAACAATAAATATAAAAGAATGTATTAATTTTATAATTTCTTAACATTTATATAATATATAAGTTCTATAATATTTAAGTTTAAAAAATTCAACTGATTGTTTAAATTAAATTGTTTAAATAAAAAAAGAAATACTTAATATTAAATATTTCTTAATTATATTTGTTATTGTTTGCCGAAAAGACAAACATTTAACGGCAGTTGAATATCAATTAATCAATGAGCAATTCAAGTGGCTGTCCGATTCGTTACTCGACGACCATTTCGACTAGATCGGCACATACATCGGTTTACTCATCAATTACATTACATATGAAAGACATTGCC
The DNA here is from genome assembly GCA_030586385.1 of Camponotus fellah. NCBI lineage: Eukaryota > Metazoa > Arthropoda > Insecta > Hymenoptera > Formicidae > Camponotus > Camponotus fellah. The sequence continues at coordinate 2,271,254 of JAPIVC010000450.1, read as the reverse complement.
CGCAACTTTTTTCGGTTCTATCATTTTTTTGATTTTTTTCTAGGTTTCTATCGCGAATATTATACGTTTATTAACTATTGCATAAAAATCGCACATTACATTTCATTCTTAAAGAACTTATATATGTATGTATAAATATTTGCAAATTTATATAAACTCAATAGATTTTTTAATTGATTTCATATTTCTGCTTTTTTTTTGCGGTTTTGAATTATTACGGACAAATGTCTTTTGCTGAATAAATTGAATAGGGATCTAAAAAATAATTATATCTTTTAAATTTGAAAAAAGTTGGGAAAATATCTCTTCGAGATTTAAATTGAAAAATTTGAATCCTCCCGAAAAATAATTAATTGCAGACTCTTCAATTTAAAAACATATTTTCGAAATATACTAATGTGATTCTTAATAGACGCCTTCAACAAAAATTAATAACTTTAACATAGATTTATGAGAAAAATAAATTAATTAATATGTAATATTATTTTATTATATATTAATTAATCTTCATATCATTATAAAATAATAGTGGAGCTATATAATTGATGGTGAGATGATTGATTGATTCGTGAACATTGGATCATTATATTATATTTGTGCTAAAACAAATCATAATCACAGTAACATACAAATTTAACATACACACGGGTGATGATTACGATGAAGCTTCGCGTGAAAGTAACTGAGTTTTCACATCGTTCCTAATTTAATCGTGAAACTTGCTAGATTCGTCCTCGGATGTGTTACCTCGAAATAGTGCTCGAAAAAACCATCTCGCGATACATACTCAATATTGCTGTGCGATAATGTCGGATTAACGCTACACGACACGTTATATAGGAGCTGGCTAGAGAAACATTTTAACGCGTCTATCCATTTGCACTATATAAACTTTTTTTCATTTTCAAAAATTTTTTGAATTTATATGTTGTATAAATATTTTCAAAGTTTGCCCCGTCACTAAAGAGCTCCTAAAAATTTTTATTTTTTACAATTGAGAATTTTTTTACACTTGAGAACAAAAAAAAAATCCTTTCTCTTTGCGACAAATTAATTCTTATTCTTCACTCGAAGTCAATTAATTATCTCTATTTTAATTTTATAATCCTACATTTATTACACTTTCTAAATGCACAGAAAAATAAATGCTACTAAATATGCTACTAAATAATATAAAAATAAATATATGTAATATATGTAATATATATAAATTTCACATCTTATTTAAAATAATAATAAAATACATACAGGATTAGACGATCTTCGAGTGCAAAGGGATAGATACATTGCTACAGGATTTGTAAAGATCTCGCATCAAGCACGGCTAATAATTTATTTCCCCGACAAGCCTCGATTAATCATTTTCTAGAGAAATATTCGACGAGTGTTTACGTTTGGCGTAGCGTAGGCATTTCTCTTTGTACAAACGGCCAAACATTACGAATAATCCCAATTTAATTTAATAATTTCTGAAATTTTACTGAAATTTATTAAAACTAATTTAGACGTACTTTATATTTACATATGTATATATCGTGTTTATTATTAACTAATCGTGTTTAAAAAACCTGAATTTATAGATATTAATAATCTAAATTCGCATACACCTCTATATATAATTTTAAACTCAAAGTTATTGATAATTTAAATTTCTAAATTTAATTATTCACATAATTCAAATGTGAATGAATAACTTGTCATTTTCCCAAGCAATTTCTGTGTTCTTGCGTCATCTTTCCCGGGGTGGAAATTGAAAAGTTTCATGTTCGGGATATTATTAAGAAGAGATTTCGAAGAAGGCGACGGCCTAGAATAGAATAAAAAAGGATCGAGTTGAGTGAGTTTGGTCGTTTGTGCACACTTGCGTATCCACCGTCGGCCTACAGACTTGAATCTCGTTATCAAGTAGAGTCGCTTATTATCAAGAGATATTGAAAAACGTCTATAAAGATTCGTAATACACGGTACATTAGAAATATATCCTCCAACAAACAACACCTCGCTTCGATAAACGTGCTGTCTTTCGAGAAACTCGCGAACTCATCGTAATTAGCTTAGTGTAGCGATTTAATTAACTCCACCAAGGATGATTTACTTTCAGTCATGCTTCCCTTGTGCTCTTTTCACCCTCCTTGCTTTAAGTACACAAACAAACTACCCTTTCGCAAGCTTCGGTGTTTTGTGCGCGTTTTTTTTCTCTTTTTTTTTTAAATTACATACAGGATCTCCGAACGAAGAGTGTGCTTAAACTTGGAAGGATGTAGCAGTGATCTCCACATTAATCGCGGACAAGTAAATTAACCCTTTTTCTACGGCGATTTTTAATCCTCCTGATCTTTGATAAGGTAATTAATATTTTCTCTTTGCAATTTAACGAAAATGATATGTTAACATTTCTACGAGAAAAATATATTAAAATTATTTTCTCTGATGTAATCCAATGCATATTACATTATTTTCCTTAGAGTAAAAAAATTAATTTTGATTAATTTAATTTAATTTAATTTAATTTAATTTAATTTAATTTAAAGACTTGATTTATAGAATGCAATTTTAAATCAGAGATTGCATGGAATATTTTATTCTTTTGTTATTGTACTTTAATTATAATAATACAATTAAAAAAATGCAAGATTATTAGTAAAACATCCTTTCACAAAACAATTAATTTACCTCAATCAAAAATTTCATTCAAAGGATTTTATGATTAAATTACTGCTGTAGATAAAAGGCTAATCTCAAAGGTTTGAGGAGACACTTTTCGTAAGAATCATGATATGTAGAATTTATTAGAAGCCGAAAGACGTTACTTGAAAAATTCATAAAAAAATCGCACGATACTTTAGCCCTTCAACCTTAGCCCTTTCGCGCCAATCAGTAAATTTATCTTAAAGTTACTGTAAATTTTCTGTTAAAAATAACATTCAATTTTTTTTCTACAATAATCGCTTCCATAAGATCAATCATCTTTGTAAAACTATATATCAGTTAATACGAAGCCGCAGCTAAGATAATAATTTGCAAAATCATACAAAATGATTAATTGATACAAAGTATATCACACGTAATGTAATTTTATTTCAACGCGAGAAAAATCGCGTTCTCCATAGAATGTATATAATTGGATGCGCGAAAGAAGAGGAGCTAATTTCCCGGAGAAGATAAAAGAGCAATAGACCTTGACGTGGATTTCGCGACTATCACCGTTTCAAGCTTAAACGTGGAAATACCCTGACGAGGGATGCGATCTCCCTTCTCTCGCACGAAGCCAACGCCCGAATGCAACGCAAGTAGCTAGTATTAGATAACGCTCGAGTTCGTCTAGTAGCACTTGAAACGATACTTAGAGCCCGAGATCGGCGACGAGGGGCCCCCTGTTCCCTTAACGACGTCAGAAGAAGCCAGCAACGCCTCGCAATGGTATGGTGATTCGTGTCGGGAGATTGACTGCGATTTTCCCGCTCTCTTCTCTTCCCTTCTTCTTCGGCGGAGACGCTCAAGCTCCCTAGCAGATGCAACCGCTCTCGCCCTCCGACTCGGAGCCGTTCTGCATCGGCGATTGATTCTGCAAGTCGACAGCTATTTTTTGTGTGTTAAGGCGTGCTGCGTTTTTTCAACTTGCGTTTCTCATCAACTGACAATTTCAACTCTTCCTCGACGCGTTTCTCCCTCAAAGTTTACCAATTAAATCAAATATATATATACATATACATATAAACATTCAAGAGAACTAACTCAGCAAATACTAAATAACAGCTATATAATCGTTATATAATTATAATTATAATATAATTATAATATAATATAATATAATTATAATATAATTATATTACAATTATTATATAATTAAAATATATTATAATATTATAATATTATATAATTATATATTATTATATATTTTAATTATTATATAATTAAAATATAATTATATTATATGTTACTTGGTGTTTGCTGGGAATTAAATCACGTACTCTAAATAATGTATCTTAAGTAAGTGTCATGTTTGTATCGTGCCAAAGGAAAATGTATTTCGAGAAATAAACTGTCGGAGAACTAATGCAATTTTTGCAATTTGGCAATATTATTGGTCGATAAATACATTATTGCATTTGATTGATACTATTAAACTTAATTAATGCACGTTGATGAGGCGTTACAATGAGCTCTTACAAACCAGATAAAGAGTACATACAGTGTAATCCTTAATGATACTATAATAATGACAGAATTCCTTTCTAGTATCTATTAATCAAATCTCTAGATACTCTATTGATTATTCGATAATTATCGCTGTCAAATCGATTGAATTAATTTTCCCTTTTGATTTTTAATTTAATTATTAATACCTCTCATCAGAGCACACAGATTTGATATTATTACAATATCGCGAGTTAATTTCTATCCAAGCTAAAAGATGCGACAATCGAGAAGTGTATAAAAGTTAAAAACGGGACGGAGAATATTTTCTAGCGCTACTTATTACGTGAATTTCTTTAGATATTGAATCACTTGTAAAAAAAGATACTGCGAGAATAAAACAATTAAATATATATTATAAAATTAATATAAATTTTCATTAGAATCTAATTAAAATTTAGTCAGGCATGAAAAATTTCAATTTAATATTTGAAATTAATTTCTTGCCGATCAAAATATATTCTCAAATCAAATTTAATATAAATTAAATAAATAAATAAATATTTTCTTAGATTCTTAAAAAAAATTACTTTTTATCAAACTTATTAAAATTGATAATAAAAACTTTGTCTTGTACGTTTATCTTGTAAGCCTTGTTTGATAATTATGCTTTAATTAATAATCTTTTCGAGTATTTGAATTTAAAAAAAAATTAATCAAATGAAAAATCAGAAAGCCAAGCAAAAGCAAAAATTAATAAATTGAAATAAATTTTGAAAATTAAACTCTATTCTCTCTCTTACGAGAGATAAATTAAAGAATAAAAAGAAAATATGAGACAAACAAAGAGGACAGGAGGAAAAATAAAAACGACATGGACAAAAAATCAATATAAGAAATAATAAGAAATAATAAAGTTTGATAAAATTTCTCTTTTATATTAATAAGATTAAGTTTCTTTTTACATAAAATAAAATATTACAATTAATGAAAAAATTATAGACAAAAAAGATAATTAACCTCTTAAAATAAAAAAAATCTTTTTTATATATACAATCTTAAATTTTTTATTTAGAATTTTTATATGTAATTTCAAACAAAAGATTTTTTTCTCGTTTTTTTTAAAAAAAATATGTCAATCTAAAAAGAATATATAAATAATAAATCGTCGAAAGAATATTTAATTTAAGTTTTCGGATAAATATGTGAAACTGTACAAGATTGTCATTTATACTACGTACTCTTAAAATATTTGTAGAAAAGAGATATAGTTAGCTGCTAATTAATTATCCACAAATTTTATAGAAAAATTTCTCTTAAATATCTTCCCTCTTTTCTTTCTTTCCTTTTTTTCTTTTCTTTTTTTCTTGTCTTTTATTAATTCTTGTCTTTTATTCGTTAACGGATTTAGTTTCATGAGAAAAATGTTAATACATTGAGTTTTAGTTATATTTTTTTCTAACATTAAATAGAGCGAAGATTTATTAAGATAAATTATTTAACTATCAGAACTTGATCTTTTGTTGAAAAATGTAATTTTATCATCTCGAGGGAGGACTGCATTTACGCAACATGTTTACTATATACTCTTCAAATTAATGCAAATGTCGCTAAATGCAAATTGCAGCTGTCTTATTTTTTTTTATTGCAACCATGTTGGACAATTAATAATATCTCGTTCCTAGAAACGATATACAAGGATACGACAAATGCCATTTTCCTATCATTTGTTTAAATGTGAATTTGAGCAACTATCGATTTAATTGATATTTAATTACACGGTAAAAAAATACTGTACGATATTGAACAATCTATATTAACAAGCGAAATAAACTTAGATAAACTTTGAGACCTTAATCAGGGCATGTATTAAACCTCCTAGCTTTGATTTATACTTGATGAGAAAAATATTATAATGGAATTGAAAAAAAATAAAATAAAATGAAATTTCACAACTCACATAAAATTTTTTAAATTTTCCCTTGTTTTATAAAATACGTAATAGATATAGCATTCCTCTTGTCCGTGAAAAATATGTGAAGCATCAAACTAATAAGCTCTCAAATTAAATGCGCAATTCATTTTTATATAATTTAATTTTTCAAAATTTAGATGATTTAATTATATTAATACTTACGTTGAAACAATTTTAATCATAGTAGCAATCAGGTATAAAAAATTGCCTTCTAATTTACCTTTCAATTTAAAGATCGGCTAATATAGCTTCTTTTGCAATCTGTTAAAGATGCCTCATAATTCTGGCCAAGAGCTTAATCTGGTAATCGCTGATAGTCAAAGCCGTGAGGTTAACAGTCCTTTCTACGATCCGCTAGCATACGAAAACATGTCATTGTGTAAAAGCAGTCTTAAGCTATTATGTGTGAAACTATTTTTCTCGTTTTAATAAGAATCGTTGCTGCTTCAGTGCACGTAGCCTTCCACGAGTTTTCCGACTCTGCGAAAAAGCACAAAGGCCAAATACAATCGATACCCTAACGCCTAAAAGTCATTAACTTATAAGTTAACTTAGCTCCGTGTCTTGTCTACCAATCAGGGCATCGAACGGAAATAGAATAATATGTTTCTTCGAATTACCTCGAAGGAGAGTAAATTAATAAATTAATAATATTAAAATATTATTTATATATTATAATAAACTTATATGTGTTTCCTATAAGGAAATCTCTTAAATGGAATTTCTCGACTTTTTCGAAGAAATCATAATATTGTTGAGTAAATAATAATATATTAATATTATTACACATTGTTAATATCTGTAATATCTATAATTATTATATATATATACATGTAATAATATTAATATATCTTCGTATTTACTTGTATATAATTGCTTGCTTAAAAAAAATCGAAAAATTAAACCTTTCTCAAGAATTTCCTTTGAAAATCAATTTATATTCTCTCGAAAGAGGTTCCCAAACCGTTCCAAAACAATCTGGAACGATTCGGGCCCTAGTCGAAACTTAACAAAGGCCCCTTTCGATTCGATTCGATACCCTGCTACCGTACAGGCCGACGACGACTTAGCATGCACAACTGCTCTCCGAGGCTTTCAGTTCGATTGGAGTGTCCTTGAGCACTACCTCTTGCACTACGGATTAAAAAACGTATTAAGGAAAACATAAAAGTCTAATACAAACAAATGGAAGATCCGACAAATCGCCAAATAAATCCAGTTCAGAAATTAAGAGCGAGAAACTGAAATGAATGGCTAAGACGAGTCCTTTCAAAAAATGTGAGAAATTTAAGGATCAAGAAACGTTAGTTTTTTTTTTCGAGTTAAAGAAATTACGAAGGAACATAAAGATATATTTAATGTCTACCAAGAAATCAGAAGATATTATTAATGAAGAGATTAGAATACGAGTTAATGAAAATTAAATGTTTGATGCGTCTCTTTTCCCCCCCAAAAAAATATTAAATAAATATAAACATGTATAACGCGCGACAAAAACTTCATATCCAATGTCCTGAAAAGAAGTAGTAATAATTATGATTAATTAATTAAAAAATAAAAACTCGCAACATATTAATAAGAAGCAACTCGTGTTACCTCGAATCATGAGTCGAAGTCATGAATGAAAAGGTAGTAATAAAATGCAAGATACTTTCAAGGCAATAATAGATGAGATGGAACTTATGTACACGTGAAGTGAGAGAAGTCGCCGCAAACGTTCCTGCAAATGTGTCATGCAAATTGCGTGCAGTAAGTATCTTACGCAAAGGATACTGTCTTCGGGTGGCTTGTTTTCGGTGGAGTCCATACCCGGCAGAGCCGCCGCTACTCTTCTAAATAGCTAGAATAATTGAAAAATAACGATAATTTTCCTCGCTCTTTCGTATCATCGAGAACAATTTTCCCGTACATGAAGCATAAATAAAAAAAGGAATGAAATCATTACCTGCTTCACGTTGTAGCCAGCCTTAGCACTAGTTTCGATAAACATCACATTTAATTCCTTCGCTTTCCGCTCGCCCTCCTCCGTCGAAACTTGCCTCTTATCACTCAAATCTGTTTTATTGCCCACTAGCATAATTATCACATCACTTCCTCTTTCAGTCCGCACATCGTCTATCCACTTGGATGTTTGATGAAACGAATTGGCGTCTGACAAACGTGCAATCTTAATTCTTTATCATTCATCTATCAGGTAGTAACTAACAGCGTTTGCCAGCAGTCATTTATGTCATTGTTGTCATTACATATATTTCTAATTAGTATAAAACAAATGTATGTTGAAATAGATTGTAAGAAAAAGTAAAAAATTCTTTTAAATAAAAAGAATTAAAAATTAAAAAAAAGAAATTAAAAAATTTGTAATTCTTAAAAAAAAGAATCCAGAAAAATTAAAAATTAAAAAAAGAAATTAAGAAAAAGAATCCAGAAAGATTTTCAGAGAGATGAAATTAAAAAATCTTTGACTAAAAAAGAATTTATAAATAAAATTATATAAAATAAATAATAAATTATATAAAATAAATCTTTTGAAATAAATAATAAATAAGAGATTAAAAAGTGTATGTACTATATTCGAGAAAAGCATAGTCAAACTCGAGACTGCTGGCAAACACAGTTTTCTAAGACACTGAATTTCTTATATATTTGATGCTTACTAGTAATATCATAAACAACGACAGCGACTGTGGAGTCTCTGATGTAACTAGGTATCAAAGAACGGAACCGTTCCTGTCCCGCTGTATCCCACAGCTGTAGTCTGACAGTTCTGTCCTCGAGATACATAGTTTTGCTTAGGAAGTCTATACCTATCGTAGCCTGCAACATATTGATGTCACGATAAATATTAAAAATCATTCAATTAATCACATAAAATATGAACAAAAATACAAACAAATCGAGCTCATTTTTGAAAATTAAAAGAAAAATTGTAAAATTCTATTTAGTGTCAAATATTTAAAATTAAAAATAATAACAACAGAAATATTGGTAAAATAACTCGCAAACAGGATACCATGTCAAGTATATAAATTTTCAAGAATATTAGTTAATACTATAATATTTTAATTGATAATTAATTTTAGTTTTCCAATTAATAATACAAATAATTAATATAATAATATATGATTAATTATTATATTGATCATATATTATAAATTGTTTATTAAAGCATAATTAATAATCATATTTCTATTTCTGTTCTCTTATATTTAATAATTATATACTAATATACAATATTCACAAAACGCAATGTAATTTATTGAAAAAATACATAAATAATAGAAAAAATAAATTATTAGCGTCCTGTAAATTTCTTTCTCTCTTTTTATCCTTGTCGATCAGAAAAAGTCGATATCTCGATTCCCTACTGCCTCTCCTGCTAGCATTAGGTCTATTCGTTCTAACTGTACTTTCTTACACTTTCTGCATTTGAAATATTCATAGTTACGTACTCTCTTAAAATGATATAAAAGGAAAACGAGCAAAATATTTAGAAAGCGCAATTGATACAGAAAGCGAACCTAAATTATCAACGTAATAAATTACATTTGACAGTCATTTACATGAACGTATGCTTAAAAATTAATTTGATATGCTGCATTCACAATAAGTTGGAACGAAAAAAAAGTAGAATAAATCAAAGTTAAGCATTTCTTGGGAGAGCAAATAATTAAAAGATTTGAATTGATAAATGATTATATTTATATACGATAAAAATCGGAGCAAAATTGAAAGCAAAAGAATACTTGCAATATTAATTGTGTAAAAATGCTTCCAAATAATAAATATTTAATAACAAAAATTTAATATTAATAAATATTTAATTATAAATTTAATAATAAATTTAATAATAAATTCAGTAGCACAGTATTCTTGGTTTTGCCTTCTTATTTAAAAAGAATTATGTCTGAGAGATTCCTAGATAACAATATTGCTTGGCAATTTATAGCCAAACATTATGGTCCTCATTTAATATAAAGTTTATCAGGATTGATAGCCGGTTTTATTATCGAAGTAACGCGAATAAATGACAAAACTTTAAACTTAATTATCAAAGAATTATCTCTCACATAAAAATTTATTTTTAGAAAAATCCAATATTATGGGAATAGAATGAAATTAAAATTCCAAAAAATTGGAATATAAATGGAATTTCTTAAAAAATTGATTAAAATTTAATAAAAAAATATAGATACGAAAGAAAAATTTAACAAATATTTGCATGAAAAATTAAACGTATTGATATTTTCCCGTAAATTTAAAGCAAAGTTTGTACCTAAACAGAGTTTACAATTTTCCATATAAATTACATACGACATGCAATAAAAGAATTGAGGGAAATTATGCAGATTTAAAACACTTAACAAAATTTAAAAATTCAAAATTAAGGAGCCAATCAATAAATCGTTACATACCTGGTATGTGTTGTCAAAGCTGTCATACATAAACCGTGTAATAAGTGACGTCTTCCCGACTGCAATAAAAAAAAATTGCATGGCTCATTTATTCAATTCTCATTTGTAACTTTAAATTCCCCTCAAACTTGCATCTCAAAATCCCACAGCTTTACGACTTTATTTGAATTTTTCATTCTCAAGACTCTCGGGGGAAATTATCTTTCTATCATAAATTTGCATCTTTCTTGCATTACGATCCACCGATTAAATCTTTATTTTATTAACAAAATTAATACCTAAAATTAATACCTAAAATTCCTCGCTATAATAATAATGATAATAGCTGTCAGGAGAGCGTTCAACTCGAAAAAGAGACTCGAGAGACGCTTTAACTCATATGGCAACATTATAATATTACAACAATATTCTGTGCTGAAAAAATCCCCGTATTTAAATGCGCCTATCGAGATGCGACCCGACATACATTTACTCGATGGAGCATTTAAGGATGTTTTGTATGTACAATCTCAGCAAAAAGTAGCTGAAAATCAATATTGACGAATATATCCATTTTTGGTGTATTTTGAGAAATTAGGAAATTGTGAAATTAAGAAATATTAAATTTAGAAATTAAGAAATCGTGTGGAATATTACAATTTGATCTTAGCTACAGTGCAGAGATGTATTTTTTAATATTTATTGCGTTTTTACTGAAATATTCCGAATTTTATTAATCGAAATGATTAACTTTTGGCAAAGAATTTCGCCTTGTGACAGATACGTGGCTAACTTGATTGAATTATATTTAATATCTTTTTAACCAGTTAGTACTTGTATAATATTATTCGACCAAATATTTCCTCTGTATCTAAACTTTTGCAAATTTTCAACAAATTCTGAATATTATTTCCATGTGTTTTTGTCATTTGAATCGACATGGTTGAACGTTTCCCATAAGAATACAAATTAATTCGATACAAATTAAAATCCTTATAACTTGTGAATGTTTTAGTGAATCGATTGAAAAATTGTACTGAAGGTTCTAAACATATATAAGGACATTCTGTACAATTTTCATTAAATTCTCAATATTGAAAATAGGTACAAAACATCCTTAAATATAACCAACGATAAATAAACAATTGTATGCTTTGATAATAAATATTTAATATTTAACCATGTTAATAAAAATAAAAAGATAATGCTTGAAAAAATCTTGAAAAAAATATTTTTTTTCAAAATTTCATTAATATGGTTAAATAAAGTTTTTTTTTATCTAATGTCCTATGAAACATTTTTGTGAAACATTATTTGACATTTTAAATAATTTTCATGTGTAAAGTTTCATGAAAATCAAACATTTTTCATAAAAACACAAGTCAATTTGGTGCAAATTAAAATCCTTATAACTTGTGAACGCTTTAGTGAATCGATTGAAAAATTGTACCAAAGATTCTAAACATATGTAAGGACATTCTGTATTCATTTCAATCTTCATGAAATTCTCATATTTTTAAAATAGGTGCAAAACATCCTTAAATGTATCCAACGATAAATAAACAATCTTATGGTTTGATAATAAATATTTAACCACAATAATAAAAAATAAAAAGATAATGCTTGAAAAAATCTTTTTTTTTTTCAAAATTTCATTAATATGATTAAATAAAAGTTTTTTCATCTAATATCCTATGAAACATTTTCATGAAACTGTTTGACATTTTGAATAATTTTATAAAATTTTATCCTTCTAACTTATGAACACTAGTGAAAATCGATTGAAAAATTCTAAGATTCTAAACATACATAAGGACATAGGACATTCCATATTCATTTCAATTTTCATGAAATTCTCAATATTTTTAAAATAGGTACAAAACATCCTTTAATGTATTCAATCTTGAAAAAAATAATTTTTTCAAAATTTCATTAATATGATTAAATAAAGGTTTTTTTCATCTAACATCCTATGAAACATTTTCATGAAACTGTTTGAATAATTTTATAAAATTCTATCCTAACTTATGAACACTAGTGAAAATTGATTGAAAAATTCTACCGAAGATTCTAAACATACGTAAGGACATTCATTTCAATTTTCATGAAATTCTCAATATTTTCAAAACAGGTGTAAACCATCCTTAAATGTATCCAATCTTGAAAAAAATAATTTTTTCAAAATTTCATTAATATGATTAAATAAAGATTTTTTCATCTAATTTTGACATTTTGACATTCCATATTCATTTCAATTTTCATGAAATTCTCAATATTTTCAAAACAGGTACAAAACATCCTTAAATGTATCCAATCCTGAAAAAAATAATTTTTTTCAAAATTTCATTAATATGATTAAGGTAAATCAAGATTTTTTCTAATATCCTATAAAACATTTTCATGAAACTGTTTGAATAATTTTATAAAATTCTATCCTAACTTATGAACACTAATGAAAATCGATTGAAAAATTCTACCGAAGATTCTAAACATACGTAAGGACATTCTGTATTCATTTCAATTTTCATGAAATTCTCAATATTTTCAAAACAGGTACAAAACATCCTTAAATGTATCCAATCCTGAAAAAATAATTTTTTTCAAAATTTCATTAATATGATTAAGGTAAATCAAGATTTTTTTCTAATATCCTATAAAACATTTTCATGAAACTGTTTGAATAATTTTATAAAATTCTATCCTAACTTATGAACACTAATGAAAATCGATTGAAAAATTCTACCGAAGATTCTAAACATACGTAAGGACATTCTGTATTCATTTCAATTTTCATGAAATTCTCAATATTTTCAAAACAGGTACAAAACATCCTTAAATGTATCCAATCCTGAAAAAAATAATTTTTTTCAAAATTTCATTAATATGATTAAGGTAAATCAAGATTTTTTCTAATATCCTATGAAACATTTTCATGAAACTGTTTGAATAATTTTATAAAATTCTATCCTAACTTATGAACACTAATGAAAATCGATTGAAAAATTCTACCGAAGATTCTAAACATACGTAAGGACATTTCGTATTCATTTCAATTTTCATGAAATTCTCAATATTTTCAAAACAGGTACAAAACATCCTTAAATGTATCCAATCCTGAAAAAAATAATTTTTTTCAAAATTTCATTAATATGATTAAGGTAAATCAAGATTTTTTCTAATATCCTATGAAACATTTTCATGAAACTGTTTGAATAATTTTATAAAATTCTATCCTAACTTATGAACACTAATGAAAATCGATTGAAAAATTCTACCGAAGATTCTAAACATACGTAAGGACATTCTGTATTCATTTCAATTTTCATGAAATTCTCAATATTTTCAAAACAGGTACAAAACATCCTTAAATGTATCCAATCCTGAAAAAATAATATTTTTTTCAAAATTTCATTAATATGATTAAGGTAAATCAAGATTTTTTCTAATATCCTATAAAACATTTTCATGAAACTGTTTGAATAATTTTAAAAAATTCTATCCTAACTTATGAACACTAATGAAAATCGATTGAAAAATTCTACCGAAGATTCTAAACATACATAAGGACATTCTGTATTCATTTCAATTTTCATGAAATTCTCAATATTTTCAAAACAGGTACAAAACATCCTTAAATGTATCCAATCCTGAAAAAAATAATTTTTTTCAAAATTTCATTAATATGATTAAGGTAAATCAAGGTTTTTTCATCTAATATCCTATGAAACATTTTCATGAAACTGTTTGAATAATTTTATAAAATTCTATCCTAACTTATGAACACTAATGAAAATCGATTGAAAAATTCTACCGAAGATTCTAAACATACGTAAGGACATTCTGTATTCATTTCAATTTTCATGAAATTCTCAATATTTTCAAAACAGGTACAAAACATCCTTAAATGTATCCAATCCTGAAAAAAAATAATTTTTTTCAAAATTTCATTAATATGATTAAGGTAAATCAAGATTTTTTCTAATATCCTATGAAACATTTTCATGAAACTGTTTGAATAATTTTATAAAATTCTATCCTAACTTATGAACACTAATGAAAATCGATTGAAAAATTCTACCGAAGATTCTAAACATACGTAAGGACATTTCGTATTCATTTCAATTTTCATGAAATTCTCAATATTTTCAAAACAGGTGCGAAACATCCTTAAACACGCTCAACGCGCGAGGTAAGCGAAACAAGGGTGAATTGAGAAGACGGCGACGCGTTATCGGCGGCGATGGAGAATATTGATCTATAACCTAGAAGGGCCATCGGGCGAAGGGTAGTCACCCCTCGATCGGGCCTGCTGGAACCGGGTCTCGCGTCCCACTTGGGGGGAGATCGATCCGTCCTCGGGGGAAACAGCGCGAACACGCGAACGAACACACACTTGTCAGCGATTGTCGCCGATACTGGGCCGACACTCACCGCTCTGCTCGCCGAGAAAGACGAGCTTGAACTTCCGCAAGGGGTTGCCGAAATCGCCCGAGGACGACATGTTTCTCGCCTCTCTCTCTCTCGCTTCAAGCGGATACTCTGGCAGGCCTCAAGTGGCTTCCGGTAAAACGACGCAGGCAACGATAACGCGCTCAATGGCCGGTTCGCCGAGTCATTTAAGCGATCAGCTGCGCCGGCTGATTCAACAGTCCTCTGGCTCTAGCTCTCTCTCTCGGGGTTCCACTCGGGCCCGACAGCTTGACAGCTCGCGACGCTAGCTTCGATGCCACTCCTTGCGGCCACGTTTAACCGGGAAGTGACGTAGCGACGACTGGAGAGCGAAGTGGAGAACGCGGCGCCACCCATTTCCGAGAAGGGAAAGCGAGTTTGGTGGAACGAAAGTGCGGGTTTCCATGTGAGCCGTGTTCCCCTGGACGGACCAATCGGGAATCGTTTCGAAGCCATAGACGTAATAATGTGTAGATTTCGCGGTTGAAAAAAAGTTACACGAATTTTAGAACATGCCTTATTATTAAAATATTATGTAGAATATTATATAAGTTATTAAAATATATTACCCGATATTATATATTAATTATATTAATATTATATTAATTATTAAATAATATTGTATATATATATATATATAGTATAATATATATTAATTAATAGAAAATATTGTATTAATATATATTAATTATATTAATATTATATTAATATATATTAATTATAATATTATTATTAATATTATACATTAATATTATTATATATTATTATTATTATTATTAATATTATACATATTATTAATATTATTATTATTAATATTATTATTATTAATATTATTATTATTAATATTATTAATATTATTATTAATATTATTATTATTAATATTATATATTAATATTATTATATATTATTATTATTATTAATATTATACATTAATATTATTATTATTATTAATATTATTAATATTATTAATAATATTATTAATATTATTATTAATATTATTATTATTAATATTATTATATATTATTATTACATATTTAATATACATATTATTACATATTTAATATTAATCACACATCATCCATCGCCACGTACCATTTTACTACGTAATTTAGTATAATTTTTATCACAAAGATTTGAAAATAAATTATAACACAAAAAATATTCTAGTTTATTTTTAAACATTAAATATTATAAATATTAAAATTAAAATTAAAATTTCGCTCAATTAATAATAACATCGACGAGATACTATTCTATTAAAGACCGACAGCCCTGGGTAAATTTTTGTAACCACCAAGTGGATCCGGAGATAATAGAAGATTGATGATATTATCGGCCGTTTTGATTATATTTCAGACAATTATAAGAGTCATTTAAATCGAGTATTTTAGATCATTCTGCTATTGTTTTATTATCGAAAATGTATAAATCCTTTACATATCTGTTTCAAAAATAACAAATTATGTATGAAATCGTTATTTTATTATCGACAATGTAAAGATTTTGTTACCTACAGTAGCATTTTGTACTTTTTTTTGTGTTACACTAAGTCCCATAAGACCATCGGTCTTTAATAATATCTCGTCGGTGATAATAATAATAATTTAAAATAATAATTTAAAAAAAATATATATATATATGGCCTGCTTTTAAGTGATTCCTGAAAGCGATGCTCCCTCTATGAACATTGAAAACATAGACAAACTACAAACTACAAAGCCAATGTCCATGAATGTTCTCATAATATATAATGTGCATAATTTCTGGTTTCGTTTCGTGCTATGTGCACGAAATGCCGGTAACACCAGAGTATAAGATACTTATGTAGATAAATTATATAGTATGTTATAAATTATAGTAAATAAATTATTCAAACGCGAAAGATACTGTAATCTTCCGATGTAATGTTCAAAGATGCAATAAATATTTTTTTATATTTATTGCCATATTTATATATTTTTATTTAAAACACAAAACACAAAATGCCTGCTGTGAAATGAAAACATTTTTAACCGTATTTCTGTAAATCTTAATTAGCAGTAAGCTGATCATTGATATTTATTAATCATTTTTTTAATTATTTAAAAATTTAATTATTAATATATGTAAAATTTATCAAATTTAATTACTAATATAATACATGTAAAATTTATCAAATTTAATTATTAACATGTTATATACATGTAAAATTTATCAAATTAATCACTGATTTTTCTAAAGTTTTTATTAAGATTCAAAAAATATTTTAAATGTCTCTTCCTTTATATAAAATATAAAGAATTCATAGTTCCATTTTAATATAGTTAACATGATTTATATATTTTTATTATAATTTTTATACCAGCATAATATTTTTATACTTAATACTTTACATAATACAATGTACTAAATTATCAAATTTAATATAATTACAAAATAATATTACTATTAATAAAGAGATTGTATGCATAGTGTTTTTTATATAGTTTTTAATCATTTTCAATCACTATGCATTTCTATCCAATATATTCTCTTCTTCGAGTTCTTGGATTATTATGGTTTATTGTATTTCTTTGTGTTAAAATCATAAGGATTACCATTATTTGTCATGCTTATACCTTCCTATGAAGTCCATCGAAATATTTTCTATGGACATTTTATTCTCTCGGGTACAGATATTCAAATCACTCAGAGAGAGAGAGAGAGAGAGAGGAGAAGAGAGGATTTGAGATATTCAAATCACTGTAGTTGCCTTTTTTCTATTTTCTCAATTACTGTCTCTCTTTCTTTCATTTTGTTCAAAAATATTAATATAATTAATGTAACATATACAGGGTGTATCTGAAATGATGCACTAAACTTTAGGAGCATATTCTAGAGGTCAAAATAAGACCTTTTTTTCTTATGAACATAAGTTCGTAAATGAACCCTCCTCCGAGCTGAATATATGTGAAATTGACCAAACACCCGCAACGCAAATTTATTTATCTCTCAAAAGAGAGAGATAGGTTAACGTCAAAACCAAGGTTAAATAATATTTTTTTTTTTTTTAATACAGTCAATTTTCAATTTTTTCCCAAATTAGGAACCTCTAGCTCAGAAGGAGGTTCATTTGCAAACCCATGTTCATAGGAAAAAAAATCTTATTTTGATCTCTCAGAATACGTTTCTAAAGTTTAGTGCAGTAAAGTTTATTTCCCTGTATATATTATTTTTCGTGTAATTTACAAAAAAGAATTTACAATCGTAAATATAATTTTATATAATATAATTATAATCATAATTATATTACATTTTACAATTAAAATATTTATGTTAGATATATTGAAAATACAATTATAACTATTTACAATTGTACCTATTTATAATTTACAATTTACAAATTTATGATGTTATCAATATCAAATAATAATATTTCATTTATTCAAATATTTAATAACATCGATATCAGAATTTGATATTGATAGCATTAACATTTGAATTTAATATTATATTTGATTTAATACACATATATTTTTAAGATTTAAAATAAGATATAACATGTTATTGTTATGTTATTTCTTAAAAATTAATAATTATGCAATTTCTTTAATATTTCTGGAGATAATTTTGATAATTTAAATTTCACTTTTAAAACATTTTTATTAAAACATGTTATATTTATTTTTACAATGTTTTTCAAAATAAATTCTACTTAATTAAAATAATTTTAATTCGGATTATTGGAATATTAAAAGAAAGAATGAATCTTTCTTAATAGCCCTAACAATCCTACTATTATAGAATTCTAATGATCTTAAGAGCCCTATCAACCCTAATATTAATAAAAGAATTCTGAATGATATTACTTAAAAGCCCTAACAACCCTACTTCCTGATTAACTAAAATTATTCGAGATTTGAGGAACCTATTTCTAATCAACAACTCACCTAATTATGTATATATATTTTAATCATGTGCCCTAACCGCGTGCCCTAACCGCGTGCCCTAATCGCGTGCCCTAATTGCATGCCCTAACCGTACTCTACAGGGCAGTTGAATCTATTGTTCGTTGATCCTGACTTTCTTTCTCGATCTCTAATCAGAGATCGAAGAAGGAGATAATTACTCCTTCTTTTGCCGGATAATTACCAGCAAAGGAGCGTGAAATATTTACGCTCATTTAGTAACGATCGTTCGATTTCATGATCGTTCGTTCGTAAATTTTAAATATAACTTTTAACTGAAATAAAGCCAAATTACTACAAATTTCTATAAATTATATTTTATAATAAAATACAAAATTAATGTGTATATTTATCATATTACAAATTATTTAATTAATTAATTATTTGGCTTTATATTAAGTTAAAGTAAAATTTAAAAATAATATCTACAAACAAATTCTACGATGGATGAGTTATGAGTAATTAAAAAATAAATGCGTATTATAAGAATAAATTAAAAGCATTAAAAATTGATAAAATTAAGAATTGTTAATGGGTGTTTGTTATTTAATAAATTAGACAAAATCTTTACAAAAAAATATTTTTTTGATCTCTTCTTTTTTAAATTAATATTTCAATATATTATCGCAATGTAAAGCATAAGTTCGAAAGAACTTATTAAAATTATTTAATTTAATTTATTTAATTTAATCCATCCTAGCTCATCCATTTTAAGGTAACGGATTTATCTACAATCTACAGCTACATCTGCAATCTCTACGAATCCGTTACCTTAAAGTTAAATAAAATATTTTTTTCACTCACCGACACTGATGCGCAACAGCGGAGTTGTTGTTATCGAAGCTAGTTGTCTGTAACATACAAATATAAAATTCATTTAATAATAATGCTCACAAAATGCAATTAATGTTTAAAAAAATTTTTATCGCGCGGAATTTTATATGCGATGTGTAAAATAATAAGCAGATAAACACGTATGGAAAAATTTTATAAATTTTTGAAACTGTTTTGTGAATAGAAAATTTTATATGGCTTTCATAAAAATCTTTCTCTTTAAATCATTTAAATAATAAGATCAAATTATTGTTCATTTAAAACAAGTTAACGATTTATAACAATTAATATATAAATAATAATATTCACCATCAGGTTGTTCCGCCGGTGCAGGATGCCTCTCCCAGGCCTCCTCCTCCTCTCAGGTTGTTGACGCGCGATACTTTTAACACTCCCGCACTCGCGAGCGATATTTTTATATCGCTTTTCGTTATTTTACGCGCGATACTGAACGACACTCCCGCACTATTTCGATGCGATTAAAATTTTTATATTTGATCGCGCGATGTATATACTTAATATATATATACTTTTAACGGCACTCCCGGTTTTGATACGAGCGAAAGTCCTATTTCACTTACGAAAATTCACTTCGAGTCAAAACGCGACGACGCGAAAATACTACAACGCGAAAACGCGACGCGTTGACGAAGCGCTTGCCGTCCGCGACACGTTGACGGCACCGACGAAGCGAAAGGGTACTTGGCTTCTCATTCAGGCACCTTAAGATTTATCATAAATTGGAAAATTTATGATAAATCTCAAGGAACCGTCCAGGTACTAAGCCCTCCCACCGCGACAAGGTGTACCCCATGGGAGGGTTATATTATATTATATATAATTTTATATATAATATAATATATAAATTTTATAACTTATAAAAGTATGGATGACTTACATCTTATTGATCCATCCATTTCCAAGATCTTCCTTTTTTCTTTCGTTTCACTTTGTCCTCATGGCAGTCCAATTCTGGTTGCACTCATTTGAATTCTACGTTGCACTTACCCTCATTCACGAAAAGTTCCTTGTTTTACTTGCAATTGTGGTTGGAGAAAGAATTTAATAATATATGGAACGTCTCACATCACTCTACCTCACTGCTCGAGAGTCATTGACCGAATGATCGTAAGTCAGAAACATTATCACAGTACTGTTTATATCGTCAAGGTTGACTACGTAAGAAAGAATTTGATAATATGTAAAAAAATTCTTTCGTCTCTACTCAAGGTTATTGTGCGAATGATAATAAAGCCGTGTCACATGTTAACAATAGCGCGATACTGTTTATCAAGATCGAACACGGTGTTATTGATAAGTTTTTCGTTACTGAAATATTTTCTGTAATATAAAATATTTGTGTGCGGAATATTAAATTATATAAGTATTTTAATTTAGTGATTAAGATTAATTGAACATTTATTAAATCATTCGTTTGGAAATCTTTCGTTATGCTAATTATTTGCATCTATAATTCGATTGCTTTACTTCGTGTTCTCTCACAATTATGTTATATCCCCCACAATTATATTTAGATTGTCAAGTAGAATAATAAAGTAACACGGATGATATATGTGACTCTAAATATTAAAATAATAATTATTGTTCGTAAAAATTGCAAACATCGATGCGATTATTTAATATGTTGTATTTCTATCATTTTATCGATTCTTGATTAAATTATATATTGTTTAATTAAGAAGGGTTGAGAATATTTAAAGCATTGGTCGAAATATATTTAATTCTAATATTGTTAAGGAAACAGCATTATAATAAACATCAATATGATCAAAATATCATAATATATTTAATTCTCTTGTCCCTTTTCATGTATCCCTTGTTTCAATTTTCATTCGTAATAACGAATGATTACGATTCGATAAATATTTATGGTTGCGATACAGTTTCATGTTGCTTATTAAAAATTAATTAATTTTTAATTATTAATATTTATTAGCAAATTATGTTTAATACTAATTATAATCGTGTTTAATATAAAAATTACAATATACGAAGCGTTTTTCACCACTACTTTATTACTCGAGAGTCATCGTGCGAATGATGACAAAGCCATAACGTATAGTGT
The DNA here is from genome assembly GCA_030586385.1 of Camponotus fellah. Lineage (NCBI taxonomy): Eukaryota > Metazoa > Arthropoda > Insecta > Hymenoptera > Formicidae > Camponotus > Camponotus fellah. Next base: position 2,249,453 of record JAPIVC010000450.1, on the reverse strand, counting down.
ACTACTGTTTATATTTTATATTGCTAAAGCCGAACACCGTGTTATCGGCAATTCGTTGAAATATTTTATATATTATAAAATATACATTAACGAGAAATATTAAATAACAAAAATACTTTAATTTATTGATTATTAATTAAACAATTTCTCACGGAGCATTTCGTTACGTTAATTATTTGCATCTGTAATTCGATTGTTTTACTTCGTGTTTTCTCATAATGGAAATTACATTTAAATTGTCAAGTAGTACGACAAAGTAACATGGGTGAAATATATTTCACTCTAAGTATTAAAATAATAATTATTGTCCGTAAGAGATCACAATCCAAGTGATTATTTATTAATATCTTGTATTCCTATCATTTTATCGATTCTCGATTAAATTGTATATTGTTTAATTAATAAGAATTGAGAATATTTAATGCATTGGTCGAAATATATTTAATTCTAATATTGTTAAGGAAATATCATTATTATAAGCATCAATATGATTAAAGGAACATAACATAATTAATTTTCTTATGCCCTTTTATGTATCCCCTGTTTCAATTTTTATTCGGAATAATGAATGATTACGATTCGATAAATTTATCTTATTAATTAAACAATATACAATTTAATCGAGAATCGATAAAATGATAGGAATACAAGATATTAATAAATAATCACTTGGATTGTGATCTCTTACGGACAATAATTATTATTTTAATACTTAGAGTGAAATATATTTCACCCATGTTACTTTGTCGTACTACTTGACAATTTAAATGTAATTTCCATTATGAGAAAACACAAGTAAAACAATCGAATTATTTATGATTGCGATACAGTTTCATGTCGCTTATCAAAATTAATTAATTTTTTAATTAATAATTTTATAGCAAATTATGTTTCGATACTAATCGTAATCGTATTTAATAAGAAAATTAATTATAATATTCGAAGAGTTTCTCACTACTTTATTATTCAAGAGTCACCGTGCGAATGATGACAAAGCGGTAATGTATAGCACGCTACTGTTTATATTTTATATCGTTGCCGAAATATTTTATATATTATAAAATATACATTAACATGGAATATTAAATTATGGAAGTATTTTAATTTATTCATTAAAATTGATTATTTATTAAACAATTTATCACGGAGCTAATTATTTGAATTTCGATTATTTTATTCGATTATTTTATTGCACTTTCTCGAAGTCAAATTCTATAATATTTAGTTTTGCATTTTAAAAGATTAACTTATAGCGAGCCAAATAAATAAATAAGTAAATAATAGCATGAAAAGAGAGTACATATTAATATTTTTATATAATAAATTATTATTAATTAAATTATTTATATTTTTATTTATATTATTTATATTATCAGAGAGACATACAGGGTGAGTTTTAATGTTTGTGTCAATCTTTTTATCATGCTGGAGATTACCGACTGCATAATAAATTGATTGGTACATAAATGTCATTATATTCGTTCGTAATCATTTTTATCAAAAAATTAATAAAAATTAATCACAATATGAAATTATTTGAAAAATAAAAATTTATAAACAACGCTATATCCATATTTAATCTACTATTAAATCTTTCTGGCATTAGACAATAATAATATCAATCCTAATAATGATAGAACATTTTTAACGAAAAAAAGAAAAGATACATTTCTTTCATTTAAATATATATTATTTAAATTAATTCGACTTTAAAGAAGCGTTCATCGTTGAATTACTATCAAAATCATTGCTTTCGGAAATTGCCAGGAAAACCTGGGATTAGTCCTTCAATCTTACAATAAAAATTCCCAGTTTTTAACAGGGCACCGAACTAGATGTCGCGAATGGATCTCATAAGAACCGGTGAGAAATAATTCTCCATGATGAAAATCGTTTCGATTCCTCAACGATACGAGTCACGCAACTTACATTAACGTTTATTTAATGGAAGGAATAATGATAACGCTTTTATTAAAATGACAATCTCGTCTAAGAATGCGAAAAGAATGTGAGAAAAATACGGTGATTTCGCAACCATAATTTATTAATTTATTTATAAATATTTTCCGATACAAAATTCGTAAATACACTGAAAAAACAAATTATTAAATTCATAATAATTTACTCACGATTCTATAATATCGAAGATGATTGTTAAATTTTGTAATGTTAATATTTAATCGTTGACTTATCACATTTTCACTCTCTTATTCGAAATTTCTTTATATTTAATTAGCAATATTTAGGAATATTATCTGACGAGAGGGACAGCGATAAAATTCATTTGTTAAAATAATAATCTTGTATAAGGACGCGAAGGGAAAACGGAAAGAACACGGTATTTTCGCAATCATAATTTAATAATTTATTTTAAGAATATTCAGTTCCGTGCAATATGAAATTCATAAATAAATAAAGCTAACGGAAAGGATATCATTCAATTTATAATAAATTGATTCGCGAGTCTGTAACGAAGGCGTTTGTCAAATTTTATAATGCTTATACACTGAGCAACAAAATTATCGCAACAAACATTTTTATCAAAATTTCACTCAATTTTAAATAATCATAACTCCGCGAAAAATGGTCGTATCAGAAAATTTTTTTTTTTTATTTTAAATTTTGAAGTCTCTATTTTAAAGAGAATTTGTCATATTTTGGCTTCCTCCTTTCCTCCCTCCCGCCATCTCCTTAAAAGTGAGGTCATGTTTTATTTTAAAAAGTTTGTATTTTGACGCGCTCCAAGGGGTGCAATGAATTTTTCTCGCACATAAAAAATCGTTATAAAAATTACCGTAGAATATATATTTTTCCGCACAAATTAAAAAAAAATTTAAATCTGTACGATTTTTTTTGGCGGAGTTATGAATATTGACATGTCAAAGTTACCCATGTATCTTTGTTAGTCTGTTTATGCCTGTTACCGCCAGCATTAGCGTTACCCGATGCACACCACGAGGAGGTTGCTGGTCGGATTTTGTGCATCGTGTGTGTGTGTTCGCTCTCCCTGTTATTTTTACTTTTCCGACTTTCTCACATATCATCTTTTATCTTTAGATAATTTATTTTTTCTCATTTGTGCTATTTTATTCTGCTTTTATTTTATGATTTTTATGATTTTTATTAATTTATCTTTTTTTGTTGCTTGGTATTGTGTGTGATTTGTTTTTTTTTTTGCGGCGCTGGTTGCTCTGCCTTTGTTTTTATCTTTACAGGACATTTTTTATTACGTTTATTCTTCTGGACATTTGTTTTTTCACCATGTAAGATTTGGAGCTACATATTTGGACTGTTATGCTTCTCCATCATGCTAGAGGCTCATCTGTACATGCGTCTCTTACGTCTTTGCCCGTTTTACTTCCTTTTTTTTTGCAATCACGCTCTTCACGCTTCGATATCATAGGTGAGCGACATGTCATTCCGTCGTTTTTTGCGAGAGTTAAATTTAAATTTTTATTTACAAATTATAATTATGCGTCTCATCATTCTTTCTGCAATTCTGCGTTTTTTGTAACACACTAAAATGACCACCTGTTTTTACTTGATTTGATTTTGCCCTATGTTTGCAATCTCTTTTGATATTTATTATTATTGTAATTTGTGAGACTCTTTTTCTTTTTCTGTTTTTATTGAAAATGATCCAGATCCGGATCGAAATGTTTGTCTTTCCTTGAATATAACTGTTAATTTGAAATTATTTGTTGTCATTTTTTTTGTTTTTGTTTTGCGTTATCTTTGCGCTGTGGTTTCCTGCCTATTGACTTTTAATATTTATATCATACAACCACTTTTGAATTAATATTATTTTTTTTTCTAATGAATTTATTTAATAGGCTTAACAATCCTACATCCTGATTAACTAAAATTATTCGAGATTTGAGGAACCTATCTCTAATCATCACTTCACCTAATCATGTATATTTTAATCACGTGCCCTAACCGCGAGCCCTAACCGCGTGCCCTAACCGCATGCCCTAACCCCTACTCTTCAGGCCAGTCGAACCTATTTTTCGTTGATCCTGACCACTTTCTTTCTCAATCTCTAATCAGAGATCGAAGAAGGAGATAATTACTCCTTCTTTTGCCGGATAATTACCGGCGTGAAATATTTACGCTCATTTAATAACGATCGTTCGATTTCACAATCGCTTAAATACTGAATATAACTTTATTTTAACTGAAATAAAGCCAAATTACTACAAATTTCTACAAATTATATTTTATAATAAAGTACATAATTAATGTGTGTATATTTATCATATTACAAATTATTTAATTAATTAATCATTTGGCTTTATATTAAGTTAAAATAAAGTTTAAAAACAATATTTACAAACAAATTCTACGATGGATGAGCTATGAGCAATTAAAAGATAAGTGCGTATTATAAGAATAAATTAGCATCATAAATTGATAAAATTGATAATTGTTAATGCGTGTTCTTTATTTAATAAATTAGACAAAAAATCTTTACAAAAAAATATTTTCTTAATCTCTTCTTTTTTTAATTAATATTTCAAAATATTTTCGCAAAGCATCTATTAATTTAATTTAATAATATAAGCATTAATTTAATTTCATAATATTTAATTAATTTAATTTAATTTATTTTATTTAATCCATCCTAGCTCATCCATTTTAAGGTAACGGATTTATCTACAATCTACAATCTACATCGACATCTGCAATCTCTACGAATCCGTTACCTTAAAGTTAAATAAAAGTTTCTTTTCACTCACCGGCACTGATGCGCAACAGCGGAATTGTTGTTATGGAAGCTAGTTGTCTGTAACATACAAATATAAAATTCATTTATAATAATGCTCACAAAATGCAATTAATATTTAAAACAATTTTTATCGTGCGGAATTTTATATTTAATGTGTAAAATAATAAGCAGATAAACGTATGGAAAAATTTTATAAATTTTTGAAATTGATTTTTAAATAGAAAATTCTATATGACTTTTATAAAAATCTTTCCCTTTAATTTATTTAAATAATAAGATCGAATTATTGTTCGTTTATAACAAGTTAACGATTTGTAACAATTAATATATAAATAATAATATTCACCATCAGGTTGTTCCGCCGATGCAAGATGCCTCTCCTAGACCTGCTCCTCCTCTCAGATCATCAGGATTGTTGCATCGATCTATAACATACAAAAGAAGATTCTAATATAGCAGCGTCCAAAATAATTAATAATTAATAAAAAAATTATTGTATACATTGAATTTTAAATTCAATGCATACAATAATAGCAGATTAATAAAATAATTCTATAAATTTAAAGAACATTACTAATAATTCTCTTATAACTTTATAAAAGCTTACACCTTTATAAGATTATAGCTTTAATTTAAAAATCTTTTTCTTTAATTCTCTCTTATTTAAATATAAATAAAAATATAAATAAAAAATATAAATAAAAACATCAAATTAATTGTTGCGATTAATTGTTTAATTGTTTAATTTAAATTATAATAAATGTATTTAATATTTAATATATAATTACAAATAAATAAATTGCTTACCAGAAGGTTGCTCTACTGATGCCTCTCCTAGGCCTCCTTCTCCTCTCAGTCTTGAACGCGCGATACTTTACGACACTCCCGCACTCACGAGCGATATTTTTATCGCTATTTTCGCACTTTTACACGCGATACTAAACGGCACTCCCGCACTATTTTGATGCGATTAAAAATTTCGAAGCGCTTGTCGTCCACGGTACGTTGACGACACCGACGACGCGAAAGGGTACTTAGCTTCCCATTCAGGCACCTTAAGATTTATCATAAATTGAAAAATTTAAGATAAACCTCAAGGCACCGTCCAGGTACTAAGCCCTCCCACCGCGACAAGGTGTACCCCATGGGAGGGTTATATTATATTATATATAATCTTATATATAATATAATATATAATTAATTTTGTAATATACTATATAAATTTTAATTCGCAAATATAAACAATAAATAAAAATATAAAAGATAAGAGAAAATCTATTGTATAAAGCTATGTCCAAATAATTGTTAGAGAAAGAATTTGATCAACACGACAAGAAAACTAGCGATTAAGAGCCGATAGCGGATGGTAATGCCTAAAAATTCTTCAATTATACGCGAAAATTTAAACGAGAACGAGGCATATGCATATATTTTACTTGGTGCATTTACCAAGATATAGATTCTCATTTTTGAGAATTCTATAAAAACCCTCTTTACCCCCTGGAGAAACGTAGACGAGAAAAATAACGGGGCGAACCAAGTAAAATATATGCATATGCCTCGTTCTCGTTTAAATTTTCGCGTATAATTGAAGAATTTTTAGGCATTACCATCCGCTATCGGCTCTATCATAGTTGTTTTCTTGTCGTGTTGTTTTAATACATATAGAGCCTAATTCCTTTCAATTTATTTAAAGAATTTGATAATATATGGAACGTCTCACATCACTACCTTACTGCTCGAAGCCCACTGAGGGAATGATCGTAGGTCAAAAACACTACCGCGATACTGTTTATATCGCCAAGGTTGACTATGTAGAGAGAGAATTTGATAATATATGAAAGGTCACTACTTTATTGTTCAAGGTTATTGTGCGAATGATCGTAAGTCATAAAATGTCGTTGAAATATTCTATGTGTGATTGTCGATTAAAAAAATTTAAAGTATTGGTCGAAATTTATTTAATTTTAATAAGTAATTAATTCGTTGTTGAAATATTTTATATATTATAAAATATTAATTAATTTTATATATTATAAAATATACACTAACGGAATATTAAATTAATGAAGTATTTTAATTAATTGATTAAAATTCATTATTTATTAAACAATTTATCACGGAGCCTTTCGTTATGCTAATTATTTGCATCTATAATTTGCTTGTTTTACTTCGCGTTTCTCTCACAATCCAAATTATATTTACATTGTCAAGTAGAACAATAACGCGAATAAAATATATTTGTGATTCTAAATATTAAAATAATAATTATTGTCCGTAAAAATCGCAACGATTATTTAATATTTTGAATTCCTATAATTTAATCGATTCTCGATTAAATTGTATTGTTTAATTAACAAGGATTGAGAAAATTTAAAGCCTTGTTCGAAATATAATTATTTTAACTTATTCATTAAAATTAATTAATTTATTAAACAAGTCACGGAGTCTTTCATGTTAATTATTTGCATCTATAATTCGATTGTCTTACTTCGTGTTCTCTCATAATCCAAATTATATTTAGATTGTCAAGTGAACGATGAAGTAACATGGATGAAATATATTTGACTCTAAGTATTAAAATAATAATTATTGTCTGTAAAGATCGTAAAGATCATAACGATTGAAGTAATTATTTAACAATTTGAATTCCTATCATTTAATCGATTCTCGATTAAATTGTATTTTGTTTAATTAAAAAAATTAATTGAAAAAATTTAAAGCCTTGATCGAAATATATTTAATTCTAATATTGTCAAAAAAATATTATAATAAGCATCAATAATCGAAATATCATAACGTAATTAATTTTTTTATTCTTTTTTACATGTCCCGTTACAATTTTTATCCGCAGTAATGAATGATTGCGATTCGATAAAGATTTATCATTGCGATATAGTTATTTCATGTCGTTCAATTAATTAATTTTTATTAATATTTATAGCAAATTATGTTTGGATATTAATCGTAATCGTGTTTAATAAAAAAATTACAATATATGAAGCGTTTCTTACCGCTTTATTACTCGAGAGCCATCGTGCGAATGATGACAAAGCCATAACATAGCGCGCTACTGTTTACATTTTATATTGCCAAAGAATACCGTGTTATCGAAATATTTTATATATTGATAATGAATGATTGCGATTCGATGAAGATTTATCATTGCGATACAGTTTCATGTTCTTTATTAATTTTTATTAATATTTACAGCAAATTATATTTTTGATGTAAAATTGATTTTTACAAGCAGAAATTATTATTTCAATGATATTTATAGAATCAAATATAATTCGACTGCGACATTCTATTATTTAAATGTAATTTAGATTCAAAACGCACAGCAAAACAATGGAATCATAAAACGAAGTAATTAACATAAAAGCTTCGTGATATATCAATCCTTTAACAAATATTATTTAATTAATCTATATAATCTAAAATACTCCTATACACTTTAACTCCGTATATATTAAAGTACGTAAAATATTTCGGCAATAAAGGGACAATAACACGTTCGGCCTTAGTAGCGTGTTTACAAGTCCTGATATCATTCGTATGGTAACATTCGAGGAGATGCAAAATACTTCATATATTATTAAATTTTCTCTCTAACAATAAAACGAAATCGCGACTAATATTAAAGCATAATTCCTTATGATAATTATTATTAATATTTGCTAAATTTTTAATTGTAATTATTACGCGATCGGGAGTGCCGTGCGAAGTATCTCACGATCGTTGCATATACTAATCTTAATTAACTAATCTTAATCTTGTTTTCGGGAGTGAATGTGAATGCAACAAAAAAAAATAGCAAAGGAGAGGAAAAGCAAGTCTGAAAAAGCACTGGACGACGTACGGAGCAACGATATGCGGTAAGTAATTTATAAATTACGGTAAGTAATTTATAAATTATTTATCATTTATATTCAGACTGTATTATATATATCATTTGTATATTAGATTTGTATATCATTTATGTTCAGATCATTTTATATATTGCTTGTCCTTTTTTTATTTACTCGATAACGATTCTCCCCCCTCTCTCCTCTCTCTTCCTCTCTCCCTTCCTCTCTCCCTCTCTCTCTCTCTTTCTCTCTCTCATTCCAAACTATTTAAATTATTTAAATTTTCAAATTATATTAGTATAATTCTAATCCTATCGTACAGTATCGTATTCTATCCTATCATATGCTAATTATATTTTTTTTCTTATATATATTCTTCACTGTTTTCTGGTGGCACTCATCCTCGTAAATACGATTAATTGCAATTAGCAGAATATGATTAGTTATCATAATCTAATCCCAGGTAGCAAGATGACGTCTTAAAGATGTCTATGACATCATTAAGACGTCATTAAGACGTCATTTGACGTCATTTGACGTCATTCTGCTACTAGGGATACGTGGGACATTTTGCATGTTATTCTCGATCGCGGAATAATCATATAAAATTCGCACTTTATTATATCATAAGAGCAACATTTATACGAGATTAAAATTAATAATAAAGCAGAACGAATAGCATTAGTACTATTGATGTATATATATGCATAAAATACAAATCTCGTAAGATCAAAAATTAAAGTCATGAAAAATCGTGATATAACTATTGTTTAATTAATAATTAATTTATACTTGCTTAGAAAAATTTAATCAAAAGATACTTGTTTATTATAATAATTATAATAAAAATTATGTTGTAATATTAGTCACGATCGGTTAGAAAAATAATTTGATAATACAGCGAAGCGGTTCGCACATTACTACTTTATTATTCGAGTGTCACCGTGAGAATGATAACAAAGCCGTGACATGTACATATAGCGCACTTATACGTCGCCAAGGCCAAACATGATATTACTAATTCTCTGTCGAAATATTTTACGTACTACATATACACGCGGAATTTTAAATTATAGAGTTATATTTTATTTTAAATTAATTATTAAACGACGGAACCTTATATTATATTATTTAAATTTATTTGATTGTTTTATCGCGCTTTTCCGAAGTCAAATTTTATAATATTTAGTTTTGCATTTTAAAAGACTGACTTAGAGCGAGATAAATAAATAAATAAATAAATAAATGTTAGAGAAGAAAAAGAAGACACATAAATAAATAAATAAATAATAGCGTGAAAAGAGAAAACATACTAATATCTTTATATAATAAATTATTATTAATTAAATTATTTATATTTTTATTTATATTATTTATATTATCAGAAAGACATACAGGGTGAGTTTTTATGCTTGTGTCAATTTTTGTATCATGCGGGAGATTACCGACTGCATAATAAATTGATCGATACATAAATGTCAATTATTTGGATCGATCTAAGGTCCGAAGATAATATGTACAATTAAAGCAAATTAATAGCTGAAATTATATAGTATGGATTTATTATTATTATTATTAAAGCTACATATTTATTATTATTATTATTATTACTATTATACATATTATATTCGGACCTTCGATACGATCGATTCAAATAATTGACATTTATGTACCGATCAATTTATTATGCAGTCGATAATCTCCCGCATGATAAAAAGATTGATACAAGCATTAAAATTCACCCTGTATATGTTATCCTCTGAGAACATTCGTGGACATGTCCACAGAAGGAGTATCGCTTCTAGGGATTACTTAAAAGCGGGCCATGACATCTTCTCTTTGTTACTAGATATGAACATATCCTGGTTGGACATATCCATCTAATAACGTCGTTTAGTTTATGGCCATTTCCGCCAGTTCCTTTTCCAATCTAGAAACGAATGTTTCGGCCTTTTGTAAAACATGGAGAATCGTTCTATATCGAAGAAGAGGAAGGTTAGTGATTTTCAAGAGTTTATGATAAAATATATGTGAAAATATGCTCATTATTGCTATATTGGAAGCTGTTAGAAAGATATTTCGTTAAAAATTTGACGAATGCAGTATCCAAAAATTATGGATGACATGGATACTTCTAGCTTCACTGTCATCGATTTTACTTGCCGCGTGTTCAGTTTCTGGAAAAAAATATGTGAAATGTGCGAAATTCTGCTAAACCAAATCTATTACATTTTTGTCTTTTCTGCAAATGCTTCTAAATCGATATTTTTTTTACATTATGTTGCGGTTATGTTTATTTTAATAAGACTAGATTAACCTGATTGTATTAAAGTAAAGTAATTAGTCCACAAAAGAATAAAGAAAATTGTGACAAAAATTCATGTATATATACAAGGAGAAAGATTTATTACATATATTTATTCTTTCTTTCTTTCTGTCTTTAGTTTGTAGGAGACGGTGTCTTCAGAGCTGAGCTGAACGAGTTCTTGACTCGTGAGCTTGCTGAGGATGGCTATTCAGGAGTGGAAGTCCGTGTGACGCCAAACCGAACGGAAATTATTTTGTTGGCCACTCACACACAGAGCGTGCTCGGTGAGAAAGGACGCAGGATTAGAGAACTGACATCTGTGGTGCAAAAGCGTTTCAATTTCAAGGAACCACAGAATGTCGAGTTATATGCTGAGAAGGTGGCCACGCGTGGCCTGTGCGCCATTGCACAAGCAGAGTCTCTACGATACAAACTAATTGGAGGTCTTGCAGTACGAAGGTAAACCAGTATTTTATTTGATTTTTATTTGAGCATATTTCTTCTGTAATTTTTGTTAAATATCTCTTCATTTCAATCATTTTCTCATTTATAATCAGAGCATGCTATGGTGTTCTGCGTTTCATCATGGAATCTGGTGCAAAAGGTTGCGAGGTTGTTGTCAGTGGTAAACTACGTGGTCAGAGAGCGAAATCAATGAAATTTGTTGATGGGCTTATGATTCATTCGGGTGAACCGACCAATGAGTATGTGAACACCGCCACTCGGCATGTACTCCTTCGCCAAGGTATGATTACACTAGCATAATGACTGTTTCAACCAATATTGTATTAATAATGTGTTTCTTACAAATTATTCATTATTGATATGAAAAATATTTAAAGAATTTATATTTTATTAAATTATTATATTTATTATATTATGTATCTTTGTGTAATATTTTAGGTGTACTAGGAATTAAGGTTAAAATTATGCTACCTTGGGATCCTAATGGCAAGAGTGGTCCGAAGAAACCTCTGCCTGATTATGTGTCTATTGTGGAACCAAAAGAAGAAGTACCTCCATCGGTTCCGATTTCTGAGGTAAAACCATCAAAAGATATACCTCAACCTGCTCCTCTTGCTGTGTAATGACCATTTGAATAAAAAATAAATACAGAAAAGCTGTGTTTTATCTTAAACATATTTTTTAATATCTGAAAAGCTCAAGAAAAATTATTTGTATTAGATAAAAATATCCGCATTAAATATTTTTAATTAGAAAGATTTATTGACCATATTTTGAGATTTGTTACATATGGTGTACTCTGATAATTATTTTCATTTACAAAAAATTATTCTGAATTACTTTTAAATATGATAAGTATATTAAATTACACTAGAAGACGAACAGTTGACAAAAACGCATGACAAATACTAAGCTTATTCCAACGAGATGGCGAGTCAACAATTATCCTGTAGTTCATGAAAAGTAATTTTATATCTTTTATACACCAGATATTAGATATATATTAAACTTATAGTACCGAAAAACACCATGCAAAATAAAATCAATCGATTAAAGAAAAAAAAAATATAACAATCAACATTATAAATTCTATTATGCATACCATTACCTATTAGTTACAAATTCATGTTTCAAATTTGTATCATATTTGAAACTATGAAGTTAGTATATGTGCATAGATATTTTTATCCTTAAATATAATAATAGATTTTTGAAGCATTCTTTAAAATGAATATCTACAACCAAATTTATTATAACCAAATTATATTATCTTTTAAACTGTGAATTCTATATAATAATAATTGATAGTAGTATCTTCACGTTTTCTTTATGTTCAGTAATTAATGAACATAATTATATTATTATTAAGAAACTTTTCATATGCTTTGATTGTTTTCATGAATATTTTAACTTATCATGCAATATACATTTACTATGGATTTTGATGTCGGCACTCATTTTGTTTTTACACTAATTCAGTGTTATGCTGAGTGGACCCTAGAACCCTAGGAGATCTGTTGAAATGATAAGAAAAAATTTTATCTTAATATCGTACATATTATTGGCGCACTGGTGCCATTTGTTGAGTCAGAGACAGCAGACCATCAATCATTCTTCGGACGATATCCGGCACTGCCGGTTTTCTCGACACCGAACTCAATCCGTTTCTGAGTTCGTAAAATACATTTCGAGTGAATGGATTTCTTTGCGATGCAAGTCGCAATTTCAGGAACTGATAATAGATGAAAGGTGTCAGCAAACCGGCACGTCCCCTATAATAGAAAGATATATTCAGCATATCACAATTATACTATTCTTAATTACGATTGTATTATGCCGAAAAAATGTAGCAATCTTATGTAATACATACGTAAATACTAGAAGGACTGTGAATGGCAAAATAATAATTTCCGATAGAGCACACAAGCGAAGGATATTTCGCGATTGAAATTCCACCAGAGATATCAAGAGGCGAGCACCCCACCAACTATTCTGTCCCAAACGCTATATAGAACATAAATAAGATGCTATTAATAAGACTTATATCACTTTATAATGAATTTGCAAAAATAGCTATGCATGTTATTTTTTTGCACAAATTGCATATAATTATCATTGTTTACTTACATCTAGCAAGGTAAGAGAATAACTGGCCAAATGCATCACAGCAAAAAGAAACACTGGTGTCAACACCACTATATATTGATTCAGGATTTAATTTTGTTATTAAAATATGAATCATTCAAGAAAAAATGCTAATTGAATAAACCATATAAATTAAATATAGAAAGGATACATGTAACTGGAGCTGCATACAAGAATATCAAGGAATAAAACAAGTAGTGACACGAGTCTTCCAATAATAACGTCTCTAAAAATTGCCTAGTAAGCTGAACACGGGGTACTCTTTGGTGAAGACGTAATGCACTGGTGGCTGCATTATTCATCAATACCTTATAGTATATATTGTAAGGATTCCTAAAAAAATACAAGATATATTACATATTTCATACGTACAAGTCTCATTCTAGCTATAAAATTAGAAAACAGAAACAAACCCAAATATAGGAATGATATAACCAATGGTGAATATTATGGTGAAGAGTCTTGTGACCCATAATCCAAAGTTAATCTTGTTTTCTATAATATGCTGCTTCAAAGCTAGCCATCCCTTTTCCACATTTGGCGATGAGTCGCTCGATCCACTTGTACTATCCATCCTTGATGCTATTTTCCAGCTAACAAAGCAAAAAAGTACTTAGTAAAAATTAACAAAGCAATATCTTTTTTTCCAATAATAGTAACTTTTTTATGCTCCTTGTTTCAATTAATTTTTTTAGCGAAGTCTCAAAAGAAACTTATATATTTTACTTGCAAATAGATAACAAAACTACGTAGAATACATGAAAAAAACATTATATATCGACAATATGCATGACATCACGCATTTCTAAAGTGAAAGTTATCACTTTCCTTGGGAGTTATTTTTTTCGATTGAAAAATTCGCGAAGCTTCCACGCAAAAATTGAAAGAATGTCGAATCACGGAAATTCGGACATTGAAATGGAGACGTGTGTAAGCATTTTTTGTACATAGCGATTATTACATCGTAATATCGATGCACGACTTTGATCATAGGTCCGCGAACATTGCATTGTCATTTTGATGACATCGCAAACTACTCGGGCCTGATCTTATTATTAGTTAATCGAACATTAAGCCACTTACACGTAATTCACCTCGTACGATGATACGCACGATATTCCGATGTAACGATTTTTTTTACACGTCAGTGTAAAAAACCAGTAAACAATTGCACGGGTCCACCTATTCGGAACATCTACGTGTCTAATGAGAATCGAGAATATCCGCAACATTGGTAGAGTCTCGTTATTACGATTCACAAATCTCACCTGCAGATGTAGTGCGGAACCTTTGATGTGGCTCCATCTCAGGTCGATACATATTTAGAAGAAGAGAATAAGAGTAAAAGAAAAGAATAAAAAATTGTCAGTAATTTTAATGGCAAAATATATTAAAAAATATATTTAAAGAATGTATTAAAATTTCAATTTTTTTATTTATTTTATTACATACATTATATATCTTATCACTGATAAATATTAATATAAATATAAATATTTAATAAATATTAATAGAAATATTATATTCTTTTTCTGCTGCTTTTAAATTTAAAATTAAAATATTCGGGATATTTTGTGTGAATTAAAAATTTTATTTTCGAAAAATAAAAAATAAAATATTTTTCGTGCTTGATAAAAATAATAAATAGTGTGTTTATTTCCCAGGTAGCAAAATGACGTCAAATGACAGCTTAATAATTTTAATGACGTCATAGTGCATCATCGTTCATCTTTAGACATCATCTTGCTACCTGAATTTTTTTTATTTCTTGATGATTTTGAGGTAGAGTTATTAGGGCAAGAAATACATATATACACTATAACTTTGTTTTTGCTTGAGAAAATCAACTCGCAATCAATGACTCGGTTTCCACCGAGAGTTCGAATTGAGTCAGAGTTGGGTCAGAATAGGATTTATTGATGTTTCCACCATAAAAAATTCACCCCAACTTGACTTTGACCCGACTCTGACTCAACTCTGAATTTAATCTAACAAATATATATAAAATTTTAAAATACTCATTTTTACATCATCAATATATTTTTATTTGTGAGCAACAAATATATATGCCAAATAAAAATCAAACAATACATTTTGAAAAATCTTGTTTTTAGAAAATGAAGATTTGTAATTGGAAATATATGAATATTATTTTTTATATGTCCTATATTTTATATCCTAAATTATTTTTCTGGTAAAAATGTTATTATTTTTAGAATATCTAGATAAAGTGAGACTTATAAATATTCACCTTTCATTTAGCTAAAATTAAAATTTATCTGTATCTAAAATTTATATATATTTTAATTTTCTTTATTTACATGCTTTCGAGATTATTTACAGGCCTTGCTTGTGATTGACGCTAAATAATAGTACCAACGCCGCTTAACTTAGCTTAATTCATTCTTTATCTCTTTCTAAAGGAACAGTTAGAAGGAAGCAAAGAGTGAATTAAACTAAGATTAAAGTTAAATGACGTTGGTAGAAACAAACATAAGACAGTATGAATAAAAAAATCCCCTGTTCTTTGTGAAATAAAAGAGTTGATGCTCAAAAATGTGTTCGAACTTCTCGAATCAGGAAGTACAGTTATAACGTTATGGATGCTGTCCTTGTTTTACTTTTAGTAAGATAAAACATGTTTTTAACGCGTGAAACCTTTCCGAACATACCAATGTCTGTTATGCTCATGCGCTAGCCGCATCAGCTGTTAGCTGTTAGCTATTACCTGTTACCAGCTACTGTCAATATGTTAGTATCCTCCTAACTATTGTACGTGTCTTGTGTTTTAAAGTGTAACTTTCACAAGTTGCAAAAATGTGTCGAGTGCCAAATATCGGTCAAACACTTTAATGTTCATGAAAAGGTATAATAATGAAAGGTAAGTATAACGTATATGACTGTTGAATGAATCGTATTTATATTTATGTAAGATAAGATATCTCAAACTTATAATAGTAAAGGTCATTCTACAATAGAGTCGTAAAGTCGTAAGTCGTAAGAAATTGACCAGTCACAGTTGATTATTCTCCTGAACTTCAACTGGGATTGGTCAATTTCTTACAACTTACGACTCTATTGTAGAATGACCTTAATGTGTAAAGGTCATTCTACAATAGAGTCGTAAAGTCGTAAGTCGTAAATTGACCAATCCCAGTTGAAGTTTAAGAGAATAATCAACTGTGATTGGTCAATTTCTTACGACTTACGACTTTACGACTCTATTGTAGAATGACCTTAATACGAAAATTTTTTAAAATTGCTTTGTGCCTTCTGATCGTTATTTTTACATCGAGAGATAGTTTTAGAATTTAAATAATTAGAAAGAAATATAGATCTGAGAGATACATTCTAAGTATTTTATTATAAGATAAATGGAGTTTATCATGTTTTATGAATTTATTGTCGTAAACTTATCATATTATGTATGACATTTTGACATATAAGAAATAAAAAAATAAACGAGATTCTATCCGCATAAGAGAGGATATACAAAAGGCTTCATGTGAAAAGCTATTGATTTATTTATGATGAATAAAAAACAAATTTTAAAAATATTCTAGTAAAAAATACTATCTTATATATAAATAAATTATATATGTAAATATATAATACATTGTATCCATTATTTTAAAATGTTAATTAATTTTTTAGAATTAAATTACAATTATTCATTTAAAAAAAAAAGATTTTATGATATAATCTGTTATTCTAGAATAAAAAAAAAACAAGGCCAAAATTTGAATTAATTTAATTTTGATAAATTCCTGTAAGAGCACACAAATCCGGTAATAATCCATATGTATAAATTAAATGTCACATCACTTGCATTTCGATAATAAATAAAATTAAAAAAAAAAAAATACATTACTATTCTCTAAAAAATTATTTTAATTTTTTAAAATAAATTTTAGCAAAAGATATTTTTGTGATATATATTAATTCAGAGACATTTTAGAAATATTAAATTCATTTCGTTAAATCATTAAAATATAATAAGAATGGAAATATATAATAGAAATATAATACATATAATAAAAATACATCATAGAAATATATATACAGGGTGTCCAACTACCGCTCAATATTTTAAAGATAGATTCTCTGGCCAATTTCAAAATGATTTTTCCTCAGCGAAAATGTCGAGGCACTAATAGTTTTCGAGTTATAAATGATTGAAAATAAAGGGTTTTTCGCAAATTAAGCCTTATGGGAATAAAATATTAATAAAATCACATTCTTTAGTTAATTTTAGGTAGAGTTTACTTTAATAGAATTTCAATTTAAGGCTTAGTTAGAAAGATACATCATGACAAAAATTAGGAATATGCAAAAAATAATGATCTTCTTCGGCATTTTCGCTGAGGAAAAATCGTTTTTAAATTGGTCAGAGAATCTACCTTTAAAATATTGAGCGGTAAGTTGGACACTCTGTATATATGTAATAGAAATATGTCAATGTTGCGATTAGAACGTAAATGATGTATTTAAAATTGATTTGTATGTGTATAGATGATTGAATTATGTGTATGTGGATACTTTCTAATTCGATTGAAGTAATAGAAAATGTATAATATGCGTGACATGAATTATATATTTTCTGTCACTTCATGTGCGTCATGCGTAAATCGGAAAGTACCCTGTATGTATTCTTAGCGGTATTATATATGAAAATTAATTATAGATTATATACTTAAATTTCAACTTTGTTTTTTCCATAATAGTTTTTTCTATAAAGAAATTAGCATTATAAATTTTTTTCTAGAATAAATAAAAATAAAATTAATAAAATGATAATGTTTGAATAATGATAATTTAACGCTTTACATAAGTTATAATATTAAAATAACACACACACATACACACATATATATATTTATTTATAAGACAAATATATAAAATTTTTTTGTAACCCTTGTCTTTTATTTTGGTGATAATATCAAAAATTAATTTTATGTCAAATTTTTTTAAATTTATTTTCGATAAATTATAAAATACTTCGCGAAAATTCAATATTTTTAAATTTAATTCGATAAGATAAATAATTGTTGTCAATTAAACACAATCATGTTATATTCATTTAATATGTACTTTACTCAGGAATTATATTAAAACATAATTCTAAATTTTTAATCGGATAAGAATAAATAATTTCGTTACATAAAAATATTATATTAACATAATATATAATAGACATCTCTTTTTTTAACAAAAGGAATAATAGAAAACAAAACTTATTAGAAACAAACACAAACATTTAAAAGATGATAGAATAATTTAAAAAAAAAATTCAATTTTTTCAGATAATATATCCAATTTAAGATCAAAGAGATAATACTTCTTATGAATGAAAACCAAGGAATATATGTCTAAATATTTAAATTTTGGTAGGAGGAATAGTCACACATACGCACATAGCAACACATACGCAAATCTTTCCATTCTAAAGGAAGAACAGTTCTCGAGGTTGAATATATGCTTCATGCGCAGATAGATCCACACATAACGGTTGATGCAGCCGGAAAGTTCGGATGTAGAGTAAGTGGACGTACCTAACGGTAATTGATTGAAAAGTTTTTACCTTTTCTTACAATGTAACACAAGAATTTTTTTCTTATATTTGTAGATATTACGACGGAAATGTTATTTGCGATTGTGATTTGCATACTTGTGCTTGGTGCCATTTATTTTATGTTTCGGAAAATGTGGTATATAATGGGCATGACTTTAATTTATCAAATAAAATATTATTATATCGGATTTATTTCTCATTTCGAAGATATATGGAATGCTAAATATAATAAAACAGGTAAGAAACAAAGAAAAAAATTTGAATTTGTTTTGTGTAAATTTTAAAATATACATACATGTGTTCTCAAAAAAAATATATTTAAAAATTTTCTATACGCACAAGTGTATATAGGTCAACGAAAAACATTATAATAGCAAAATTACAAGATATCAAAATTAACCTATATTATTATACCTTTTACAAGAATTTTTTATTTATGTAATAAAAACGAAATATGAAATACATGAAAGTAATATGCATAAAAGTAATATACATATAAATAACATAAATACATATAAAAATATAAATATAGTATTGATACATTACACATATTAGTTTGATACATTTTTAAAATATATTACTGACAAATTATCATTGCAAAAAGATTCTAAAACTATTAAAAAAACACAATTACAATGATTTATTAGTATAATCTCGGTATGGTTTCTATAAAATAAATTTTAAAACAAAAATTACAAAAATTGTATAAAAATTTGAAAATTATTTTTTAGTGCTAGAATATCTAATGATAATGAGATGTAGGTAGTAATTGGCTATTTAATTCAGTAACTATGATATGTGTGCTTTCTCAAAACGAAAAGAAAGTCTGTACTTTCTCAAAATTATAAGAAAATAAAATAGAAAAACGTTACACATTATTTGCCCGCCCATTATTATTTTACAAGATGCAATTAAAGCTAGATGAAATTATATTTAATTAATATACTAAACATATGTAATTAATTTTAATGTTTTGTTTATATTTTATATACAATTCTGTAGCAATTCTTCGTTCCAGATCTACCTTTAATACCGTATAAAGTTGCAATAGTAACTGGTGGTTCTAAAGGTATAGGAGCAGAAGTAGTGAAGAAATTATTGCAGTGTGACATGGAAGTGATTATCGGTAATTATTATTTACATAATTATTGTTAATTTATCGCGCGTATTTTAATATGACGAGATTAAATTACATTTTTTCGTAATAATAAGATTAAGAAATTTACAAAGTAGAATTTATCAGTTTGAGAAGCTTATATATATATATATATATATATATACGTACGTCATTACATCGAAATTTGATTAGCTTGTAGGACAATTACCGCAGGTGAAAAGATGATCGACGAAATTAGGAAATCTGGTATCGCCAGCGGGCGAGCAAAAGTTCATAAGCTTGATAATTCTTCTTTCGCATCGATAAGAGAATTTGCGAAGAAAATAAAAGCGGAATATGACAAAATTCACATATTAATCAACAATGGTATGTCGGCCGCAAGGAAATGTAATCCGCTCTTTTAATTAGAAGGTAAAGAATTTCGTATATGAAACGTAAAAACGCTTGTTTTCAGCTGCCGTTATGTTCAGCCCCTATAAGGAAACAGAAGATGGCTTCGAAGAGCAATGGGCGGTAAATTATTTATCACATTTTTTATTAACGTCTCTTCTTTTGCCGTTATTGAAAGCAGGCGGACATCCTGGCAATTGCAGTAGAATTGTTAATGTTACTTCATGTGCTCATGCCATTAGCGACATGGACTTTACCGCTATTAATAATACTTCAAAGTAATTATACGTAAAATAATATGCTATTTTTTAAAATCTATTTTTAAAAATATTGTTTTAGAATTATTTGTCAATATAAATATTTGACAATATAATATTTTCTATATCGATACAATTATTTTATTATACCAGGAATACATTCCTCACGTATGCAGCGTACGGACGAAGCAAATTAGCGCAGACAATGTTTACGATAACATTGCAGAAATTACTAACAGACAAATCGTTAAATGTGTTAGTATATTCCGTGCATCCAGGTATAGTAAATACAGATTTGTTCAAGAATATAATACTAGGCAGATACAAATGGCTTAGGATGGGATGGAAGGTAATGAAATATAACGTTAAAATTTTTACATTTCTCTAAACTATTATTATCAATCAATTTGTTTTTGTTACAGACACCTGATAAAGGAGCTACTCCAATAATATATGCTGCATTGAATAGAGATATTGAAAAGAAAAGTGGCATATTTATTAGTAATTGTAAAGAAGCCGTTCCTCCTCCATTAGCACTAGAAGAGAAAATCCGAAAACAATTATTTGAATTGTCTTTAAAACAAGTACAGTTAAAGGACTTTTTCCAACATTTGTAACAAAAATATATATTACTTATTTCACCATGGAATACTATATAAATAATTCATTTATAATAATTGAATGTATAATGTACATCTATCTTATTAAATATGTATCTTGATAAAAATATTAGCATGTTCTTTTACATTTGAAAGAATCATGCGTTATGCTCGTCCATTCTAATTCTAATCGCGAGAAAAATGTGTAACTTGGGTCATACGCGTCATTAAATATTTCAGCAATTTTTGTTATTGAAATTAGAAAACAGATAACAATGGGTAAACATTAGATGACTGTGGAAGATAACTTTGTTATTTAAATCATTTCAAATATTATATATATACATATATATATAATATATATATAATATACAAAACGAGCCATTTTGTGCATAAAATATATTAAATCTACAAATATACTTCCAGCTATATAATCCAGTTATATATAAATCTATTTTTTATAAAAGTGTTTATATAATAACACTTATTTGAAGGATGTATTTGAAGGACGTTATTTGAAGGATGTATTTTATATGAAATAATTTACATATTAAATTAATATAATCTTTTACAATGTCAAGTTTGACATTGAATAATACCATTGTGCATTCATTGCAATTCATAACACACGAAGAAAAAAAGAAGTTAATATCTTTATATTTTCATGAATAATGATTTTTTTATTATAAATTGTGTGATTTATATTATGCATTATTAATAACTTACATTCTATAATTGTAACAAAAAGTAGTATTATGTATAAAATAAACTCTTTGGAATATAATTCTGTTAAACAATTAATATGAATTTATCTGAATTTTAAAGATCTTAAAATTATCGATATTAATATAAATAAAATACACCTTTAAAATTTTATATGTACAAAACATATCCGTATTATAAATTATTTAAAAAATTGCAGAATTTATTAATATAAATCCAAATTTAGTTGAGTATTAACAAATAAATAAAGATTAGATGTGTAATAATTTCATCTTCCTCAATTTAATTTTATTTTGTTGTAAAAAAAATGAACAAAAAAGGATATTACTAAAATCAATTCAACTATAAATAACAAATAAAATCAATTACAAATTATTTTAAAAGTTAGTAGAAAATTGCAGCCACAAGTAATTTATAGCAATATGTATATATATTATCCTTAACAATTATGTATGTGATTATTGTGTATAAAATGTAAAAAATGGTGAAGAGAGACTAGAATACTGTGCCAAAATGTTAGTACAGTACTAGTAATATATATACTTAAGATCTTAATCTAAAAACATAAATGAGAAATAATATTTTAATATTATACAAGATATAAATAGAATAATTAACAATTAATTGTTGCTTATAATCATAACAAAATGTAAATACAATAAAAATCAGATCACAATATTAATATAGATTTTTTATCATATATAGATATTTTACCATAATATTCTACTCCCCTCTTTTAGAACAGAATCCATTTATTTATTAAGATAAAAAATAATTTTCATTGATTATATATACTATGAGAAAGTTACAATATCATCTATGTTTCGATTTCAATATGCTATTATGAGCATATAGTGAGCTGCCATTTTCAAAACAGCATATGTGTGTGTGTGTGTGTGTGTGAGTGATAACACATAAATATTGCACATTAAAAATAATTTTATACACAGTAGGCTTGTGTAATATCTTGTAAAATTCTTATTATTATTAAGATTTTGGATAAATTACCAAAATCTACACTATGATAATAAATATTTGTACTTTTAAAGTAACAAAAAATACTGCAGTTATGTAAAATGCATATTTTTCTACGGCATATGGAAATAAATACTTAAACAATTTAACATCACACACAAGCAGTATTCAATAAAATAAAAATTAATAATAAAGTATACATATTTGATGATAGAGCATTAATTGCACTATAAAAATTTAATCATATATCTATAAAAATTTAATGTTCTATAAAAGCTAGTGCTTAATATATTTAAATTCTTTTGTCCCTCTCTATATATTAAATATATCTTACAACATAGTATAATGTAACATAACATATATATAACACTAAACAATAACATGATATCACTCTTTTTTAAAGATGTATTAGATATTATCAAATATTGATACGCACTTGATATTCAATCATGTTTATAAAAAAAAAGATATATTGTTTTACATATATATATGTATGTGTGTGTGTGTGTGTGTGTGTGTGTATACACACACACACACACATATATATATACACATGCATACATATATATGTGTATTTGTATATATAAAACTAAAAATATCTGAAATATACTTAATATTACATACAAAAATTACTTAAGAAAGTCTACTACAACCACAATTACTACTATCACCAATTGATGTCGTTTTACCATTTATTGAAGTGGTATTTGTTTCATATCGAGGTAATTCCTTACTGCGTGCTTGCTAAAATAATACATAGCCGCTGCAAAATCTACCATAAATGAGATACTTTTAAATAAAATATTCTCACTTACTTCCATAAGTTCAGCTGCTATCTCCATAAATAGTCTTTCTACGTTTTCTGCCTCTTTGGCAGATGTTTCTAAAAAGTACATTCCATGTCTTTGTGCGAAATCTTCACCCACATGTGTTGGTATTTCTCTATCTTCTCGATCAATTTTATTTCCTAAAAAAATGTTTAAAAACATATATTTATAAATTTATATAATTTATATAATTTTTATACAAGATTTTTAATGAATTTATATCTTTTTGCTTACCTACTAATATCCTAAGAACTTTATTACTTGCATATTCTTCAATTTCTCTTAACCAATCTGGTAAACAGTCAAATGTAGGTTGACAAGAAATATCATAAACTAATATCAATGCATGTGCAGATCTATAATAACTCTGAGTAATAGAACGAAACCTTTCCTGACCTGCAGTATCCCAAATTTGCAACTGAAAAAGGAGATAATACAATTAGAATAACAATAAGAATAAATAAAATATTCACTTGCAATATTAAATTTATGTTAAGTTATACGTACCTTGACTTTTTCATTTTCTACTTCAACGGTTTTAATCATAAAATCGACCCCAATTGTTGCACCTTGTCCAGGTGGAAATAAACCCTGCAAATTTTAAAGCTTCAATAAAGTCACGGATATGCTTCTATACCTCTAATTCTATCTTTATCAAACTATACATATGTATACTGTAACTACAAGAATTTTATCAAGTAAGAAAGAATAACATCAGTTAATACTACACAGAAAATAAAACGAGACAAAAGGCAAAAGAGAGAAAAAATTGTAACATATACACAAGAAGGACAACTACAAAAAGTATTGTGTTCTACATATGTAGATGACATCATCTCTACAATGCATAAATAATGAACTTTCCACTTTTCCAGGAAACGCGTTCGTGCGTGAATTTGGCGTGCCATGTAGCTTGACGAGATCGACGTTTGCGAGATCTGTCATCCTCTCGATTTCCCCGAATCCGAGGAATCGTCATCGGGGAAACATCATCTGACATACCTGAGTGAATCGTCGCACCAGGCAAGTCTTGCCCACGCCGGCGTTGCCCACGAGCACGACCTTGAAGAGAAACTTGTAGTCCTCCATGTTCGCATCAGCACCGGGAAGCAGGCTCCGCCGACGAACGCGCCTTGCCTCCTGTTCAACGGGGACGAGACATCGAGATCGGGCGAGAGAGAGAGACAGATCTTCGGGCACAACAGGCAGACGCTTCCAGCAGGCGTTCACCGGTTGACAGCGGGCTGAGCGCGTATAATGTCGTAACGCGTGCTCTCCTTTTCGATTTCGCGGCCGAAGGAGGAGGGGGGAGGGGACCCTCGGGGAGAAAACGACTACCTCGGCATCGTCGTCGCGCTTGTACACGATTCCTCACCGAAGCTTCCCGTTTCTTTCGGACAAGACGAGGATGCGCGCGCGCGGCGCGAAAGTTCCATCTGATTCCGTCATTCGCCCCCTCCCCGTCTCATGTCAGTCGCTCGCATTCTCGCCTGTCTCTTTCCTCCCTCTCCCTCCAAAATTGGGATTACGTAGTTCGCAACATTCACACATATTTTTGGATTCAAGGATATTATTCTTTTTGAGGAAATAATATTTTTTTATCGAGGAAACTTTTAAATCGATTGAACTTCAATGTGGAAAATAAACAGGTAAATCGATAGACTTGAATGTTTTATAATCTGTATATCATTTTGCAAAAGTAGTGTTGAATTTTCAATTATTCAGGATAATTGAGTATTTTTCTTGAATTATAACGACAGATTTAGCTTCGTTTATCAATTAATTCGCACATTAAATAATTAATATGTACTTTATTTACATTATAGGAAGCGTAATTGGTGCAACTTTCAAAGATAAACTATAGAAAAAAATCTTTCCTCATTGAAGATGATTTATCCATATATCAAGAAAAATATTATTTAATTCGATTTTCGTCTATTGAATTCTAACAATGAGTTATTTACTTTGTTGATAAAATGGCCTGTCAGAATATATTCTATTACTCTCTGACATAAATCATATATATATATATTTGAAAATAATCAATTTTATCTCGAATATAAGAAGCATAACTTTTCTATAAGGTTTTAAAAACTTTAATATGACTTTAATGTAACTTTGACATAATCTTGATTATGTATCAAAGTTGTGTTCTTACTTCTCAAAAAAATAGGTTAATCCAATTGTCAAACTTGAGAAAGAATAACAAGTTGATTATATACATGTATATATAGTTTAAGAATAATTAAACGTAAACGAAATTTCGTCGAAAAACTTAATTTAATTTTAATAAGCAAGAAACGCGAGTTAGAGAAAAATGAGACGAAAAGCAGGAGTGGGTGCGATACAGAAGCAAAAGTTGGAGCAGGAGAAGTATCGGGACAAGACTACAGAGATCCAGGAGAACCAGTTTGAGCAAATGACGAAGCATATGGAGACGTTTCGTGTGAATTTAGAAGAGTTCGCATCGAAACATAAAAATGAGATTAAAAAGAACGCACATTTTCGTCGTCAATTCACAGAGATGTGCGCTTCGATAGGCGTGGATCCATTGGCATCCGGCAAAGGATTCTGGTCAGTGCTGGGTATTGGTGATTTTTATTATGAACTCGCTGTCCAAATTGTAGAAGTATGCATGGCGACAAATTACAAGAATGGTGGCTTGATATCATTAGATGAGTTGAGGACACGTTTGATTCAAGCCAGAGGACGTAGGAAGGAACATCAGGAAATCACCAATGAAGACTTGTTAGCTGCTGCAAAGAAATTAAGAATATTTGGGAATGGTTTCTCAGTAGTTCCTATTGGAAGAGGAAAACACTTAGTGCAATCAATACCTGGAGAACTTAGTATGGATCACACTGCGGTATTACGCCAGGCCAGTTTATCCACAAACGCTTATGTCTCCAAATCAATTTTATGCAAAGAATTAAGATGGGAAAAAGACAGAGCGCAGAAGGCTTTGGATCATATGATGAAGGAAGGACTGGCTTGGTTAGACGAGCAAAGCGAGGATGAAATGTTATATTGGTTTCCCAGTTTATTTACAGCTTGCATCGTTTCCAAAGAATAAACTTTATATCAACCTATCGTTATCAGATAAGTAGAAAATGTTTTAAAGAAAACTTAATGTTGCTTGAGATTTGTATCTCTTTATTGAATAAAAAATCAATTGTCCTAATATTTATAGAGTGTATGAGATCTAATTGTTCTATAATATGTATAAGATATTGTCATCTAGTCTCATTTTTTATAACACTAAAATGAAAAAGGAGAAATGTAAAACATATCCTATTTTTATTTCTAAATTTGTTAGTACAAACCTATATAAAGTTTCATTATTTGGTCTAGCTGCATAATTTTCACCAAAATATAGGAGTTTATTTTCCAGTTCAGTATTTTTTTTTTGCAATATATTTATTTGTCCATGTAATTTCTTAAATTTTACTTGAAATTTTTCAATCATTGCATTTGCTTCATTAGCCCAACTTCAGAAGATTCAAATGAATCAAAATTTTGATTAATCAAATTTTTTGTATAATATAATAAAATTATATAAATTTTATTACCTTTTATTTAATTCTTGATGAACTTTTAAATGATATTTCATTTCTTCCAATTTTTTATCAAAATCTTGTTGGTCTTTCTTTTTTTCAGCTAACAAAAGGTCCCATTTGTGATCCATATTTTTAATACTGGAACAAGTATTCATAAACATATATTTAAAAAGTGAGTTATTTATTTTACATAGATATGTGCAAAAGAAAAAAATAAAATTACCGTATATCCAAAGTATGTTTACTTATCGTATCTGTGCAATGTTGAGAGGAAACTTGTACCGGACAAATACTAGTGCCTGATTTATTTTCTCTTGTGTTTTTTTCTTTCTCAAGGTTCATTTCTAATTCACGAATTTTATTTTCTAACGTACATCGTTCATTATCTCTTTTACTTATCTCACAATCGAAAGCCGACTGTAATGATTTTAATTTAGTTGTGAGGGATTCCTTATCAGTTGTAGCTTTAATTAATTGACTTTCTAAATGATTATAACGGTCAATGACATCCCTCATTCCTTCCTCGGATAATTTTATGCAATCTTGTAGATTCATAGGATTTTGTTGTTGAATTTGTTTTAGCTTATTATTCGAAATTATTAAGTTTTCTTCCAAATTACTAATTTTTTCCTGCAACTGTTGCATTTCCAAATTATGTAACTTACACGTTTCATTACAAGTTTTGGAATCTACATATTTAGATGTTTGGTCAAAGTTTACATTTTGAAGAATTTTGGCAGCTGATTTTTCCAATAAATCTGCAGTAGACTGTTGCATCTTTTCCATTTCTACCTCCATCAATTTGTTTTCTCTTTGTGATCGATCCAATAACATTACATTTTCTTGCAATTTTGACCTCAACTCTTTAATTTCTAATAAATATTTCTTCACATCATGCTCATGAGCATCCTTCAATTTTGCAATCTCCTCTTGCATCTTAATAGTATGTTCTTTGGTAATCGAAACCAACTGAGTTTCTAACTTGTTATTTTGCTCTACAACTTTTGCTTCTCTCTCAAGCACAACATCTTTCTCTTTTATTGCACATTCTATTAAATCAAGGGCTTCGGCCATCTTACATTTTATTTCTTCATTTTTTGCCACAACATTATTGACAACTTTTTTGCTTTCGTTCAGTTTTCTCTCCGAGTTTGAATTTAAGTCATTTAGTCTCTGTATCTCTGCTTTTGCAGCAGATAATTCCTCTGTTAATGATTGTATTGTATGTTGATTATTTTTATCTGTTGAATACAATAATAATTGATACAATAATGCAATAATAATAAATGAATATTGATATATATTTCATATACAAATTATCTTAATTATATATATTCTTATTATTATATATAATTTAGATAATTTGTATATGAAATATATATCAATTTAGATAATTTGTATATGAAATATATATCAGACTAACCTTTCTGTTGAACAGTTCGTTGAAAATCCTGATGATTATTCTCTATTTCTTGTTTTTCTCGCTTTAATATTTCTATTGTTTCCTTACTTATTATCCATTGAGATTGTTGCTTTGCAAAATCATCTTTAATTTTAAGCAACTTATTTTCTAAGGCCTTTATAACTTCTGAATATTGTTGTTTAACAATTTCTAATTGCTCTTCATATAATTTTACATCTTTGCAATCTATTTGTTCATTTCTTAATTTTTGTTCCAATTGTAATTCATCAACAGTTTTCCACAAAACCTGTACCATCTGAAGCGCAGAATCTTTTTCTGTTCTCAAAGTTGCAATTTGCTCTTTCAAATTTGTAATTACTTGTACATCTTTATTGCAACATTCTTCCAAATGTATACCTGAGATATAATCACGCATGGCATTACTGCTATTTTTACTTTCAATATACAGAGCTTCGAGTTTGGAACGAATGTTATCTTGATTTGTCTATAAAAATATTTATCTTATAAAGTTATCACTACATAAATGATTATTTAAAATATAAAATACCATTAAAAGAGATCTTACATTAATAATATGAATAGATTGTCATGAAGAACAACTTACATTGCAAAAATTTAAATCTTCTTTAATTTCCTTGTACATATCCCTATATTCCTGAAGAGTAGTACGATTTTCTTCTCTAGCATATAAAAGAAATAATTATTTCTTATTCAAAAAGATATAAAGTTTGTGTTTTGCTTGCTACATTAAAACTTTAGATTCGAAATTAACGAGTACGCAAAATAAGAGAAAAAGATTATACTTTTGATGTGAAAAAAAGCTTTAAATGCTCTTTTTCCATATTTTCGTAGAATATAGATTCAAATCAAGAGAGATCAATTAAGATCGCTAATTTCTAATATCTTTTAAATTAGGGTTAGCAAAGGTTAGGCCACCACGTGACTTGCGAGCCATGTGTTTTTGTCATGTTTTTTTCTACATTCTTAACATTTTCTCTCTTCGAAAATATATATTTATTTTCAATTCTAAGAAGTTCAAGCAAAATTATATTTTTTCACAAGATTTTCCAACTTTGTACTTACCCAAATTTCGATATATCATGTTCCAAATCAATCATTTTATCTCTTATATATAGAATTTAATAAATAGAAAATCTTGATGTAAATTATTTTCTATTATTCGCTCTCACATTGTTTCACATTCAAACGTCTATTTCTCCTGTTAATCTATGTTTAAAGCACACTCTCAATATAATATTAAACAGTATTAAATTCAATGAAGGACGAAGGACTGAAATATAAAGAAAATAAAATTTAAAAAAAGAAAGTCCTGACAAAGAACACGAGCGTGATTTATTTAAACATTCACTGCATTTATCTTGAAAAATCTTTATTCCGATTGATCAAATCGCTTTCACCATTTATAGCATCAAAATAAACGCAACACCTGTCGTATACGAGTTATTAGAAATAAAGAATTTCACTGTCATACCTATGTTTATGTTGTGTTGCCAATAGCAACGTGTACGGCTGATTACAAAACAAAGTGTATAATAGCAGCCCATTGAAATTAATTTGCGACGTCAGTGACATAGAATATTTAATATATATTTATTCGAATATGTTAAATATTTCGTAGCGATAACGATTGTTTTGGCGTCTACGACGTACACGTGCGCGCTATTGTTTACATACATTCTTGACCTTGGTCTTGTCAGTCACTCGGCGAGACTCGATTCGACAAGATAACAACGCGAGTCGCTCCTTGTCATCGTTATTCGCGTTTTAAATGAGATTATATTAAAAAACAATTAATCGCGCGATTAACTGACTCGCTTTTTAGATTCACAAGTGTCTCGAAATAATAGCTATTTATCGGAGCGAGGTATATACGTCATTAATTTGACTTACACAGTATCGCGCGGTATCTCTAACAGCAATAAAATACAAGCTTACAAAATACAATTTATAATAACAGCTTATTGAAATTGATTTGTAACGTCAGTAATACGGAATATTTATTTGAATATATTAAATATTTCGTAGCGATTGTTTTGATGTCTACGACGTACACGTGCGCGCTATTATTTTCATACGTATATACGTTGTGACGCGTTCTTGTCCTTGACCCTGTCATTCGTTCGACGGAACTCGAGTCGACAAGATAGCGACGCAGGCTGCTCCGAAAGTCATTGTTATTTGAATTTTAAATGAGATTATATTAAAAAATAATTAGTCGCGTGATTAATCGACTCTCTCTATTAATAATTCATAAGTGTATCGAGACAGCGGCTGTTTATCGAGCAAGATATACGCGTTATTAATTCGACTTGCGTAGTATCTGAGTATCTTAGGATCGGAATAAAATTACTGCCATCCTCAAATCTTTCAGTTGAATGAAATGCCAAGCAGCGTTGCGACGTATTATGTGAGTAAAATACACCTGTATAATTAATTTCGTATCTTAATATTCGTCAGACGTATAGTGCATTATTTGTGTGACATTATTTTGGCATAAATCGATGATTTGATAAAGTTCATAATTTGCGAAATTACTCGACTGTAAATCCATCGTGAAAACATTCGGCGAAATTGACAATCACATTTTCATTTTTCAATTCACGGATATTATCTTTCAATTTTAACTTATACATTTATTCATTTTTATCGCGCAATGCATGCGAGATAGTGTTGTGATTATATTTTAAAACAATAATACATATTATTTGTCAACAGATGCAGCATCGACGCATTGGATACCGCGTGAAAGTGGCCGCACGATTTTTGAATTCTCTCGGTCCTTTTCTTCGTCCACTTTGCGAGATGTCGCGCATATCGAGCAGTTTGAAGTTTTGCGCAGATTTAAATCTTTCATATTATTCTCTCGTCGTAAAGTGCGCGTTGCGTGCAGTCGGGAGTGCCGTAAAAAGTATTACGCGAGTGTTTTTTTTCTGATAATTAATGCGCACGCAATCTCATAATTAACCGTGTGTTTTTGCAAGTGAGTGCCATGAACAAAGAAAAACGAGAAAAGAGGAGGAGAGCCGGGAGGGGAATTGGACGATTACGTAACAATCAGACAGAGTGAGTAATTTTTTATTTTATTTTTAATTACATTGTTGTGCACTGCTCCAGGAAAGAGAATATATGTATATAAAGTATAAATGTATATATAAAGTAATATATTATATATTTATAATATTATATATAATATTATATAATATATATATATATATATATAATAAATTAGTGACATTTATTATTTATTTATAATTTTAATTATATATTTAAAAAATTTCTATTGAAATATTGAGATTAATGTTATGGATTATCCTTGGAGCACACTGAGAGTTAAAAGCAGTCGATAATATCAATGTTATGTGTTATCCTTGGAGCATATTTAAGAAAATCCAAAACTATAGCAGTCTTTATAAATATATGATATTCTCTTTTTAAATTCATAGCACACAGTGAATATAAAAACTTATAATGTAAACATCGATAATGTAAGATAAACATCAATATATATATATATATATTGATGTTTATCTTACATCAATATATATATATATATATATATATATATATATATATATGCATAATGTAAGGTTTATTCAGTGAATAAATTAATAAATGGGACATTTCTTTATACTGATATAAAAAGAATCAAATATAAAAATGAAATATATTGACAAAAGATTAAAATCAGTTTCAAATTATTGATATAATGAATTCTTATATTATGTATAATTCATATTTTAATACAATTAATACAAACATTACATATTTTTGGTATAATTAGTGCAGATATAATAATAATTATAAAATAAACAAGTAACTATAATCATAATCACTATAATCACTATAATCATAGCTTAATAATGAATTAGTAAATGATTATAATTTATACTTAAGTGATGATTTATACTTAAGTGATGCGATATTTATTATCAATATATATTTACTTACAAGTTGCAATATGACATGAAAATGAGAGATGATGAAATTAATTTAATTAATTCAATGGCTTTAGCTTTAATAATAATATATTAAATAATATGTTAATAGTTTTGGACTATTAAAATACACTTGAATAATTAGTATTCGACATTTATCTCTTTTCAAAAATACTATAAAATGAAAATATAATAATAATAATAATACAACATAATAATATGTATATATTATTATATTACTTATGATATGATAAAAACATGAAAAAAATAGTTTTTCTTTTTTTAATTTAGACAGTAATCTAAAATTTAATCTTTTATGAGAAAAAATTTTTGGGCTATAATTGGATTACAAAATTTTATGGGTTATAAAAATTTAACTATTTTACATTTTTCCACTTCTCTTGGAAGTGTAAAAATTATTATATCGTATCATTTTCCATTATACCAAATGAGATAGAAAATCATTTGATTACTCTGTAAAAAATTAATGTTACAATAGATAATTCATGTCACAAAGATAAAAGCTCTTTGATACAGTTAGGGCTAAATACTTAAGTTGCTTAGTACCAAGTTACCTATTACTATGATTTGAGAAGGGCTTAAGAGTAGCACCCTGGAGAACAACGAAAGGCTAACTTTCCGATCTCGTTGATCGGAACGCGACGGTGACGATGGGAACTAGAGGAGATTGAGGGAATTCTAGAAGGCGTTATCTATCCACCCGCATGATATCGGTGGGAAAATGGGGGTGGGGGTGATGCTGAGAGAGCGTCGCGACGCCTCGATCCTCGCGCTCAGTCACCGCCCAAGCCGCGCTGCGAGCAATTCGTCGTGTCGCGTGCAAAAGAACCGAGAAGAAAGGAAGGAAAAGAGAGAGTGCATCCGCGTGTACAACCCTCTGCGTCAACGTGTCGAATGCACCGCAACCCTCGTCGGTCGCAATCTTTCTCGTATCGTTGCGTCCTTCGTGATTTCCCGATCTTGATGATCGTCCTCTCCGCTCACGAGATCGCGATCGATCGGTTGCACGCGAACAAGAGAACCCGTGACCGGTTATCACCCTCGAAGTTTGAAGCTAACGTGAAATAAAAAAAAAAAGAAGTGGTAGTGTCGCTGTGCCGTGGAGGTGCATTCGCCGACGCGGATCCTACAGGCAACGCGTTCCTCTGGAGGCGCTCAGGAGACAGTCAAGATCCATCGCTGCCCGGAGATGTCGGAAAGTCAAGGTCAGTGCTGATGCTGCGGCCGCGATGTAACACGCGCATTTACTGTGTTTACCATGAGCATATATGTGTGCAAAATTGAGATGTTTGCTGTAAACGAGGATTCTCAAAATATTTAATCAAATAATTATCTAAAATTGATATACAGACGTACACTGACGTGAGAAATTAATAGCTATTTTTTTCAAATAAGTTCCTATCTCTTGGAGCACACAAGAAAATAAAAAGAAGAAATAGATGAGACATTGATTTATCTTGACCGTTTTTTTTAATGGGATTGAAGAATGAATTGTTTTATCTGGAGTTTTCTTCTGTCTTTTTTTTTAAAGCTTTCGCTTCCTAGAGAAAATATGTATACAGATAATAAATAAGAGATGCTTTTTTCTGAGTGAAAAGTTTGCTTAAAGGAGAAGAAGTGGGTCACTAAAAGATTTTTTAATTTAATATTAAGTTTGTTTTTTGACTTTACTCACTTGTCAACAATAATAATAATACAATAATAAATATACATTACATAAAATCTTTGGCTTTCACGATATTAATTTTTAAAGACATTTTTTTAATTTTTATTTTTTTTTGTAAATGAAATGTTTGATTTATTCAAGAATATTGTCATTAATGGTTGAAACTGCAACAATCAATATTACATCATATTTTATTGGCCCTTGCAGATTCATCATGTAATCCCCAGGTATTATGTTCCGCAAAATCATATTAACTTATTTGCATCCGCAATTGTCTATTTGAATCTGTAAATTACCAGCTTTTGTAAAATTTGTTAATGCTATTACTTAGCATAATTATTTGGGGTTTTAATTTGTTTCATTAGTAATCTTATAAAAATATAAAGTTTGTTAGATACAAAATTTAATTAAACATTATAACTATAATTATAATAATGTGTGCATAACATATTTAAATATATTTTAGATATATATATATATAAAATGTAATAAAAAATACTTATAAATTTAACAACAATTTTTATTTTTATCTATGACAATATGCGTCAAATGGGATTGCATGCATATAACATAATTTGAATCATTCATCATTTCATTTTAACGGGTCGAAATAACATTTGAATAGCATGTTTGAATAATATATTTGATAAATTTGATGGCTAATCAAATTTTTTATTTTTTCCGTCATGAAAAAATTAATAACGATTCGGAATTATTCGCAAATGTAAACGATAAAGCGCGTGCGAGAGAAAATGCGTTCTTGTCATATATTCATATCTTATAGGAATACTCAAAGTTTTCGTGCGCGTGCGAGAGAAAATGCATTCTTGTCATATATTCATATCTTATAGGAATACTCAAAGTTTTCGTGAGTCTTGAAACAATGCTTTGCATCTTCTATCTTGTCTGATTTAACTTAAGAATACATTTTATCGAAAACACACGCGGAATATAACTAAGAGACAAAAAGGATGGCTGGTCCCGTGATGTTTACGACCTCGTCGTTGCAACTTCTTGATTAACATCGCCGGATTGCGCGTTCATAACTGCAGTTCTTCCGAAGTTTCTGTCATAGAGGCAATTTTGCGGCTGAACTTAGTTAGAGCTCATCTTTAACCAACTTTTGAAATTATGCTCTGATACATTCCCGTTCTACCTCTTCCTGTTCGGTTCTTGCTTTTTCTCGTTTACTGTGATTTCATGCCATTTATTGTTTTCTCAATCTCTCGATATATCGAAGAAAAAAAGGAGGGAATCTTTTATGTAGAATTGATCGAACTAGTAATAGAACCTTCTGTGAAATGTCAGAGAAAGTTAAATTAACTTTCGACGGTTACTAGGATGCTCTTATTGTCATGAAAATTGACAGGAGTTTGAATTTCGAATTTCTAAACTAAGATTGCTACTGTTAGTATGGAGATTGGGATTTAATAAAATGAAGAAGGTTAAACGGGAAGATTAATTGGATTAAGAATAAATTATATATATAAATATTATTATTATGAATATTAAAATAAAAAAAAAACATAATTTTGATAATGAAAAGTTTATCTTGCATATTAGAGAAAAATAATATAATATAAAAAATATCACGCAAGTATAAATTTTTAGCATTTATATACTCTGTCTATCTTGAGCTTACGTTTATATTCTACGAAAAATAAATATAAATGATATTTTTCATTTTTCATATTTTGCAATATTAAGATGAATACTTTGATAAGATGAAAGTATGTTTCAAGAAATGAATTACTCTTTGAGAAAATTACTATAATCCTAAATGATAACGTAAAATATCTAATGTAAATTATTGTTGAAATTACTCTCCACCTATGTAATGTAACACAAAGAGAGCAATTAATGCCATGAGCGTTAATTACATCGTGTTAATTTTGCATTATAGTGCTTGCCCATTCTTTATTCACATATCTAGGCCGATTCATAAACGAGATATTATTTCCCAGTGGTGAAAATATGCATTGGGAATCGCGAGTGTCATAAATTCACAAGCCACTGTCATCTAATTATCCCATCCCTTCCGTTACACGCCTATGTATCGCTCTCGAGAGACGACGAATAAAGATCGTGACGCAACGAAAGGGAGATTCGCAAAACTGAAATCATAATGAAATGACTCGTTTTCCAGAATGAACATTTCCCTAATTACCTTTCCAAATTGTACAAAGTACCCAGATTTTTTCTCACTTTCTTTTATCTGCAAATTCACTTCAAATTTAAAATCCAGAGTGATTAAAATTTTAATCATTTTCTCGATTTAAGTTTTAGGAACTTAAACAAAAAAAATTTCATAATTCCCTTAACTTCACACAAGTATACTCTATTATTAGAATTTTTTCACGTGAATATTAGTTTTTAAAAGTATTTAAAATTGAGATAAATGTGTTAGAAATTTGTGAATAAAGATAGAGTTCAATTAAACTTTAGTTAAAGAAAAATTGATAAAAGAATGCTTGCTTGAAAAAAAAAGTATAAAATACTTAAAATGTTCTCTACATAAAGTGTTAAAAAGATTTATCGTATCACTTTCCAACTACGAATTT
Organism: Camponotus fellah; assembly: GCA_030586385.1. Classification (NCBI taxonomy): domain Eukaryota; kingdom Metazoa; phylum Arthropoda; class Insecta; order Hymenoptera; family Formicidae; genus Camponotus; species Camponotus fellah. The sequence goes on along the minus strand of JAPIVC010000450.1, from coordinate 2,212,311 downwards.
TTTGATGAACTTGAAGTCGACCTTTTCCTAATGGTAAAGATGACAAAAGACTATTATTTCAACTTGGTCGTTGCAACTTTTTACTTTATAAGTGATCAATTATTTTGATCACTACACTTCAAAAATTTAATCTGTTCAAACTCTGTTAAGATAAGATTTAGTCGAATTCAGAGAACAATGTTCTGTAATTTATTTGTGAAAACTTTTCAAAAGATTTTAATTTTTAATTGGTTGTAACTAACATCTTTTTGTGAATAAATGATGAAATTTTATTCAAAGTACTAACGAAATCAAACTAAATTTAAGTAATTTTAATTTTGGATAATCTCAATAAAATAGGGGTTTTAAAAGTTCCTAAATTTTACAATGTATTCTCAGACACTTTTTTCCTTTTGAAGAAAAGACTTTCGTTCTATCATGAAGTGAAATTCTAGATCTATCTCGGTAAAAGAAAAGTACCTATTTACTTTCATTAATATATAACAAAAAAGAAATATATACTCTTTTTTTATATCGCTAATGTTCTGTTTTACATTTTTATGTCGTTTCGCACTTTTTGTAACTTTATATACATCCTAAATTTCTTAAGATACTTCTGTAGAATATATGCGAAAACTTCGGTCATGATCACAAGGAAGTCACATCGGAAGCTACTAAAAATACATGTAATGGAACGGTCATGGAAGTCGTAATTTATCGAAAATGCGTTCTCAAGATAATCGAAGCGAATCGCACATACATCGACTCGTTTATTTGTATGCATACGTCAATCTAGAAGATACGTTTGATCGATTTCGACATGTTTGCTCGAACCCAAAGGGATCCATGAATAGGTGTTTCCGGTAAAAGTATTCGTTTATGAATTCTTCTTCCTTTGAATTCCACACATGTACTCGATCGTGCATACCGTACGATTGAGAAATATACTTAAATTTAACATGATACCCATATTTTTATGTATATTTGTCTTACATTAAATGTCAATCATACACATACATACACATTTAATGCTTCTATTAATTATATTCACGTTTTGCAGTTTGTAACGAGAATTATTGAAGGATAGAATGTCAAACTTAGAAGCTAAATGTTTTTACGAAACATTTATCTCATTATTTCTAAATCGCGTTTATATCGTTTAATCGCGATTTAATCGCGATTATTCTTAAACTATGCCTATAATATTTTATAAAAAAGATTTTTCACGTATATCTTCTTCAAATTTTTATATTGCATAATAAAATAGCGATATATATTTTGTGTATTCCTTTGCGCACTTCTGCATTTTGTTGCGTGTTTTCAAACATGACTAAATCGATTGATGTGATTTAAAAGATCTCTCTTTCTCTTTCTCTCTTTCGGCAAATAATGCATAAGAGTCACGTTTATGCATCCTCAATATCACTGAGTGCGATGTGCTTCCACATAAACATGTCAGCTTCATGCGACTTTATCGCCTCGTCTTTTCGCGATGTTTCATTACATTCGGACTCTCCGTATTCGATAACGTCTATAGATTTTATTATAAAACATGTTTCTACACTAAACGAGTTGCAAAGAAGCTTCATCTAAAATTTAATTCAAAGGAAGCGTTTATAAGCGAATCTATCCTTCTGATTTTGAGAAAATTTGAGTCTTCCTGAATCATTCATAAAATTTAGAATAAAGTACTTTACTCAAGGAATCATTTGAAAGGAAAAGAGCTTTGAAAATTTTCCTTAATTTTCTTTTTTAAAAATATTCAAAAAATTTTTTAGAAATGTTCAATAATTTTAATATTCAATAAATTCTTAAACATGTTTTAATTCTAATATTATCCTTTAATATGAAGTTTTATTTAAGTTATATAAATAAAAATTCAACTCGCGCGTAAAAAGTTTCGAAACGAAAACTTTGGAAATTTTATCTTATACGTGTAATTAATTGATGCCGAAGAAAATTTTACGCCGTAACTAAAAGATAATGATCAATTTTTTATTCTGTTTCTTTTTGTGTATAATCTAATCGATTAATTTCTATAAAGATTAAATATTCTTTATCGCTCCGTAATTTCGTTAAAAATAACAGTTGTGAAAATAAATGATGAAGAAAGCGATGTTCTCAGAGTGCGAACTCTTTTCAAGTGGACGAAAAATGAGGAAAATTAAGATATAATGACGAAAATGTATATGCGTTGGATAAAAATTTTTCTTACACTTGTTTTGGAAAAAAAGGAATAAGAATAAAGCACATGCTTCACAAGCGAAATACTGGGAATATACTAGAAGCAGCAGTACATGTTAATTAAAATAGAGGGAGTAGAAACGCAGGGTAAATAAATAACGAAGATTGGCGTCGTTGTAATTACACCTTTGCCACCAGTAAAGCTTTTTTCTCGAAAAGCCTGAAGACCCATCTGATGATGACAGATATTAAAATTCTCGTTAAAGTTCACTCTACTCACGAGACGAGATTTCTTTGAAGGATTTTCCCTATAAAATCTCTTTTAAAGGTCACAGGACTCTTTAAACGGAGGCCTAAAACTCATCACCTGAAAATCTGTTATTATCCTACTCCCATAGTTCTTCATTGAACGAAAAATTGAGATTATTCGAGTATTTGATTATTCAGGTCAACTCGTTGCAGAGGCTTTTGTCTCGCCCCCACTGTTTCAACGACGATAAATAACCCTTTCGTAATTTTAACGACGCAGGCAATCATACTCGAGCTTACTGTGTTGTAATTACACAAACACGTTACGCCGCGTCGTCGCCATCCGTTCATAATAAAATTTATGCAATAGCTGCTCTTTTCTATTCTCGAGCAAGAACGGCTCGTGAACGGCTAGCTGAAATTTCCAGCGTACAATTTGAAGATTTAATAAAAAAAAATTTATCATTCGAAAAGTTAAATCTTTTATATCAAATCCACGATTGTTGAATTTTAACTAGCTTAAATTAGAATAAATATTTAATATAAAAATTTTAAATTGATCAAAGTAAAATGTACCTACAGAAGAAATTATAATTTATTGGTAAAAAAATTGCATCGGTAAGAGCTAACACTTTTAAAAATTTTAACAATATAATCTTTTGAGACATGAATTTTTTATTCTTTTAGTTAATTCAAATTATCCGTGTAATATATTACACAATTACTTTCAGAATTTAGCGTAAATTTTTTGGAATGCGTAGGAAAGATTAAAAGAGATTTTATATTTTTATGTATTTTAACTGATCTTTTATTCTTCTATATCATCATTTTTATTTAACCATATTTTAATTGCTTAATTTTTTAGATATCAATAAATTTTAATATTTTTTGTTTTATTATATATATTTTTTTAAAATTTTATTATTGTTTTATTAAATTAAATCTACCTCAATAACATGATACACAGAAAGCATTTGAAGAATCACAGAATACACAGAATAACAAAATACGCATACAAAATTATAGAAATGATCTCTGTTACGAATTATGTATCACTTGAAGAGCGAGTTTTTTACTGATTTTTTGAACTTATAATTAAGTATATAATTTCTCACGTGCATTCTGTGCTTGCATTCTACACACGAACGACCTCGTAGTTTAAGCCGGGCGCGATATGCGCGTTGCATTGCGCATAACGATATATGTATTCGCCGGAGAAATCCACGGGATATTAGGAATTCGCACAAGCAGGCGCAATTAGCGGAACCAGTCGACGGCCGATGAATAAAATATATATAGATCCAGTGCATATTTATCTATCTACCGTTACTCACCCTGTCACGTTTCTCTATGAGAGACTGTTTCTATATGCCTCTGATATACATATATACATATACATATATGTATATATATATTTTCACGTCGGGTGTATACATCGTTGCGCTCATACGGCATGGCTATCTTGTTGCTATTTGCATGCGTGCAATTTGCATCACGATCCAATGCGAATGCAGATTAGAACTCAATGGGATGGCTCGATAGTAAATATAAGCGAAGTATATCGCAAAGTATATATGAAATTACATATGTGTGTGCGCGTGTGTAGAAATTTCGATAAGCAATACATGGGATTATCATAATAGACCACGCTCCAATGCATCTATCCGCATGGTCAATTTTACTTTAAACGCAAATTAGCCGCGTTGGAAACTTTTATCTCGCACAGTTATGGAGTTAATGTACACACAACACACACACACACACACACACACACACACACACACACACACACACACACACACACACATATATATATATATATATATATATATATATATGTACGGATTTTCGATCTTTCGACTTTTCAACTCTCCTTTTTTACGAGGCGATGAATGTTTGTGCGTCGCAAGGCAAGCATCTCGAAGAGCGTCGCGACGGCCGGGCATCGGCGCCCCGGACGGGCGTCGCCATCCTCATTGATTCCTTCCGCTCATTCGAGCGATCCTGTCACCAAGGTCCGCGTTTCTCCTCACCCGACACGTCGTATCGCTCATTCCAGGCAATCTTTCAGACGGGATATTAACAGTGAGAGAAAAAGAGAAGAGAGAGAGAGATAGAAGGGGGCGGAGAATGATGGGAAGCAGCAAAGGAAGAAAAAAAAATCGATAAAGTTGCTATACGCGATTCTCCCTTTTTTCATTTGCCATATAAAAGCCACTTCGTCAGTTTACGTCCGACATCATGTAGTTGTAATTTTGCATCGTGTATAACCGCGTATATTGGCGCGCAAGTCATTATTGACATTACGATCTCGCTGCATTCTGCAATTTTTCTTTTGTATTGCAACATTATTTTTTAATTCCAAAAGTGCGAAAATGAATTAACGTTAACTCACTAGAAAGTTGTATTTTTTTGTACAAAATACGATTTTAACTAAACTAAAATACAAAAATAAAATCAGAAAAATAATGGAAGCCAATGCATTTCTCCTATTTTATGTGTTTGGATTTTATGATCTTAAGATTGCAACGATCGTAATGGTGTAATTTTATACGTTTAAGAGAAGTTTAAGGCAAATTTATAGTAAAGTTTATAGTAAAACAAAATAAAGTATTGATCATCAAGAACCGATATGAATTCACAATTCATCATGAATAATTCTCACAAATAAAATATTGGATTCCTTTACTTTTATGAAATGTTATTATAAAACATTTTCCAATATATATAATCAAATATTGTATGCGTTATATTAAAGAGATATGAGACTTTTTTCTACAAAATATATTTGCGAAAAATGTTTGCAATTTTTCAAATGTAGAAAATAGGAAAACACTTTTTCGTGATTTTAAAACCTAATGTATGACATTATATAAAATATTTTATTATTTAAAAGTATATTTAAGAAGAATATATTAAAAAAAATAAATATTAATAAACAAAACGACATGCAAAACATAAAACTAAATATATGTTTTTCATTTTTAACTCTTGTTATCTTTATATTTGATTAATACGAGATTATGAAGATTGTTTTAGAATTGAGGTTTATCTATGTATTGTCTCTCTAAATTAAATTTTTAAATTAATTTGATATTAGATTTTCGAGTCAATTTGATTTATTGATTTGAAGTTAATTTTATTAGATTTTTTAGGTTAATAAAATTACATACATATTTTTTCGCGCAATTTTTTTTTATTTTTCTAAAATATATATTCTAGAGATGTATAGCTATAAATAAATTAGAAAAAAATATTAATGTTTCAAAATTAGTAATATAAAATCGACTTTTCATGTGTGTTGATTAGGTAATATTACATGGCAAACGAATGTAGTACGTGTGTTTCGATGTTTGGGATTTAACCGATAATGTTACTTAGCTATACATATATACATGTGATTCATTAATGTAATTCTCTGTTTGATTCACGAGCAATATAAGCAATGCAAATAATCACAAGATTTTTTGCAGATCATAATTGAAATGGAGATTTTACACACATATAATTAATGCAAATCACATGTACATCTGTTACACGTTTGCATAGTAAACAATAATAGGTCAGGATCTGTGATATCGATCTCTATAATGAGAACTGGAATTCATAGTAACACGCGCGTTAGTATGTCCCATCGGCCACAATGACCGAATCTCTAAACCCGCTGTAATTGAATGTCCACTGTGCCTTCTGTTGCAAATGTCTGGTATTAAAATTTATCTGTCTGTTACCCCGGATTATGCTGGATAATTGCCATATTTTATTGCGAAAGTTCTGAGTTAATACAACATTAAGTAAAAGGATTTGTAAAAAAAAATTTAAGAAAAGTTTAGTTTATCGTTCTATAACTATTTATTTATTTTCTTTATTATTTAGTTTAAAAATTGTGTATAATAAAATTTGTAGAGAAAATTGAAGAAAAAGTTTTGTTTATCATTCTTCAATTATTTATCTATTTTCTGTTTGTAAAATTGTATAGAAATTAATACAGCACAATTCGCAATGTATGTATGTGTCACGCATTTTCACTGAAGTTCAATGCAAGTATAAATAAGCTTTTATAAACATGTTAAGTTATGTGCATTTTTTCGATAGCGAAATGAATCTTGATCCTATTAATAGTTATTTATTGAATTTTAAGTAACTGACCGATCAAAGTCTGTTTATGTAACGAATCGTAGACTTGTTGCTCTGAAATCTGTTCGATAGCGCAATTATCCGCTCAATCGATCATTACATTCGTAAACAAAATGAAGAAATTTTTACGGATTATTTCGAATTAGTATACATTTACGTACGATATATACTTCCACGCGTTACTTAAGAACATGCATATATTTTGCAATTATTTTCTGTAATGTTTATTACGTATAATATTATCTACACAGTATATCGCGCGTAATATAATTTAATTATGCTTTTTTTGTAAAAATTAAAAGAGTTATATAGATCTAAATGATTAAAGGCATTTTGTGTATTCGTTTATTTTAACAACAATAATTTTAGTTAACAATATACGAAAGATTGCGATTGATTTTATACAAAAACAGTTTAATACACAAGAGGTACGAGAAAAACTCACGCCACTGTTCAATCCGGAGAGAATGGAAATCCCTCGGTTCGTCGATTCGCGTTTCTATTTTTGCCAGTATTTGTTCACCCGTGTGAGTACGTGTGCCTATCGGTATCGACAATACGGGGAGGCATAAATATCGACGAGAGAACGGCGAAAGAAGTCGAACGCAGCAAACGCGGTCGCCATTTGTCATAAAATATAAAGACTATACTCTTCAGCGCATAGAAATAGGGCCGACAATGCAAGACATAAGAAAATTAAAAGGCTACGAACTAGCAAATTATCTAGTGTTCTCGAAGTAAAACATACATGCGCGATTTTATTCTGAAGGTAGAAATGAGGAAATGAAATGCATGGGGTGAATCTATTTTAAAAGATCCACGTTTCCCTTTTTTTTAACGTTATAAGATTTAGCAATGCTGAAACGAAGAATTCCCTGTGCATTCATTCGGCGATCCGAGCATGGCAATGTGTGCTTTTGATTTTCTCAGCCTCCGATATCTTTTTCTCGATTGTTCTTGATCGAAGAAGACAGTCATACCGGATATTAACTGAATTTTCTTCCTTGATCTTGTGCATTTTAAAGGTTACGTACGATAAAAGATTTGAATCAATACGAATCGTGCAAATGGAAATTTGAAATGCAAAGAAAGTGCGCAGGAAGGTATTGATGTAACATATTTCGCGCTTATATAATATGCTGCAATATAAAAGGTCTTTCGCTTTTTTATTCTTTTATTAAATCAATAGTTAAATTGCAATAAATGAAATTCAAAATTATAAAAATGTTATTTTATAATAGAAAGAAAATAAAAGAAATAAAAGAAGGCTGAGCACTTATTTGCTAGAACAATTTATGTACTACCTACATGAAAAATTGTTGAAAAAAAAGAAAAGAAAAATATGAAAGGTTTCAGTGGCAGGGTTATCACTCGTTTAATTAAATCGTAAACCGATGTTTAATTTAGATATCTCGTTTCAAGCCGTTCTTTCCATCAATTTTTTCTATTTCATATTTTGTTCTATTAATTATATGAAATTGGAATCGATAAGCGAACAGGAAAATTTTATTGTCTCACGGGAAATTTCTTTTTCTCTTCATTGAGAATAAAACATCAATTCTAGCCAGTTGAAGTTGATTCCGGAGCAAATTCGCAAAAAAGGAAGTTTAATATCGATGTTGGTAAATAGCCTCTGATCTCTCGTTGATATGCCGTTGAATTGAAGTTAGATAATAATCCTTGCACTGTCCACGTCATCTCCATGCGATAATCGCTCATTTAATATCCATTCAGGGAGGTCTCCGTACCGAGGACAAAAAGACAGTTGTGAAATCATCTGCTTTAGACTATAATGGTTTTACAACTACAATGCAATGGAACCTGTACAAGATATGTCTTTGCCAACTGCCATAAAATTTTTTCTTCGGAAGCAAAACTTGATTTGAACAAAAAAGATATTAATCTAAGGCAAAAATAATGATATTTGTGATACTAAATAAAAGATATGATAAACAAATAAAAAATCACATTAATTTCTTCGCTCTGCTGAAACAGCGATTCAATGATTCACTTTCCTATTATTCAATAAATATTAAAATTATTGTATCATGTTATTTTATTAATAATCTAGTAATACATTTTGATAATCATTGAAGTTGAATAGAACTTAATATTTTTGAATTTTCATTTTCTTATTTAACTGTCATTTTGTCGTGAGATAAATTACGATATTTACGATGATATTTAAGTTTTTTGCAAAATACATTTCAATTATTTTGATATATATAAACATTTATTCTACGCAAGGATTGCTCAGAAGCATCATATTTGTCGAAATTCTGACCTAAATGTGATTTCGCACATTATTACATTCGTTAGAGAGATAGGAAGTTATGATTTATTTGTGATAATCCGACAAACTTGGCATTTCTCGGCTGCATTTGTCGGCCAAATTCGCGTAATTGTTGTGTTCCGGACTCTAATGAACGATGCGGTTCAAGTTAGGTGTATTTACTTTGGAGTGACGAGATTCGTATGTGCCAGTTAAGATGATGAATTCTCCTCAAAGTTGTTCTTCGTCTTACTATGAGATCTGACACGCCCTGTGGGATTTCATATAAATGTTTGATCAAGTGCTAGGATTCTCTCAGCTGGACAAAGTAACTCGCTAAACAAATATTGTGCCTTCCTCTCTTTTTCTCTTTTTAATAAAAGTTTCGGCTTGCGTTTCTGTATATATGGGAAGAGATGTGTAAAAGATTCAATTTTCTCAACGATAGAAAAACAATTCTTTATAGAGCATTCGTTTCCGAACACGACATTTACATATTGATTCGAAATGTTCAATGATTTTCTAAAATTATACTGGATGTAATAAATATAAAAATTCAATGATTAAGTCAAATTAGACGATTTAATTTTTATAAAATTAAAATCTCTAAATATATTTCAAATATTTTATTAGTAATGTATTTTTAACAAGATAAAAGTAACTCAATATTTATTTATATTTTAAATTGATTTTACATGTGGATTTTTTTGATTATGGAATATTATAAATTATTTTTTATCTTTTTTTATAAATATTTTCCTTAATCGCATTATTTTTAATATTCAAAATTAATTTTCGAAAAAAATAAGTGAGATTCGTGTCGGAATACTGTGCAAAAATAAACTAAAAAATTATATTTTTATTATAAGAAAATAAAAGTCGCGCAGAATATTCTCTCTATATCTCTAAACAAAACTATTTTGATGGAAATTCCTACTACTGGTTGATTAGTTCCCATATATAAACACGCCTTGGCGCCGCTCGTGAACCCAGCAACAGCTGCAAGCAATCCATAAATTTGTATACAGGCGTTTCCGTTCGAAATTTTAGTCTCGAAGAGATGAGGCCGCTGTCATGGAAAATAAAGTTATAATAGCAGAGATGGCTCGCTAAAATCGAATTGGTGTAGTTTGAAAGAATCGACATTTTAAAGATGCTTTCTAGACCATCTGGTCAATCGACAAATCTCAAGTTCGTCGGTGCTAGTGTGAATACAAACGATTCGCGAAGTTTCTTCAAGAGAATTTGCAGCTGGCAAGGTGGTGAATGTAGATACTTGCAGCTCGGGAAACTGACAGACATAAAACAACTCTAGCTCCTGATCGTGTTTGTGTTTTGCGTGCTCCATTATTCCGGCTGGACTATGGAGAGAAATAGTAAATACGAGGTGTCTCTGGGGATACATGTTCCAGGTAGATATGTATTACTCAAATGATTTTACGTAATGAAAAAGTTATATAACAATAATATTTGCATAAAAAATATATATTTACGCGAAAGATATGAAATTGAGTATGACAAGTTTTATTACAGTTTTTATTTATTTATTATGATTATTAGATATGTAATCAGTTTTACATCTGATATTTAATATTTTTAAAGGAACAAAATATATATAATTTTTAAAAATTAGTAATATTTCTTTTTACGCGTTTTTCTTTCCATTTTACGAGTCTTATTGTGATAAAAAAGAAAAAATAAAAAACAATAAAAAGAGTCAAAACTCAAAAATACGTTTTTAGCTTGATGAAAGAAAAGTGTGAAATATGGAAAGCATAAAGAGCGTACCGTTGGGCTTTTAAGTTCATGTTGTTTTACTGTTTTTGACACGTAATAAAAGATACGCTGACAGGATATGATGTTTATGTAATTGGTTCGTGATATGCCGTCCGTCGCACTCTCTTAATTACACAAGTGGTCTGCGTACTAATTACGGATACGACATTCTTGTGTTCTAGGTGAGGCGAGGACGTGAGGTTTGATCCGATGAATGGAACCGTGCTTTGACAAAGGTATTGTCTAGAAATAATTTCGAGCAAACAAATATGGACGCGATTAATCTTCATCATTTAAACGCGCCCGTAATGCGAAAGATCTCGCGAGCTCTCTTCTTTTCTCGGACAATATTCTTTTCAGAACTCTCCACAATACGAAAAGTGAACATATGACATGTTTTTATTTTATTTTGTCTCTGTGAAATTGTTTCTTTAATACAGAGCAATGTCTGTACAAAAGAAAATGATATATAAAAAGAAAATGATATATTTTAATAAAAATTATAAACTTGATAGAAATTATAAATTATACATTTTTAAGAGTGGCAGCAAGATCGCGAACGCTTCTCTGTAATATGAAATTCTAAAGAAAACTATAATATGCATCTGAATATAAAGCAACTGAGTAATCATCTATATTAAATTTTAACATAAAAATATTAAATTTATAAATATTAATTAATTTTATAAATACGAAAAAAGATAAAAAAATGAGTAATATTCTTCCAGGAAATTATATTACATGTATATTCATAATTCATCGAACTCATGTTCTATATTATATTACTTGAAAATACATTTTATGAAAAATGCTATGCTATATAAAGATATACGACATTGAGCTTAATATCGTGTCTTGAGGGGGATTAAAGTAATCTTTGCAGGATTTTCTCAAAGATTTGCGAATCACTGATGGACCCAAGAATAAAATCGCTTTTCAAAGTTATTGCTGCATATTTATCGATTCCTGCCGGCAAGCGAATCGAAATTATTTTGTCACTTGCATTAATTTGTTCGACTAGAATTCTGAATATTTATTGGGCTCCGTTGTAAATGTCATTCTCATCGATTAAACGAATAAATCTTAATTTATCGAATTATTGTGCGTCTATAATAAAAAACTTATATATATATAAACAACTATATTTATAGTTTCTTGAATTTTTTAGCAAATTGTTATTAAATTATTAAAAATAAAATCTCGAAGATCATCAAAATTTTTAAAAATATTTCCAGATTTGTAACTCATATTTTTTACGTGTTTTATATTTCCTTTAATTTAAAAATTTATAAACTTTTTTTTTACTTAAGATTGTTTCATATATATTGCTCTTCATATAAAATACAAGAATTATTAAATATTTTGTAGAACTATAACAATAATGACTTAATAAGCTTATATGTTACATCACATGCGACATATATGTTAGCATTTGCAATGCAGATTCGAGATAGTCTCTTGAGAATGCATCATGTCATAACATATGCATGTTTCGCAAATTCAATCGTATGTCCCGCAACATTCATGTAACACACACATATCCTTTAAGAACTCTTGATGCGTTCTAAAGCTCCATGTGTTGCGATGATATTTACACCGACTTACACGCAAAGTACCTATCCACGGAGTTCCTTGGTCACGGTAAATTTCCAGCTTGCTCTTGCTTCCGCCATCGCGAAGGAGCGGAAGAAACTTCCCTCTTCCTCCCTCCTTGCAACCCCTTGCCTGTTTGCTCATCCGTTCGTAATGCAGCATCTTCTCGAAAGTGCAGAGAAACACGAGACACGCGGAAATATGAGCTCGGCATGTGAAATTAATGCGAAATTCGTTCTTCAGGAAATAGGATGAAGTGAAACGAGAAAGAATATAAAGAGATGATTGTGTGTGCGATGTACTATAACGTTAATAGATAGTTTGTACAGAGAGACATTTCATATCTGAAGTTGCATGCTCTCAAATTTGCAAATGTTTGCTTGCGCTTTATCCTCGACCAAGACGATCGAGAGGTAAGCGATTTCACCTATTGCGAACAAGCGACAAACACGAGCAAACCTTTGGAAAGGACAAATGTCTCCCGGGGACGCGTTTCACATTGAAATGGTGACAAGGAACAAAGGATGCGACTGGAGAATAAAGAATTAGATCGAAGCATTACCGCGATCGAGAAAGAGAAAATTCGAGATTAATTCCACTTGACCGCTTACGTCACACTTTAAAAGCTCTTCTTCTCTATTGTCTGCATTTTCAGTCTTGCACCTATTCCGATCGGTGCGATTGTGTCAATAAAATTACGCGTTTTCTCCATGTAAAAATGAGTTTTCGATGCTTTTTTTTCTTTGGTTGTACCTATTTTACCTGTTGAATATTAGTACAAAACGAGAGCAATTTTTTTCTGGTTTTTTCTCTTTGAAAAATTGAATTAATCGAGATAAGCTCGAGTACACTTTAGAGAAGAATGATAAAATGAAAGAGATAAGAATTGATAAAAATATCCGTATTCGAAAACGCGTTCATAAAATTTTAATAGAGTTCTAGAAGCCATTCGTATATCCGTAAAAGCACTTTATGCCACGTTTTGAAAGCTTCTCTCACGATATTCTATGTACCGCGTTGCGATTTAAGCCAATTCCGTGTTTCCAACGCTGAAATAGATTTCAACACCCGCTGCTTTACTTCGTCATCTTACAAAAGTAAACGTTTTTTAGAGAAAAAAATTTATTTAAATATACACAAATTTCGTTATCTTCTTACTTTAAAATTTCAAAGCGAAGCGTTATTTATGTTCAATTTCTAGCTACAAAGATATCGATATTGAAATGTAATTTTAAGATCGATTTTATATACGATATTGTATAATAAATTCCATTTTTTCTATTTTAATCTATACTATGTTACAATTATATATATATAGCTTTTTCAATTTTCATCTTAAATTAATTTTTTTTTTCATTTTCTTTATTTATTATTTTCTGTCTCATTTATCAAAATAACTTATCAAGTATTAAAACTTGCTGATAAATATTCCATTAATTTATTACTAAATTTTCAAATAATTATAAATATTATGATATGACAGAATACTCTCTTTGTGTGTCATTGCAAAAAATGAAATAATAAAGAAATCCAAACTTTTGGAAATGAAAGAAGTAACAAGAAAAATTGAAAAACGAACAAAAAGAAAAAGTAGATATCTATTTTGTCTTGAAAATTTAGCTTTTCTGCAGCGCTCTTGACATGTTTCGATTCAGAATTGAATGCTGCAGAGATTTTGCAGTTTCTTGAATTTATACGATTCACTTCTGGTGAAAATTCTATGCTAACTCATAGCATTTAACGTAAAACGTGAACCGACTTAGAATCGAGGAACCGCATTCATTAGCATTTCTAAATAACTTGAATTAATCATGAATTTTATTCATCTTAAACTTACATTCGTAAGCATTGAAATAGACGATTTAACCAAATCGCTGAAAAAGTTGTACAATTAAATAAAATTTATATGTATAAACATATATAATGTGTAATACATTGCTTCACAGAAGGATTTCAAAATTTATATATAAAAAGAAAATACACGAAAAACCTTTGAAAACTCTTTGTTAAAGAGATATTAAAAATAATATAACATCATTATTATTTTTATTTTAAGTTATACTAAATTATAAGCAAGATAATTGTTAGCAAATAAAGTCTGTTAAATAAACTCTATTTCTACTCGATGAAAGTTTATACAGCGTAAGTATCAACTCGAGAGTACTCATGGACCGATCATCTTGCCGCGCTTTTTCGTTTCTCGTTTATATCTCTATTTATATTCGTTTATATTCTCTATTGACTCTCGCATTTCTTCTTCTACGTATATTTTTTTAATAGTATACAGAAGACACGCTTATTTATATATTCGTTTGCATTATTATCTTTATCTACAATATAACAATTTGTTTAAGCATCGGCACTTACATTGAAAAGTAATTGACATAATAAATCTACTGATTATTGCATTATCAGTTATTTTTCAAAAAAATTATACTATTTAATAATACAAAATTGGATATATAATGGCTAAATAATTTAGAGTATAAACTAACTTATATATAATATAGAAATTCTAAATTCTAAATTAATATAGAATTAGAGCCTATTTTAGAAAAATTTGAAGAGCAAAATAATTTTAATTTTTACATATATAAAACACGTGTTCACATACACATAGTTCTACTAACAAGTTTCTCAATCATAAATATTTTTTATTTAATTCCGTTTAAATATTGAAAAATCACATGCTACTATTAATATCGAATTGCGATTATCTACATAAATATATATTAAATATATTAATATTTATTTTTTTTATATAAATATTTTTATTATATATGTTTATTTTATTATTACAGAAATTTCTTCTAGATAAGTAAAATTCCCAATTCATTTACTTTATCTAGCAGTCAAGATCTAACGTTAAATTTCATGTCATGTTAACCAAGAAGCATTTCATTACATACAGTACAAGCTTGATAATTAAACAAAGAATCTTACTTTCTGGTTTCTTCCCGTATATATCGTGCATGTTGATTAAGAAAAGAAGCAATTCAAAACACAATACAAAGAAAATAATTATGATGTAAATAATTATCATTGTAAATAATTATCACGTTATCTTAATTTATTTTTTATCCACTAAATTAATTGTGTATATATATATATATATATATACGATTACAAATACATATATATATATATATATATATATATATACAGGGTAGGCCAGATAAAGTGTTATAGTTTAATATCTTTGAAACGGCTAGATGGATCTTAATGTTCTTGAATTCGATTTTCTCGATTTGATGTGCTTTTTCACGTGGACTTATTTTCATTTTCCGCAATCGGCCCTTCGTGGGGGCACCAAGCTCCGTTTTTTTAAATGGCACCTTCCCAAAAAATTAATATTAATGGATTCTATGTTGAAAAAGAAGTAATTTTTATTGGAAAAAATTTTTTTTACAATCATTAATTTCCGAGCTACAATTATTCAAAATTTTTCGGAGCGCCGAACTTCACACTTATGTGAAACAGTGTTTATACAATCTTAGTCTATAGTAGGATTTTATGTTGAAAAAAAATAACTTTTATTTTAATAAGTGTTCAAAAAGCATACCATGTACTTCCAAGCACTTAAGTAATATTTCGATAATATTTCTGCGAACACTGAATAGCATAGCTGGTGTAATTGATGCGCAAGCAGTCCGAATTCGTTCCTTCAATTCTTCTCTCGTAGTAGGAACTGTGCTAAATGCTTTTTCCTTTATGTATCCCCATAAAAAGAAATCTAAAGGTATTAGATCACAACTGCCTAAGGTTGAGAGTAGCTCGGAAATTAATGATTGTAAAAAAAATTTTTTCGAATAAAAGTTACTTCTTTTTCAACATAGAATCCATTAATATTAATTTTTTGGGAAGGTGCCATTTAAAAAAAACGGAGCTTGGTGCCCCCCACCCCACGAAGGGCCGATTGCCGAAAATGAAAATAAGTCCACGTGAAAAAGCACATCAAATCAAGAAAATCGAATTCAAGAAAGATCCATCATTCATTAAGATCCATCTAGCTGTTTCAAAGATATTAAACTGTAACACTTTATCTGGCCCACCCTGTATATATATATATATATATATATATACAATTATATATGTATATGTATATATATTTAAAGAAAAATTTCGATCAAATTGACCGGAAACACCGCCGATTAATATTAGTTGATAAAGTAACCGGTCAATAAAAAAGCCACACATGCAGATCGAAGGACGGACAGCCAGAAAAAGATTTGAGTCTGGTACCGTCTTGTATTTGTTTTTTGTAGAGCTGATTCGACGCTTGAAATGAGATTTTCGTCGGAATCACCGATTTATTCGCGGTAGCCTCGTGAAAGCAAAAGCACACCGAGCTTTCTCGAAAGCTCCCTTGAGAAGAACACGATTGCAACCGTGAAAACGTGCAAGTTTACAGTTTCTTCTTGAGTTCCCGGAACGATTTTTTTCTTCTCTTTTTTTTCCTTTTTTTAACAGGTCTTACGCCGTTATGGGAAACGAAGGAAAACCACGATGTGCCGATATTTCGCGCGTGGTTACATTTTTATCACCGCTAGCGGCTATTTCTGACGTCGATATTGAATTGAACTTTTGTTAAGTCCCCGCTTTTTCGTGGGAACCACGGGAATACGAACGGCTTATTTCGTTGATGAAATCACTCTTCCGTACTGTTGATAGTCGAATTCGTTACACGATCGCCAAACGGACATGTTCAATATACGGGAAATACGATAAAAAAAAATTAACGAAGCGAAGAATTAACTCAGATCGAGAACAAAAAAATTTGAAATTTAATTACAACAATTCTTTATGATGTAAATCATTTACATTATAATTATACCTTTGTTAAAAGAAAACTTAATAATATATAATTTTTATTATTGATATTAATAATTAACATTTTTGATATTAATAATATTCTTGAGATATGCATACAGCATAAGATTCAGCAGAAATATAATTATTTAGCAGAAGTATAATTTATAATTATATATAAGCGATGCAATTGTGATACAGTTAACAATTAGAACAGTCACATGCAATCACATATCTTATAGTTAGATGTGGAAATTGCTCCGCTATGTCTTAACGAATTGCAATTCGCGCAATTCTACGGTACATCGTGAATATTAAATATTCAAGGTAAGATTGTGCGACGCGTGTTCCTGCGGAAATCGCAGCTGTGGGCTTGAGAATGGCACAGAGCTTCCCCGGGGAAAGTTTCTCGCGAAGCTTCGAGGTGAAGCGAGAATGCTGCGACGATGAATCGTCCCCGCAATTCGCAATCCGGGAAGTTAACTTTGTTCGCACTCTTTGCCTCGCTTTTATAAATCGAGCCGAAAAGCGTAATTTTTTGGACACGACCGCAATACTCGCGTTCTTTTGGCGTATTTCGCGAAAACTTTCATATGTGAAAAAGTTTGGCTTCTAAAAGAAATGGTAAATCTTATTTTTAAAAAATGACATATATATAATTTTTATTTTTTTCTATATTTTTCTCTATTAAATTTAAGGATGTAACACATATTGGAAATAATTTTTTCGTCGATAAATAGATAACGTGAAAAATTAAATTGTTCCTTTGCTTAATAACTGTGCTATATAATGTAATAACTTTTATTAGAATTATACAGTGAAAACAACTTTTGTCTTTGTAGCAAAAAATTAAACAAGTTATAATACTTTATATAATTTATTACTTTATGAGAATTAAACTATTTTTTCCCCTCATTTGTTAAACATGATGCTACATGAGAGAAGCTCCTTAGCACATATAATGAGATAATAGCAATTGCTATAAATTATTTATGCTTTTTCCCTGAAATAAAGTTTCAAATAAAGAACGAAATATTGGGCAACATTATACATATGAATTCGGAATTTTTAGCATTCTTCAATCATTTCAAGTGCTTATACAAAATGTCCATAATCCGATTTACCAGAGATTTGATTGAAAAACCAACATCGACATTTCGCGCTGATATGATTTGCAAAATGTGACTGTAAAATTCGTTGCAAATGAATACTCGAATGATGCGCTAAATCATCAACAATTAATATGTTCTTTCTCTCTCTTTCCCTTTCATCTCTTTCTGTGTGTACATGTGTATGTTTGTATATATCTTTTTATTTCTCTTTCTCTCGTATATTCCTATATTTCCGCTATATTATCGTGAATACTTTAACGTAAATAAATTCATCTGGGATGGGAATGAAAAGAGCAAAATGAACAATCGCTACGCAATGCTAAAAGATTATCTAGCGAATAAACTCCGGATGTAATCTCGTTGCTGTCGTGTAAATTTTGCAATAAAAAGGTTCATCTCTCTCATCCGTATATAATCCGCTTAAAATGCTGTTTTTATTTTATTTTATTTTATTTTATATGTCGAGCATCAAATGTCTAGGTCAGTTAATCGTATACAATCTGATATAAACCGCTATAAAAGAGTTGGTTCATACCGCCGCAAGCTGTGCCGCAAGCTTTCGCATATTACAACTGACATCGGTATTTTGATATTCGTTTTACTGCTAATTTGCTAACCTTTCTAAAATTGTCATACATGCGACACATGTATAAAGCATAGTGTTTTGTCTTTTCTCTAATAACAATTATACGATTTGACATTGTTTTAATATGGCCTGCTATAAACCTCTTATTTTGATTTTCGTCATGGCGTACATAATATTTTACGACTGTATGCGTTAGTTATAGAAAATTGAATATTTTACAATCAAGTTTTAGCTAATCTTTTTAATCACTATAATATGAGCGATTACAAGTTTAAATTAATTCGTATTGTTATTGATTAGTTCCGTTAGATATCAAAGTTTAATATAAGAATGATAAAAGTAAATAAAAAATACTTGATTAGTGAAGTCAGAGATTTTTAATAATTTAACCTGGATTGAGTTAATCAAACAATAATTAATAATTAATTAACGTACAATAATATTTTGTTGCTTTAATATGTCAAGATTATTTGTCACGTTCGTAATGTTCGGAATGTTAATCAAGATTCTTGAATAAATAGTACGGATGTTTTGCTTGTTTGCACTTGTGCTATCACTTTTTCCAAATTGAATTCCGTAAATGTCTCGGAATAGATCGATGAGATTGTTCATTCGTTGCTATGTCGGGTGTCACATTGACAATTTACGAGTAAACACTGCTGCACGAGAATAATTACAAAATGTCCCGGCAACGATACAGGCGACATGCAGCCAGTACCAGATTCGTTAAAATTCATTATTAATATTTTCATTATTAAATGCTACGATATATTTTACTTAAGTAATATCGTGGAGATAAAATTACTAATTTCATGAAAATATTAATAAAACAATTCATGGCTTAATTAACATTGAAAATGCGAACTTGGTCAAATTTGAATAAATCAACATAGAAACGAAGAATAGCGGAAATGCAAAATTAGAAGATATACATACGCGAAGAAAAAGAAATACGAACGCATACATTGATATTTGGTTTAAATCAATAGCGAATAATATTGACAAAACGTAGCGAATATTTCATTGTAGAATGTACAAAAACTATCGTTGCCGTCTTGCTATCCTTTCCAGTCTTTGTCGCGAAACTCTTTAATCCCAATTATATGCAAATTTGTGTATGCGTGTGTGTATGTGTGACCGCAACTATCCGCGAGAGTTTAATTATGGGTTGTTCATACTGTGGCGGACTTTACGAGGGTCCCTTTCGCGAGAAATTGTTCAGCATGCGTACAAATACCTTATTTCGCGCTCAATTGCACTGCTTTTCGCTCCGAATGTCGCGGGAAATGAGAAAATTGCCCAACTGTAACCGGAATTGTGAAAATGAAGCGTATTATTTGTCGATAGTAATTATATGACATGTTTATTTATTTAGAGGTTATATAAGGTGTTTATTTATTAATAAAGTTGAAACATGCAAATTGAACGGCTCTTAAAGTGAATAATTTTAAATAAAAGTTACGTGATGTACTTTTTTACATACAGTGCTACATCTTTCAATCTTCGCGAAACGACACAAACTTCCGACAATTGAGAACAATCGTGATGAATGTTGAGTTGGGAAATGGAAAATCGAACGAGTGTAGATAATTCGAATTTCGCAAGCAATTGCTCGTATAAATTGCGTCGATAAAAAGCCGGGTCGCGATTAGAATTTATAGGGGACGAACGACAGAGACACGCGGCAAATCCTATCGGAATAATTTACGGCTTAGGAAATTAATACACTCTTTTGGTTCACGTAATAAAATCCATCTTATCGCGGAACGTACTAGGAGATTGCACTCTTTTATAATACCTATACGTATTATTCTTACTTTATCGAACGCAACAAAGTCATTTCATTTCGCGCGCGGATACATCGTTCGCTCCTTTACGTCGTGATGAAATCTCTTCCATCAACAGCATAAGTTTTACGAGACTCGAGGTTTTTGCGTAAATGTTTTATCAACGTTGGGAAAAATTTTCGAACGAGAGGAACTTCGGATACTGAAAAGCTCGATCGGAAATAATTGTTCAAGAACATCCGTATTTATCGCAAGCGACGAAGCTGGAGAGTTGCTCTTTGCATAAACAGGACCATCAATTTTCAACCGGAAATTGGCGGACGATAATTTGCCATTCGACAGAACGCGATTTTGCATTTCGCGTCGTTCTTCGATCGTAAACGCATGATTGATTCGCCATCGAGGACAAATGCCTTGTTCTCCGTTTGAACATCCGGACGCTACCGCTTCTGGTAAATATCACCACGTCAATATAACGCCGTTTGTTCCGATTTTTCTCGCTTTCTCTTTCTTCGCTTTTATCAACCCAAACATGCCGAGCCGACAAGTTGTTTTGATAATTCGTGATTTATAGCGACAGATACGCTGCACACAGGGCATTTTTCTCACATGACATAAAAATCTCGCCGTTGTATTGTTCGCCGAACAAGTACACTGAAAAACTGTTGCTCACTTTCAGTTGCCTCTGTCAATAATGCAGTCGTAAAGGTGCACCAAAGAGTTTACCTTCCATTGCATGAAAATTCTTTTAGTTCACTTTCACAAATTTTCTGTTGTATATTTTCTTCGATGTACGATGAATAATTTGACAAATAAGAAAGAAATTCTCTTTGAATGTAGCAGAAATGAATTTTTAGAAAAAGAATAATATTAGACAGTTATTTAAATAAAATTATACTATCATATGTGTATTTGAGAAGTTTCCTCTCGAAAAAGTCATTTTTCTTTGGAGACGTGACCTTTTACAAAATCTGTATTTCGAGATCCTTTAGAAAAAGGATTGATTCTATTCGGGATATAGATGGAGACGCGTTATACAAGTTTTCTTCTTTAGATTTACGATTCAACTGTCAGCTCCTGGGAGAATATCGTTGTTCGATACAATGATCGATGAATCTGTAATAAATAACGACTGATGCAAAAATGACAATATACTCGTTACATACGACATTCTGCCTACGACTGCAATTTCCCAACAGTTTTGTTTAACTTTCGTCGACAATACTGCCCGTACCCCCCTCTTCCTCCGTGGACGTCAAGAACACTCTCTACCGAACACTTCATGTGCGGTTTTTCATTTCTGCAACTACCCAGAGGCTGCATTCATTTCTGTGCAATCGCTAATTCATGAATAAAACTGGAAAAATAGAATCAAAGTAATCACAATTACTAAGTGACAAAATTGAGTCGAGATGTAATTGGAGCGTAAGGAAAAAATTATTTTTTGTTACTATATTTCAAAATACTCTATTCACTTTAATTTTTTTATTTAGTTATACATATATCAATTTCGAAATATTTAACATAATTTTATATATTATTATCTCTCTCTTTCTCTCTCTCTCTCTCTCTCTCTCTCTCTCTCCGATATTCTTTTAGCATTAATATTACTATACTAGAAATGGTTCGAAATATCCGTATATTTGTGTATATTTTAACAAAATTAAATATTTGGAATATATTAACAAAAAAAATAGAAAAGAAAATTTTCTTGTACTTTAATTACTGTGCTTCAGCTCTTATTTGTCAATTTTGTCACTTAATAATTATTATTAATTCATGTCGTAATTATGTTGCAGTGAGCTATTTATCATATATTTCGTTTATCTGATTATATGAGAAAAAAAAATTCTTTTATTCCGCTACTCTCTTTATTAGTTTACCATTAATATTTTAAAATTTACATATTTATTATTATATCTTGGTAGACTAGAAATTTAATTTCAAAAATAGCTCTTTGTACGTCGAACACTGTGCTTTTGTTACAAACCGATTTTAAGGAAATTTACATTGTAATTATGATATTAGCTCTACCTGTTTTAACTCTCTTTCCAGATTTTCAAGTCATTTTTCTTTTTTCTTTATCCGAGTACATCACATTTATTCGTCCTTAGCCATTTGTTTACGTTATATTCGTTTCAGCGCAAATCATCAATCATCATTTAGAAATGAGAACAAGAGATATTCCTTCTCCTTTCTTCTATTCTCGTATCTTGACAAAAAGACTCGCTTCGAAAAATCAAGAAATTAAATAAATTGAATCAGAATTTTTGAACTTTCTTTTAACTTTTGTACTTTTATGTAGCAGATTTATTATGATACTTACACAATTTAAAAGTGCGTGCGTGAAATCAATATAAAATACTAATAAATAATAAGGTTTATTGAACAAATTTGGAAAAAGTAAAACGGAATAATAAATCTCATTTTAAATAAAAAACAATATGATGTTTTAAGCAAAACTAGCACAGTCGTTGATCAAAGTTTGCGACGGATCATATTTTTCTCCAACGTCTTTTTGAGTTTCCGCGTTAAGAGTCGTAGATGGCTCCATTCCTGAAGAGCTCTCGGCATCGTCTCGTTCGTAAAGACGACAGAAATGAGCCGAGAAGGAGAAGGGAGAAGAAGGGAAAAGAGGTCGCGATGGCATGACGGAAGATGCTTTCGATATTTGCAGGCTGTCGGTACCACGTCATGCAACATGTTACACCAGGAAATTCACTGCAAATCTCGGAAAATGACTTGACAGCTGCGACGAATATCTCGCGACTCTGTTTTTCTCCTGCAGTTTTTCTACACTGCATTTCGAAACTTTTTCTCATCATAAATCCATCATTATTGCGTACCGATCAATAACGAAAAGTGAAATAAACATAAGATGTGATATTTTTTAAATTTGAAAACACGACAATTTATGATCTGCAATGAATATATATGTAAGAAATGAGTTTCGATTGCCTTCAAAAGTTTTATGAACTAAATATATATCTTCTGTTAATCACAGATATTACATATATTGTAATAAAGAAGACTGTTATGATTCCTATAAAACTGCGTTTCAAGTTGCTTCTGCAAAATTATAATGATTTTTTTTTTAAATTATAATAAATGTGGAAATATAAAAAATATAGAAAATAATATTATTCTACGATTTTGGTTTCAAATCTTTATATTGTAGAAGATAATTGTACAAAAAGAGAAAAACTCAATACACAAATTCTTATACACAAATTCTTATTTTTGTTACTTTTTATATTTGCTTTAAATATATATATATATATATATATATATATATATATATAATCTTAATAAAATATATTCAGTATTTTATTTTTATTAAATATTTTTATATTTTGAATTAAAACATCGAAATATTATTTCAATTTCAAAACATGCGTCAAATTAAAGAATATTTCTTTTATATATATATAAAAGAAATATTCTTTTATATATTTTTTCATTACATTTTCTCATGTTTGTATAAGATATACAATTTTTAAAAAATATATTTAATATTTTATTTTTATTAAATATTTTTATATCTTGAATTAAAATATCGAAAAACTATTTCAATTTCAAAACATGCGTCTAATAAGGAATATTTCTTATTTTTTAAATGTTTCTCTCTTTTACATTATAAATATACATATATTTGTTATATACACATACATATACATATACATATATTTGTATTTATAATGTAAAAGAGAGAAACATTATAAAAAGAAATATTCTTTTATTAGACGCATGTTTTGAAATTGAAATAATATTTCGATGTTTTAATTCAAGATATAAAAATATTTGATAAAAATATAATACTAATATATTTTTTAAAGATTGTATATCTTATATAAACATGAGAAAATGTAACGAAAGAAAATATAATAAAATTAATAAAAATTAAATCAAAAGATAGTGCAATGAATGTACATTGAAGATTCAATTATTATTTATTTTTCCTTGATTTCTTAAATTTTGAGATGATTCTTTTATACTCTCCATCCATAATTCGAATTCTTTAGTGGGCTTCGGTTTACATATTTTCGGTTCAATATTGGCAATTATATCTTCTATTGATGTTTTCGATCCAATTATAGTTTGTCTATTTAATATGATGGCGTAAATAAAATTATTTTTGAGATTAATGAATTGTTGCTCCATATAAAAGTGCTTATCATCCCAATAAATAAGCTATAAATTGAATGTAAATTAAATTTTATAATTATTTCTTAGAAAAAAAATACAAAACTAATCTAATTAAATCGATTAATATTCAAAAAGTCAGAGTTAATTCCATAAAATAAAATTTTTGTAAAAAAATTAAAAGATCATTTTATTATCTTATTTAAGAAAAAAATCTCATAAAAAAAATCGAAAGATATTTATTTATATTATCTGCATATTTTTTTTAAATTTTTAAATCTTGTCAGAGAGAGATTTCTAGTATTTTTTATAAATAAAAATTTCAGGAAGAAAAATATAATTTTTTAGGTTGCGTTCTTTTAACAATATAACTATGAATAGACAAACCAAATTGCAAAAAATATTACCTTTGTGATGATCTTGTACGGCATAAAAATAGAAATTGCTCGACGATATCGTACAATACTTGCAGTTTGAATAATAGTGCCATTTTTTTTAGTGATTGTCGCATAAAGTCCAGATCTATCAAAATAATAATAACGCGCAAAATCCGCCTCACGTAAGTATCTGGCATTATTCATATGTATTAAAACTATGTCTATATCTTGAGTAGTACAAATTCCTGAAAAAAGAGAAATTCCGTCAAGTATTATTATGTTAAATATACATTACTTTGATCTTAATATGAAGTAAAATTCTACATCTGAAAAAATTTTGTTTGGAAATTTGAAAATAATATCAAATAATAATAATAATAAAAAAGGCTTATTTAAGACCAAGAAAAGTGCAAGTGGTATTGCGTTTTGTAAATCTATAATTTTTTAAAAAAGAAACCAAATTCTGAAAGTACAAACGTTCGGCCCCTCCTTAGTGTGACAATAATAATTTAATAGAACATATAAAAGAATATATAAATAAATAGATAAATAGATAGATATAATAAATAGATAGAAATAAAAATAAATAGATAGAAATAAATAGATAAATATAAACAGATAGAAATAAATAGATAGATATAAATAGATAGATAGAAATAAATAGATAAAAAAATTATATTACTATATAAGTCGAATAATAAAATTGTAAAAATAAATGTAATAATTAGAGACTTGGCTCAAATAATCAAAAAATTAAAAAGAAAATGGCATAAGAGCTAATACGCAGTAGTTGGAGCGCAAAAAAGTAACACTTCTTTCTTTTTTTTATTGGTTTATTGGAAACATATTACAATAACAAAAAGCGAATGTTTTGGATCATCTTTTGATTCTTCTTCAACGTGATGTTAACAATATATACAAATAGTGACGCTGAGTTCGTCATCGAGTCTCGAATAAACATGAGGCACACAGCGGTATATTGTATTATTAATTATAAGAAAGCGCGGAATCTGATCTGCTGTAACATCGCATAGCATAACTATAATATATTTAATTGACTGTTGGAAGCAAAGTGCTTGCTAGATCTCCGCGAGATGCAATTTAGCGTCACCTACGCGTCAAGGAATTATAAAAATAAATTCGTTTAATGTAACGTGTCACTATTTGTAATATATATTATTTGTAATATACAGGGTGTCCTGCAACTACCGCTCTATATTTTAAAAGTAGATTCTCTGGCCAATTTAAAAACGATTTTTCCTCAGCAAAAATGTCGAAAAATATCATTATTTTTTGCATATTCCCAATTTTTTGTTATAATGTATCTTTCTAACTAAGCCTTAAATTAAAATTTTATTAAAGTAAACTCTACCTAAAATTAACTAAAGAATGTGACTTTATTAATATTTTATTCCCATAAGGCTTAGTTTGCGAAAAACCCTTTATTTTCAATCATTTATAACTCGAAAACTATTAGTGCCTCGACATTTTCGCTGAGAAAAAATTGTTTTTAAATTGAGAATCTACCTTTAAAATATGGAGCAGTAGTTGCGGGACACCCTGTATATATACATATATATATATTGTTAACATTGCGCTGAAGAAGGATCAAAAGCTGATCCGAAACGTTCGCTTTTTGTTATTATAATATATTATAATATATTATAATATATTATAATATATTATAATTATAATGTTTTCAATAAACCAATATTGAAAAAAGAAAGAAGTGTTACTTCTCTGCGTTCCAACTACCGCGCATTGGTTCTTATATCATTTTCTTTTTAATTTTTTGTAAAAATAAATTTGAAAATTAATGATCACGAATTATATAAGTAAAATGTACATTTTATGTATATAAAATTACACATAATTATTCAATCATTTTTTAGCAAAAAATAATTTAGCATTAAATAAAAATAAAATAGAACTGGCAAGCATAAATTATAATCCTATATAATTCGTGATCATTGATTTTGTAATTGATTGTTTTAAATGTTAGTCATTTTCATATTCAACTATTTTAATATAATTATAATTTTAATATTTCTCATCACATTTTTTTTTAAATTATCCCTGATAAAAAACATATTTTTAACGATATTTCAACGAAATTTATATATCTAATCTATACTAATCCAATAACTTAAACACTTACCGTAAACTGTAACTGTATCTAATAGCTTCTTCTTTCTACCAAATAGTCTTCCACAATAAATAAGGAAGATACAGTTTAAAAAATAATTTACATCAAATAGAATATAAAGGATAGCGATTATCGCCATGCCATAAAAATATAGCGGAAACATAAGAATAGTTGATATGTGCTGCTTCCCACCTGTTTTAACACTGAGCAATGACACGAAGATCGACAAATTAAAAACACGTTAATGTTGCGAAAACTCAAGAAAGTCACGTGCAGTATAATAACAGCGAGACATAACGTATCAATACACAAAAAGATCAAATTGTAATATCCGCAGAACAGTCGATTTCTTACTAAGAGATTTAGTGGACAACTTGCGTTTATATAAAATCTTTATGATCATAAATGTTTTTGGTCATTTTTATGATTATGAAAGAAAATTTCTGTTATGAATATTTATGATTATTTTTATGATCATGAATTATCATATATGAAAAATTAATGTAATGTAAATTCTGCTTAAAAAAATTTTCTACAAATGGAAATTAAAATGACAGTGCATATTGATCATATCATGTATTGAATATGTCAAATATTTATTTATTAATTAAAATAAAGATCGCATAGGCTTAATGATAAAAATCATTTATTTTCGATATAAATTTTAAAATAATAGAATGGCCAAAACTCGAGCCAAAACTCGAGCCAAAATAATAATTGAAATAACATACGTTTATTAAATTCTATAATGCAAAAATACATAAAAAATAAACCAAATGTTTTGATCTCACGCTTTAGATCATTTTCAGTGGAAATAGATATTAGAAACGATATTAGAACGCTTTACATAAATAAAATATAAATAAGATCGTTAGCTAGATTATTGTTAGACTTATTGTTAGAATGCATTATAAATTATAAATGAAGTCGTCATATATACACAGAGATATCATAACCAAAATTATGTGGTGAATTAAATAATGATCAAAATAAAAATCAGTCAAAATTTCTGAAATGCATTATTTGAAATTAATATCAAAAGTAAAAATAAGTCAAAAAACAATCGAACAGATTTCGATGAACAATAGCACTCTTTACGTTATTCTTATTATTATAATAAGAAACAGATTTATTTCCTTAATACTACAAAAGTGTTATTCCATATGCAACGAGCCAATTATTTTTTTTGATATGTATTTTAAAATAAATTCTTAAGTGCAATACCTTCTTGAAAAATTGCGATCGCCTCCGATCTTTACTGAATTGATGATATTTCGAAACGAAACTCGCATGTTACTTGAATGCAGAACGGAAAAAAAATAAATGAATAACTTAACATTTCATCTTAACATCAGAACGTTCAAAGGTTAATGTTATGTATTGTTTTTGCCTACTTTTACGAAAAAATTTAAACATCGATCTCGTATCTTATCTCATATATACAATATCCACAATGATGAAATAAAACAAAAAATTGCAAACGTATTCAATTATTGTAACTCGTAAACACATGTAATATCTAAAAATATCGAATCATTTATAGTGTTTTATCCATCTATTTTAAGAATGCACAAAATTTAAAGACGCACATATGCATTACCCGGACTTTAGTAAAAAAATTTGCGTCGATATGTTAATTATCTACGGTCGACATCAATTTTTTATAGTCTTGAGTCGCTATCGATACTTCTCACTGGACTCGACAGTTTGATAACAAACGATGCGACGTAAAAAAATAAAATATCCGGGAAGAACGATGAACGGCAAGGGATTTCCTTCCGTTCTTAACGTACACTATCATTTATTCTCACAGAAGTTTTTCCGTCTCACACACAAGTATATAAGAAAAATTATATAAGAAACGATATATATATCATATAAACGGTTAGATACAGGATTGTATTTATGCTAGACTATATATGTGTCGAATCCCATTTAGGAGAAGAAAGAAATGAATCTAGCAGAAGACGTTTTTATACAAAAAAACACCCTAAGTTAATTTATATGATGCTTCCCTTGTCTGAAATGAATATATGACTCAATCTCGTAGGTCTATTGTATATCCAAATTTGAGTTCATTAATTGTAACGATTTCAATTTTCGGTTACAATAACGTGCAACCATTCCAAGCAATTACCTAAATTCATAGGTCGTCGTTCGCAAATATCGCTGGACGATGCGATCGAACAATCGTAGCGCAAAGCCAGACCCGTGACATCGATTAACATGTCGACGCGACGTATCCGCTCGTAAAATTGGGCCGAATAATCGATCGACTGTTCGGCGAAAGCTTCGATGTGTCACGGGTCCACTTTCGGATCAACGTATTTATGTGCACATGTAAATTTTCGATGGGGTAGTTTCGCGGATGCACAAATTCCTCCTGGCAGCCCGTCGTCGCTTTAATCAACGCGAGACGCGTTCCCAAGCGCGATTTAATCGAAGCTCCATTCAATCGCTATTATGACGGAGTAAATAGCGCTTGTGTTTTTCTCTCTACGTCTCTCCTTCATTACGCGTTCATCGTTACATGCATACTTTCCGGCGACGCGCAAAACCGAAGGAAATCGAATTCTACCCCATCTCTCTCATTTATCTCTCGTTCGCGCGTGTTCTTTGTCCACGTTATCGACGCCATTCCCTCATGCCACGCTGACGGATAAGGAACGATAAGGGGGTCTATAGAATGTCACCTTGCGAAAGTACAATTTCGCTCGCAGCCATCGATAGGATATAAAAGATAAGTCGACAGGAAATCCCGGATAGCATCAGAAATGCACGAGGGACCTTCGGTTGCACATTTTGCAATTTAAGCACAATATCTTTTTTTTTATATATTTCTGTATTTTATAATGTTTTGCTGCTATTTTTTTGACGCTGCGATATATTTATATTTTATTTTATGTATTCTTCATATGAGCAACTTGTATCATTAATGTTTGATTGTATTTTCAATGCAATATTGAAATTTCTCGCGCTCCTGTGCACTTTCGTGTTCATCTCTCTCAGGAACATCGCGGAATATTTAATTTGAAGTCAAGTTTGATAAGTACTTAGTTGAAGATATTAAATTCAGGCTTCTTTAATAGACGACGTAATCAGTTTGATCTTTCTTTCAGGAATTTGCGTTTGCGAAATATTGAGAATATTTAATTAAGCTGATCGCGATGTGAGATTTATTGGAATTTATGCATACGTATTTTACGTAAAAAGCTATAATTTTTATCTTTCATTTTTATATACACTTGAATATTTATTAAAAATTATTTAAAAATTGCTTAAGATTAAAAATTAAGATTAAATAGATTATTAAAAATTAATTAAAAGCTTTAGATTATTAAAGAATATTTCAGAGAATTCTTATTTTTTTTTCTTATTCTTTGACAATTCTAAAATTTTTCTGTGGATTAATTTATCATCAAAGAAGAATTAAAAAATATATTTTGTCGTACTGTCGAAGAAAATAAATTGTTTGGAAATATAAGCGAATTTTTGGCAAGTTAAACTAATGGTGCCAAAAATTATAGAGTAAACAAGCCTTTAAGCGGGATAAAATTACATCAAAGTCGATCGTCATGATTTCATTAACGTTCGAAAAAGAAGGATTGCGTCCATGAGTTACAGTAGCAATCTTGCAAAGCATTGATCTTCATGTCTAAATTTAGAGGACTAATGGAATTGAGATAAATTCAACGAGTTGGCAAACATCGTATGACTCGAACCATCCACGTGGCCTATGTTGGCTGTTGGTTTTATGGTCGTTGGTTGATAACGGCACAAAAAAAAAAGGACAGTCCTCTCCGCAATCTATGAAAGGACTGTGACAGTTTATTTTAAAAATATAGGAATGGTGTTGTTGCTTTGTTCGAAATTATACATAAATTGCACTTGACATTGACTACTAAATAAGAATTTATTATCTACAAGATATTTTATTTCTTTTGCACTATTTTTTTAATCACAGACTTTTTTCTATCTTTCTGAAAGTTATTTTTTTTAGCAAGAATATCGATGGAAGTCATTTATTATAGCCAATTTCTAATAGCACATGATCTTGCAAGTAAATCTTTGATCTTTAAAATTTTATTAAAAAATAAAATTTATTTAAAGAATTAAAAAATAATATCATAAAATTAAGACATCTTACATAAAACTTAATTAGCGCTAAGAATTTTTAATTTTTAATTTTTAATTTTAATTGATTTTGCAATATTTTATTATTCATTTTCAAAAGCCAGATTTTGTATTATTTGTCAATGTACATTCTTGAAGTTCGAAATGCAAACTTTACGAAACATCCTGTTTACACTCGTTCATTCCTAGTGTATACATGACATCACGAAATGTTATGCAAGCGAAAAGTCTTGGAGGTTGGCTTTATAAATTCGCAGCGAGAAGTTTATCAAACAGGAACAAGGTTGTCGTTTGTGTCCCACATTACGAGTTTCCACGAATTCCATGTGAATTTATCAATTTCACGTGAAGCTCGGTTTTCGCGAGCAGACAGCGAAACGAGCTTCCATCAATTTTCACGGCTTACGTGTCCCGGAAGTGCGGCACTTATGAGCAGAAAAGGGCCGCCATTAGAACGGAGGTCTGTACGAAGCATCCGTGACAGAGACAGCGAATTTCGAACTCACGCGAAAATACATCGTAACGACGTCGAATTTCTTCTGACGTTCCATTTTCAAGGGATTAACATCTTGTGGCGAAATCGTGATGCTCTATATATAAAAAATTATATATGTATATATGTATATGTGTGTGTAAATCTTTTTCTAACAACATGAAAAAGTTTATCTTTTTCTACCATTTTAGAAATATAAAACAGCAGACAAGAATTTGATTACAATTTAATTTAAATTTGAAAAAAGAACATAATTCTTAAAGTTAATAATAATAATATAAAATAATATAATAATATAAAATACAATGATAGAGAATAATAATAATAAAACTAATAACAAAATAAATTAAAAAATAATAATGTAACATAATTTAGAACGTGTTAATTCGCTAATATTAAGATCTGTTAAACTGGAAGATGTGATAGCATGGATATAGCGAGAGGTATCGGCGAACATACCCTCAATCAGCCTTCGACGTGCGATGTTATTGGGTTCTCGATCGACACACTTGAACATTGGAGCGCGAAGACGGCGCGGGCCCTAAATCGAGGAGAATTGCAGGAAGCTAAGGGAAGCAAGGAGGGCAGATTATCGATTTCCCAAGCCCGGAAGGTCTAGCCCGCAAGGAAGAGGCTGCTCTCTCAAGAGGTACCTCTCGCCATTTCCCTTTCGCAAACGCGAAAGAGGGTTAGCTGAAAATTTCTCTCGCGGTAAAAGAGAGATGAGGTCATGGGATATCTTCCTTTGCCGTTTTTCTATCTTCCGAGAAAGTCACGATTTTCCGAATAAATCCGGTTTATATTTCGCGAAGATCGCAGGTGTACAATCTACGTAAGTTGAAGAAGAGTCGCAAAGGCAATCTTTTTTTCTCCTATAAGTCTCATTTTTTTTTACGAATGTATAATTCAAGACATTTGTCAATGTCATATTTCACGATGTCGCATAATTTAATTATTGAGATCGCCAGCTGTGACATTGGATATCTTGTTTAATAATCGACACGTTCATTCCTGTATTTTTTCTATTTATTTTAACAAATTGAATAGCGTATAGATTTTTCAATTATCGCATGAGTGCAGTGTATAGTATATAACACAATATATTGATATATTGAAATAATTTTTTACTCTGATGAAATAATATTTCAATAACAATAATAACGAGGACTCTGCCTTGAGTTTATTCTGGCATTCAGAATTATATCTATTTTTCTTTTAAGAGATTTTTTTAAACAATAAAAATTAATTATACGATTTTATCACAAAAATACATAAAATTTAAAAAATTCTTTCAATTTTACAAAAATTAAGCTTTTATAATACATTTTTTTGTAATATATGTTTAAATTTCTTGGTTAATTCAATTTAGATTTCTATAGAAATAATAAAAAGTTTATTAAATTTCTAAAATTATATGTGTTTAATCACACATCGCATTTTACTGCGAAATAATTAGACTATTTTAAAATGACTTCGATAATTTTAAAAAATCAATATATTATGAAAGTTAAATAACAGATTTAAATTACTTAAATCTCAATTTTTCTTGGTTCTTTTTTTAAGCTGATGAGCAAAGAATTTTGAACACGCCATTTTGTAAAGCAAAAGTTTTTCGTGAAAGTTACAAAGCGCGCGCAGGATAATATAACGTATGGATGTTGATTTATTGCCGTGTCTGTCGGACAGAAAAAGAAAAGTAACAGTATTTGTTAGATCTCAGGGAAAACAGTGGTATGTAATATTTTACCAACGATCTCGCATCATTGCCAAAAGTTGAAATTTCGTTTGCCGTTGCAAAACTGAAAGCATTCTTTTCGAGCGCGCGCGCTATCTCGCTATCTACCTTTATCCTGAGCAAACCTCATTTGACGGAAACAAGAACTTTTTATAGGCAATCTTGGGAGTTTATAGATCGATAATAAGATTGGTTGCGGCTACCGAAGGGCGTTATAAGTGATGATGATTTTATATTATGGAAGAGAGATTGTGCTACATATAAAACGAACGTAAAAAAAAAATATGATTGCAAATTATAATATATGTATGTGCAATGTTATGAAATAAGTTTTTAGTCTAAGGTAAAATTGTCTGCATCATATATCCTATTTTATCTAGTTCTATTCTATTCTACCTTACTAAGATATATGATAATGTCAGCATCTGATCATAAAATATTTCTGTTTCAGTTTTCAGCCGAGGGCGATCATGACAGGAACATACCGGAGATCGGTGAGTGCAAATAGACAAACAATGCTTAATTTCACTGTTGTTTATTGTCCTTTCTTATGACCAATTTTTAAATTCTTATTGAAATTGTTTTCCATTCCTTCAAATTTATTTTTAAAAATTTTATTATGTATAAACTCACAAATTTTCGTTATCTCAAAATTAAGAGCAAATAAAAATTTATATACATTTTTTAACAATGATAGTAGTATGAGAAAATAAAAAGTTTAATGAAAAAATAAATTTTAATGAAATAACACATTTTTAAGATCTCTCTCTCTCTCTCTCTCTCTATATATATATATATATATATATATATATATATGTCGCGTTACTTTAATTCTTATATTGTCGGTTATTCGCAATATATAAAACTGGCTAGTGATATTTCTCTAAGTATATTATGTTAATTACACTTTATGTAAGAATATTCTTTATATTGTGTCTCTGTATTTTCTATATATTATTACAATTTTATATATATATATATATATATATAAAACTGTAATAATATATAAAAAATACAGAGGGACAATATAAAGAATATTCTTACATAAAACATAACGTAATTAACATAATATACTTGTTAGAGAAATACCACCAGCCAGTTTTATATATTGCGAATAACCGACAATATAAGAATTAAAGTAACGCGACATACATATTCCGAAATTATTCACGGTATTAACCGGTACGTGATCAATCTCCATAAATTTTACGTTCACTGCGCAGCGAAATGCAAGAGAAGTATCGTAATATCAAAAGTCTTCAATACTTTTGTTTCGACATGAAAGATTTCACTTTGCTAACACATCAAAAGTTCAATATTCTTATTCACCCTAGCCAAGGAACTTTGAACGCACATAGTCGCGTATTTCGTACACGTCGTTGATCACGATGAACGATCGTTCGTGCATGGATAGATGGTAGAAATAGCGGCCGCATTTTACGAAAATATTTATGGAACTATACAGGGCGTTTGAATTACTCTCAAAATTCGGCGAAAAAATATTGGCGAGAAATATTTTAGCGAGAAATATATTATAGCGAGAATCTCTCATTGTGCCGTCATATATATTCGCACGTTTATTAAAATCTCTCTTCCTCTCCGTCTGGATCTCGTTAGAATTCGAGGAAATTCTACAGAGTGGCATTCATTCGACGATAATTATCACGTTTTATTTCGTGGTTGCGCCTCGTTTTATTTTTTTTTTGTATTTTTTTTTCAAAATTATTATTCATAGTTTCAAGACTCGTAGAAAGTTAACTATTACTAACATTATTATTTTTGTTACGCTATTGGGAGATGTGTTCGTGTACGACCGTCGGATTTTCGCGCTTCGATAACTGACAATGGTTCAACAACGATACCATCCTCGTTATTCACGCATCATTTGTCTCGTATCCTCCATTATATATATTCCTGATATTCTGTCAGAAATGTCAACACATATCGGAGGCGATGTCATGAAAATCAAGGAGAAAGAAACGCGTAAGACAACAAGGCGTGATGTTTGTAAAAAACTTTTGTCAAATTTTACAAGAATTATATCAAAATACAATGAAATTTTAGATTCTCCTTATCGTAAATAAATGAAAATATCTGTTAAAATTGAGAAAATGAAATCGAGAAAATAAAATCTAGAATTATATTATTTAATTTATACGAGAGAAATTGCGCACCTTCTCTAATAAATTTAATAATTTTTGTGATAAAATAATAAAAGAATAATTAAAACAAATAGTAAGAAAAATTGAAGAAAAATGCTTTAATTATCTTGTAATTTGACTCAAAATAAACTGACAAATACAATTAGTACAATGATTAATATAAATAATTATATAAATAATTATTAAACCAAAACTAATGGAATATTAAAAGAATATTCAGATAATTATTAGGAATTCATATTAACATCAATTAAGTAGAAATAATTTATAGATAAAAATTTTTAATTTTTTTTATAATCCTGTTTTATCTGAAACAATTAATTACTATTTTAAATATTATCTTAAATACGTAAATAATAGCATTGTGCAAATATCAGAATGATACAGAAATATGATGAATTTAATGAAAATATTTATAATTGCTTTACAAGAATAGATACGCATTAAATTTTAATAGAATTCTAGAATATTGAATTTATGATATAACTCTGAACCATTTGGCCGGCTTCCGGATGGACTTGCTTGTTTGCGTTTAAAACCGCGGCCTTGTAACCCGAGGCTGACTTCTAATTTGCTCTGGGTGCAAGATCAGGTGTGAACACTCGGACAAACAAGCTAAAGGATTACACTCTAATCGGTATCTGGTAACTGTTTACGTAGTACTGTGTGAATTGCTATTTTGCATACGACTATGCTCGTAAGGATAACACTGGACCGGCATTACAGGAACGCCGAAACTGTTGTACTCTCCCATAGGGATGTTGCGCATCTACGATGCGCGGATACAATTGATCCCGGCGAATGTCAGGAACACTAACTATAACGTCGTGTACGCTGATTAAAGTCTTAATTGTACGGAATAAGAGC
The DNA here is from genome assembly GCA_030586385.1 of Camponotus fellah. Lineage (NCBI taxonomy): Eukaryota > Metazoa > Arthropoda > Insecta > Hymenoptera > Formicidae > Camponotus > Camponotus fellah. The sequence goes on along the minus strand of JAPIVC010000450.1, from coordinate 2,175,770 downwards.
AGATTTCCATCAAGAAAATTTGTTTTTTTTTTGCAAAGTTTAACGGTCAAAACTTATTGAAGTTAATTATTTAGTTTGTTGTGGATTCTTTATAGAAAGAAAGCAAAAATGTTTGAAGAAGACGCCAATAAGATCGCTAATAAATCTCACGAATAGTGAAATAGTACTTTCGCTATATTGTAAAAATTTGAAAGTTCAACTTTGCCATATCTTATCTCGAGCTTTAGCTGTCGGCATAAAAAACGTTATTAATGCAGCATAGCGACTTCTTGCCTTTAGGAAAAAGCTCGGCGTAAGATAAATGAAGGAAAGGCAAACGATTATAACGCGTAATGATCTTCTTTGAATATGTATAAATTTACGCTTTGATAAACTTATTACATAAAAATACAATATTATGGCTTTTCTTGTCACACAATACGAGATGGGAAAATGCACAGGAAGAGCACTCAGACTAAAATTTACTTTTTTCAATACTATACGTTTCCCATGATGCGCGCGAGGAATCCTTGCCATCTGCGAACATTAGTCCGCGCATTATCCCCCTAAAGTTTTTCCTCCGGTCCATCAACAGGATTGTAACGGGAAACTGATTCGATGGTTCAGAGGAAGAGAGACATTCAGCTATCGGATTTCTAGATCAAAACTTAGCCGGTCATGTTCGACTCTCCATTCGCCTGCGATCTATTTTAACGCGGCTAATGCACTTTTTTCAATCGATCTTATTCCAGCACAAAGAATATCTGTATCGAGATTGCGTTTCCAAATTCCTGTGTCGAAATTTATCGTTGTTGTCTCTCGTGTCTCGGTCTTTTATTTTAGTTTAGTTTATTTATTGATTTTCAAATTAAATCTAAAACCATAATTAATATATCGTATAATCAAATAGTCTCGATTTAAGAAAATTATATTTTTATATTTTTTATCGGATAATTTAATTATTTAATCATTTAATGCTTTCTTTTACAATTAAAAACAAATCTTTACGATTAAAAATAAATTATAGTTATATTTTAAAATTTTGCATGTGTAATTGTTTAAGAATTTATTTTAGAAAAAAAAATATATATATATGTCTACAGGATAATCATAGAGAGTTATGTAGATTCGTTTTTATTCGTTCGTTTTATTTTCCTGTGTTATTTATTTAACGAATGAAAGCAATAGCTATTTGGTTTGTATTAACCTATATGCGATATGTAAAAAATCGTGCAAAATATCGCAATAAATTTCACGAATTATCAGAAGTGCAAACTCTGGTCGTTTCTTAAAAGCTAAATGCGTCGCAAGTAGATACGGTCCACAATACATTAGACGATGATGGACGCACACATTCTTCCCGCAGTGATCTGACTGGCGCGCATACTCCCAAAATTGATGTTCCCGTTACTTCTCGATGTCCCCTTTTGGACATAACGCGATTTCGCCATTAGCTTAACCGCTCATGGGGTTAACCACAATTCAGAGAAGCAAGTTTCTACCATGAGCTACAACATCATCGACGTTGCTCTATCGTGTTTTAATTTAATAACTTTATTTTACAAGACAAGTCTATCGAAAAATTGTCAAATATCGTTTTTATATTGTAAATATGAAAAATAGGACAAATAATGACAGGGAAATATTATTACTTACATACATTCGTTTATCACACGCGTCGCGTTTAATAAATTGAATTCGGATTAAATTGAATTCACACATATCGTTTACGAATTAACGAGATAATGATCGATTTTTCGATTTCTGAAGGATCGCGATTTTAATTGGAGAAATTCACGAGAAGTGAAAAGGACATTGGTAAGCTCTTATTTTAAATGTTTATTGATTTAAAATAATTATATGTCAAAAATCTTATTTTTAATAATTGATAAATAATCGCGCAAATTATTAAATTGATTGATTATTAACAATTGTTTTTATTTATCCATTGTATTGTACTTTATCCATAATGATCATTAGCAAGTTAAATAATTGAATATTGCACGTATAACAGTTATAATTTATCAAATGATTTACTGTTACAGTTCTCGTTTGTCATTCTCTATTGGCATCTTTGATAAGATGACTTGCGTCGAACTGTTGCGAGATCATGCGCTGTCATGATAGAATTATCGTCACATCAGACAGCTCTCTCGATTTTCGAGCTCATTGAACAATCTCATAATATCTTTATGAATAACCTGATGAAAATTTCGTCTTTTATTATTTCTATTATTATCCTATTTATATTAATTCCAATAAATTATATATATACTTTAAAATAATATCCATATTTTTTAATAGAAAAAAATATTTAATAATTTTATAATTATATAATATATTTAATAAGTTTACATTTTAATAATGTAAATACTTCAAAAATTTGTAGCATTATTATCACACATAAAATTTTAATCAATTTTCTCTTTTAAAATTGAAATGCGATAACACTTAATTTTTTTAAATTAACTTATAATGTAAAAGAGAGAGATCTCTAAGTGCTTTAAATGTACTCTTATATATATATATATATATATATGATATATTGCCTCGCAATATATAAGGATAATTTTCGCACACTTTCTCTCGATCACCGTTAATCATTTTCATTATACTCATTAATGACCCATGTTCATTTATGCACATTATAAACAGCAGATACGAGCTACCCCAGCTGTGTCGTCTGACAAGCTTTCATTTCATTATCAAGTTCATGGATTACACATTAATGATATAAAATAAAAGTATAAAATATTTTGATTGAAAATTTCAGTAGAAGAAAAATTTTGTTCAATATTTTTCAATTTTATTAAATTATATTTACAATAATAAAATATTTTGCTTAAAAGCATACTAATTAATATTTTCATAACAAATATATGCAATATAAAATAATATATAAAAAATATATGTATAAATATAAAATGTATTATAAACATAAAATTAACAATCAAAATCAACATAAATTATCTAAAAATTAATACACACATAATGGTTTAAAGCTATTAATGTCAGAAGCGTGTCAGACGATTGGAAAGGAAATTTTTTTCAATTTCTATAATATTTGATTAGTCTTTAATTCCTTTAAAAAACAAGGATTTATCTCTGCAATTAAACACATAATAATTGCGCAGATCTGTGACACAATTGGAAGTTAGATATTAAAATTGCGCAGAGCACAGTAGTGAAAGATTGTCTCGGGTCAGACGGAGCGCGCCATCCCGTTGCGTTTAAGCCTTCTAAATATCTCTCGGTGAGCAGACAAAGGACGTTTTATGATTTTGGCTTCCCGCCAAACGAGTGCCTACATGCATGCGTACATACGAGGAACATCCGTTACAAGTCATGGCTGACGGACGCTATTATTTCAGCGTTCGTGTAAGTGAATCCGCATAATTAGGAGCGGAAAGAAAAGACTGATATAGAAGGAAGCGCTGTACTATTGTAATCCTAATGGATTATATGCGGAAATTGTGTTTATTATTTATCACAGCGTGTTTCAGCGAATAAAAAAAATTATTATCTGCGAGTCTTTAGATTAATTTACCGCGTTCTTATTTTTTCTTTCTTGAGAAAAATTTTTGAACAAATTCTTTCTTTGAATTTACATTAAGTAGTGAGACGTAATATCGGTCAAAGAAGTTCGGAAGTACGCTTTTTCAGAGAGAACAAGATTATTCCACGATTGGCAAAAGCTTTGCATCGGAAAAGGAAATCGTTCTCGTATAAGTATGTTAAGTGTTGGGATTTCATATAGCTTCTGTTGGAAATGCATAAACTGATGAATAATAGAATCTTTTCAAAGGAATATCTCTCGATGTCTTTCCAAGTTAGACAAGCTCATCGAGGAATATCTCTTTGAAATATTATATTCTCAATACGAATTATCTATCGCACAGCGGAGAGAAATGTTATGCTTAGAATGGAGAGATTAGCTATGTAATGAATTTATTCAAACTTCCATAACTGAAATAATATTGTTTTTGTATTATAGTTGATTAAGTATGCATATGTATGCAAAAATTAAAATTTATAATCTCAAGTTATTCCATATTTAGAGTAATAACATAGATACATTATTTTCATATTTCGAACTTATTACTTCTTATTATAATTTTCTTCTATTCTATTAATTTTCCTTTTTACGAAATAGCTATATTTTTTGTTGTAAATCATGACATTGCAATGGTTTGGCATTAACTGATTCGTGGGAAACGAATGTAAAAATCGTTTAATCGAGACAAACAAAATTAAATTTTCCGAGAAAAAGAGAAACAGAAAAAGAGAAAAAAAGCGACACAAACCGCAAGAGTTGGAATTTCTCATAACTTTTTTATTTTTCTGTCTACGTGAAATCATGAAGAATCTAGTTACATGAGCATGGTGGACGTCGGTTTTGCATCTGCGATCATTTCAAGCGAGAAACTCTGCTCGCCGAGAGAATTCTGGAATGGCATTTATTCCTTTAGCAACTCAGTTAGTTATAACGCGATAAATTGTCACCTACCGTAGCCCACGAACAGTCATTGCAACTCGTTTATAATTTCTTATCATTCCTTTTTCACTACTCTGGTTTCCTCATTTATGCTATCTCAGCATCTATCTCCGAAATAAACATAAATCCTGTGCATCAGCTAAGTAATATTGTATTTGGAAAGGGAAAGAAAAGCGGAAGTGAATGAGAATGATATATTAAGAGTTATAAAAGAGTTATAAAATAGTAGTATAAATTTTGGAAGCATAAGTTAGCTTTCTTCGTTCTTTAAGGTTATTTATTAAAAATTCGTTAAAAATAATAAATCTGTTATAGAATTATATACTAAATGATTTATTATTATAACAGATCAAGATAAAATAGAAAATAAACTTTTCAATATATATATAAGCAAAACTGAAAATAATGGCTAGTTTATATTTAACGTTTTTTTATAAAAACTGATTTATAAGCATTGCTCTGCACACATATCTAATTCTTCTAAAACATGAAAATGAAAATGAAAAATATTCCTGATATATTTTTCATTTTTTATTTTTGAAAGAAATACAACATTTCGACTTTAATATAATTTGCGACTTTTTTTCCAAATTTTTGATAATAACGGAACATAATGGTCCTATTTTTATTAATTGGTATATTTTCAAATTGTCACATTTAAGTATACGTCGACGGAGCAGCGAAAATTATTTCGCACACAAAAGTTATTCAGCACGATCAAGATGTCCGATTCATTCAATAGTGCCATCATGGAAGTGGCGTCAGAAAAATCTGTCAGGCTTTATCACCCTCGTGTCTCGGACACGCGACGCGATATGTCATCCGTGCGCACCTAACAGAACGGAATAGGATTTAAAATTCGTAACCCGACGGAATTGTCTGCGGCATTTCGTGTTCCCCATCTTTCTAACACAAGCTAGAACAGCTTTGTCCTTCCTATGTCGAATGACCTATTTTTCGGTCGATGCCGAAAGCAATCGGGTCATCGTAGGGAGAACACAAATTAAAGAGAGGTCAGCAATGGGAGAGAAAAGGGAAAAAAATGTGGGACAAACGACATCGTTCGACCATTGAAATTAAATTTACCTGTTTTTATGCGGCACACGGTTCTCCTGAGACTACATAGATGAATCATTAGTTATGCAAGCTTTATCGCACATACAGGGTGAGTTTTAATGCTTGTGTCAATCTTTTTATCGTGCGAGAGATTACTGACTGTATAATAAATTGATCAGTACATAAATATCAATTATTTGATCGATCGTATCTAAGGTCCGAATATAATGTGTACAATTAAAGTAAATTAATATGAAATTATGGATTTATTATTATTATTATTATTATTAAAGCTACATATTTATTATTATTATTATTATTATTATACATATTATACTATTATACATATTATATTCGGGCCTTCGATACGATCGATTCAAATAATTGATATTTATATACCGATCAATTTATTATGCAGTCGATAATCTCCCGCATGATAAAAAAATTGACACAAGCATTAAAACTCACCCTGTATAAAAGAACGGAATAGTGATTAGTAGATTTTCTGACTTTTCGAAAGTTACTTTGTGATATATAAATTGATGTGAAATTAATCGTATCTCATTTTAACTGTAATTTGATTAAGAATCATTTTTTCGAAAATGACGTAAATCGAATTTTTTAGCACATCTCCTTTCAGCGAACATACGTATATAAGCGATTTATGCATATATGTAAATATAGTATTTTTGGCCACGTAATTTTCATGAGAAAGCAAGGGAGATAAAGGATTGCTTGTGGAATACGAATGGGAGGCTTGTTATTCAGCGAGAACAACAAATTGCGTTCGTCTATCGTGCAGCTACATCCACTTTACATAGATGGGCAATATTTCCGGCTTTTCATTCGCTCGTTATATTATAGCGAATCATGGCACGCCGAAATATCGCCCTCAAGCGCAAAAGATCAAAGACTACACATATATTCACAGTCTTTATATTCTTTTCGATTACTGCGTTTCGATTCACTTAAAATACGCTTTGCGCATATGCTATATTACACTGCACTTAATATAGCGGGCAATGTTTTAATTTGGCCTGCACAATTTATAAATGCAACATGCGCGAAAGAGATTTTATAATAGAAATTAATAGTTTAGTTTGATGTGTAAAAAGGAAACTATGTATTCAGTTAAATGTTACAACTTTTTCAATTGTCATGTAAAAAAAAATAACAAGTAATGATTATATATATATATATATATATTTAGATTGATAAAAATATATTTCGAGAGATATTATAAAATATAATAATAATTAAAATAAAATATAATAATTTAGAATTATATGGAAAGCAATTTATATTTTATATAAATTCAAGGATTGCATTTTCGCTTTTTTCTCATTGTTTTTCTTTTTTGAATGTATCGCAAAATCAGTCGTTTGACGTAGTTTGATTTATTGAATAAATATCGATTTTTCGTTTGATTTACAAATGAGTCATCCAGGAAAGGCTCTCATCTTCTTCCTCATTGAAATTCCCGTTACAGCAACGCCTTCGATAAATTCAACGCCGCTATGTAAAAAGTATAATATATTCCATTAATTTTCTTGTATACTGCGATTGTTATCATTATGTATCACGAAAATATATCGAAAGTTTCTTATATATCTATATGATTCATATTATGTTACACGCTTAATAATTTTGATTTTTTGCGTAATACGAAGTTTCACATATCAATATCATGTTTCAGGAAAGCATCGTGTAAATTATTGAGCAATTTCTGCTTGTACTGAAACATCGTAAAGGTAACATACGCGTCTCGCTTTCCTCATTATTTGCATACTCTTGTTTTATACGATATTTTCTTTTTATTTAAACATGTACATTATAATATTAATACATATATAACATATATGTAATTTGTAGTAATTTTTTAACGTATTCCTTTCTATACGATAAGAAAGAATTATGTAATTTAACTGTAATACTCTAGAATAAACTTCCTTCATAAACTAAAGTTAGAATTAACTAAATAGTTAACTAAACTAAGGAAAGAAAGAGAGACAAGAGCGTGGGACTTACGAGGATGAATGATCATCGCGGAGTCAGGGATACAAAATGGCAGAATCTTCTACTCTGGCAAAATTTCAATTTTAAATCAACATCGTTCGATCTATCGTTTGATAGGATGCGCGAGAATATTGACGAATGTTTTTTGTGGATTTCTACTGACAACGTATTTTACAGTTATGCGAACAAATTGCAGTAATTATCTGCTAACGTAAGCACGTATATTATAGTTCCTTGGTTGATTAGTCATGAAAAATAAGTTTAACAAAATTCAAGTGAACGTGTTTACACGTGTAACTCTTTTTATACTATTCAAAGACTAGCTATATGTACATCTTTTAACCGGATCTTTCAGTGTGGAAGAAGATAATCTTCGCCTCAATGATACGTCAACTTAAAAGATATCAAAAGATGAAAAAAAGAATGGCTAAATATAATCAATCCGTAAAAATACTCCAGGAAGTTACAAATTTTAAGAACTTATCCTTCCTTCATTTCGCGGTAGTCATATTTTCTGCTTTACCTCCGTTTTTAAACATCCTGCATATCCGCATAACATTACCGCAGTAACCTTGATAAAATCGCGCGCGTAAATTCATAGCGGAACGCGAGGAATTCTTCTGCGAATATCTTTTAACTAAAGCTTTTGAGAGATCGCACTCATAGTGTCGCGTTACACCTCGTCACTCCCTTTTTCCGGTCTCGGAGTATTGGACGGAACGAAGAACGTCGTCTCGTAAAAGCCCTGTACATTTAAGCCCCGCCATCTGTTTATTCTCACCCGGCGCATTCCCATTTGACTAATTTTTCTTTTCTTTTTTTCCTTGTCTCCTACAGATCTGTCTATTTCGCAGATCTCACGGTGATATTTCATCCATCTGAGGAAATTTCCGAGGATAGAGGAAAAAAAAAATTATCTCCGTCGACTCTGCGACTCTGTATTCGCAATCCGTGGCCGTCACCATTATAGCTAAAAACGCAGGTGAGCCCCTATAACGAGGACTGTTAACGAAAAAGTCTTTGTGGAAACGTATCGGAAAATCTTTGTGACTCGTATCTATTTTTGACATAAAAGACCCATCATTGGAAATACAACCGAAACGATATAACAACATAAAAAGATAAACGAAAAAAATAAAATTAATTTTTTTAGATAATTTTTTAAAATTATATTCTTTGTGGAATTATTGTTTTATTATTCTTTCATATCGATCGACCAAAGTTTTTTCTTTTTTTTTTGACACAGATTTACAGTACAATACGAGCTGATTATTTGAAGTTTGTTCACCTAATATACCTCCTCTCTCTCCAAAAATATATATAGCTGTAAGAAATTATGTCACTTCCATAATATGTGTGACCTGTTTTATCATAATTTCTATGTAATCACTTTATAATGTGCTCAGGGGAATGGAAACCAGAACGCACAAACAAGTAATACGATTTAGGTGTTAGTAATTTCAGAAGAGAATATCAGAAATTTTATTTCTATTTTTTTGAATTCAGAGAGAAATTATATTATATTTCTTGCAGTAAAGATGATTAAGTTTCATAGTTTAATTATATGAATATCTTACAGTATAAATAACCACAAATCACTTTTGTATCAAACTTCTACTTTTATTTCCACGAAATATATGTCCTATGAAGTATATGTCCTATGAAGCTTGTCCTAGAAAAGAGAAATGAATTATCTATATACGTATATGTAGTTTAAAATTCCACGTTCTATACTTATGATTTTCAAATATATACAAGTATGATTTTTCTCCCGTTTATTTGATATTATGTAATCATTGAAACTTTGTTTCTATTATTATTTATTTTTTATTTATTTATATTTATTTATTTATATTTATTTATTTATATAAATATTCAAAAATTAGCATATCACAACTTTCCAAATAATTTCGTACATCTATTGAGTATTTAATTCGTCACAATTTTTGTGAAACAATCATCAATTTAGTAGAAAAATTTAATTTGAACATGAAAACTCTCTACATTACGATGAACTTTGTGTAAATGTCACGACTACAAGCAGCATAAGAATTATCTTTCTTTCTCTCTCTCTGTCTCCTCTCTTTCCTCTAACTTACATTGATCGAAAGTAGTTGGCCGCTTTGGTAATGTAGTTCGCTAAAGTAATAACGACGTTTTGCACTTTCTTCCTGTTTCATCGAATTGAAAGTTTCACAGTCTGTCTGTGTCCCAGTGCAGCAGAGCTGTAAAAATTCGATCGTAAAGTTAATCGATGCAGAAAAAAACCCGCATTCGGTAAATTCTTTTTCTGTTTTCTTTCTCCATTCCGTTTGAAGTCTCATTAATGACGTATTTCCGAAAGTCATAAAGTTAAATTCGAACACGAAAGCGCGAATTCCGTGGTTTTCTCTGTAGCAAGAAGTAAACAGAGCACAACGAAAAGAGGAAGAGAGAAGAAAAGAGAGAAGTACGTACACACAGAGAAAGAGAGAGAAAGAGAAAGAGAAAGAGAGAGAGAGAGAGACAGAATGAATAATGACGTTGTAACAAAGCAAAGAAATTTCCGAAATGCATTGTGATAGTTTCCTTAGTAATGCAATTCCTAAAGCTTGCAAATGTTGACAATGCAAGAATCGACCGACTAGTCATTACCACTATAATTAACAATGTTTTCTCATTTATGTTAACAATTTTCTCGCGTACAATTGTAATTGACTCTTAGTATTTGCACAAACAAGTATAGTCAACTTAATGTGTTAATGATCTATTTAAATATATTTACATATATTTTTTCTTAAAATTCATGTTTTTAGGTTCGTAATTTTTTACTATTCAAAAATAGATTATTTATTTTAGCACTAATTATAAAAGTCAATTTAATTTAATTTATCACACACATACACACACACACACACACACACACACACACACACACACACACACACACACATATATATATACACATATATACATATATGACTGCAAGTAAGTAGTCGATATTGTAAAATTATTTATCGGATAAGTATGAGATGTTGTGCAACAGGTGTAACGGTACACGAGAGATCGACCACCAGCATAGGCTACTGCTTGTTTCTGATCGTCGATTAAGTGGCAGATTTCGAAACTTAGTCCAGAGTAATTCCATTATCAACTCTGGTTGGTGAATCGGAATGTGGTTTTGAATCGTACATCGTATTCAACTGATGTCGTATAATTTATTCGTATAATTTTCGATTAGGAAATTTTTCTACTAATCTTAATAGATATATATGCACGCGTGCATACATACACACACAGACATACACACACAATTTTTCTTGCCAAAATTAATAAAGCTAAAATTCTAGTTGAAATTCCAGATTCATATATTATTTCAGTTTCTCGCTTTGATTCGTATAAACAAAGTAGAATAATTTACACTTGAGTAAAGTTTCAAATAATTATTAAAATTTAGTTAACTATTATGATTATATAAGCTTGATCAGAAATAATATATATAAATTTATATTATTATATTATTATATTATTAATTATATATAAATATATAATGGTAGAAAGAGAATATTTTAGAGAATATTTTAAAAATTAATGAAAAATAGTTTGAAATTAGAATTATTTTCAGATCTTTGTCTATATAGATTCGACATTCCGAAATTCTCGATTGAGTTTTGCAGTGCGCGGCACATCGCGTAATCCACTGTGAACACATTGATCGTATATCTCACAGATTCAGGCGTTCTCATCTCAGTTTAAGTGACAGATTTTGAAACTCGACCGAGTAATTCCATTATTAACTTATCGATGAACCGCAAAGCTTGAGCCTAGCGTTTTATTCCACTCATCGGTGCATGTAATTGATCGCCCAAATGATTTTCTCTTGATAAACCTGCAAAATCAGTGTTTCGACGATATATATAAAAAAGTAAACGTTAGAAGTTGATCTCTTCTGTAAAATTACACATTTACTGTTATAAAAAAATGCGTTTGATAAAACTTTCTGTTCAGAAATTTTTTACATGATGTAATTATTCTATGCAATATTGCATAAGCAAGAGATAATTGGAAATTAATGACTAAAAATTTAATATTTTATTATAATATTTTATAATAACATATATCATCCTCTTTTATAGATGAGGGAAATTACGTATGTATCTCTTGAAACATTGTAATTTTATATTTTACAATGCAATTTTTGTGCTTTCATAATAATACAAAGAGATAAAGAAGAAAAAAATCTCCAAATATAATTTTAAAATTTTCGCTGGGTATCTTTCGGTATTTCCTATTTATTTCGAAGAATACACTCATATTTCAGAAGCGATAAAGATGTCACACACAAGTCACAAGACTTCCGCAAAGTCTCCTCAATAATTTAGAACCAAGAAGTCGTCGGGACTAATACAGCACGGAGCTTACACAGCGAATCAGAAATTCATATCCTTTATGAGATCAACGTGAACTGTAAATTATATATAACAAAAAATATGGTGGATATGCAGCTTGAAAAATTATTTTTGCAATTTTGTGATCTACACACACACACACATACACACCCAAGTTTCATTTAAATTGCATTTAATTCGATCAGAATTTCATCAGAATAATAACTTTCATAAATATTAATGTGCTTTCTCATGCATTTTTAGCACCACGAATTCCAGCAACGCAAGCGTTTTGAGCCATATGCAGCCGTATCGGAGATAAGAAGCTTAAGTTTTTAGTTTAGTTTGTTACTAATACACGAATAGAGAACAATATGCTTTCTCTAGTCATACTAGAAGCGAAGCAGATAATTTGATGCTATCCCTTTGTAGAATTGAGTTTCATAAACGATTACTCAGCTATGCGCAGCTTCGGTATTGTGGAATAAATTGGCTCATACAATACGAGCTTCTCAGTCTCTGCACGTTTGCACTTAAAGCGCAATCAATATCTCCGTCGTAGTTATCTTACACCCATTTACTCTCCTCATCTCTTATCCGTGCATTATAATTTAAAGCTATTATTCCCATAGAGAACATGTTTGCGATCGAATTATTAGCAATATCGTTGCTTATGCTTTTGATATTATCTCATTAACACCATCGGTATAATTTATTAATATAATTTATAATCGATAGTAATATTAAAACACTATAATTTTTACCTTTAAATTCTATTTCTCTCAATTATGTGTTTAAAAGATCCGATTATGCGTTGATGCAATATTTCTTTTATTATTTTCCCGCTATCCATTATTTATTCATTTCATTTTTGATGATTTATGTCAAACGGATAATTGATTTTTCGTTTTTTTAATTTTTTTTCATTATACCGTAAATAGCTTTTTATTTGAGTATTTGAGCCTTTTATTGTATTCTCATTCCTATTGATTCAGATGCGGGTCAGCAAATTGCATAAATCCATTATTCTGTTTGCAAAGCATACGATCCCATGGTTTTACGCAAATTATTTGTCTTCAATAATCTTGTTTCATGTACAGTACTGTGATAGCGCGTCCAAAGAGGGAGGGTGACAGTTTATTACCCCTTTAAAAAGGAAGCGCGTAGGTGTGTAAATGAGATTAGTAGCGTTCAAAGAAATAGAGGAATAACTCGTATTATAGACACGAATTACGTGTAATTATTTCATTTTCGCGAATTAAGCAATGAATGAGCATCTTCATCCCATCAACCCCGCATCTTCAATCGCATCAGCTGCTTGGTTCTCTGCTTTCTCACTTTCGCGATAGCTGTCGAATCAATTTTGCGAGCGAATTATCATCCAACTTTAGTGCTCGACAAATAGCATTCGATCATTTTTTGCGAACCCGCACGAGGGATTATTTCTCTGCGGACTAATCAGTGCGCGCCGATTCAACGGGGTAACGAGCTTCGATTGCCCAGTCCCGAGCGGCTGTATCGCGCACAATTCATTTATTAAAATCGATTTACGAGACGCTCGTCGAGAGAGGCAATGAATAAATCATTTTGCGAACCGTTTTATCTCGATACTATTGCAATCTCTAGTTTTCGAAGCTGAAAGAGTAGTAAAAGAGTACTCTCAATAATTTCTTCTTTTATTTTTAAGCTATTAAAAGAATTTTTTTTTAAACTGGCTCAGCTTTCTTTGTACTTTTCTATGATTTTTAGCAGTTATTTGCAGTTATTAATTATAATATATTTCATATTCATGATTTCACATCAAAAAGAATCTGTTTTGCTTACGTGAATTTCAAAATTTACATTCTATTTTTGAGATTTTTTTGCCAGTAACGATATGTTAACATTTATGTATCGCGCGAAACTTGAAGAAACATATCTGGCAAACGTAATTTACATATAATTTATGATTGACACGCGAGAAGATCCCGATTATGTGAATAATAATGAAATATATGGAATATGAAAAGCATTGTAGATCTCATTTTACATTGTCTTTCGACATAATTCCGATGCTAACACTTTCACAAAGCTCATCTTTACGTCCGGGAGGAGCGTCACTTCCGTCCGACGTTATAATAATAGTTGACCATTACCGTTAAACTTCTCGCTTTGAGCCTTATGACGTAAAATGCCGGGCTATCGACATTACTGCGTATGTCTCTCGATTGCACTATCCTCTGAGAATCACACGACAACATGTATCCGCTGTAAACGGCTACAACTATCCGGTTCACGTGTTTGCGTTTGCCCACGGCTAATAAAAGAGAGTGTGTCCCCCGATCCATCATTCTCTCGAATAGTTCATCGAAGATAGAATTGCGTCGTTCATCGTTGCGTTTTTTCCATTCTGGCATTTGCACGATGCGTTCGATTCTTTTACGACGAAAAAGAAAAAAAAGGATCTATTAAAAAAAGATCTATACATGTATGAAATTTTTTTCTTTTAATCCTTAGATACATATTTATACTAAAGTACTTAACATACTTTCATATATGAAATTTAATTCGAGAATAGCTCTTTAAGATTCATTCCAACTTAAAAAACATTCGCTTATATTTATATATATTTTTATTACTAGAGAGAAAAGAAGAGAAAAATGGATTTCACGAAAAATAACACCATTTTACTTTCCATTCGTTTTTTGAATTATATGATTATAAAATATATTCTATTATATAAAACATATTCTATTATATCTTGTTGAATTCATATGAAATGTCGGCTTTAAAGAAAAAGAATTTATATGAAATGTTTGTAAAGTTATATTTAACTTTGAGATCATAGAATTAAATTTTATTTTCTCAGTTTTTTTTGTTTTCGCAAATTTAACTTGCATGCTTGTATGTATAAAAAGTATATATTAATTTAAAAGTATATATTATATTTCGTAGAAACAAGAATATGTTTTTATAAAACAATATATCACTTATATATCAACATATATTCGATTAATGAAATAGATTATTTAACAGATAATTAAACAGATTAAATACAATTATTTAAACAGATTTATTTTATAAAATCGTGCCATAAAATTGAGCCGTTGAAACTTCAATATTTAATATATAATGACACAATAAATATCTCTTTATGATTCTAACATAAAAATGATATTTTATGTTTTCAGAAAGCACGTACGAAGATGAGGAGCAGTTCGCCAGGGGCGGCACAACCCCTGGTGAAGACATCGTCGATGAAGAAGACGGTCATCCAGGCGATGGTGGTTTGAACAGCTTTCCTCTGAAAATGACGGCCGACACAACGAGGGGTCGAATCACCGGTGTCGCCGGTGGTTTCTTACGGAGTGCCGGGCAACATGTGAACTACGATCCCGAGGCACCTCCACCACCGTATATCGCACAGCAACAGACAACCTGTCTGCTCGAGAGACCAGAAATTGACAAGAAAGTCAAGGTATCGTACAAACATAAAGTTTATGTGCGGGTCCAACGAAGGTAAATCTTTCATTTATCTTCGTTCGACCTACGTCTCTACGTAGAATAACGCAAAATTTTAAATTATTATCAAGATCATGGCATATAATTTGAGAATATTAACTTAAAATATTAATATTTTTATATTTTCTCAAACGAACGAATTTTTTTCTATTGTTAAAATTGCGACTTGCCCTTACTTAATTTATTATTGTCTTTTTACTGTGTGATTTCGTACATTTCTTGATATATAAATACCAATCTGCGCGAGAAATGTAACAGTCGTACCATTAACAATTTAAATCGCGATTCTAACGATAATAGTGGGACGAACGAAAAGGTTATTAGGTCGTAGATTCCGAGGATTGAAAATAAATAGCGCGGTTTCCGTTCGCATAAATTCCCTCGGCGCCGGAAATTCCAACTCGAATTTGACGAGGCAAAGAACAGGAAAGGCGGCAGCCGATAACGACGTTCCGATGTCAATCCAATTTATGCGTGACCTGCTGGCTTGCGAATCGCAAGAAAAAGGGAAGGAGTCGGAGGAAGAAAGAAGACGAAGAGGAACGACTGTTCTTCTTTTACAGTTCCTTTATTACCTCTCGCCGGAAGTTCGCCGCGCGATAGCAATTTGCCTCTTCTCTTCCTGATTTTCTGCCTCTGTCCGTTGGCAGGAAGAAAGGAAATGCTGTGGTTGGTAACGGTTGGGTCGAGTTAGATTAAATCTTAATGCTATTTCGATAACCGTTTAGTGCAGATGACAGCGCGATGGACCGGCCGCGTTTATTTTTGCATAAAGGCCGAGGAGGGATTGGCAGGGATGTATAATATCAGCATGTCGAGCTTGTAATTGATCGATGGTATGGAGATTTAATATTCGAATAAGGTTAAACTCCTCTCGTACTCGGCCGAAATCCTCGATTATATGCATTATTTAGATACGACACGGATCTACAAATAGCTTTGTTCGATTTTCAAATCGTTCTCTGCGACTTTATGGATATTTAATAATATTGTCTCGCGATTTTCTCGCGTGTTAAAAGGAGAGGAAAATCGAAGATATTCTATAAATGATAAAGCATAAAGATTAGTCTTTGAAAATATATTCAAGAAGGCTGGAATGTGTGCCAAATTTGGGAAAAATGGTTGTCACTTTTAATATATCGTGTTCCGCATGGGAAATATTCGTATAAAATACGGGACACAAAAATTCGTGCGCGTTTTTTTCGGATATTCGTGCTAAATAACTATCCGGAACTGTTCGTTTTTATTGTCTCATAAAACGACAAGTAGGTTGGATTTTCTAAAAGGCTAAGAATGAAAGAGGAAACGCCCTCGTTTTTCCGACTTCGCGTTTTCAGCATCATCCTCCGATTACGTCTCTGTAACACTCTATCATCGCAACACGTACTTTACACACACGCGTTTAATATATTCGAGGATGAAAAGCTCCAGCACGGGTGGGATGCTTTCATCTTTTAGTGCCTCATAAATGTCCTCGAGTGAGCTCGCGCAGCAAAAACGCAGCCATTGAATTCACTGGTATATTACGTAACCGAATTTCGCGGCCACCGTCATCGAATTTTGAATAACGATCAATTTTCGATAAAAGTGAAATTTACAAAAGATGTAAAATTCTTATTTTTCAATTCTTATTTATGACAATTAGCAGATTTTGGATCGAGTAATTTTTACAATGCATCTTTTGCATAATATATGCTTAATATTTTTATTTAATTGCACTTTTTATTTTTATTTAATTGCACTTTTAATTTTAAAAATATTTATGCTTTTTTTGAAAATTTTGTATTTTATACATTTATGTTTTTTTCTTTTCTATATATACTTTACACAAATACTAATAAATATATAATTGATATTAATAATAGATAACTACTGCAACCGATAGCAGAAATATAGCATGTCATCGTATGGAATGCATTCATTGACGCATGCGTGAATCAGGAGTGCGAATAGATACAGGCAGTGTCTAGTCGGACACAGACAGTGATTATAGACTAGAACACGTGCAGACAGTATATGCGGAAATAGCCGAATGCGGACAATAGAAATACAGACCAAATATAGAGACAATAGATATAGTTATCTGAATGGACATTAAAGACAGTTGACATAATCTGTACAGTTTAATATACAAAATAGGTATAGAACGATAAAAACACGTATCTTGTAATCAAAATAAAACATAAACTATTCTTTTTCATTAATTTTAACTAATTAAGCGATGTAGAAACTTTAACAAACTTTATTTTCTATATATATATATAAATCTCTACTCACCACAAATAATTTTCAATAAAATATTTTATTAAATCATTTTTTTTTAAATCGTAAAGGAACAAAAAATTATTTATTTAAGTATTTTCAATATTTTTAAGTAACTATACTGTACATTTATAAAAATAAAAATAAAAAATATCGAATAGATCTTTTTATATAACTGTCTAAAATGTGTAAATTATTTAAATTCGTATTTGGATAAAATGCATGTTAATTTAGGTTACAAAATTTATAACACCGGATCTCTTTTTAAGCTGCACATATGTTGCATTAAATAATTCCTTAATGATATAGAATTTATAAATGTTATTAGATGTCTGTTTGCCAAAACCTCTACTCATGTTGAGGCTCGGAATCCTTTAAGTTGTTCGCCGTAACAAGGGTACTAAAACGAAGTATTTAATCCACAATGGCTGAGCGAGATGCCACGGTCGGTGAGCGTTTCTACGCTTATCTCTTCTTTCTACTTGTGGATTTAATTCTGTTTGTAAAACCATCTCTCGTGTCAGAGGCAACTTTTTGTCGGAAAAAGGCAAAAAGAAATCTTCTCGCGAAATTAAAAGAAATTTCGCTTGCGGATCTTTCTTTCGTCAAATTATCCTGTGAAAACAGTGGTCTCGAAATCATCAACGATAAGAGATTTTTTTGCAAAGTGGAAATCAATATCCGAGATTGAGGTCGTCGATACAATTCAAGCGCGAAACGGAATTCTGTATACTTCGAGTTTGCCCTAATATTTTCACAATAAAGTACCATAAAACGCGAAAGCGTTTTAGAAAGAAGCTTTAGAAAGAGATTCATGAAAGATTTGAGAACAATTGGATTCAATATCCTTAGGCCACATATTGAACTCCATTTTCATTTCATTCAATTCTTTGCAAATTATCGAATAGAAGGCAACTAAGAAAGAAAAATTGCTTTGAAGAAATAATTTATCTGGAATTGGAGTAAAAAATTGTATAAGGCTATGCGCGCTCTTTGTGATGTTTTAATCTCTTTCCAAAAAGGACATATTCTACACATTGTATAATAATTATAACTTGAAGTTTGTACATCGTAATACATACTCACGTATACGTTTTGGATCATAAAAAATCAAGCTCCAATTATAATTAATTTCTTATAAAGAAGATGCATAGAGAACGATACAGACGTAAAAAAGGGAAAGCATATTCTAATACGACGAGGCACTTGAGATACTATATAATATCACGAAAACGGACATTGACAAGTGTTTACTAAGGCGCACCTTAATTGTCGAACTGACACACCCTTGATAAACATCATATATCATACACATACTGTTACAGTTCGCTAAGGCTCGCGCGATTCTTTTTCGCCAAATAACTGCCACGCGTTCGTCTCTTAAAAGTGGATCCCACCAAGGTGAAGATCCGATGATACGAAACACTGAGACATTAGGTCAAGATTTACACTCAAGGTGTATGCTTGTATCTCCCCGCGATATTCATCGTCGTACACGTGTCCGATATTTATGGATCGAGTCTCGAGCAATATAATATATATGCTATGATCGAATGATGGGTATCATGACAGAATTTATTGCAGAGAGAAAAGGCCCGCAACATATATGTATCGGTCGATGCGCGTGTGTTTCAATAATTGTGTTTTAATAACTTTCGATAATCAATAATACAGCGTTAATTCTCAGCTTAATGTCTGCTTCAATGCATCGTCATTTATGACATATATATAAAATTATTATTCTACGTATAATCAATTTATATGAGCGACAATTAAAACAAGCTGTTAAACACGATTTATGATCCATAGGCGAAATAAAATCAAATATAATATTTTATACGCGGAACGGTGAAGTATTATTTATATCTATGCAATTGATGATATTTAATTAATATCTTCTTAAAATTAATAAAATTAATCTTCTTAAAATTATATCGTTCTATTAATAATTTTAATATTGACTTTAAATCACAATAAAATATTATTTCGCATTTAATAATTAAATAACATAAAAGATTAATTTCGATCAATTAAATTTTTTAATTGCAAATAGATAATGAACAATTTACATTTAATTCCAGCTTAATTCAAATAAATTTTATACCAATAGAATTTTAATTCGATGTTTAATAAATTAATAATAATAATTATTTATTTATTTATTTATTTATTATTTAAAAATGTAGAATTTAATACGCAGAATTAAATGTTGGCTTTATTAATAATTAAACAAAAGTTTAGATTTAGCATGAATCCGATAGATCAAAGAGGAAAGGACCGATAGAATTAAAGCACGCAATACGGAATGTAATGTTACGTTCGTGTTACACATTCCTCGAATGCAACCATGAGAGACTGCAATTGATCTTCAGATTGGTTGCATTTCACCTTGTTAACTACTCTTGTATGCGGACGCATTCGATTCTAACTAAATTCTGCATTTTCGCGTGAACGGAAACCGCGTAGCAAGCGTTGAATTGCACATGGCCATTATAATGATGATGGAAAGCAGAATAAGAGAGAAATGTCTAGATCGATGAAATATGTGTAACGTAATACGCGACTTGCAACAGTAATTCGATGCATTAGCTAAAGCAAAGCGAAAACATTTGGAAATGAATAGGTGAAAGCTTTAAGAGGAACTTTATGAAAATATACACATAATTTTACAAAAATACGACCAACTTTACGTCTTAAGCTAATGGTGGTAACTACGGAAATTACGGAAGCGCTGTTTATGTTTCAGAATAAAATTTTTCTCAGCAACATCCGCTTTTGCATTGAAGTAATTAAACAATTCGTCAGAATACTGTTAATGCACTTCGTGAGATTCAGAGAAATGTTATTAATTTCCAAGAATTATAAATTTTTTATTCCAATTAATAGTCAATGATATTTATATCATGTGACATAAAGTATTTTTATCGTTAGATGATTCCAATCGTAAAGGAAATTATTATTATGTTACTATTACGTTTATAGAGGCACAGTATACACGGCATGATGGAGGAAGAAAACGTAGTGCGACCTCATCAGGAAATGGCCACCCTGTCGCTTCAAGAGAAGAAATATCTTCTTGCCGTCGAGCGCGGAGATGTAGCTTCCGTTAGAAGGCGAGTTGAAACTTATGGTTAAGCATTTCCGTTGCATTTTGTTGATCTTTTTATATTGTAAAAAGTACACAAAAAGAACGAATATGTCTTTCGTTTAATTTAATATATTTTTAGCACTCGTATCATTTATCACGACGTTATCTAAACAAACATTTTTTTCATTTTTTAACAGTTTAAGAATATTTCTGTATATATGTATAATATATACATATACCATAGAAAAAGGAAAAGACGAAGAAAAAGTACATAAACATTTTCTTTTACTCTCGAATGTAAAATATTTGCTTATGTAAAAGATTTATTTATTTGTGATACTGATAAATTTTTTGTTTACGAGATACACATTATGTATCCTTACTATTCTTCTGACATCGGTATTTCTCCGTCTTTTTCTGAATTAAGCATACGATTATCGTTCTTGTTATCTTAACTGTAAACACAAGCATATACACGTGCCGATACAAATAGAAAACTGTACTGAGTAAAAGACTTATCTCGTGTGAACAGAAATCCAGCGAGGAAATGAAACTTCTTTCGTACCAAAAAAAAGAATATGAACTTTAATGGCAATAACTTTTAGCAACATTAAATGTTACAATTGTTCGAAAACTTTATTTCACTTAAAATCTTTAAAATGTAGTAAGTTTCAGGCCACAGTTTATAACACTAATTGGATTTTAATATGCATGTTTTATAAAAATTTGTATGATTAATTATAAAATTTGTATGATTAATTATAAAATTAGTTATTTTGTATAATTTTGACTTAATTTGATATATATATATATACACTTACATGTATACATATATCAGAAAGATTATTCTTTTTAAATTTACGTTTAAAAAATATTTATTTATAGCTATATAATGAAAATTTTATTTCTTAATATTATTGCGAAGAACAACTCATTGCTATTTTAATGCTATTTTACAATTCTTAGGTATACATGAATAAATTTTCAATAATTGATAAAGAACCTTTGAATATCTTATGAGGCTTGTTCGTATGATTATGAAAATGTCGGAAATTTTCTCCACATGTTAACGCAATTGGAATTGATTATAATTTATAATTTCTCACTCTCATGAAATTCTTCTCGTGTGTAACACTTAGTATTGTTATATAATTCTAACTGTTATATAATTCTGAGTTATTTAAGTGTGCGAAAGTAATCGAACCACTCTGAATAAAATAGGTTCTTTTAAATTTTTGCAAAATTATATTGAAAATTTATCTGAAATTATACATTAAGGATTAAAATCTATCGGATGTTTTCTTGTTTTTATACATTCTTTGAATGATTTGAAATAAATTTTTTAACGGAGATATTGAAGTGAAATTAAAGAATTAAATTAACTATTTTGCCAAATTAAAACAAAATTACATTTTTCAAATAATTTTAAATGACTGTTAATAAAATATTAATTTGAATCATTCTTGAAAAATTACATAACATTATTAAAAATTAGAATAACAACCGCGAATTGGAAAAATAATTTTTAAATAGGTTAAGTGTTAAAGAAAATATATCTTCAAGTTAACCACATAAATGTGTAGTAAAAAATAAACATAAGTGTGTAGTAAACATTTAGTCTTTGAAACTTTTATATATAAAAGTATTTGTATTTACAAATTTTAAACGGCAATTTATCAATCTTCTGAAATATACTCCCTGTCATTGTAGAATGCTCCAAAAAGCCCAGGAGGCCGACATTAACATCAATTGCGTGGATCCTCTCGGGCGATCGGCTCTGCTCATGGCGATCGATAATGAAAATCTGGAGATGGTGGAGCTTTTAATAGAACACAAAGTCGATACAAAGGATGCACTCCTTCATGCTATCTCCGAAGAATTCGTCGAAGCAGTGGAGGTCCTTTTGGAGCATGAAGAAAGTCTTCACAGAAATGGCGAGCCACATGTAAGTTTTTATATACATTTTTTTTATATAGATTTTTTTCAAAAGTGAATCAGAAGCGACATCTTGATAAAAAATAATAATTTATTTTAATATATATTTTATCTTTAAGTTTAATTCAACAATTATTCTTTTCACATAAATTATATTGCTCTCTCTTTTTTGTTGCAATTTATGATCTAACTTGACTTGTATAATTAAATTGTTCCGTCTTAAATGCAGTTTAATAAAAATATGTACAAATAAAATATATATAAATAAAATGTGTAGAGTCTAAAAGTTAATTAGATCGTAAATTGATTACTCGTTATTTCGGTTATTTTTCTGCGATTTTTCTGTATTTTATTTCACCGTCAATCGGTCTTTCTCCCGACCATAAAGACGATTCTGTCAAAGCAAATAACTGAAAAGTCGTTCGTGAAAGTAAAGGAGGAAACGAATAACTCGAGAAACGAATTATAAGAGGAAAAAGTAAAATACGAAATTTTAAATAGAAGTCTAATCGGCTTTAACAAGAAATCAGCTTAGACAGAACTTCGATGGAATGATATTCGAAAGCGTCGAATTCATTATATGATGGAGAATTGGTTCCCTGTGAAGAAAAGTCTACCGCCCGTGGTGATGACTGATTAAGCCGATTACGCTAGTACAATGGCAGTGCGACTTCGCATCAAGAGAGATTATTTGTCAATTGTCTGTGTGGCATAAAATGTCTCCCCATTTAGTCGTATTACTTTATTATTTCCCTGTCAAGATAAAGAATTATTATGATGTCTCGTGTTATTTTATTTCGCTAAAAAGAGATTAATTCAAACATCTATTACACTCGTCGAAGAGGGATAATTCCAAAAAGTAATTCACGTGAATAATGATTTTAGATAAATAGAATTAAATAAAAATTATTTGTACGTTACTTGTGTAAAAAAAGAAATTGTCGAGCGATGGACTTTTATGAAAGTACTGACTTGCGGTTTAATTCTTTAGAGTTGGGAGGCATTACCTCCTGACACAGCCACATTTACGCCGGATATTACGCCGCTGATCTTATCGGCCCATAGGGACAACTACGAAATCATAAAGATCCTTCTGGATCGTGGATCCACTCTACCGATGCCACACGATGTTCGCTGTGGGTAAGATATTTCAAAAATTTATTGACCACCTTTATGACAAGTAAGAACTATATATGGAATTGAATGCAATTCACAGTGCAATTGCGCGTAAAGAAAATTGCTCAAACATAAATTATAAAGTAAAATTTTCTTTTATAGAATTTTATGCAAGAAATATTTAAAATACAATTTTTAATAAAAGATTCAAATCATTATTTTAGTAGTGTAAATTTATTGAGATACATTATTTAAAGTAGAAGGTAATTCTAAAGAAGAGAAAGAACGAAAATATACATATAAATATAATTCACATAAATTAAAAAAAATTTTTGATATAATTGTGTGATTTATACTTACATGTGATACGCATTTCTGAAAAAAAAGAATTTCTCAGAATGGAATGAGCATTAATTATTCTCTCTATGTTTTAATATCCTTGATTTAAGTATAAAAGCACTCTTTTTGGGACTAATTAATACTCTCGACCGGTTTACCGCCTTATCCCTTTGTACGATGCGACAAAAGCTAATTAAATTAGGCTAAGCGTACATGAGCGCCATGTTACCATCATTGCCACTTTCCAAGAGAAAATTTAATTTGCAATATAATAGCATTACATCATATTAAGCTTATAAACCTTTGTCTCATATCTTACACTGAAACCATAGAAAACTATCCGAATTCTTTATTGATATATGCATAAGCAGAAGATTAACTTTTTATATCATGTTATAATGTATTACACAAAAGTATCATGTGTAAGATATACATATTCATATTTAGAATATAAAAATAAAATAATAAAAAATAAATAAATGGTATTTATATGTATATATGAAAGAAACAGAATAGAGTTTTAAATATACAAAACGATATTGAATAACAATATTTTTTATACAAGCTTGAAGAAGTGCCATTATTAAACAAAAGTTGAAATTTTTTTACATTCTTTATTTATAGTATAACTTTTATTCAAAAATGGCACTTTTCCGTGTTCGAAATTTACGCGAAAAATTGTTATTTAAAATTATATATGTCATATTCGCTGCGTATATAAAAATAAAAAGCTTTGTAATAAAATTCTAGATTGATATATAATTAAGTCTTTCTCGATTAAAATTAGATTTCCAGTCGAGTAACGGTCGAGATGTTGATAAAAGAGACTGCAGTTGTCTTAAAAGATGATATAACGGCATGAGACACGCGATCGCCTTGGGAAATACTCGAGAAACTCACAGGTGATCTACCGAGTTGTTTTCATTTCGATTGTTGTTGCCATTTGTTATTTATACTAGATGCGACGAATGCGTGACATCGAGAATGGAGGATTCCCTGAGGCATTCGAGGAGCCGAATAAATGCCTATCGGGCATTGGCATCGCCGTCCTTGATAGCACTGTCGTCTAAGGATCCCATTCTGACTGCCTTTGAGCTCTCTTGGGAACTTCGACGACTCTCGTTCTTGGAGCACGAATTCAAGATCGAGTATCAGGTAAAAAATGAATGTTTCCTGCAATTGTTTTTTTGAATAATATAGTTTGTCATATTGGATCGTTACAATACATCCAAATAAAAGTTTCAGCTTTATATGTATGGAATGCTCTTAAATAAAATAAGATATTACTACTTATATACTTGATAAATGTTACGCGCTATAATTCTTTCACAAAAAAATGCTTCAGGCGGAATATTTACGATTTTTCAGAATGCAACAATCTTGTGAAACGTTGAAAATTTTAAAAAGGATTTTTTTCCAATTCTATTTTTAGATTGTCTATAATTGATTGAAATAAAATTACAAAAGTAATTTTTTGTTCTTTAAGAGAAATGTTCTTAAATTCTTTAATTAGATATTTTATTTTCTCAAAAATTATTTCGAAAATTGTACAAATTAAATTAAATTTATTTACATTATATTTTGTACGTAATAATCATCTCGAATTTTATCATTAATTATCGTTCGCGAAAAAATATTAAGAATATTTATATTCATTTATATTATTCTTATTATTTTTATAGTGAAATATAAATATAATATTATATATGATGTGACCAATTTTCTAACAAAGACAATACAAAAAATTGACAAAGACAATGACAAAAAATTCGCGATTTGTTTTTGCTTCTCGAGCGAATTGAGATGCAATCATTGTTTCCTTTTCGACAATTTCCTTCTTGCGTAGTCTCATTTCACGGGAGAAATTTATTTTGCGGTAAGGCACTTTGGTGCAACAGTGTGTTAACACGTGTTTTCCTTAATTTAGCGGTCATGTAGATGTATGTTTGCGCGGTGCGTTTTCGCTCTTGTTCCTCGAGCTTAAGTGAAGCGCGTTTCTCAAGCTACGTTAGCCTCTATCTTTTTCACTTCTCTCTGTACTTAAGTAGCAAAAGTTTAAATGTTCGTGCATGCTCAAGCAACTTTTGATTTATATTCGCATAAATTGCGCTCCCCAGCAGCAATATGGCGAGCGAAACAATAACGCGTTACTATCGATATTATGCTTTTATAATTTTTCTTATCATGCCTTTTGTTTTCTCTTCAGTCTCGTCAACATTTCCATTTTGTCCCTTCTCAACCTTTTTCAACGTTATCATCAGTCTCGTTTCTCTTTGTTCTTCATTCCACTCACTTTTTCTTTCAGAAGCATCATCTTTTTATTTCCCCCATTGTTATATCTTTTCCTATTTATCAAGTGTCAATCATGGGAAACAGCTCGATCAAAATGACTTTGAAGAAAAATGAATAAGATTTGATAAATTGCTGAGCAATCCTTCTCAGTTTCTTTCTCAATTGTGTGCTGTATTCCTATCTTCTTTTTACTTTGGAAAAAAAGATAATTTTATTCGTAATCTCTTTTATTCATATTTAAGCCACACTCGACCTGATATTTTAATCTTTCATGTAATATTTATGCATAGCGAAATATCTTCTTCTTTTTGTCCATCAGAGAAAAATATTGGGAAATATGTTAAATATCGTGCATTGTCTGATGTGAGTGTTTGCATCCCGTGAGACAATTTCAGTTTACGATATCGTTGAGATTAAAGATTAGCAACTTGATGTTGCAGATTCCAATTTAGGGTAACAGTGGTCTTTTTAGATAAACCAGCTTTTTTCAGATAACTTCGCAATAACATTATCTTGTTTATTCTTTAACTTCTATTTTTGCATCACATATATTTTTCGATTTATAATAAATAATAATTTGAGATAACTTGAATTACCAAAAAAATAATTTCTAGAATAACAAATAGAAAAAAACTATTATATTTAAAATTATGTGAAATACTTTGACAGACAAATCTTTCCAAATGATATGTATATTTGTTTGATGATTGGTAAACAATTAAATTAAAAAATAGATTATAAATACAGTTTCCTTATTCCTATTCCTATTATTTTATTAAGAGAAAAAAATTTGCTGTGGAGATTCTTGACTTTGTTCGCCAGCTAACAATGCGAGACACATCGTAGAGACTATTATATCCAAGAGTACGTGACGAGAATCCGATTGGACTTGGGGCAAGATTGGCGAGCGATTAGGATAGGATCTCGAATGCTTGTCGACCTTGCAGGAAGCCTGGAAGTTCGATCAGCTTGGCTTTGTCAAGCGTGAGAATTCCTTTGCGACTTGTAATTTCTGACACATGAAGCAGCAGCACAGAGAATTCGTCGAATTTCCCTTAGAAATATCGAGAAACCATTTTGAATTCTCTGAACAAAATTAGGGGAATTATTTTTTACAATCTTAGAAAATTAGATGCTTTGAAGGATACGCGCGTTTTCGAAATTGAATTACGAGATACTTATATCGACAATATATGTGATTTTCAGGAGCTTCGAAGACAGTGCCAAGATTTTGCGACAGCTTTGCTGGACCACACTAGAAGTTCCTACGAGCTCGAAGTCCTGCTGAATCACGACCCAACGGGACCAGCTTTTGAACACGGAGAGAGAATGCATCTCAATCGCTTAAAATTAGCCATTAAGCTGAGGCAAAAAAAGGTATACAAAATTGAAACAAAAGAGATAAATCTTATTTATAATAGATTTTTAATTATATCTTATAAATCTTAAATTTTTTTATATTCTTGATAATGAAATATGCAACATTAAATTTTGTATATATTTAAATAATCGTATAATTATTTCAAATCGAATATGCGGAGAGATTTTCTACAATTTCAAACATATGTAAGATGTATAACAATTATGTCATCAATTTCCTACTCGATTGTAACTCTCGAATTATTGACAGGATTAATTGAGCTTCAATTAAACAGTGGAGCAGAGATCGAGGACGTTCGTTTGTTTAATGTTATAATTAGGAACGACAGTTTAGACAGCAATTGCAGTTTAAACTCTGATTGCGCGAGTATTGCTATCTTTCGCGTGACCGGAAGCTGTCGGTCAATATCGCGTTACCTGGATGTTTTCAGTTCGTGGCGCATCCTAATGTACAACAGCTACTCGCATCGATCTGGTACGAGGGCTTGCCAGGATTCCGAAGAAAGAACATGTTCCTCCAGGCGCTGGAGATCGTCAGGATCGGCATTCTTTTCCCGTTCTTCAGCGTGGCATACATCATCGCACCCCACAGCATGGTCGGTCAGACCATGAGAAAGCCATTTATCAAATTCATCTGTAACTCCGCGTCGTATTTCACTTTTCTATGTAAGTATATCTTCACAATTTTATAAGTTGCAACGTAATTTAACTTTACTTAGATATGATCTAGTTTTAGAAGTTGCAACTTTTTAAGCTGTGTACATAAAGCGCTGTTTATCTATTAATTATACTGATAAAATCAAAGACAAAATAAATCTTTACGCTAACTCGTGCGAAACAGATAAAACGCTCCGATAATAGATGAGGCATTTTATAGTCGGAGCAATTTCTTGTCACGCTTTAAATCTGACCACTTGGCACGACATCCGGCCATAACCTGCCATTTCCTAGATTGTTCGCCACACTTGATCAACGTGACCTAAATATCCGGTTCATTCCGGAAATATCAGTGGCACCGCTGAATCAGCTCGATACCTATCGCCAATTCCTACAAACATCCCTCTTATTCTTGGTTCGCTTTACAACTGAAACCATATTCGATTTCAAAATTGGTGCGTGAAATTGTTTCTAGTCTCAATAACTGATTTCCGATTGAAATTGGCTCAAATAATTGTTGCAATGCAATATCTGATTTTGAAATCAATGACGTTATTCGATTTGCGATGCCGGAAATCAATATTGAGATCAATATATATATGATTTAGCGTATTAACTATATTGGAGAGATCGATTACGAAATTGAAAATGTGCACATTCCATTAAGTGAAACAATTTGAAATGGCTCGTGTTATTGTAGCACTTATATATAAAGTATCAAAATTATTTTTATTTCTTCAATAATTTTGTTTATGTCCTGCGATACTTTGTTAATTTTTGAAATAATCAAATCGTTTACGTTAAAAAAATCAATTACGTTAAATATCATATTGATGAACTAATATGTAATTATATCAAGAAATTTTCACGAAGCTAACAAAACGTGAATTTTACTTTTACGACCAGCTATTTTTTTCTCCATTAAGGGAAGATAAGAGGAATTATTTGATTGAATATAATATTATCTAGTTTAGCATACATATGAGCGAATGTAAATTATTGAGTCATTGCATATAAAATGTCAATTTTACATTAATTTTTAGGCAATCTTCGGAGCAATAAAATAAGTGCAATAAGACAATATTTTTTCTTAAAAATTCTTAAACATTTCTTAAAAAGAAAAATCATTTTAATAATCTTAATTGATCAAATGGAGGAAATTTCAAGATAGAAAAATTTAAAAAATATTTTCAATTTGATATTTCGAGCATTAAATTTTGAATATTAATTTCTATTTTTTTACATTAATATTAACGTGAATATTCTTTTTCCTAGGTATGGGAAATATTGTATAAATTATTTTTGCAATATTATACATCTGTATACATACACACACATATCATACATACAGATACATATATGATATATTTTAGAATCATCCAATAAAGTTACATGAATTTTTCAATTAATTTGCTATAATTTGAGAAATTGCAAACATTTTGTGAAAATTAAAACTTCATAAGAGGTATTATTTTAACGATACATATGATACATTTGATTATTAATAGACGTTCATCTTATAAGTTTTAAAAATTCGATGTCTTACATGTAATGACCAAATAATTTCACGTGTTTAGCAATATTCAGTATGATTCATTCTACGAAAGTGTTTGAAAAGGAGAGCGACACGCATTACGAGCAGCATTTCCTATGGCATATTTAACTTTCCGGCACGTTGGCAGATCAAACACTTATGTGGTAAACATTAAACAGTTTACAAATACCTTTCGATGCCGCTACCAATAATAGTGGTGCACTAATGTACGGAATTCAGACGGTAAAGAAACATTCCGAGAATAATTAATTGCATGATTGACCACAAACGATATATCATGGCTTCTATTATTTAATATACGTAATTATACAAAATACTTCTCTATTTTATTTTGAAAACAATTTTAACAGACTCTTCAATTAATTTAGAGCGAAACTTGACTAAAAATGATTTATTTTTGAAAATAAGTTTCATAAAAGAAGCTGTTTTTATTCTTCGCAGCTTTCTAACTAATTTGCATCTGAGATGTCAATCTCACCAAACCGAAGTCTATTTCAGATTTGAAAGCGAAATATGACTTATTTTTTCTATCTATTATTTTTATCTCTGTCCCGGCAAAAATTTTTAACAATAATTGGGCATAATTTTGTTTGCGCAGTCATGTTAATTCTGGCTAGTCAGCGGATAGAAAACGTAATCGATAGTTGGATGGGACACGACGTTGTGGAAAGCGAACCAGCGCGAACGAAACGTGGGGCTCCACCAACGGTCGTGGAATGGTAAGATTCCCTTTCATTTCTGTATTACGTGTTATTAAAGTTTTCAACTTGACAGTTTAAGTTTCTTAATTTTGGATAAGAATAATAGCGAGAGAAATCTTTTACGCGAAAAGTACAAGCAATTTTAATAGTAAGTTGTGAAAAGAAGGAGTATGAACTTAAGAAATAAGAAGAGTAAAGTAAGGAAAGCCGGGTAAAATCCATTTAATATCTACCGCTTATGACACTCTCCGTTCGTGCGGAAGACGGTAATATGGAACGTAGAAGCGTTACATGCAGTAAGTCGGTGGTAAACGAGATAAAGCCCCGGAGACACATGCAATCTCGAGAGGTCTTTTCCTCACGATGACGAGATCGAAATGAGAGACTCAAGACCTGTCATATTGCAAATTTATGCTCACTTCATGTCTGAATTGATTTTACATTATCCCTAACTCTATACTAAATAATTAATAAAGACGTAAGTAATATATTACAATAATAAAAAGTAAAGAAATACGAGAAAAGAGATATTGAGAAACTAAAGAGATATTAAAAGAAACTTTAAATAAATTTCGGACAATATCAATTGAATTGAAAGACATTAAATGAAATAAATTTCATTCTCTCTCTTCCTCCTTTTTCTTTTTCGTCTTTTTTCTCTTTCTTTCTTTTAAAGAAACTAAAATCGAAATGAAGCGATTAAAATGTAATGCGCTATAGGATTATATTGGCCTGGGTATCGGGGTTGATCTGGTCGGAGGTGAAGCAATTGTGGGACGTGGGCTTGGAGGAATACGTGAATGACATGTGGAATGTGATCGACTTCATAACGAACTCACTGTATGTAGCCACAGTCGCGCTTAGAGTCGTAGCTTACTATAGAGTGCAAAAGGAAAACGAGGGCCAGGCACCGGGATCAGAGCTGATCGAGCTTCAGCGTGAGCAATGGGACACTTGGGATCCGATGCTCATCTCCGAGGGCCTCTTCTCCGCTGCCAACATCTTCAGGTAATAAATCGCACAAGCGCTCGGAGAGCACTTTGTATATCTCTGTTGTTGTCTAGGAGTTTAGAATAAAATAATCACGCGGTAATCTAAGGTAAATCTAAGGTAATCTTTTTAGTTTTGTAATCCTTTACACAACTAAAATATGTGTAAAATCTTTAAATACTTAATTTTTTTATAAGGCAATAAATAAATAATGTTATAATATTTTTTAAGCTTATTTTAGACAATCTATAATTCGCGATACACTTCGATGCAGAATTTTATTTTTACTTTTATATCGTGTAATGTAAAATACATTTGCAGAAATAAAATACGCATATCTATTAGAATGTGTAACAAAAATATAAGTAGATTTCTGTTTTGAATTTTGCTGAAAATTTTGTAATTCACGGAAAAATTGATTTCTTTTTCATTTTAATTTCATGATTTTGAAATTTATGTAACTAAATGCATTGCATTTAAAACGCATTTCGAATGCGAATAATTACTGCATTGCGTCTAGAATGCGAATGAATTTTTAATTACATTAAAGAGTCGTGCAGCAATATGCTACATAATGTGAAAAAATTGAGAAAGTTAATATAGGAAACTTCCTCCTTTTGTATTTGAATGAACAATGAACAATGTTACGTTGTAGTTCGCTAAAGCTCGTCTACATATTCTCTGTGAATCCTCATCTCGGTCCACTGCAAGTTTCCCTATCGAGGATGGTCGTGGATATCATGAAATTTTTTTTTCTCTATGTGCTGGTTCTCTTCGCTTTCTCGTGCGGTAAATAAAATAAAAAAATCATGACGATACAAAGACACACATTGCACAAAAGAAATATTAACGTAAACACACAACGTCTGTTAGGACTCAATCAACTTCTCTGGTATTACGCCGACATGGAGAAGAAACGATGTCCCACGGCGATGGCATATTCATCCAACGCCAATGTTACTTCTGATTCCAACGCATGTATCGTTTGGCGCCGATTCGCAAAGTATGTAGTGTCAATTTTTTAAAATTAATAATAAATATTTACGTGCATTATAAAAAATATGGAATTAAAAAGAGTTTAATTTCCATGCAAAGTGTGAAAAAAATAAGAAAAATTAAAATTGATATTTTATTCCAGAAATTAGATATAAAAAAATTATAATTTATTATTATTATTATAGAAATTAGATATTATAAAAAAATATAATATAAATAGATATTATATAAAAGAATATGATATAAATTCATTAGATATTATATATTCATTAGATATTATAAATTCATTAGATATTATTTTTTTCTTTTCCTTATACTTTATGTATCATATTGTTTAAATTATTTTGAATGATATATGATAAAGATTTTCGCGGCAGTTTGTT
Source organism: Camponotus fellah (assembly GCA_030586385.1). Lineage (NCBI taxonomy): Eukaryota > Metazoa > Arthropoda > Insecta > Hymenoptera > Formicidae > Camponotus > Camponotus fellah. The sequence continues at coordinate 2,142,662 of JAPIVC010000450.1, read as the reverse complement.
TGAGACAATACAAACACTATTTTGGGCGGTTTTCGGCTTGGTGGACCTGGAGAGCTTTGAATTAGACGGCATCAAAGTGTTCACTAGATTCTGGGGTATGTTGATGTTTGGCACTTACTCGGTCATCAACATCGTCGTCCTCCTGAATCTCCTAATCGCCATGATGAATCATTCCTATCAATTAATCTCGGTAAGTGTCTCCTATCTTCTCTACGAATTTCTTCGACTTTATTTATGACAAAATCTTCGAGCATAGTTACAAGAACTTTAGAGAGAAACGGGGAAAATGAGAGAAACTATAAATGAATCGCTAACTTTAGTCGCATTAAACACGAAAGCGACATTTATTCGCCTTCGTGAGAATTAATGAAAATGAAATTCGCGAGATTCTGAAAAACGACAACAATAACGGCTGCGAAATGTATCATATATTTTTCGCGTTTATAATTAACTGAAGCTAATTAGGGGCAATTCGATGTGCTCGTAATTAGGAACGCGCCGACGTCGAGTGGAAATTCGCGAGGAGCAAACTCTGGATCAGCTATTTCGAGGAGGGTGGAACGGTTCCGCCGCCTTTCAACATTATACCAACCCCGAAGAGCGCCTGGTACGTCGTGCAATGGATATATCGGAAGTGTTGCGGACACAGCAGAGCGGCCAAGAAGGAACACATGCGCACGATTAGGGTAAAGGATAGTTCGCAGAATTTTCGAATAGTTAGAATAGTAACTGTAACGTTCTGTCATCTTTGTAATAAAATTCTCTGGGGATTCCTCTTGCACGTAATTTTTGAACGTGAATCTCTTATCTCTCGCGAAATGCAAAGCAAGAAATAAAATGTCAATACACTATTGTGAGAAATTCAGCTCAGAGAGAATACTGAAAGATGTTGAAAAGTGCACTTTATCGTAAGAAATCTTCTCGCGAATTTCTCTCCGAAGCTACGGTCTCATTTTTAAATTTAAAAATTTAGTCCTTAGATATGGGAGAAGTGGCGAGAATATTTAGAGCAGGATTTTGAGCACCAGGAGAAAAGTTTTCACATTTTTTAGAACTTGTAGAAGATATTAAATCCATGGCAAAGTTTTGTCGTTATTAGTCACAACACGTTTTGCATATTTATAGATCGGGCTTAGATATATACAGAGTTTCCCAGACCATCAACTTTTATCTATCGACTCTGTGGTTGAAGGGTTTGAAGGTAGTTTTTAACAAAAATAACGAAGATCCATAACTTTTCAAACTACAAACGATTGAAGAGAAAAGAGTTTCTCTAACAATATTCAAATTAATTTTTCCCGAAAACAAAGTATAATATGTAGAAAGGATTTTATTCTCTCTATATTTTTAATTTAATCTTGCACAAAGAGTCATCTCTTTTTTTTTATTATGTTTTCGATTCTGCATAATATTAATATACAATATCTTTTATAATAAAAGTCGACAATAAACTTATAGTGACGCTTCGTATTTTCACTAAGAGAAGATTTAAATTGTTCAAAAAGTTCAAATAATGCAATAGCTTGACAAATTTAGGACACACTACGTAGAATGTATCGTAATGCACTTTGTAATGAAAACTTGATGCTGAAAGGTCTCGTTTTTTTGATTCTTTTGTCTCAGCGAAAAGTCAAGCAGGCCTCCGAGCGAGATTTTAGATATCAAAGTATCATGAGAAATTTGGTGAGACGATACGTTACCGTTGAACAACGCAAGGCGGAAAACGAGGGCGTTACGGAGGACGATGTAAACGAGATCAAACAGGATATTAGCGCATTTCGTTGCGAGCTTATCGAGATACTCAAGAATTCCGGGATGAACACATCTACGGCAGCGAGCAGCGGTACCGGTAAGTCGCATAAATATTCCGCATGATATGCATCGATTTTGCATAGTTTTTGATGTAAAATGTATGATGCTGAATATCGATCGTGAGTATCAATTTCTGTTTCATAAACGAATTCATTTAGAGAGTTGAAACAATTTTATCGTTTAATTTTATGCAATTAAATAACGATTTCGATTCTAAAACAAAACACCGTGCATTCGACACGGTAACAAACGAATGTTACCGAATTAACAACAAGAATCACATATGAGCGATGATGCGCAATTCCTGGTAATCCGCAAATCATTAATCACATCACGCGTAATGTCGAAACTTTAAATTTAATTCCGCGATTCTGCTGGAGGATGCCGATCATTATTTTACTCGCAGTAACGCTCGCATTAGTCATCCGAATGAGAGTCCCCCTTGTAATTTGAAATTAAAGAAGGCCCCATTAATCACTTAGAGTTTCAGAGCTAATTACCGTAATTAAGGGTCCAACTACTATTCAGCTATTGCGCCGCTTTGAATCTCTGATTATTCGTAATGAGAAAATATGTGTATCCCGCATAAATTTCAAATAAATGTAAATAATACCTGTGTGTGCGTTATAATCTAATTTTTATTTTTTTCTTTATTCGTGATAAAGTAGATGTAAAAAATTTCTCTTTCATTAATACATAAATAGCTTAAAAGCTTTCCAACTGCTTAAAAACTCCAGCAGGCTTTAAAAGATGTAAATTTTTTTATATTCCTTTCAATCCTTGTTACACTGTTTTATTCTATATCGGACATATATATATTGTCCTCATTTGCCTATACATTGTAATTTATATCCTTCATTTACATTATGCATTATTTACATCTGCATTATGCATTATTGAACATAGCTATCTTCGTAGTTGTTTCTTTAAAGGTCTTTAAATTGTTGTAGATTGCTTGTCGATTTTTTGTTTACCCCGTAGACGATAGCCTTAAAGAGATATTCGTAGGTGCGGGTGGTAAGAAGAATCGCCAAAAGGAACGACGTTTGATGAAGGGTTTCAACATCGGGCCACAACCGGGCGGAAGCGGCACTCTGCCGCCCGTGGCCGAGTTTATCGCGTCCCTTCAACAAGCGCAGCACGAGAACTCTCATCAAGACCTATTTGGCTCGACTTTAAGCGGCATATTCGGATCGGGCGTAAAGAAGAGCCCACATCACATCAGCACTAATAGCGTGCCTGGACTGGCCACTGGACCGCAACAAATTCGCGGCATCAGAGGTAGCTCCCGGAAGAAGCGTTGGGGCACTTTAATCGAGGCTGCGAAAGCCGGAAGAGTGTCTAGACTGATCGGTAAGTCGATTAACGTTTTTTTCCATTAATGTCTCAAGTAATAATTAAGTAGTATAGATTAATATTTTCATGCGACGAGACTTTCTCATTTATTTTTTAAACGAGTATATAATTAAAATAAAGCAAAAAAATTTAATCTTTGTTGGAATATGAAATATAATGTGATTATATTTTATCAATTAAGATTGCGAAAAAGTATTTAGAAAAAAATAAATAAAAATTATTTAAAAATATTTATTATCGCTAAAATATTTTATTGGATCATTCATTATTCTTTCTTATTTTCTATTTAGTAATTTGATATTATAATTAAGTTTTTTAGTAAAATTTGTTAATATTATCGAGAACTTTAATTTAATATATTTTTCATATCAAATTTCACATATTGCAGTGGTTGATAATTTTTAGAACGTTTATTATTTTATTTTTTCGTGCTTTCTAATGTAAAATAGAATGATAATAATCGAATTAATTTATAATTATAAGCAAACGTTGTTTTTTTTTCTCTTCCCAGGTAGATCTCGTTCGGAAGACTCGGTGTATTCTCCGGCGTCCGAGGACGGTGGATCGCGATCTGAGGGTTCGTCAGACTCAAAATCTTCTTTGGAAATGGCAAGTCAGGACGTACAAAGTACGCAGCATTCTCACTCTCATTCTCATCACGCGCATCATCACGAGACACATCACATGTTCAGTCACGGCCTGGGTCCGGCTTTGGCCGCCCTGAGAAAAAAGCGCAAGAAGTTCTCCTCTTCGAGATCGTCCACGCCCGCGATGACCAGCAGCACCAACACGAATCCCGCGGATTCAAGCACAATACATTCGGTCGCTACCGTCTTGGCATCCAAGGTCTGCTCCAAGAAGCAGCTGCAACGCGCCAGCAGCGTCCCAACTCGAGGCCCCGAAATAACACCGCAATCATCAATAACGACTCGACGACACGAAGTTATACAAAGCCAGCAGCCCAGCTTCGAGGTCATCGAGATCGCCAGTATCAGCGAACAGCAAAGTGAGTTAATATAATAATATTACGCGGAATATTTTTCATGAGAATATAGCAGCAATAATCCTGCGCGCGCGTATTTAATATTTTATATGTATATACATGCAGATTTTTATTTTAATTTGATTAAATTTATGACTTCTTTGTAAAAAATTTTTTAATATTTAGAAAATTTTAAGTATCTTTGTGCGTTGAAGTTTTTTATTTTGTAAATAAATATAAAAAAAGAGAAATTCTTGCAATGTGATTGTCATTATTTTACAGATGTTGTCAGTTCAATACCATTGACACCATCGACCACCGAGGAGAGCGTAGCGGCAAGCGTCTCGACGTCGAAGTTTACGGCGAGACGTAACGGATCGGCGACGACGCAGCTGCATCTTCCCGGCATCGAACCGATTTCCGGCCACGATGTGTCCACCGGCTGGCTCTGAGGAAACCGATGTGTCGCCGGGCTGCGGCGGCCAATCAGCTGACATCACCTGACAGGAAACATCAATCGAAACTCAGCTTCGGGCTTCGTCTTCAACAGCCATGAAGTTAGAACGACGCCGACGATGATACACGCACGCACGCGACACGATCGTCCCGACGTCGGCAGACGCACAATGATGCCTTTCTCGCGACATGACATGCCAATGCCGATTAAACGTAAGAGCGACATCGGGAATCTCGAAGAGAAACCCATCCTCTCGTCGACCCATCCTCCTTTCACCACCTGAATGAAGCATCCTTTCAGTACGAGTGTGGCTTCCTTCTAATTATACGATGTCCGATGATGAGGTAACGAATCGAAAAAATTATTATTCTATTTATTATATAATTTATTTGCATTATATTTATGTGTACATATATTTATTTATTTATTTTTATATTTTATACATTTTACTTATGCAAAGAAATTTCAATGATTCTGATAAGTTTTTTATTATTTTTGTTTTTTTTATTTTAACATTTTTTTATTTTAACATATTAAATATAGTAGTTGCATACTGACATAAAAATGTATTTAGCATTATTTGTGCAACATTTATTATTTAGTCATTTTAAAATTAGTGAGGACCATGAAATATCGTACATCCGTACAATTGATCGTAGACTACGGGATTTTTTGTTTTACGCGTCGCGGAATTTCGCGTGACTACTTTAAGCAACGATCGATGGAATAAATGAGTACTGACAATGAGGATTATTACTATTACTATTACTGCCAGAACGCGGAAATGACATATGTGGATCGGCAACAAATAGCCTAGTCAACACTAGTCAGTCAGAAGATCTCGTATCAAGAAGGTGAAAAAAAAATAATTATTATATTATTAAGTTAACTTCGAGAGACGACGAATTACATTGTGTCAAGCAAAGAAGTAGCAAAATAGAGTTAAATCGTATCTTCAGAGAGCTGGTCTACTGAAGTACGAAATTAGCCTTCTAGCTCCATTTGAGTGATTGTTTCTTCAGCAATTTATTTCTTCTGTGTATATATATATATATATATATATATATATATGTATATATATCACGGATTTGCTGTAATTACGAACTAATCGATACAATCGTTGCCAGGAGGATTTTTATTATTTTTTATTCTACAATAGTTTAGCAAATAACATGATTACACACAAATAGTGTGTGCATGTGTGTATGTATGTGTCCAGAGAATTGATTATGTAATCTTTCTTCCGCAAGATACGCAATAAATTGCGTGAAAAAGAGAAAAAGACGGATCCTTAAAGTTTCATTTTTCAAAATATCAGTCAAAAGTAAACAGTCATAATTTCAAGTTTGTCAATAAATCGATCTTTAATGATCCAGAGCGTATTCTCCGTCTACATTAAGATTTATAAATAGCTTCTCGAAATCTTTCGTTAATCGTCGAAATCGGTGAAATCGATTTGCTCGGATTTTTCGCGAGATGCGGAAGAGCAGGAACAAATGGCACGACCAAAAAAACACACCGTAGTAGTACGTAGTCGAGTAGTGGCCTAAAAAAAAAAACGGAAGTCCTAGAGATATTACGTACTACTTCTCCTAGATATTATATATACGTTATATGTACGTTAATAATAATAATAATTATTACTATTGTTAATGTGTTAAACGAATCGCGCGATTAGTACCACAGGTAAGTCCTCGAGAAGCGAGTCGCCTTAAGCGCACTGTCCAATCGCTCGCTTCATCCTTCTATTCATCATCGATCTTCCCGTGGTCTCGATAGCGCCAAAAAGAGATATAGTCATTAAAAAAAATGCTATACATCTACTAAAAAACGAATCTCAAACTATATTGTATTTATTTGGAGCAACATTATTTTAAATAAAATAACATTAATATACTATTAAAATAGTTGATAGAATTTGAATAAGTTAAATGTGGCAAAAAAATATAAATTTTTAATAATAATGAAGTCAATTTATGAAATTTTTTAAAATTGTGTAACATTGCATATAAAAAATAATAAAAGGATTACATTATTTAATAATTAATACATTATTAAACAGTCTTGAATTGACGATTTGGTACTCTTGGTAGATGTATAGTGATTTAATCATCCTACCGCCTACGTGTATAATTTATATATGAGATTATTAATGTAATTTTATGAAGTTAGATCTCCAGTTGATGGTAGCGAGTGTTCGTTGTGGAAAAAAAGAAGGGATTAAACAAGATATAAGCGGAATCAATTAATTTTAATAAGTATGAAGATAAAAAAAATTCAAATTATTTGAATAATAAAAGTTCTGCAAATCCGATCGTTCTTTTTCATATATGATTGTAAATGTATTATAATTAAAGAATTCTTCTATCCACGAATACATCCGCATGATTTCGCGAAAAATAATAGAAAACTGTAATAGCGTTGAAAGATCTCTTGAGTAATTTTTGGGTGTTTTCCAAAAACAGCGTTCGTCGCAATTCAAAGTCCGTAGTGAATTACGGGCGCATGAATCATAATGTCGGAACGTAAAGATAACAAGCGCAATGCCTTGTAGGCATTGCGCTTGTTATTAATCGCTTGAATGAACGTATGTTCGCTCAAGGCGAGGATTTCGTAATGTGATTGCAAAAAAGATCGACGCGAGAAATCGGATATGTTTAACTCAGGATTTAATTTTAGTTGCTTTTTTTAAATGTATACATATTTGTGATATAATATCGATAAGTTTTTGACAGACGCAAAGAATATTTTTAACTTTTTTGGTGGCAATAAATATTTAATACTACGGTTAATCTTTTGTGTTGTGATATTAATTTGTTGCAACGTAAACGATAGAATTTGATTAAACAGATGCATTACGAGAGAAACATATTATCCGACATAAAGCGATTATATCGCGTTATAAGATCAATTGAAATTCGATGGAATTAGCAGAGAACACCGACACGAAATGACCATTAATAAAATATCATTTATTCTGATAATTCGTTTATTTTGCACCCAACATTTTATAGCGAATATAAAACGCAGCATAATGCTTAGTTAGTTAGTTACGCGATTAATTTAAAAACAAACAATACACCGGCAATGAAGAAATAACATAAATAATAATGTAATATATCATATTTTATAAAAGCGTTGATTAATATTATATATCACGAAATGGAATGTTCAATATGAATCAATAGATTGTACAATATTGTTAAATGACTTCAGTCTTGTTCGCGATAATCGAACAGATGATTTTAATAATTCAATTTTTTTTTACAAAAATTATGTGTCTTTACTATGTAGTTGTAAAAAAGTGCTATAAAAAAATGGAAAAACCTGAAATAGTAAACAAAGCACAATGATCTATTTATGCGTTCAAATTATACATATGGCATAAGTCATATGTTCTAACATTAAAAATTCTTTTACAAAAATTTACTTCTCTATAGGTAACTAAAACTATCTCTTTTTCTATATAAAATATTCTAAAATCCTTAAAATATTTACTATATGCTACATTAAATGCCATCTCAAGAATATAAAATTTCTTTTCAACTTATAATTCTTCACACGGTTGAAGCTCGCAGCGATAACGACGATGCAATTTTTTCGGACAAGGACGACCGCCATTTGCAGCTTCTCGCTAATTATAAAAAGAATAATATTAAAACAGAAGAAGTATATAATATCAGAGAAAGGAGAATATATCATGCCATTAAAACTTTATAATAATATTTATATTATATAATAATATTTATATTAATAATAGCACTTTATATTACTATTAATATTTTAATTCGCAGCAGTTATCTAATCAGTCAATTTGCATATGTCTCCTGATTAACGCGTCCCGTAATTACCCAAAACTCATTAACTTACCTCGATGACACGGTAACTCGTTGAGCGGCCGACTCCGCAAGTGACACTACACGGTGACCAATTTGACCAACGCGTCACCACGCAATCCACGGGGAGAGCGGGAGGATTAAGCGATTCGCTAGGTATTTGGCCTCGGTTCACGGTCTCGTTAAAAGACTGACCGGTAAGAGTAGCTCGTACCTATGTAGGAGCAAGAATTTTAATGACATCTCGGTCTTGCGTTTATATTTTCGAGAAATTTTCGCGCTTACGATGCCACACGTGTTGTTGCACTCGTCTGCAGTTAAGAAATTATTTCGGTTGCCGCGACATCCCCCGTATCCGAAGGGTACGCACATTAATTTCTGCGAGTTGAAGGCCCATCTCTGGAAGTAGCCTCGGCACGGGCCAGGTTCTGCCTCCTCCATACACACGACTGTATAAAAGATACGTGATATATTTTTCAAAATTTAATAATTGTTTTGAAAAACTACATCTCATATATATATATACAAATGTCATAAATTCAATATTTAATTTTAATACTATCCAAAAAAAGATTCTCTTTGTTCTCTTCTCTGTCTCTCTCTCTCTCTCTCTCTCTTCTCTCTCTTTCTCTCTCTCTCTCTCTCTCTCTCTCTCTCTCTCTCTCTCTCTCTCTCTTTCTCTTTCAGTATAAAATATTAAAATTTATATTTTTATAAATTAAAATAAATAATAAAAGGCAGTAAAGAGCCAACGCAGTTGTAGGGCGTGAAAATACTTCTTCAAAATAATTAATTTTAAGGATCTTTCTTCTTTATTCCAAACGTTTCGGACTCAATTCGAGCCTTCTTCAGTGAATTCTAATAAAAACAAGAAACAAAAATATCAAATGAGATCGCAACAAAAACGCAATAATAATAAAAAACGCAAGAGAAGAGAGTTTTTATTAGAATTCACTGAAGAAGGCTCGAATTGAGTCCGAAACGTTTGGAATAAAGAAGAAAGATCCTTAAAATTGATTGTTTTGAAGAAGTATTTTCACGCCCTACAACTGCTCTTGGCTCTTTACTGCCTTTTATTATTTATTTTAATTTGTTAATTTCGAGGAGCTTTTAATATTATTTATTTTATTTTTATATTTTTAAAATTTTTTAAATGTATATTTTACCTTTTGCCGTTGCCATGTCGAATGTACAGTCCGATTGGACGAGACACGGTCGTTGCTGAACCAATTCCACGCGCGAGGAGCATTCCATCTGCAGAGACGGATCGACTAACAGCAACCTGGTTCTCAATTTCATACCCTTGCCACAGGAAGCGCTACACGGCGACCAATCGGACCATTCCGTTACCTTAAATCATCCGTTATTAACCATTATTGTTACATTATCACGTAGCAAAAATTAATTTTGCCGCAGACGGATTGATGAACCGCGTACCCTGCAGACAGGATCGATCTGCTCTTCCGTTCCCGCCGGGCAAGGTGGTCCCATGCACTTATCCTTCTCGATGAGAGACACGAGTGGACATCGTTTGCGGCCACGGCGATCGCGGAATTTTCTCGTGCGCATTTTTATCCCTATTCCGCACGTGTTTGAACATTCGGACCATTCGCTCCATTCGGTGGTCTCGCAAAGTGGGTCCCTACCGCTTCGCGGCGATATTACGTCATCGTCGCTTTCTTCCTCGCCCCTGAAAAATAACACGACTTCTCTGATCATGTATATTTACATGAGGATGAAATCTATTCAATAAATGCATGAGGGATTGATATTTGTAAAATGATGACGCGATTTAATTTTTACGAAGAATATTGATATTAAAATAAAAGAAATAATAATTAAGGCTCTCGAATATTGATATTTTTTTTAAATTTTGACACAAAGATAAGTGACGATGTAAATGTTCGCTTAAATTACGAATGTACTCACGAGCACTCTGCAATAGACGCGACGCACATCTCTTTCGAGACCAATTGTCTATTGCAATTAAACATGGCGGCTTTTTCCGGCATTCTGTATGATCTTGTGCGCATCCTTAGACCCTTACCGCAGGTCACTGAACACGAGGACCACGGCGAGTAATCCGTCGTTTGACACTCGGCTTAAAAAACAGGATAAAGCTAATAAATCGTAAAATAAACTCAATATTCTCATTAATAACACAGGCCCACAAAAAAAACCCTGTACTGGCGATCTGACTAGGCTAATCTTATGTATTTTGAATCCCGCTGAATTCGAATCTGACATCAGAATTGCTCCATCACGTCAGTTTTTTTTAAATTTCAAAAATAGACGAAAATTTCGCCTTAAAAATCGACTTTCTAGGGAATAAAGCTGCGCTACTTGAAGAAAAATTACTGAAATCATATTTTTTAATGTATTTTCAGACATTATAAATCCAAATCCGAGAAATATCCTAGAATATAAACGTTGTGCTCAATTTATGATGCGAGCTGGACCTAATGCCCGAATAATGTGATGTGTCTTATGATCGTTTGCGCTTACGCATTCTTTTATCTTCAAATGATCTCTGGAAGATTTCTCTGAAGTAGATTCCTCTTTTTTTCTGCTATATTTTCTCTTTTTAACATTCAACACAAATCCATCATATTTTCAGCCATCATATTTTCATCCCATGATATCGGCACTCAATTTCTTTAATATATATATATATATTAAATATATAATTATATTATATATATATATATATATATATATATAAAGAAATGGAGCGCCGATATCAAGGATAAAATATGACGATTTAAGATAATATGATGGCGGATTTTTTTATATTAAAGAAAATATATATAGGCTTTTTTTTTTTTTTTTTTTTTTTTTTTTGGCCGCCGGGGGGGTTTGTAATTAAAAAAAAGCGTAAGAGAAATTCACTTCACAGGGCATTTGAAGATAAAAGAGTGCGTAAGCGCAGACGATCACAAGACACATTATTCGGGCATTAGGTCCAGCTCGTATCATAAATTGAGCACAACGTTTATATTCTAGGTCGGATTTGGATTTATAATGTCTGAAACTACATTAAAATATGATTTCAGTAATTTTTTCTTCAAGTAGCGCAGCTTTATTACCCTAGAAAGTCGATTTTTAAAGTCGAAATTTTCGTCTATTTTTGAGATTTTAAAAAATCTGTGACGTGATAGAACAATTTTGACGTCAGATTCGAATTTACCAAAATACATAAGACTAGCCTAGTCAGATCGCCAGCACAGGGTACTTTTTTTTTTGTGGACCTGTGTAATTGACGGCACCATTAAAATATTACGTACAAATTTTCTAAGAAGAAGACTGATAAAATTAAATTAAATCTCAAAGCATATAAAAAAAAGATTGAATATTAAAGACATGCATACGTCTCGATGTGTCCTCGGTATTCTCGGCCACTTCTAATTCAGCCACTTGCTGCTGCAGAAGTTCCTCGCTACATTCGCGCGAGATGATCTTCTCTCGATTTAAGTACAGTCGGGCTAACGGATGCATCGGTCTACCAGACGGATCGTAGAACGGAGATCGCGGGTCTTCCGGATAGAGCGTCGTTATAGGCTTCATTTTCTCGCGCGGTTTCGTCTCGGAATTTGGCGACATGTAACTGATGCCATTATCGGTGCCAGCGTCCCAAGGATAAAGATCGATTATCATGCTCTTCGCCCATGTACAGTCCTTCTGACAAAGATTCAGTTTGCTCACTCCTACCACCCAGTCGGGAGATGGGCCCAGCATAGAAGCCACTGAGAGAAGATTATGTCTTCGATCCACTCTATCAAATATAGTTCAACGAATCGATCTATTATAATAATTATTGATTATAAAGTATTTCTCTAGAACAGGATATCAAATATTAAAATTTTTTGTAATTTTTTTAAATTACTTTTTGCAAAATTCGAAAATATTCTAAAATTATCCAGGAATGTTTTAATTCAAATAATCTGAATATTAAAAAAGAGATCAAAAGGTTTTACATTATTATGATTAATATGAAGAGAATTTCAAAATTTCGAAATAAATGTTTTACAAAACAATATAGGTACCGAAAGCTTGTCGTCGTATTGGTATTGACATTAGGATACCAAAGACCGGCGGCTTTAATAAGTGTCCTGAGATGTCTAGATTTCTCTCTTAATTCTGCTTCAACGCCCGTTGCGGAGCCCCACTCGGCCAATTGCCGAAAACCGTCTGTTGCGATGTGATCTCTGCCCCAAAAGGAGAAATTTGGCTCGTGAGATGCGCCGATTACGTCACTGAAGTGGGTCAGCCAGGCGGAAAAAGGGAAATCTTTTGGGTGCGTTCTGTTCGACCAGATGCCCTCCATAGTTAACTAAAAAGAAAAGTATGATTCGACAAGATATTTCGAATGATTGTGGTGACACGATTTTATTCGTTTGTAACTTTCGCGAATCGTACGAATTTAAAATTAAAGAATTATTTGTAAACTTCAAAATATTAATTATTAATATCGATATTTAATTTTTTTTCAAAGAATTTAATTGTTAACAATCTTTCCAATTTTGTGAAATCCAGTGAATTAAAAATATATCTAGTAAATTAATATTAAAAAATTAATATACATACTTTTTATCGAACTTTCAAGAGATTCTATATCTCACCGAATACTTGGCTTCATCGCAGGCGCAACATAAAGTCTCATTTGAATTTTCGACTGTTGTACCTGTCGACTCGCAAACGACCTTAAAAAGACCACCATCCTCAGCATACCATCGTACGTTGTTCTCTAAAATCATCGCGGTGAAGATAACGCATCCGGAACCGGTCGGCGGTGCCCGCCACATCACTTGAATCTGTCGAAATAAAATATTTATTCTGCTGATTTTTTAGCAAATAAACAAATTAATAATTAAGACGGAAAAATAAAGTAAATTAATATTTCTTTTTGAAAAAGTCTCGCACCTCCGACTTCGGAAAATCGGTCGATTCGGAAATCGTGTTAACGCAATCCTCGTCAAAGGTAGTCAAAGAATCCGGAAACAGTTGGAAATAACCGACATGGTGCAAAAAAGTCGGCGAATGTAAAGAGCGCACCGTAAGCGTGAATCGTGTAAATTGTTGTAATCTCTCGTGTGTTTGCGATCCTGAAATTTCGAAACAGTATAAGCAGTATTTCAGATTCGAAGATATAAAGATCTTCGCGATGATTGTGTATCTTTTCACTTCCTTTAATTTATCAATCTTTCAAATAATTTAAGAAATCAAACCTCGCAAGTTAATTATATGGATTGCATTGGGAATGTATCCGTTTGTCTCCCCGCTAATAAGAATTCTGTAACCACCATCGCCTTCTGTTCTATTTGCGGAAGTTTGTCCCACTGTTGGACGCATGGGGCATCCGGCGTGAGTCACGGCGATAAGACACGCCGTAAACAGTAAGAATAACATTTCGAAGAATCTAAAACACATATATTAATATTATATATTGTATTGTCTTTAATATATGACACAGCTCTGGTCTATCATAATTATCATTATTAGACAGTTATATGATGTCAGTTGAAACATTTTCGTGAGATTTCTAATACAAGACTTCCAGCGACCTATCCTTGAATTTACGCCTCGTTTGTTCCACCAAGAAAATTGCGGTAATTGACAATGCTGCGAGTCCCAGCTGATCTTTTAAGTGTCATCATTGTTAGAATTCGTTTGCAGAAAAGGAACGCGCATGTCATAAAATCTGAACGCGAATTCCGCCGATCTCTTTCGACCGCTATTGTTAGATTCGATAAATCGCCGCAGGAACACCTTGTGCTACATATGGCCACAAAGTAGAGATGAATAATCGCGAGCGGATTGCGAATCGTGAATCGCGATTTCATAATTGCGAACGGAGAATGGAGATTGTAATATGAGTGAATCTCGTGATCCAACGGATCACGCAAATATTCTCGGATTACAAGTAGACAGCAAAAGAGAGAAGAAGAATCGAAAAAGATTTCAATTTTTCTCGAATAAAAATATAATTAAGATTTTTTTATGAAAATAGAGAATTGAAAAAAAACTTAATATAATTCGACCACACTGGCAATTTATTGGTTAATAATGTGTCACAACGTTTGAATTTTGGTCCTTATCAAGTGAATTAAAATTCCAAATATAAACAGTAAATAAATTACAATAAGTGTGCACGGAAAGAGAGAAATTTTATACCTACAGTAACTTAATAAACTGATAATATAAGATCACTCTGTCAGAAAGATTTTTTTCCCGTCGTGTCAACCTCTCGATCACACATACAGAGAAAGACTAAACGGCTTTTATTAGTCGTAAATATTGTTTAAATTCTCCATGTCCTTTTGTAAGTTAATCGTGTTGTTTTTAAATTTCTTAATAAAAAACATTTCTACAATTTCTCTCTTTCTCACATGTTTTTCATGAATAACCGGTTTAGACCTCACTCGAAATCATGACTATGTTCTAATTTATGTTTGCTAATTACCGAAAGATTGCTTTTGTGCAATTTAATATTGTTAGAATGTTCTTTAACCCGAGTGCCTAAATGTCTTTTCGTGCACACTTATTGTAATTTATTTACTGTTTACATTTGGAATTTTAGTTCACTTGATAAGGACCAAAACCTATGATCGAAACGATTGTGACACATTATTAACCAATAAATTGCCAGTGTGGTCGAATTATATTAAGTTTTTTTAATTTATCTACTGGCGACTTTCAAGAATTTATTATTATTATAAAGAATTGATTTCTCATACTCTATAAAAATTGTGATAATTTTATCTAATAAATTAAAAGTTAAAGTGTTATTCCGTTTTCTTTAAATTAATTCATGATTAAATCTCTTATGATTAGTTTGAAATTAAGATCGTGCGAATTTTTAATGACATAATATAATAGCTATTGCATAGATTATTCGAACAATACCCGATTTTCGTAACGGCAATGAAAAAGAATTTTTTTTTGTATTTTGCAGGAAAGAGATCGTGAGAATATTAATTATTATCTCCCACGAGATTTTCCCATAAGTCACAATTTTCGCGAAACAAAAGAGAGATAATAACGTTTCGATATTTTTACAATCAAGCGAACTTTTTTCATTTTTTTTTTTCGCTTGCCTAACGACCGCATAACGTGACTATCTTTGTATACAAGCCCGTGAAATCTTATGATAATCAAGGCGATCGCGTGAGAGATTAAACTGCACTTGAGATTATGATTCATCTTAAAATGCACAATCGTTTACAACCTGTCATTACTATAATTAATAAACATCTTCGCCGTGCTGTATAGAACTTTCACAGCAAAATCGTTATTAAGAAAATTTCATTAGAGAAAAATATGACTGCCACAAGTTATATACTATCTAAATAGGGTTAATAAAAGGCCATTATAAGCACAGAAAGGTTATTAAAAATGATCGTGTCTCTTAAAAGAGACATGAGTGAGTTTCGAAATGTCCCACGTTTTTAAATGTTATTAAACATTAATTGACATCAGTATGTCACTGGTAATAATTTTTAATAATTTTTCTGTGCTTATAAATAGCCTTTTAAATATTTTTTAATATAACGAATTTTTTACATCTATTATTATAAAATCTATTAAGTGTTAAAAAGTTTATAAAAAAGAATATAATAAATCTAAAAGATAATTCTATACAGAAAAGTGTCATAAAATACATAATTGATTAAGATAGGAACTAATAAAATAATTTAATGGACACTAAATCGAAGAAAATTTGCGATAAACATGTTAAAATCAAATAAAAATTTTACAGATATGTAAATTTTGTCTTAATCACTGTCGAGATCTTAAATATAGGCACGTGCGGAGACGGAACGCTTGTCGTATGTCCGTGTCCGAGATGTCATTATTTGCATCCGATGCGGTCGAATATCTGGGAACTGGGTCGAGACTGTTGTCAATCCGCTCCAACCGGCTTTCGAGATCGACGTTCACGGTGGAACGTAGGTAGGTGTAGGTTTCTAGAACGTTAGTCGGTGAGGCAGAAATGAGAGGACAGAGACGGAAATTGCAGAATGCAAAAGACGCATCTCGTGCTCTGGCACGTGGCGCGAATTTATCACGCTTCGATAGCGAAGACAGTCCACTCTATCGTGAAATACGACAGGATGTGCGAAAAATATAACGTGTTTCTCTGAAAATGTTGAAGATAATAACGAAGCAATATAATAAACAACGTAAAAAGATCAGGTACGTCAAACGAGTCGCGAAAGTAAAAGACTTCGCGTATCGAGAGCTTAACGTATAATTTTCGCGATAATCGTTATTGCGTGCGATCTTTGTTTTATCCAGTGATATAAAAATAGACGAGAAAGCCATTTGTTGATGGGACAAACGGGTTTTTCCAAGGAAAATTTAATATTCATTACAATCGATATTTATCGCGCGCAGTTTCGCTCTTATTATTTTACGAGCATTTCGTAATCAATATTCACCTTTCACGGTTTCACTTTGCGAACATTCGTATGTCAAATTAATTAATCGCGAATTTCGGCCAAAAACTATCGAGCCGAGTTGACGGCACTTCGAGTGTACACACGCGTGAAAACTGATGCATACATGACGCACAGTCGAACTCGTACCCTCAATCGTACCCCTCTACTCATAACTCCGCGCGTGGGTGAGTTTACGCTTGTCACGATGCGCTCCGCAATTAGCGGAATAATTAAATGTTAACAGCTCGATTGTTAAACGTGACAAACCGCGATATACATAGTTCGATCGCAATTCCATATTTTAGTAAACTAACCATAAAAAAAAGTATCAAATTAAATATAATATATCTGTAAAAATATATTGATTAAATTATATGTATCTGTTGTCTAAATTATATGTCTTTTTTCTGTATAATATTTCCAGCATATAGCGAGATTTTTTTAATTACTATATTTTTGTAGATAGTAATATACGAACCGTATTTACCTTATTTGGTCGTATTTTTTATTTAGCTGTGTTTATATAAATGCGTGTGGTAAAATAATATATACTTTTATTTCTCGTAATTTTGCTAGTACATTTTTTCTTTATTATAATTAATATGCAGATAAAATGACTTGTAATGCATCTTTGTACTTCATCATATTTTATTTTAGCAAATTATAAAAAATGCATGCAATAATTAAATCGTACTTTCCTTTCTCTAGTACAGCAAAATTTTACTATATACTTTGTCTACAAATTATGTCTATCATAAATGTGTGTATTAATTCAAATTTTTATTTTTCATGATATTTTTTAACAGAGAGATGAGATCTTCTTGATTATTGTATGCAGATAATATTCCTACAACCATCTGTTATCTTTAATTATATCTCATCTTTTAATAAGTTATATTTATCATAAAAATCTGCATTTAATCAAAAGAATTTCTATTTTTATTTCTTATAGTATTAACACAAGGCACTTTATAATACATGAATTTTTCAAGATTATATTTAATATTATAAATGTAATTATAATTAATTTGTATCTTTAATTTTTCCTGTATTTATAAAGCATTTAGAGAAATTCTACAATTTATCTTTTGCAGATTATTTATTATAAATTTATTATATTTAATATATTTATTATATTGGATTTTCTCTCTTTTCCATTTCCTTTTTTTATCGTTATAACTTTGTTGTGACAATTGATAGTTCTACATAAATCACAGTGCATAACTTAACTTCATATCGTTATAGGAATATTATATTATACACACGTTTATATTCGCTGTCCGTATGGTCATCTTTCAAATTTAACGAGCCATGAATATAATAATTGATCTTGCATAATTCATTAATACAGTTTTGTTGAAATTATTTTCATGCGTAATTTGGGAGATCGAATTAGCTAATTGATTTATTATGTTTGAATACTTTGCATGACGATCATATATTCGCCAAAATAGTTATTTAATAAAAATAATTTATCTTGATAATTTATCTTGAAGTTTAAAAATTTTAATTTGCGAAACGTCCAGGAACTATTTTCAACATACTACCCGTGGAAATTGGATTCGTTACTCAACTTAATAAATACGATGCGCTGATATGGAGTTTATTAATTTATATCACGTCGCGGTTGGCGATAATCGATATATTGTCCTGTATTATTTTATTATTGCGTCCTGTATAATTTCCTTTCATTCCCTTAAACAATGAAGTGTGTTGAGCATTCGTCAATTAAACTTATCATCGCAATATGCATACTTTACCATGCTGTTTCCGGTCCGCCTCCGCTTGTTTGTTCGACATGAAGCGGATCTGTTCACGATTAATACATACGAGAGAAAACAGGCGAATGATAAATTTTAGAAGTCTTTAAATATCGCCGACGAATGAGAAACTGGAAACTCGAGCGAATTATCGAGCGAATTCCTCGTCGAACATAATTTAAATGAAGTAATGTAATATCGCTGAGCACAGCTTCTTTCATCACGTTTTAGTCTTTTTACAGAACTCCATAGCTTCAAGATGTTTCGTGCTTAAAGCAAAAATTGATTTATTTATATCTGATTACAGCTGCAACGCGATAACGAGCGATCAGATAGCTCTCGTCGAATCAAACTGTTAATTAAGAGAATTTCCTGAACTGTGAATTAAGAAAATTTGAACTTGATTTTATTTAATATATTTTCCAATTAAATCTTATTTAAATTAAAAGTAAACTAATCAGTTAGGCGGTAGTTTTCGGAGAGAAAATTAATGCTGTTTATTAAAAAAAATTTATAAAATTTATAATAGATCAATATATATTAACTATAAAAGTAAATAAAACTGTACACTATGCAATTTTAATACGTCAATATTAGCGATAAGCACAAATATTTTATTTGCATATATATAGCATTTGAGCAAGTAGATTGAATTATATAGTATATTAAGGAGATATTATATTATATTATAGTGAGAAAATAAATCCCGAGATTTGCAATTTAAATTTTATAATGTTAACCGTATCGAAATTGCAATACATAATAAATTTCCATAATATTACTAATATTATTAATCGCAATACGTAGTTAATTATATCACGATCAGCCCGAGGCGCACGAGAGTCTCATTTGAATTCAATGCACGAGAGAAAGATCAACGTGTTCGCGCGAACACACGGCAGGTTAATTATGCAACTGAGCAACTTCAATAATGGTCCGATTAGTCACAGGCTCGCTTGTGCGACGCATTCTCAGCGCGTTGAACGTGCCGATCCTGAAGATCGCGTGGGTACTCACCGGATTCGAGATGCTTGCAAATCTTCTCCCTAGCCAAATCGATGAACAACGAGAACAACGGAGATCATATACGCGTCATATACTCGGTCTCGAATTGACTGGCAATATCTCGAAAGTTTTATCAGAGTCACAGGGTCAATATTAGGTCATCGGTATCATTTCAGGCCACGACGCTTTCAAGATAACGCGGAAACATTCATGATAAATATCCATAATGTGCTTGGACATGTTAATTTTCATTGTACAATTTCCTACATTGCCGTCTTCCCACGATTTTTTGTCAGATTTACTTAGTAATCGACGGTGCCGAGGAGAAATTTCAACCTTTCTCAAAGTAACTCTTGTCCCACATTACTAGTCGATCGTTGCTCTCTCTATCCTAGCTTCTTACTCTTCACAAACTATGCTTGACAGGCACAAATATAATTGTATTTGAAAAGTTATATCAGTAGAAGCTAAATAAAATAGAACAATGAATATATTTGCAAAAAAATATTTATTTATCGCATGACGCTAGATACACTATCTTCGATCATTTTTGAAAAAGTCGGTCAAACTCCCAGTCATTGTCCAAGCTCCTGTAACGGGTGTTATTCGAATATCGCGCCTTGACAACGATGACATAAACAAGACGAGAGACACGCATGCGTTACATTATCGACAAACGCACTCGACACGGTCAGTCGCGGCCGAGCCGCGCCGCGCGACGAGCTCCGATGTGACGTTTCTCTCCTCGTCGGTTTGCGAATCAACTTGCCCGCCTGCGAAGCGTCGCGCGATTGCGCTTATCCCTGATCGTTGTGACTTTCGACTTGAAAATGAGAAAATTGACGTGAAATTCTGTCATCGGCCGCCGTCTGTCCGTCATCTCGTAGCCGCGTCATCGGAGCGGTTCTCCAAGCGCGCCGGTCCCTCGAGAGGTACCATCGGCCGCTGATCGCGTACGCCGCTCCTGGTTTGACGGGGCCAAGGACGCTCCGTTAAACACAGCGACGCAGGTGGAAGACGGCACAGACGGCTGTCAAATCGTGGGAGGAACGGGACGGTCCAGGAAGGAAGGCTAACAATAAGACGAGGCCACAATTAATTTGGCCATGGCAAGTCTCGCGAGCAGCTCGTCGTCGGCGGGCTTAACAAGGGCCCCGACGATGCTGGAGCAGTTACTCGAGGAGATAAATTTCCAGAGAACGAAGGAGCTTAGGCAGATGCTCAAGGATGGTTCGTATGCGACCGAAGCGGTGCGGCCGGCATTGTTTGTCTCGTTTAGGGGTGAACAATGTGTATGTGTGTGTGTGTGTGTGTGTGTGTGTGTGTGTGTATGCGTCGTTGAAATAGGGGTGAGAATGTGCGCAGGGATGCGTTTTGGGGTGTGCTTCGAACGAACGAATTAGAGGATGTTTCGCTTTCGTTGGAGTTAACCGATCGCCGAAAAATGGAACCGTCTTATTTAAGCTTGTATTTTGAGAAAATTAAACATTGTTTCTGTTTTTCTTTTCTTTTTAACCCTTCATTATTTTATAAGATTCTATAAGAATTTTTAGTATGTTAAAAGTAGTAGAAGAAACTTTTACTACTACTTCTGTCTCGTTATTATCTTATATTTATATATTTGATTTTTACATTTTCGCAGAGAGATGAATTTATTGATATGAGAAACTTTTACTACTTCTGTCTCGTTATTATCTTATATTTATATATTTAATTTTTACATTTTCGCAGAGAGATGAATTTATTGATATGAGTTTAAATCTCCTCGGCCTTCAAAATTCATTATATAATGTAAATGAAGAGAATGGAAAATCAGCTGTCAACAATATACGGAAATTGCGAAAAACTTTTGTAATAGAGAATTGTTGAATGCTATACAATGATTATCCAGTTCTCTGCTTTCATAACGAAACCGCCAATCAATCAATTCGCTTGATTTCATTATTGTCAGATTTTAATAATCACTTTAATTAAGCATTTATCCAAATAAATATTTACAATATGTATGCATCATAATAAAATTTATAATTATAAAACATCACTATCAAAAATAATATTATTTGTTTATTTTTATTTTATGTCAATATAACAAATATAAATATAAATACAATTATTTCTTTTATATGTTAATATATAATAAATATAATAAATAATAAATAATAAATAAATCTTTATTTACTCTCTTCATCATTTTGCGATTTGCATTATTTTGTTTTTTAATTTACTTTTACGCAGCACATTTATTATTTATCTTTATTAATTATAAAACATTATTGTAATTTCACTTGTAACTTTTTTAAACCTTGAAATGCATTTATATAGATAAATTAAGTCAACGCGATTTAAACATGTTTATTTAAATATTTATTTAAATATGATTTATTAAAGAATTAATTGACGTTTATTGTATATATTTGTTGAAAAAGATATTAAAATTTAACAAAAAAGTATCAAAGATATTATTAAAAATATATTTTAATCTTAAAACCTTTTCCATTAATAAGCATCATATGCGTATCGATTACTTGATATTTCCCGCCTTATTATATTGTGTCCCCCTCTTCTTGATATACCCTTTCGCGCGTAATGTCGAATCGATTGAGGGTGAATTCGGTATTAGCCGACGTTCTTGAAAAATTAATCGCATCTGTCTCTCCCTCTCACATGCCGAGTTTTAACATTAGGTCCCTTTCTCTAGACACGCACATTTTTTTTCGTCTTTATCAGATTCCGGATTCGTCGTATTGCAAGGCACAACTTACTGGACGGATCTATTCGTCCGGCACTTCCTATTTCAAGCGGAGCACGCTATCGACGGCGACGATCTGCTCTTCTTCGTTCGCAAAAAACATGTAAAAACCTCGTCGAGATATCTGCCCAAGTTCGAGACTGAGGTCGACGTATTTCGTAAGGACAGCAAAAAACTGCCGATCGGCGATCCCGACATTGATTGGGAAGAAACCGTGTACCTGAATCTTGTCGTACATCAGTTCGACTACACACTTACCTTGGCGATCTGCACGAGAACAAGCCCCAAAGAACTGCAAGTGAGAATCGTCTCGATAATAACGTAAAAATACATGAAATAGTTCAAATAAATTATACTTTTAATTTTTTTTTTAAGAATTTGATACATCATATATTTTTTATAATCTTTAAAATTTAAATATTTATTTCATATATTTTTATGATCTTTAAAATTTAAATATTTATTTCATATATTTTATACTACATAGTCGACAATTAAAATCCTGTATTAACATAATGTAATTGTTTTCAGGTATTGCGAAGGCATTCTCAGAAAGTGTACGCCAGTCCAAGTCGACGACGTATGGATGCCAAAGGCGATCTCGAGGAAATGACATACCCGCATATATGTTTCATGGTGGACAATTTCGACGAAGTTTTCTGTGATATTTTAGTCAGGGACGGGGAGATGGTGTGCGTGGAGCTAGTCGCTTCTGATCGAGAGGGTGCCATTCAAGGTGTTATTTTTCTCGGCTCCATCAGATATGACGCTTTAAAAAAAGTTTACGATGCGAGGGTGAGTCGCTGATGACGTCTATGATAATGTCACAGGTGCGTTATCAGATTTTCTATGACGTAATGATTATTTTTATTTTTAGTCGAGCTTGAGTACCAAAATGGCGCAGCGAATGACCTTCGGCCTCTTCTCCGGCGCGGCCTCGCAAAGAATAGAATTTGTGCGAATGAAGGGACCACGTGGTATTTTATTACTTTATTAATTTATATTATTTCAACAAATAATAATCAACCTCTGCGTTCGGATAATTTTTTCTTTTCAAGATTTATGCATTTTTTTTGTTTATAATTAGAATTTTTATAATGTTGTATTGATAAATAAAGAAAAATTGACGTAGTAAATTAAGAATCTTACAAATAAAATGACATAATTTTGTAAACCGAGAAAAAGAAATATATCTGAAAGAAAAAGTATTTATTATAAAATGTAATTATCGAAAGTCTTTTTATTAGAAAAAGAAATTAAACATAAATGAGCCAATCAAACGAATCAATAAACGTAGGTGTCCGTAGGTGTGTTTTATCTTTATTATTCATTTGGTGTAGGCGTGAAAGATGGAAAATAGAATTTCTATATTAGTAAAACAAGATGTAAAATAATAGACAACATGATAAAATGCACTTTAATTTATGTACAAATATTGCGATCGTTTTAGGTAAAGGACATGCGGAGATGGCAGTTACGAAGCCGAAGGGTTCCGGCGCGGAAACGCCAACATCGGAACCGGGTTATTGCGCGACAGATTTATGGGACGCCGACTGGGACGACGCCGAGGAGCTCTTCATGTATCGCCATCAACGAAGACTGTCCGATCCCAGCGCGAATCTCAATAATTTTGTGCGCGGCGGTTGGAGAACGAAACCGGACACGGTGGCCACGAAGGCGAGATCGGAGAACGAGGGTCTCGATTCTATGGCGAACGGTCTCAACGAGATCGAAGCCGGTGACGTTCGAGATGGTAATTATCCGAGACGCGACATACACAAAGCCCAAAAAAAAACAGATCTTCTTTTCCGCTATACTTAATAGATTTTTAATTTTACACTCTTAGACTGCGACATTCGTATCCCGCATTCAGCAGTTTAATTTTAGATTATTTTTTAATTGCGAGGAATAATTTTTTTTTTATTATGTAAGCTGTGATTATATAAATTTTAGGTAATAGTAGAGTATTTATGACATGATACAGATGCGGGATATGGATGCGGGACTTAGCATCTTTCTCTTCTCAATGTATTTCGTTCGCATTCACTCTCGATCTGTGCATGCGCCTGCGTTGTATCTGTGTGATGCACAATTGTCTTGATGTTATCAGGCGTATATAGACGCCTCTCGACAATATCTTTCTTCTTAATGCTGGCAACTTTGTATAGATTTGAGCCTGATCGATTGAAACACTTTCCGAAGGTGTAAATCATTAATTGCATTAGCGCGTTAGAGAAAATGAACGCATGCATACGTTAAAAAGAATTCTGTACGAATTCACGTCCCACATTCACGTTCTCTATACTTATTTTCTCATTTAAAGTGTGTGCACAATTCAGTGTGCCATATAACAATGAGATTTTGTTACTCGAATATATATATACATACATATATATCAATTTATATTAGATTATTTAGAACGGCATCAAATTTTTCTGAACGTGTCTTTAGATTAGTCGACGTAGGATTCGCAATTTTTAAAAAAATATTAGTATAGCACAGTGTTATGTATAAAACTGAACGACGTGTGAAAAATAGAAATACACCGAGAAAAGAACAGATTCTTTCTACCTTCACCAACACCTCCAACCACTTACCACGACCACCACCACCACCAGTACACACTAATCTCCGGTTTGATCGATCGAAGTCGCGTGAGAAAGATGACAGAGAAAACTAACGAACGAAAGAGTTTCTTGTCTCTAATAACTGACACGTGCCATGCCGGCTGTTTCCTTTGTAGCCGATGTACAGGATAGCAGCTGGGGCGGCCGGGACTCGCCGGGAAATCGCAGGAGTCCCTGCGCGCCTCGTCGACGAAGATCGTCTCATCTGCCGCCGACCCGGCAACAACAACAACGCCCCGTCCACAACAAGCAACGACAACATAAAGCTCGGGAACGATCCGGAAATGAGAACTCGCCGATACGCAAGGAGGCGATCTATCGCGAGACACACGGTGAGTGTGCTCGTTCGCGCTAAAAACGATCGGTCTCTCCTGTCTCTGCTCTGACCGACCCTCTCGCTTCTTGTGTGACTAGTAGAAACTCTGTAGCTCCTTTCCGAAGTACCATCGTGTTCCGTGTTCTTGAAATAAGCTTTGACAAAAGTATGTTAAGAGAGAAACATTAATCAAATGTTTCATTTCACTTCTCTTTTTTCATTATATTTGAAGCATATATTCAAGCTGAAACAGCTGTCTCTTGTATTGATACAATTTTCAAATATATTATAAAGTAAAATCGATTTGGTGATTAAACACGAGGGAGAAACCGCGAAAAGAGACAAGGAGCACGATCGTTTGTGATCGCGATACGGGTACAATCGCCGTCTAAATGACGACGTGGTTCTCGCGGCAGGTTTCCACCACAATCACCAGCACAACGATCATCAGCAAAACCACCAGCACCAACACATAGAGGTGGGCAGCGAGATCTTAGTGCCGGCCGGCCGGTGCCTGACGGACGACAACGTCCGGCAGAAGCTAGACTCGGGCGCGATATTGGTGCACGGCAAGGAGGAACTGCCGCTGGGTTACGACGTGGCGACGGAGGACAATAACCGGAAACGACGTCCGTATAGCGCTGGCCATCTGTTCAATCATCATAACGGCCTGGAGAACGACGACGAGGAGCATCGACGACTGAGCGACGACGAGCTCCTGCGGGTGAGACGGATCGACGGACGACGTCGTCTGCGGAGCGCCGGTTCCGATCACGAGGACTACGCTAACGGACAGAACAACAGGAACAAGAACGACGAGATCAGGGATAAAAACGCGAATGCCCATCATCATGATGCGACGCGCGCCACCAACGATGTCACATCGCGCCGGCAGAGCGCCACCCTGCCCCGAAGACGACGTCGAAGGGCGCTCTCGGGCAGCTTCGCGGGGAATCCTCTACCTCCTCATCGCGTCACGCCCGATGGCACCGCGATCTACTACTGGTGCGAGCTCCCGCGCCGTCCCGGCTCACAGGGTAAATTCCTTCCTATTTCCTAGCCCTCGCCCTCTTTCAGAAAAAAAATAGTCCCTTGTCCTTCGTTCCTGACGAAAGTAATCCAGAGATTATCATCTTCATTGTATTAATCCGTTATTCGTGTAATGTAAACGTGTCCAAAGCATGACTGCGAATAATGACTGTGTTTATGGGATGGTGAAATGACAATGGCTGTGAGTCACGCGTGAGGATACGATGGAGAGTGGTAGTGGTGGTGGTTTTTCGAAGATAAAAATATGACGACTGGGAGATTTGGAAGACAACTTTTGAGTTTTCAATTGCTCGTAATTCGATTCTCGATCGCGAATATTTCACCACCGTTAATAAGCATAGTCATCGAAAGTAGATGAAGAATTAATCTAGTTTGCTTTATATGAACACATGTGTCAATTCTACCTTTGAATTAATACAACGACAGAATTTCATGGAATACATTAAACGTTACTGATTCTTCTTATAAAGTAAATAAAACAACAATCAGCTGTGTATGTGGATTATTCTTGTACTCGCACATCTGCGAATCTATTTCTATGCGTAACTTACATATGCGACATTTTGCGTGAATGAAATACATATATACATTATTCTTTGGAGTATAAAAGCGAAAATTAACATTTCTTTGTATTCCTTATTCTACTTACATTTGCACACGCATCTCTACACAAACACACAGACATGATTTGTGTATCGTATCGCATTTGAATTTGTTCCTTCATTCCATCATGGCTCGTAACGTCTTCATGAAAATATGGCATTTAATTCCTTACGCTTGTATCTTACTGTGTTTCATCGCTCGATTGAATGTCCGTCCCGTGTAAACGACTTCATCGTCCTATCAATTGAACAATCATTACAGGATGTCAAAGATGTATTACAATATAGCGTTCGATAGATGTATTGATTAATAACGCTCTTTTTCTTTCAGAGTTGGACGACGGAGCGTATAATCCGCTCTGGACGATGCGAGGGTTTACCCAAACCTTCCATTTCTGGAAAGAGACGAAAAGAGCGCAATCCGTACCTCTAAATGCTTTTTTGACATACATTACATTGCCATGGTGGAGCATAGCCAAAGGTAAAATCGAATTATAGTAACACATTTTTGTTATTCCATTTATATTTAGTAAATTTGTATCAATACTTTGTATAATATATTTTTGTTATGTATTTCTGCTCATAAATATTTCTTATAAAACAGCTGTTAAATTTTCGGAGATACTCTTAATATATGCAAATATATCATGATACTCTTACGTTGTTCGATGATTCAATCGCAATAATTTCTATTTGCAGATATTTTGGATCACCGGGAAGGACCTATCTTAACATTCTAGCCAACAATATAATATATTTTACGTCTAATTTCAACACTTTTCTTTTTTTACTTTGTACGTAAGATTGTGGCCCAAGGAATAATATATGATGTATAGTTTAAGTAATAAATGAAAAATATATTATTTACACACACAAACTCACAAATATCACGCTATAATTGTTTATGCGGATCTAAAAACAAGCAGAAGACTAATATTAAAATCAAGTTACGGTTTTTTTTAAATGTAAATTTTTAAATGTAAATTTTAATTTAAATGTAAAAATTGGAATTTTAGACTTCCTTTTTTGCATTTTTGAGAATCTTTCATGATCAAAATTGACGATTTAAACGTGAGATTTAAGTTTACTAGACGTATGCGTTTCATTAATGTAAATAAGATATAATAAGTATTAGCGTGTATGTTCGTGGAATAATGCAAAATATTCGAAATATTTCGCATAGCGACTTCCTTCCTCGTTTCACGGCCAAGTTAAAAACCGCACATCCTGCCGCTACATGCTGCGGCCGTTATAAATGAACGAGGAAGACACATCATTACTTCATACGCTCATATCTTTTCTAACGATACGTCGTGTGAATTACGAGCGATTCTGATTTACTGTGCTTTGTGTGTTGAAAATTAATTATGAAATCTCTCGCGACAATTTGTATTTTAATGGTCGCTTGGATTTACACTATCGAGGCCATGTGGTACGAAGATCTACGTGCTCACGACACAGAGATGACAGGTATTAATTGGGAACTTTTTTCATAGATAAATATATCAAAATTTATTTTTATACAAATTTCTGATGTATATCTGATGTATTTTTATCAACGTTTTTTTTTATTCCTTGTATTTTCTTGGAAATATTGAACTTTAATATAAAAGTGGTGTGAATATAAGATATACATGTGTTGCATATTTTTATGCGATCAGTATTATATTTGAATTCGATATGGAAACTCTTGCCTGGTTTTTATGCAAATTATTTTTTTACACAACATATATAGATATATGCTATTATAATTTTACGCGTAAAATCTGATGACGGATTAGGATAAATTCTTTTTAAGTTTTTTTATTCTTGTAAATAGCATCGTTTATCACTTTCTTATCGATTGATTTTGTTTCTTAAATATTTTGCGTACACTATGTATTTTAACATATAAAATTATTTTCTTCAAAAATCATGCAATCGAAGAAATGTATTGTAGAGAGAGAAATGTATTATATATTTTTGAGTTACTTTTTTCACGAAAAATTATTTCATCAGAATTATTATCACACTTTATTAGAAATTCTGTATAAAACAAATAAGATTTCCTTGTACATCAGCAATTAATATGCAGAGATAATATTTTTTAATTGCCACCAGAGAAAAGAAATAGCTATTCCAGGAAAAAGTCAATACGGGGAATTTATTCATTATTAGTGAAATAACTATGAATATCTCATTAAATCGATAATCATTGACCTCTTGTTTATTTCAGTAACCTAACATACTTTAAAAATTTGTTAAGTAGATAAAAGCGATTTTCTCTTAATTATCTCTCAAGTAATCAAATATAGTAGTTTTATTCTTTAGAAATAAACCTTGCAAATTTGTTAACAGGATGCGCAGGAAGACGTATGCAATTGAATTACCACATGAAAGAAGTGATGTGTGTACCGAGACGTACCTTGGTAAAATTAATACCGCAACCAGGCTACATCTTCTATCCGAATTACGCTCCCGTGAAGAGATGCAGTGGGTTTTGCCCCAAAAATAAATCATGCATGCCTGTTAGAAAAGACATCAAAAAGATCATCGTAAGAATGGACGGTTATAACTCGAGCGAATGTTATCATGTATTAGTCGAGGAGCATGTCAAGTGCAAGTAAGTTTGGCTTTTATGTTGCTTATGTTTTTTTTGTTCGAATATGACAAATATTCCGTACAATTCCGACCATTTATTCTATGATTAACTTTCCGACCATTTTATTCTATGATAAATCCATTCAAGAAGACTAAAGAAACACAGACGTCCTTGATTAGGCAAACGATTGTCGCGTAACCGCGTTACTAAAATTAATATATTTATAATATATTTATAATTAATATATTTTTCACATGTCCATTGTTAAGAAATATAATTTTAGGTGTCAATGCAGCGTACAGCAGAGTCATTGCAACGTGCATCAGGTATATTCGGAAGATAATTGCGCGTGTGAATGTAAAAACAGGAGAATGTGCAACGAAAAACGCCAGATGATTTGGAACGAAAAGTTGTGCAAATGCATGTGCAACAAACCTGAAGAAATCTGCTCGAGCGGACTTGAATGGGTTCCTTCTCTTTGCGGGTAAACAAAGACAGCAAATTTGAAACTGAGAATCGCAACCAAATTCTATTTCTCTCTTTATTTTAACTTTTCCTTAAATAGTAATTATCTATTATATATATATATAAAGAAAGATATATTTATTATTGAAAAATCTGCACAATTTAATGTAATTAATTTTTTAATTGATATTAAAATAATATGTATAACTTTGGCATTTCAGATGCGCCAAGATTATGGAAATAGTACCGTATCAATCAGTATATCGATAAGGAAATGAAAAAACAATAATCCACAGAAATTTAACTCTATCTCAATATTTTTAAATATTACAAATATTCATGGTAACTTAAAACAAGCAATAATTGTATATAAAAGATTTTTTATATAAGACATTTTACTTCAATTTATTTGTCTAAATCTAAAATATAGTCATACATAAATTTTTTTCCAAATATAATATAGAATCGTTCAATGCTGCAAAATAATATTAAAAAATTGAGCAATAACATAATATATTGTAACATTAAAAATTCATGCAACTGTATAAATAAAATAACGTTTTTAATTTAATGTTGAGGAGTTACTCTGAAACATACATTTCCTTATGCATAAAAAAATGGCATCAACGCATATTTTTATGTATGAAAAGACTATAATATCTTTATAATTTTATAAATTTTTATATAATGATATTTCTTGAATAAGAAAGAAAGATTTACTAATATAAGCATTTTCAAGTGTAATCCTTGTAAGTATTATATTATACATCACTTTAGCGAGCAAATATAAAATTTATTTATCATTATTATAATCAAGCCGCAGCGCTCATCATAACATTATTAATATAATCTCCGAAATTATTCCAAGTATGATCCCACAGATTTGGATCGGCTTTACTATCCCATGGAAGATTTCCGGGCAAAATCGCGGTGTTATTGAATTTCTTCAACTCTTCCTGTAGTTTTCTGACAATCGTGGGGAATCTTTAATACGTGAAATAAAATGTAATTAGGTGAGAGCATATTTTTGTAGATTAAAATAGAATAAAATTTTATAATTAACATGGAATTTTAACGAAGTAATATTTCACTCACTGTTTAACAAGGTTATTATCCTCGCAAGGATCCTGGAAGATGTTAAAGAGACACGGTTCTTGTAACGGTCTGCAGATTGGCAAGCTATCATTTCTCGGTGGGCACTTGATCATCGCGTTTTCGCGCAAGGACGAAATAATTTCCGTAGTAACACTCAATCCCACACTGGCGATAGCGCGTCCTGCCTTGCTACTAATCACGCCATCCGCATCGTAGATCCATTCCCTGCCAGATGGGCCATACCATCCATCCCATACTCCGTTATAAGTGGATCCTATGAAAAATCAAACTGAATCGAATTGACGGTATTTATTACGTTCTAAAATAAATTTAAAGAAGAAGGAAAAAATACTTTTAAAAAAATATTCCTTGTAATATTTGAAAATTAAAAATCACAAAATTTTTAAAGTTCATATACCTTGAATGAATTTCCAATCACCGACTGTAATAGCGGATACGCCGTAAATATCGTCGATGTTGTGAAGAATATTCGTTCGCGGCGACTCGGTATCCTCGCTAAGCGCATTCCACAAATTTACACCGTCGATCGAAGTTAAATTCGATGCATTGCCACCGGCAGCTGTTATAAGTGTCGGCAGCCAATCAGTAATATGTATCATTTGTCTGCTTACTCGACCAGCACGCACTAATCTGGGTGACCATATTAATCCCGCACCCCTGACGCCACCTGATTTGATCGTAAATTCAAAAAATTATTTATTTATGAACGTTATATTAAAAATTTATTAAAAATTTATTAATTTATTATTCTTTTTAATTTCTCTTCTCTCATAATATGTTGTTTCAATAATAAGCTAATAAAATTCACACACAAAAAGTAACATTATAAAACATGATGTTTTTATTACAATTTTTGAATTTCACGAATGATTAATAATTTATATTCTAAAAATCACGAACACTAATTAATGGGGATTTAATTAAAAAGCATATCATGACAATCAATGTGTAAAAAAAACCAATAGCAAAAATATTTTGTTATTGTATTAAGTCAATAAATATTTTCATATTTTTATTATTGACTATCTGATATATAGTTATACATTATATTCAAATAAGACCTTCAAATACCTTCCCAAAGAGTATTTTTGACGCCTCTCAATGGCCAATTAGATGCTGCATTCAAATTAAATCCAGCGGCAGGCCCACCGTTGTCCGTCGAAAATACGATTACACTATCTTGTAACATATTATTCTTATACAGAGCTTCAACTACTTGGCCTACCGATTGATCTAATTTACTCAATATACCTATAGAATTTTAAAGTTATTAATCTGTCTTCTCATTAATAATTTCTCTGTTTATTTTATAATAATGGACATCTCAATTAATTATCTCATAATTCACTCTCAAAGATTCACAAAGATTCAACAATATTTATATTTCTAATTTGATCTTATTTAACCGATTACATATTTTCAAATTTTACCTGCGAAACGTCTTCGATTATAATCGAAAATATTATTAAACTTAGCGACTTCTTCGTCCGGTGCTGGAAGTGGATTATACGGATTTCCGGAATGCACGGCTGCATGAGCAAGATATAAGAACATCGGCCGACTAGAGTTGTGATTGTTAATTAATTTCACTGCCTCTTTCGTAAAAACATCCGTGGAATATTCACCGTGCAGATCCCATGCCGGTTTCATACCCCGCCTCATGTCCAAACCCCAATAAGGCTGCACAAAATTTTCAAATCATGTATTTTGTCTATACTAAATGATAAAAATTATATATTACTGTCTATAAAACACAATGCAAACATAATGCAAATATAATACTTTTTATTCATGTAGCGGTTATAAAATAATTTTGTAACATTTATAACATTTTTAATATAAAATAATATATATTTTCGTAAAAAAAATTAACTGTAAAATAAAATACATTAATTTAAATATTTCTAATTTAAAAAGTTTTACTCTTTTTAAAATTAAAATATAAATGTTAATATTTTTATATTTTTTAAATTATATTATATTAATTAAAATTAAATTATATTATTTTATATTTTTTTAAATCATTAAAAATTCCTATTTTTATATTTTTTCTGCATTTTCTGTACTTAATTTATTTAATATTCTTATGTTACATGCCATAAACGTGCCATGCGAATAAACGTCAAAATTACGGAATTATTTTAACATTATCTTATATATTATTCTTATTGCATTAAATCAAATTATATCTGTTTGTATACTTGTTTACATTTTCAACAGCTGTGTGATCATAATAATCGTGATGACCTGTCCAGTATCCAATATGGGTGTCGAATCCTCTGTAAGTAGGAGTGTACTCTCTTTTGTAAAATCCTAAGTGCCATTTGCCGACGATATGTGTGTTATAACCGAGCTCTCGCAAATATTCCGGCAGAATCTTCTCATGAAGTGGTAATCCCCTAGGCTCTGCGCCTTTCAGGATCTAAATTAATAAGAAAATCCGGGTGTCATTGGCTATAGTAAAGATTTACTATTTTTTGATAAATTAGTACTTCATAATTTAATTAATAGTAATTTAATTAATAAAATTATTATCTTATTTAATATTCACATAATAAACGACTGTTTTATGTTAAGCGAATAAACATCAATATTATAAAATTATTTTAAAAATTAATCTTATCATTCTTATCGCATTAAATCAAGTTATATTGTTTGTATGCTTACTCACATTTTCAATGATGATTTGTGTCATCGTAATAATCGCGATGACATTATAAAATAAGATTATCTCAATTAAAACTGTCTTAAAAATACAAAATAGTATTAATTAAAGATAGTAATAATCTTATAAATTAAATTGTTATTATGAAAGCATTTAATTTCAAAAGTATTAAATATTTACAAAATTTTTAAATTATTAAGAAAAATATCATTGATGTGTTCTTATATACGAGTAAAAAAAATTGCAAAAAGAACATTATTCACTTAATGCTTAAATAAATAATTATTAATTGTATAATAATAAAAAAGAAGTTTACATTAAGATTTATGATGAGATCCTTGCGACTTTTTGCTTTGTTATGTTTACGCAAACATAGTGTACACAAGTAAACAGCTGACAATCTTTCTATCTCTGTATCACTAGATATGATAATTTCCAATTGAAATATTCAGGTCAATTCGATAGAAGTGCAAGAGAGTATAATATCTCTTTTGTATACTATTGCAAGCAGAACAATAACATTTCCGCTAACTGATAGCTCTCAATTGCATTTATTCATTGACAGATATAAAAGTAGTTAGAAGAAACTGATAGATCATTCAGTCATGATAATTTTAATAAGCAGTATTTAAAGAAGAGACGAATTTTTAAACGATTACATTTAGTCACGTTACGCATTGAATAATATTACTTCAGAATCGCCACCTGTTATTTATGCGGGAACATTCATCCGCGTCTTTCCTTGGTCTTTTATTACATTCTCTTAATAAAAGAGAATACTTAATAAAATACGATGACAGTACTTACGCTATGTTGCATTCCGGTGTGAATGGGATATTTGCCGGTCATAAGAGCGCTTCTGGATGGTGTACAAATTGATGTGACATAATATCTATCGAGTAGCAATCCAGAATATGCCAGAGCATCGATATTCGGTGTTGGAATCTGACCGGAACCATGAAAGCCGACATCATTCCACCCCTGATAAAAATAAAAATAAATTTAAATGCAACCTCTTTATCTTCTTTCTTTATTTTTATCTTTCCTCTTTATCTTTATCTTTACCTTTTCCTTTTCTCTTTCTTTGATAGAATTCTTTGATAGAATTCTTATCCTTAAAATAATTTTTGTTTTAATTTTGATTAAACGTTCTCTTATGTTTTGTTTTTTATGATAAATTTATAATAACTCAGGAAAATTTTTTTCACAAAATATTATTAATTTATAATTTATATTTTTGTATGCACAAATTGCTTGAGATTGATAAAAATCTGAAGAACGCTTTATTTATACAGATATACAGGTGTGTATTTAGAGACTAAAAAATTTTGTATATAAAAAAGTCGTCTCGACAAGTTTTTTGACAAAACATTATAGAATAAATTATATTTCATTTGATCTGCATAAATCATCTACATAAATTTTATCTTTACACTCACATTATATAATTAAATAGATGTATACTTGATTACATGACTTTTTATATAATATTCAATATACTTTTGCCAGATTTTCTATTCAGTCTTTAGATTATATTTTTATTTTTATTGTAAAAAAATTTTATTTTTATTGTAAAGCACTGAACAAATGTTATCTCATTGTCTTCGTATCTTATTTTTATTTATCATTTTGTATTTATTATTTTTATTTATTTAACTTTTTTTCTTCAAACTCTTTCGGCCGGATAGAATTTATTGCAAACCTCGAAGAAGACAACTTGCCAAATCATCCGCCAGGATAAAAATGATATGCGGCTGTCTCGTTGAAGTCACGCGAACTGTCACGAGCAGCAGGATTAAAGACGATGTCCATTGCCTAATCCCCGATGAATAATGCATCCCAATAATGTGTCCTACGTTCTTTTTATATTAACACGTCCTATAGGACCAGTTTCCCTTCACAGGAGAATGCGGAATGGACACTTCTGTTTAGATGCGTACACGGCAGTTAGTTGTACGAAACTGATCTCTCTTTTTCGAGACGTCTTTCTCCGAGATGATCTCAGAATCTGCGGAATGAGAGGAACGCTCCTCCCACCTCGAGTCAATCTTCGTTTATCTCGTGTTCACTATGACGAGGTCTCTTTACCAGCGATCATTAATTCACTCAACTGCTCCCTAAGTGGTAGCATCATCTGAATTAAAATTGCATGATACCGCATGATATGGCGCAGTTTTAAACTTTTCTCTGTAAACTTCGCAATCAACTCGATCGCCAGAGGCGTTGACGACATCGAGAGATTCTCATTTCTGCGCAAATTATTTGACGAACTCGTAAATTAATCAAACTGATCAGAGTTCAATTCTTTTATCATTATTTCGAACGAGATAAAATATTTTTCAATAGAGTGTGTATATAAGATAAACTAAACGGCAATTGCTTGATATGAAAGTTTTCAATTCGATGTTTGTGTCTCCCTAATGTAAAAGTTTCTGACGTAAAAGTTTCTGCTGCTAGAAAAACTTCTTCATTTCAAATATTATAATTTGCATCGCAATAACATATTATTTGTGTTTACAACACACACACATGTATATAAAATAAATAAAAAAATGAAATAAATAAATAAAAGTAAATTTATAAGATTCAAAATCAAGAAATTTTGCTAACAGCGGAAACTTTTATGTCAGGGAGAGCTCAAACATTAAGTGATGTTATCATTTATTCTAGCAAGATATTATCTTGCTTTCGTGTCCATAATTTAGGGAATATTCAGAGATGTGTAATTATATTCCCATTAAAATGTCTCATGCTATATTACCTTTATCAGAAACCTTTATCAGAAATAAATGTGAAAATATGAATATGCGTATAATCGCATTTGCCATCACATTATCATGTAATTACTGTGAAAATAATGGAACAACTACATTAGTACAGTAAAAGAGAAATAACTCACATAGAAATATATTGGAAATACTGCTAATCTAACCAGAAAAAGACTTTTTAGTAATACGAGAAATTAATTAATTATTTTAAGGAAATAAGATATTATAGTAAATATTATGTGTACATAATTTAAAACTATTATTATTAATAAGGATACAAAAATATTCAATAAACTGAATAAAGATATTTTATTATTACTTCTGAAAATATTGTTATTACTAAAAAGCATATATAATTTTTTTATTTCACAAAAGGAGAAAAATTAAAATCAAGCAATCTGTTGTTCTATAAACAAACTTCTTTTTAGATATATATAAAATAAATAATACGCATATACAGGAAATAAAGTGTAAAAAAACAAATGTGCAAATTATATTATTGTAACGAATGCAGAACTAAACAATATAGAACGAGCGAAGTCAAATACCTTTCAGTCTGTTAAGCCTATTGTCGCTTGTTACGCAGACATATTCATACATTTATTATATCATATACGTCGAAGACGGATATTACTATAGATATATTTCTTTCAATGTTACAATATTCTTTTGTAATCATAACTTATTAGACAATTCTGAATGTTAGTTATTTTTCTATCTAAATGAATGTAAATTCAAAAAATCGTATCATAAAGATCAGAAGAAGAAAAAAATCGTATCATAAGTATCAGAAAGAAATATACAAGCGTGCTTATCTGAATCCGATCGATTATGTTAAAAAGCATGATTGTGAGATCGCACGCTTCACATTCGATCATTATTCATCGAATCGGTAATGTTAGCAGACTGTCTCTCTACAAGAAAGATTTTATTCCAAAAAGTATAATATTATATTATTACACAGTAAAATTTTCGAAAGTATGTCGAACGTATCTCTCTGTGTTCTCTTCTCGTTATTAATTATATTTTCTCTCGCTATTAACAATAATGTTACGTTGTCAGACGAAAAATCTTCAGATTTAGTCATCGCAACGGTAAGTTCAGTTCCGACAATATGTTTGGGATAAAAAAATTAATATATTTATTTTTATTAATATATTTATTTTTATTTATAATAAAAACAAACAACCTTATCCGCACCACACACACGTTTATCATTGTATCATATTATCATATCATCATATTATAATATAATAAATTCATATGACATTTAATATTTTAAATTTATCGAAAAAAGCTATTTCCTTTTTTTTGTTTGTTAGTACATCAAAAATTATCTCAAGATGTTTTCTCTTTATTATTGTAATTTCATATTAACTTTATAGATATTTATTTTAATGAGATGCCGATCAACGGATTCCGAATTGACTTCAGTGCTAGGCGGAGATTATAATGAATTTCTTAAAGACTCGTATTTCAATATGATACCTGTGGCGCTAATAGATGAAATGAATCCTCGATTTAATGCCCTCCAGAAATTTACCCTGACAAGATACTCCTATTTAATGTTCAAAAGTTATAATTTCATCCATTTCCTCCGGAAGGCGTATCGTTTCCTACTAGTAACATCTTCTCAACCTCTCTTGCAAGTTCTGTTACAGGTAAATAATAAAAAAACGTAAATAAATATATAATTTCATGAGAAAATATGTATATCTTGGATATCCCAAAACTGGTGGCATAGGAAGAAAGTGATTCTATATGAAAAAATAAAATAAATACAATATATGTCAATATTTTGATGAATTAAATAATATTGTGCAATTTTTTTATTAAATAAAAACAATAATTTTTTCGTATTACTCTTTTTCTTCACATAGAGAGTGAAAAATTCGCCATGGGCGAATTCAGAAGGATTTTACATCTTAGTCGATACACAAACCGAGACTCGAGGCTGTATTAATGCACAGTCATATCTCTGGACAGCTTGGCAATATGATTTACTCTCGGTCATATTCACATGCATCGATCCAGATGATGGAATTGTTCTTTACACGTTTAATCCGTATTCAAACAGTATGCCAGACAACTGGTACAAAGTAGGACATATTAAAGGGCGAGCGGGTCATCCTTGGTTAATGTTGAAGAGAAAATTTGTAAATGGTATCTCTCTTTTTCTATCTTTCTCACTCTTTTCTTTGTTTTCATCTAAGGAGATATATTAGCAAATTATTTTTCAATTAATATAAAATATTTTAAAATAAGATACAATTTAATTTGTCTATTATCTGTTTTATTATTATACATATATTTTATATCAGTTATCAAAAGAAATATTTTCTTTTTATAAACATTACAATGATACATTATTAATAAATCATACTAATTTTGCGTGAATTTGTTCTTAAAAAAATGTATTAAAATTTGACAGTTGAACAACCATTATTTTTATATGTTTAGACAGCGATATATGCATGGATCTGGATTTTGATAAAACAACTACTCTGAACAGATATCAAATTCGATTAAATGTCATTGAGTTAATACCGTATGTCAAAATCAATTTGAGTTTACCAAAACAAGAAATATTTCGCGGTGACAACAGTGAAATCATTAAAATACTTTTAAATAAGCTGAATGCAAGCCTCGAGATTACAATCTTCAATAAGGATGCTTATTCGTTGGGTAATATAGGACCAAATGGCACTTTTGAAGGTTTGATGGCCGCTGTAAGCGACGGCAGAATAGACATTGCTATGAATGCAAGATATCTCTTTGTATTGTGGAAAGTCAAGTACGTTTCAGAATTTTTCCAGAAAATAAAAAATAATTTATATTAATTTTTCAAGAAGGAATTATTTTTCAATAATTCTTGAAGAGGAATTTCTCACCTGAGGAATGAATTCCTCCTCTTCAAGAATTATTTAAGGATCTAACTATATCTTATATATAATTTTTATATATTAAAGATTTATATTCATAGATTTATATTTATGGAACACTCAAATATATGTGATAATATATAATATAATATTCCTGCAATATTTATTAAATCTTATTTCTTATTTGTATTATTTATCACAACTTCTTTCATAAGATTATAAAAATCAAATATCTTTAATATAAATAATAAATAGCTAATAATAAAGAGAAAAAGAGAGAGAGAGAGAGAGAAGGAAAAAAAGAAAAAGAAGAACTTTCTTCTCTATATATTACATAATGAAAATTCCATAGGCGAGGTTAAAAAGTATAATATTTTATTTTCAGTTACCTATATCCCCATACGACATCAGGACTTTGCGTGATAGCGCAACCAACGAAACCAATTTCCGAATTCATCAAGATAATAACCTTTTTGTCGCCGGAAGTAATGGTGGGAGTAATCGCCATATGTTTGTTAATTTACATAATTTTTATGAAAATTGTGGGATATATAAAGGCTGCGTTAGAGGTGATAAGACTTATAGTCTGCGTAGGATTTTTACATTTGCCCAAAATGGATTCCGCAAGGATCTTCATATGCATGGCGTTGATCTTATTCCTTAATATAAATGCTCTCTTCCAAAGTCACTTGTCATCTTTGCTCACTGTGCCGATATATTATCATAAAATCGACACCATAAAAGGTATCAAGGTAATGGAAAAATCTTATTTTATCATTTTTTTCTCTTTAGATTTGAAATCGTTAAATTAATAATAAATTTTATATATATATATATTGTTTTCAATCTTATTTAAGTAAATATGTCGGATTATTTCATAAGCAATTAAGGATATGAAAAAATTGTTCAACATACATAAATACTACTAAATTATAGGTATTTTATCAAATTAAACATTTCAGTAAACGTAAAAACGAAAATCTAAATATATCTATTGAGATTTAACGAGAGATTTGTTTAATTTACAATCTTCAATAATTTAAACTTTTTTATTAAGTTATTATCTTAATAAGTGCTATCACATTAAAAGTAAAAAATATAACATTCAAGAAAATTATATTGATTTATCATTTCTTTAAATTATTTTTAAATTATCTTTAAAAAAATATTATAATATATGCAACATTATCATATAATGTTATCTTAAAAAATTTTATATGAACATGCAATATTTCGTATCTTTAATTGCTCTTACAAAATAATATTTACTTAAATCAGACATAATGCATATCTCTGAACAAATAAAATGTTTCTATAAACTTTACAAAATATTTTTATCATTTAGCTGTACATATATAATATCTTTTTCATATATATTATGCATACAAAAAATTGCAATATTAATTTTAAAGGACCTGCTATATTTGAATGCCAATCATCATAAATTTATAATAAAATAGAAACGTCATATGTATATAATAAAATAAGTATATATAAATATATATAATAAATATGAATTTAATGACACTTTGATATATAAGTGACAAACGTTAATTTTTAGTTTTTTTTTCAGGATGGCGGTTATACTGTATACGGATCGAAGATCTTTCAGGGATCTTCCAACGATCCTGTACTCCAATCGCGTTACAAAGTGGTTACAAGTTATAAGGATTGCATAGAGCATGTCGAAAATTCGTCAACCACCCTATGCCTCGGCGACTGCTATCATTTGTACTACAGAATCAAGGATAAAGATCTGATAAAATCAAAAATGTTGCATCCGATATTACAATCGTACGTCACTCGCGAGAATTGGCCGCTATACAATCGCGTGAACAGTATTATACAGCAAATGATGCAGGTTGGCTTGATTCAAAAAGCTCGAGATGAGATTTATTGGGAAATACAACGCGAGAGACAGATAAGAGCCGCTTTAACGAAAAAAGATTTCAAAGTAATGTTGCTAAAGCAGCTAACGTTCAGTTTTTATATTCTTGGATTTGGATACGCTTGTGCCACTATAATCTTTGCGCTGGAGATGGCAATCGGTGGTTCTATTCCCATATGTCAAAACTGCATCGGGAAGAAAAGTAGAATACGAGAAAAAATCCAGAATAAATCCAGAGTGAGCTTTCGATATTAGCATTAAAAATCGTTATAGCTTAGAATTTAAATTTATGAATGAGAGATATAATCAAGCGTAATAGTAGTGTATATCTGAATCATCAACGAAAAATGAAAATTAACAAAGCACTTGTATACTATAGAGTTGAAAATTAACAAAGCACTTGTATATTATAGAGTTTAATTTCTCATAGATTAAGAGAATTAGTAGAATATTTACGTCGAAGTCACAAGATAAATTGAATTGTTTAAATTAGAAAAAAAGAAAAAAGAGAACTAACTCAGCATTAGAATACGTTGCCGTTAAATTCTGTTCCTGTTTTAAATTCTATTCTTGTCTTTCCTTTGCGAAATCATTCTTAAAGCTATTCGGTTTATTACTTTTTATCTTTATTGTAAAATAGCAGTGTGTGAAAAAGAATAAAAGTACTGAATAAATATTATCTTATTGCAAGGCGCTCATGTCTTATCTTTATTTAGTATTTTTTCTCAGCAATTTTTTTCTTTAAATTCTGTTGGCAAGATAGACCTTATCGCAAACCTCGAAGAAGACAAATCATCCTCCAAAATAGAAATTATATGCGATTGTTAAATCTATGCCAGCCGTCATGTAATAGAATTAAGGACAATATCCATTGCCTGATTCTTGATTCTTGGATGACACATCGTGTTTCTCTACTTAAATCAACACGTATTATAAAACCGATTTTCGTCCACGAGAAAATGTGAAAGAGACTCTACTTAGACATGTACAGCGTTAATTGCACGAAAATGATCTCTTTCAAGATATCTTTCTTCAAGATGATACAGAATCTACGGAATGAGAGGAACAGAACTTCTCACCTCGAGTTACCTTCATTTATTTCCGTTTGCTACAAAGATGTCTCTTTATCCGTGATTATTAATTTATTAAACCGCTCTAAGTGATTACATTATCTGCGAATTAAAATTGCATGATATATCGCAATTTTATACTTTCCTCCGTAAATTCCGTAATCAATTCGTTCCCCAGATGCAATGATGTTGAGAGATTCCTATTTCTGCGCAACTTTTTTGACGAACTTGCAAATTGATGAAACTGATCAGAGCTCAACTCTTTAATTATTTGTAATGCGATAAAATATTTTTTAACAGAGTTTGTATAAAGAGCTAGACGACGATTGCCCAATACGAAAGTTTTCAAATCGACTCTGATGTTTCTATTGCTATCAAAAAAACTAGTTCTTGATTTTGAATATTATAATTTACATTACAATAATACATTTTATGCTTATAACACTGAACTCTCTCTATATATATATTATATTGATATCCTTTATTTCAGCAAGATATTATCTCGCTTCCGTGTGTTTATAATTCAGGATAACATTTAGATGTGTTAATTATATTTTCACTAAATATCATATTATCTTCTTTTTTCAGAAACAGACGAAAATGCGTAATAAGTAAAGTTTGACAATATAGGCGAATCGTATTTGTCATCTCGTAATTATTATAAAAATAATGTAATAACTACATTAGTGCATTAAAAGAGAAATAACTCATGTAGAAATATATATTGGAAATGTTTATTTTCGATCTACAATCAGAAAAAAACAAACTTTTTAGCAATGCGAGAATTACTTAATTATTTCAAAAAAATGAATTATTAGAATAAATATTATATTGTACATATGTACATATATAAATCATACAAAATTATTATTTATAAGGATAAAAAATGTTATATGTTATGTTATATATATCAAGTGTTGTAAATGAAAATTTAAAAATAGAGAAAATCGCGCGCGTTTTAATCAAATTCAATAAAATCTTCTTTAATCATAATGATCACATTTAAAAAATTGATAACATTATTTTTTCCTATCGTAAATTGAAATTTTTTCGATTGTAAATTGAAGTTTGTGATG
Organism: Camponotus fellah; assembly: GCA_030586385.1. Classification (NCBI taxonomy): domain Eukaryota; kingdom Metazoa; phylum Arthropoda; class Insecta; order Hymenoptera; family Formicidae; genus Camponotus; species Camponotus fellah. The sequence continues at coordinate 2,099,161 of JAPIVC010000450.1, read as the reverse complement.
GAAGGAGTTAAATATGTTCAATATAGTAAAATGAAAAGAAAGGAAAACAGCAAGTCAACATCCAAAATAAAAAGAGAGTAGAAGAGCAACTTAGAAATAGCTTGCTCTTCAAGGTCTTGGAGAAGTAAATCCGCCATAGGAGAGAGAAGAGAGCCCATCGGTATATCGAAAGACGGTCATTTATATATTTTGTTATTGAATTTAAAAAACTAGAATATAGCACTAAGCGTATGCCAATGATAAATTCGGAGTAAAGAATTTCAATATTCTTATTAATAAGATACTACCGTTTTCCAATATCCCTAATGGCAAGTTCCAATGGGACATTCGTAAAGAGCGAAACCACGAAGAAAAATGAGCTTGTGTTGTTCATTTATAAATTGGCTTAATAATTTATTTATGAGGCCAATTATATAAAGAACCGTATTATAAAATTAAAATATAGTACACACACACACACACACACACACACACACACACACACACACACACACACACACACACACACACACACACACACACACACACACCACACAGACATTGGCGCTTATCTGAATACAATCGATCAATTATGTAAATAATATAAAAGCAATAATATAAAAACGTTCGTCTGATACGCTTAACATTCGTTTATTTTTCATTGGAACAGCAATGTTAGCAGATCTTCTCTCTGTAAAAAAGATTTTATTCTAAAGAGTTGAATATTGTATTATTATGCAGTAAAATATTCGAAAGAATGTCAAACGTATCTCTGTGTGTTCTCTTCTCATTATTAATTATAGGCATATTTCCTTTTACTATTAATAATAAAGTTACATCGTCAGACGAACAGCCTTCCTATACAGATTTAGTCGCATCAGTAAGTTAATTTTTCGAGAATATATTTAAAATAAAAAACTAAAATATTTTTATTTATTAAAAAAACGATTCTACTCGCATCTTGCACATTTATTATTGTATATTATTATAACAAATTACATTCATGACAATATTATTTTAAACTTACTGAAAAACAGTTATTTCTTTTTTATTTGTAAATATAAAAATTATCTCAAAACATTTTCTATCTATTATTGTAATCTTATATTAATTTCATAGGTATTTATTTTAATGAGATGTCGACCAATGGAATCTCATTTGACTTTAGTGTTAGGCGGAGATTATAATGAATTTTTAGTACAATCATATTTCGATATGATACCCGTAGTGCTGATAGATGAAACATATCCTCGATTTGATGTCCTCCAAAACTTTACCTTGACAAGATACTCATATCTAATGTTCAAGAATTACAACTTTATTCATTTTCTTCGAAAAGTGCATCGTTTCGTGCTAGTGATATCTTCTCAACCTCTCTTACGAGCTCTGTTGCAGGTAAATAATAGTAAAAGAACGTAATAAATATATAACTATAAATATATAATTAGTAATGAAAAAACATGTATTATATCAGATACCAGAACTGATACGAACAAGAAGGAGGTGATTCTATATAAAAAAAAAGTCAAAAATATATAATAAAATTTTATTAGATGAGATTTTGTTTTCCAGAAAAATAAATTTGATATTCAAACACAAGTGCACTTAATTCTCTTTGGTCTCAATGATTAAACCTCTATCTTATTTCTAGTCGTATTTGTATTTTTTTTTATTAATTCTGATTGCTTACCTTTGTCGATGATGATAATTTGTTTTATTTTTCCTCCTCTTATGTCTTTATTTTAATCTTAGCAATTAAATATTAATATATTTTGGCAATTTAATATGAAATAAAAACTTATATACATATATTTTTTACGAATCTATTTGAAGTTATAAAATTAATTTGTGAAAAATGTTTTTTTTATTTTTGATTTACAATTTAAAAAAGAAGTTTTTTTTATCCAACTATATTTGCATAAATCTTTGTTTATCATTTGTGAGCCATATAATTTCCAAAACGCATTTACTATAAACAATAGAAAATATATATAACAATAGATAATAAAATATTATTCAATTTTTTTAATAAATAAAAACAATAATTTTATTGTTTATTGTATTTCTTTTTCTCCACATAGAGAGCAAAAGATTCACCATGGGCGAATCCAGAAGGATTTTATATTCTTGTCGATAAGCAGACCGAAATTCGAGGTTGTATAAATGCTCGCTCATATCTCTGGACGGCTTGGGAATATAACTTGCTCTCGGTCATATTCATATGCCTCGATCCAAATGATGGAATCGTTCTTTACACGTTTAATCCGTATTCGAACAGTACTCCAGATAATTGGTACGAAGTAGGACATGTCAAAGGACGAGCAGGTCATCCTTGGATAATATTGAAAAGAAAATTCATAAATGGTATCTGCGTTTTTCTATTACTTTTTTCTTTGTTTTTAAATTAATTATCAATTAATATAAATTCTTAATGTAAAATGAAATTAAATTTATCTATTATCTATTTTAATATATATAAATATTTTAAAAATTATCAAAAAGAATATTCTCTTTTTTTCAAACGTTACAATAATATATTATTAATAAAATATATTACTTTTTCGTGAATTTTTCCTTAAAAAATATTAAAATTTGAATACTTTCTTATGTTTAGATAGCGATATATGCATTGATCTGGATTTTGATAAAACGACCACTCTGAACGGATATCAAATTCGATTAAATGCCATTGAGGTGCAACCGTTTATTAAAATCAATTTGAGTTTACCAAAACAAGAAATATTTCGCGGTGACAGTAGTGAGATCATTAAAATACTTTTCAATAAATTGAACGCAAGCCTCAGGATTACCATCCTCCCTAGGGACGCTTATTCCTTGGGCAATATAGGACCGAATGGTACTTATGATGGTTTAATGGCCGCCCTGAGCGACAACAAAGTAGATATTACTATGAATGCAAGATCTTTGTTTGTATTGTGGAAAGTCAGGTATTTATCAGTATTTAAAAAAAAATAAAGAATAATTTATATTAATTCTAAAGAGAATTCCTTAAAAATTCTTCCTCAAAAATTCTTCAAGGACCTAACTACATAAATCTCATAAACTTTATACATTATATAGTTTTATATCCAGACAAACAAATATATGTGTGTATGATTCTATATATATATAATATTCTTATAGTGAATATTTGTTAAGTTTTAACTCTTATTGCATTGTCACATCTTCTTTCCCAAGGTAATAACTAAATATTTAAATATAAATAATAAATAGCTAATTGAGAGAAGAAACTTTTTCTTCTATGTATTGCATAATAAAACTCCATACACGAGAAAAAGTATAATATTTTATTTATTTTCAGATACACATATCCCCATATGAGATCTGGAATTTGCGTAATAGCGCAACCAAAGAGACCAATTTCCGAATTTACCAAAATCGTAACCTTTTTATCACCGGAAATAATGGTGGGAGTAATCGCGATGTGTTTGTTAACTTACATAATTTTTACGAAAATTGTGGGTTATATAAAGGCTGGGTTAGAGGTGATAAGACTTATAGTCTGCGTAGGATTTTTATATTCGCCCAAAATGGATTCCACAAGAATCTTCATATGCATGGCGTTGATTTTATTCCTTAATATAAATGCTCTCTTCCAAAGTCATTTGTCCTCTTTGCTCACTGTGCCGGCTTATTATCGTGACATCGACAGCATACAAAGTCTCAAGGTGGAAAATCATTTTATCTTCCCTAGATTCATATTTAAATGCTTATTAAATTAATAATAATAATAATAATAATTAATAATAATAAATTTTTTATATATACTGTCTTTAATTTTATTTAAGTAAATATGCCGATTGTTTCATAAACAATTAAAAGTACGAAAAAATTGTTAATTAGTTATTTTATTTAGACATTAAAGTTATATATCTATGTATATTTAGTATAATTAGTTTTTTGTAAGTGAAAATATAGTAGAGATTTTAAAGTCAATTTTATTTTTTTTAATTTTATATTTTTTATCTTTAGTATAATTCTTGAAATAAATTCAGTAACTTAATAATTAAAGATTATTTAAGAGAATATTAAAAATTGTAAATTAATGAAATTCTTTTAAAAGCCAAATGTAGATACTAAATTAGAGTTATTATATTTATTTAAACATATTGGAAACATAAAACATTTTTACTGAAAATTAATAATTTGAAATTGAAACTGAAATTTAATAAGAGAGTTGTTTAATTTACGATCTTTCATAATTTTAGATAACTTACTTATTAAGCTATTGTTTTGACAAGCGCTATCACATATAAAAGTAAAAAAAAATGTAACGTTAACAAAAATTAAATTGATTTTTAAATTTTCTTTATATTAACACTTTTAAAAAAATAACATATTCAATAACGTTATCACATATAACGTTACTTTCCAACCATTTTTACATAAACTTATAATATTTCGTACCTTTAATTACCTTTAATTACCTTTAAAATAATATCCATATCTATTTAAATCAAACTCAGCGTATATTATTGAGTAAAATGTTTTTGTAAACTTTAAAAAATATGTACTTTATAAAATCCTCTTATCATTTAGAAATGTCTTTATTATATTATGCATAAATCACAATATTTATTTTAAAGTAAAGCAGTTGCTATATTTATATTTCAATCATAAGTTTATAATAAAACGATATGGACTTAATAACATTTTAACATATAAGTGAGAAATATTAATTTTTTTTAATTGATTCTTTTTTTGTAGGATGCCGGTTATGCTATACATGGACCGAAAGATTTTAAGAATGAGATTGGCGATTCTGTATTCCAATCGCGCTACAAAGTAGTTACTTACAAAGATTGCAAGGAACATGTTGAAAATTCGTCGACCGCCGTATGCGTCGGCGACTGCTACCATTTGTATTACAGGATCAAGGGTCAAAATCTTATTAGATCAAGAATACTACGTCCGATGATACGATCGTATGTCACTCGTGAGAATTGGCCGCTATACAATCGCACGAATGATATTATACAGCGGATGATGCAGGCTGGTTTCATTAAGAAAGCTGAAGATGAGATTCTCTGGGAAATTAATCGCGAGATAGAGATAAGAACCGCTTTAACGAAAAAAAATTTCAATGTAATGTTGCTAAAGCAGCTAACATTTAGTTTTTATATTCTTGGATTTGGATACGCTTGTGCCACTATAATCTTTGCGCTGGAGATGGCAATCGGTGGTTCTGTTCGCGTATGTCAAAACTGAAAAGCGATCGGGAAGAGATTAATCTCAAAGAATTTTCGAGTTTAATCCTGAATTTCTCACAAGATCAAGAGAATTAGAATATTTATATCGATGTCATAGGATAGACTGGATCGTTTAAATTTGAAGAGATGAAGAGAGACAAGTAAACCATGTTTTTAAGAAATAGCAAATATAAGATAAATATATCTCATTAAATGATATAATTTGTTTTCCTTGATGCGGTTTGTTATTTACATATATATTCTTCTCTTACTCTTCGTTAATCCTGCGAAATTGTCATCTTACAGTCACTGCACATCATCGGTGCATCATTTGCTATTTTTTTTATCTTTATTGTATTACTAAAAATAGAAGTTCATAAAAAAAAACAAAGCATTGAACAAATGTTATCTTATTGCAAAGCGCTCGTGTTTTAGAAAAATATAGCTTGTCAAATCGTTCGTCAGAATGAAAATGATATATAGTTCATCGAAGTCATCACAAGTAACAGGATTAGAAAGACGATGTCCACCCGATTCCCGATGGATCATGTCCCTTGCACTTTTTAGACCAGTGTGTCCCAAGGAGTCCGGTTCTCTCCACGAGAGAGTGCGGAACGGATTCTATTTAGATGCATAAACAGCAGTTAGTTGCGCGAAACTGATTTCTCTCTTCCGAGATATCTTTCTTCGAGATGATGCGGAATCTGCGGAATGAAAGGAACGCTCCTCCCACCTTCAATCAATCATCTTTGTTTATTTCCGTTTGCTATGACGCAAAAATGTCTCCTTATCTGTGATCAATTTATTTCACCGTCTGCTAAGTAGTCGCATTATCTGTGATTCATCTGCTTGCGATAATTCAGGAAGTAACATTCAGATGTAATTATATTCTCACTAAAATGTAATACTATATTATCTCCTTTTTATCAGAAACAGACGAAAAAAGGGAAAAATATGACTATATGCGTCATGCTACATGTCGCATTTATCATTATACTATCACGCAATTACTGTAAGACTAATGGAACAACTACATTAAAAGTGATAAAAGAGAAATAACTCATGATCAGAAATATGTTGGAAAGATTTATTTCTGATCTAAAAAGAATCAAACTTTTTAGAATCGAACATTTTAATAATGCAAGAAATTACATAATTATTTAAAATTGTTTAAATTATTTAAATTATTAAAAAAGATATAGTAAATATCTGTATATACAAATTTATTTAGAATTATTATTTATAAGATAAAAAATATTTAATATCATCAATAAAACTGAATAAAGATATTTTATTAAAGATCTTTTATTATTAAATTTTAATATTATATATTCTGATTATTAAATTTTAATATTATATATTCTGATAAAAAATATTGTTATTATTACATATACATATAATTATAAAACATATATAATTTTTTTATTACAAAAGAAGAAAAATCAAAATCAAACTCTTGTTCAGCAGTCAAAATTGTTTTTAGATATTTATATAAATTAAATAATATGCATATATATGCAGAAAATAATTCATAAAAAGAGAAATGTGCAAATTATATTATTGCAACAAATGCAGAATTAAACAATGCAAAAAAAGCGAAATCAAATATCTTTAAATCCTTCCATTCTATTAGACTCTGTTGTCAATGATTAATAATTATTATGTCGACATATTTATTTATCATATCACATCACATACGTCGAAGAAAGATATTATAGATATATTTCTTCCAATGTTATAATATTCTTTTGTACTCATAGTTTAGAATGTTAAGTTATCTTTCTACTCAAATTTATGAAAATAAAGAAATTATATTAAAATATAACTGTATTATATTAAAATATAACTGTATTATATATATATATATATATATATATATATATATTACAAAAAATTAAAATGGCATATTCACATACATGCGCGCTTCTCTGAACATAATCCATCAATTACGTTAAAAAGCATGATTGTGAGATCTCACGCCTGACATTTGATCATTTTTCATTGGAAGCATGCTGTTAGCAGACTTATTCTTTGTAAGAAACATTTTATTGTAAAAAGTTAATATTGCATTATTGTGAGGTTTAATATTGCATTATACAGCAATTTTTGAAAGTATGTCGAACGTGTCTCTCTGTGTTCTTTTCTCATTATTAATTCTATGCCTATTTCCTATCGTTATTACTAATAATGTTACATCAGTCGAACAACCTTCCTATGCAGATTTAATCACGGCATCGGTAAGCTAATTTTCCGAAAATATATTTAAAATAAAAAATCGAAATATTTTTATATATTATAAAAACAACTCTACCGCACACATCTTTTATTCCATTGTATAATTATAACAAATTTTATATATATATATCACAATATTCTTTTAAATTTGTCAAAAAAAAAACTATTTGTTTTTTATTTCTAAGTAAAAAATACATAAAAAATTACCTCAAAACATTCTCTCTCTATTATTGTAATCTTATATTAACTTTATAGATATTTATTTTAATGAGATGTCGACCAACGGAATCTAAATTGACTTTAGTGCTGGGCGGAGACTATAATGAATTTCTTAGGCAATCGTATTTCGATACAGTACCCATAGCGCTGATAAATGAAACAAATTTTCGATTTAATGCACTCCAAAAATTTATCCTGACAAGATACTCCTTCTTAATATATAAAAGTTATAATTTCACCCCTTTTCTTCGAAAGGCGCAACGTTTCGTGCTAGTGTCATCTTCTCAACCCCTCTTGCGAATTCTCGTACAGGTAAATAATAATAAAACAGTGTAACAAATAATGTTACAAAAAACATATGCACTATTCAACAAAATTATCACACAGATAACTTCACACCAAAATTTCGCATAAATTCAAATAAGCATAACTCCGCCAAATTCGTATTTGAAAAATTCTTATTTCATTTACAAGCTTGAAGTCTGCACTTTAAGAAGCATTTGTGAAATTTTGAATGTTACCTTCCCCCACTCCCGCCTCCCACTTTTTCAAATGTAAGAGCATCTATTAAGGGGTTCTGTTTCTAAAAATTTGTATAGTTGGACACACTCTACGGGTGCATTGAATTTTTATCGCAAATCCCATGTTAATCACAGTAAATAATTTTATCTTACTTACTTTTTCTCTCCATATAGAGAGCAAAAGATTCTCCATGGGCGAATTCAGAAGCATTTTATATCCTAATCGATAAGCATACTGAGACTCGAGGCTGTATAAATGCACGTTCATATCTTTGGACAGCTTGGGACTATGACTTGCTCTCGGTCATATTCATATGCATCGATCCAAATGATGGAATCGTTCTTTACACGTTTAATCCGTATTCGAATAATTCACCAGACAACTGGTACGAAGTAGGACATGTCAAAGGGCGAGCGGGCCACCCTTGGATAATATTAAAGAGAAAATTCATACATGGTATCTGTCTTTCTTTCTATCTTACTCTCTTCTTTTTTTCATCTCAGGAAACATATTAGTATGTAAATTATCTATTATATAATTAATTTATTATCTGTTTTACTATTTTATATTAAAATTTAACATAAATTTTAAAAATACTCTCTTTTTTTAAACATTACAGTAATATATTATTAATAAAACATATTATTTAATTTGCGTGATCCTTAGAAAAATGTATTAAAATGCTACAAATGAACAACTATCATTATACTTTTTTAGGCAGCGATATATGCACAGATTTAGATTTTGATAAAACGACCACTCTGAACAGATACCAAATTCGATTAAATGCCGTTGAGCACGAACCGTTTATTAAAATTAATTTGAGTTTACCGAAACAAGAAATATTTCGCGGTGAAAACAGTGAAATCGTTAAAATATTTTTAAATAAACTAAATGCAAGCCTTGAAATCACCATTCTCCATAAGGACATCTTTTCATTGACCGGTATAGGAGCAAATGGTACTTTTCAAGGTTTTATGGCCCCTGTGAGCGATAACAGAATAGATATTGCAATGAATGTGAGACCTTTACTTACATTATGGAAGATCAAGTATGTCTTAATATTTTTCAAGAAAAAATAATTTATATTTAAAAAATAATTTATATATCAATTCTTTAAGAGGATCCTTCAAGGATCTTTTTTTAAGAATTCTTTTTAAGAACTTTTTTAGAATTCTATAAAAAAGAATAATATATTATTTATTTTCAGATATACATATCCCTATATAACATCGGGAATTTGCGTTATGGCGCAACCAAAGAAACCAATCTCCGAATTTACCAAAATAATAACTTTTCTGTCGCCGGGAGTAATGGTAGGAGTAATCGCATTATGTTTGTTAACTTATATAATTTTTATGAAAAGTGTAGGATATATAAAAGCTGGGCTAGAGGTGATAAGACTTGTAGTCTGCGTAGGATTTTTACATTCGCCTAAAATCGATTCCAAAAGAATCTTCATATGTATGGTGTTGATTTTTTTCCTTAATATAAATGCTCTCTTCCAAAGTCACTTGTCAAGTTTGCTCACTGTGCCGGTCTATTATCGCGATATCGACAGCATACAAAGTCTCAAGGTAATTGAAAAATCTCATTTTATCACACACACACACATTTTCCTTATTAGATTCATATTTCAAATCTCGTTAAATCAATAATAAATTATATATACATATATACTTATACAATATATATATATATATATATATATATATACAGGGTGAGTTTTAATGGTTGTGTCAATCTTTTTATCATGTGGGAGATTATAACTGCATAATAAATTGATCGGCACATAAATGTTAATTATTTGAATCGACCGTATCGAAGGCCCGAATATAATATGTGTAATAGTAATAATAATAATAATAATAAATATGTAACTTTAATAATAATAATAATAATAATAATAATAATAATAATAAATCCATACTACATAATTTCAGCTATTAATTTGCTTTAATTGTTCACATTATATTCGGATCTTAGATACGATCGATTCAAATAATTGACATTTATGTACCGATCAATTTATTATGCAGTCGGTAATCTTCCGCATGATAAAAAGATTGACACAACCATTAAAACTCACCCTGTATATATATATACACAAGAATGTGTTTTAATTCTTCCTTGCGCTTCAATTATCGCGCTCTACTTGTTCTTATTAGCCAATTTTTAATTAATTTTTTAATTTCCATTCTTCCATAATTTAAAATAATTTTTTCTTAAGTTATTGTTTTAAGCTATGACATTAAAATTAAAAATAATATAACACTCTAGAAAATTAATTGTGCCATTTGACTTTTAACTCTCTTTATATTAAAAAATATTTAATAACGTTATCATATAACATTACTTTACAACAAATTTTACATAAATTTACATAAATATTTCATATATTTAATATTTATATATTTAATATTTAATTTATTTATATATTTAATATTTTAATTGCCTGCAAAATAATATCCATATCTATTTAAATCAGACACGGTATATATCATTGAGCAAATAAAAGACTTTTCTAAACACTTAGAAATATTCTCCTTATACATAAATTATAATATTTATTTTAAAATAAAGCAAGTGTTATATTTCAATTCCAATTATATTACAAGTTTATAATAAAATATTATAAATTTAATGATATTTTGATACATAAATGACAAACGTTGATTCAATTGGTTTTCTTTTTAGAATGCCGGTTACGGCTTATACGGATCGAGGATCTTCAGGTATATGATTTGCGGATATGATCCTGTACTCCAATCGCGCTATAAAATTGCCACATATAAGGATTGCAAGGAGCATGTCGAAAATTCTTCGACCGCTGTGTGCGTCGACGAATGTTATCATTTATACTACAGGATCAAAGATCAACATCTTATTAAATCAAAAATCTTGCGTCCGATGCTACAATCTTATGCCACTCGCGAGAATTGGCCGCTTTACAACCGCGTGAATGATATTATACATAGGATGACGCAGGCTGGCTTGATTAAGAAAGCTCGAAATGATATTGTCTGGGAAATAAAACGTGAGATAGAAAGAAATATCGCTATAACGAAGAAAGACTTTAATGTAATGTTGCTAAAGCAACTAACGTTCAGTTTTTATATTCTTGGATTTGGATACATTTGTGCCATTATAGTCTTTGTGCTGGAGATGGTGATCGGTGGTTCTGTTCCCGTATGTCAAAACTGGAAAACGATCGGGAAGAAAAAAAGAACATGAAAAAGAAAAAAAATTTGAAACTAATAGTAAACTTTCGACATTAGCATTAAAAACTGAATTTTCTTGAATTTTAAATGATTATTGTATAGATAAACGAGAGACATTCAGAAGAAACAATGCATATATGAATCATGTACATCAAAAAACAAAAATCAACAATGTGACAAAGCATATAACTTGTATACTTCTGAGTTTAATCCTGAATTCCTTATAGATCATGAGAATTAGCAGAATATTTATGACGAAGTCACAGAATAGATTAAAAATCAGGAAAAAAGAAAAAGATGCAAATCAGATGTGTTGCTATTTGCTTTTTATGTTTCGATTCTCGTATATGACGTTTTTGTTTCTTTAATATTTCTGTAGGAATTAAATCGATTATACATTAAAACAAACTGCGAAAAGTAGAAAGAAGAAGAAAGATGATAAATGGACAAATAGATGAGCGAAGAGTGTCGATGTTATAAAGTATCTTCTTTTAGTCAATATTTTATTTCTCCATTTTCTCCGTTTATAATTTGTTCCGGAAGAGTCCCCGTAAAATAAATATGACATAATAAATATGTTTTTTTCCAGCATATTATAATTTATCATGTACACAGATGATATTAATAATAAATGAATATTAATAATAATTAAGAATCCTAAATACATAATAATATAGTAACCAATATAATCAATAATAATAATAATAATAATAATAATAATAATAATTATAATAATAATAATAATAACGTTAATCTATAAGGCGCAAACATAAACAAAAGTGCAGAATACACATACTGGTGAAACCGTCTTTGTTAAATGACAGCATTTGTATTATTGTATATACGCATTTATAAACCATTTATGTGTGTGAATCGCTTATACATATATATACACCAACATTCTCTCTCATCTGTTTTTCACTTTATTTTTAACTTATTATAAAAGGCGCCCTCACTCCAACTCTCCCCTTAATCCGTTTATAAGTTGAGATTACTAAAAAATAAATAAAAAAAGCCCTGTTTTATAAAATATCTCGCAAATATATATATATATATATATATATATATATATATATATATATTGCACTATGTTAACTATTTCGAAAAGATTATTTCGCTTTCGTGTGTCTATAATTCAGAGAGAGCGTAATATTCAGATGTATAATTATATTCTCATTAAAGTGTTATGCTATATTATTTATTTTTATCAGAAACAAATGAAAATGCAAAAGTATGAATATGTGAAATCACATTTATCTTTATACTATCACGGAATTGTGAAAATAATAAACTACATTAGTGGAATAAAAGAGAAACAACTCATGATCGAAATGTATTCGAAATATTTACGAATTTTTTGGAAATATTTTCTAAACTAATCAGAGAAAAAGAACTTTATAATAATTATAAAACTTTTGTAATAATGCGAGAAATTACTCAATTATTTCAAAGAAAGAGATACAGATATTACAAAAAATGTTATACATATACATACATAGACATGTTTCAAAATTATTATTTATAATTTTATAAGAATAAAAAATATAATAGCATCAATAAAATGAATAAAGATATCTTATTATTGTTTCTGATATTACTATTATTACAAATAACAATTTTTGCATTACAAAAAAGAAGGAAGATCAAAATCAAACTATACAACTCTTGTTCAATAATTAAAACTCTTTTATATATATATTTCAAATAAATAATATGCATATGTAAAAAATAACTCATAAAAAAATGACAAATTATATTATTGCAGGATTAAACAATACAGAACGAGCGAAGTCAAATGTCTTTCAATCTGTTCCATCGTATTAGACTTATCGATGGTTGACCCGCTTATTATACGGACATATTAATTTATTATATCACGTCACATCGAAGAACCATATTATCAGATATACTTCTTCCGATACTATAATATTCTTTTGTAATCATAGCTTGTCACAATTTAGAACATTAGTTATCTTCCTACCCAAATGGATGAAGGTATAAAATATAAAGTATTATAAGAATTAAAATATGGCACATACACAGATACATGCGCTTATCTGAATACAGTCGATCAAGTATATAAATACTATAAAAGCACAATCCCCTAAGATATGTCTGACATTCAATCATTGTTCATCGGAACAGCAACGTTAATAGCAGATCTTCTCTCTGTAAAAAAAAATTTTATTCTAAAGAGTTTAATATTGTACTATTAGGCAGTAAAATTTTCGCAAGTATGTCAAACGTGTCTCTCTGTGTTCTCTTCTCATTATTAATTGTGGGCATATTTCCTCTCATTATTAATAATAATGTTGCATCGTCAGACGAGCCATTTTATACAGATTTAGTCGCATCGGTAAGTAAATTTTCAAGAATATATTTGAGATAAAAATTCAAATATTTTATTTATAAAAACGAGTCTACTCGCGTATCATACATGTTTATTATTGTATATTATTATAATAAATATGAACAATATTATTTTAAACTTGTTGAAAAATGGTTATTTCTTGTTTATCAGTAAATACATATAAAAATTATCTCAAAACGTTCTATCCCCATTATTGTAATTTTATATTAATTTTACAGGTATTTATTTTAATGAGATGTCTACCAATGAAATCTCATTTGACTTTAGTGCTGGGCGGAAATTATAATGAATTTCTTGTACAATCACATAACAATATGATATCCGTAGTGCTGATAGATGAAAGGAATCCTCAAGTTGATATCCTCCAGAAATTTACCTTGACAGAATATTCTTATCAAATGTTCATGAATTACAATGTCAAGCATTTTCAGGCGCATCGTTTCGTGTTAGTAACATCTTCTCAACCCCTCTTGCGAGCTCTGTTACAGGTAAATAATAGTACAGCGTAATAAATATATAACTTTATAACTTTATAACTTTATAACACTTTATAAAAAAACATGTATTATATCGGATGTCAAAATTGATGGTACAAACAAGAAGGTGGGTCTATATAAAAAAATAAGTCAAATAAGGAACATTTATAATAAAATTTTACTATATAAGGCTTTGTTTTGAAGAAAAACAAATTCGATATTCAGATATGCATGCACTTAATTATATTTAACTAATTTGTGTTATTTCTACACACATTTGTGTTTCTCTTATATCAGTTCTGACAGTTTGCCTTTATCGGTGATAATAATTTGTTTTGTTTCTCTATTTATATCATTATTTCAAAAAATTTGGTAATTAAATATTCATACAGTTTGTATAGAAAATAAAAAGTTTTACATATATATATAAGTTTTTATATTATGAATCTGTAGTCATAAAAATTATTCTGTAAAAGACTGTTTTCTTTTTCTATTTTTAATCATAACAACAAGAAATGAATTTTTCAAATCTAACTCCATAATTACGCGAAATTTTGCTTATCATTTTTTTGAGTATCAGAGTTTTTAAAACTTTGAGCGCGTTTATTATACATTTATTATTTACAAAAGATTAAATTACAAGAATATGATAAATATCGACATTATAATTGATTAATTGAATAACAGTCTTAATTTTTTAGTACATAAAAATAATTTTATTATTTGCGCTTTTTCTCCACATATAGAGAGCAAAAGATTCGCCATGGGCGAATCCAGAAGGATTTTATATTCTTGTCGATAAGCAGACCGAAATTCGAGGTTGTATAAATGCTCGTTCGTATCTCTGGACGGCTTGGGAATATGATTTGCTCTCGGTCATATTTATATGCATCGAGCCAAACGAGGGAATTGTTCTTTACACGTTTAATCCATATTCGAATAGTTCACCAGACAACTGGTACGAAGTAGGACATGTCAAAGGGCGAGCGGGTCATCCTTGGATAATATTGAAGAGGAAATTCATAAATGGTATTTCTTTTCTCTCTCTTGCTCTCTTCTTTATTTCATCTAAAGATACATATTAACGCGCAAATTTTCAATTAATATAAAATATCTTAATATAAAACAAAATTTAATTTATATCATGTGTATTTTATATATAAAAATTTTATATAAATTATCAAAAAGAATACTGTCTTTTTTGAAACGTTACAATAATATATTATTAATAAGATATATTACTTTTTGTGTGATCCATGGAAATATCAAAATTGAATACTATTACTACATTTTTTTTAGATAGCGATATATGCATAGATTTGAATTTTGATAAAACAATCACCCTGAATAGATACAAAATTCGATTAAATGCCATTGACGTGAAACCATATATCAAAATCAATTTGAGTTTACCAAAACAAGAAAGATTTCACGGTGATAGCAGTGAAATCATTAAAACACTTTTAAATAAGCTGAACGCAAGTCTCAAGATAACCATTTTTCATAGGGATGTTTATTCGTTGGGCGGTATAGGACCGAATGGTACTTATGATGGTGCGATGGCTCCTGTAAGCGACAAGAGAACAGACATTATTATGAATGCGAGATCTTTATTCGTATTGTGGAAAATCAGGTATGTATCAGTATGTATCAGTTTTTCCAAAAGATAAAGAGTGATTTATATTAATTTTTTATGAGGATTCCTTAAGGATCCTTCCTTAAGAATTTTTTAAAGACCTAAATCTTATAAACTTTATTAAACAGCTTTATATTCATGGAATAAAAGATATATAAGATATAAGATCAAAATATAAGATATTATATAATTCTTACAAAGAATATTTGTTGAGTCTTTTCTTATTATTTATTACAACTACCCCCTTTCACAGGGTAAAAATAAGATATTGAATATAAATAATAAATAGCTAATTAGAGAAGAAGAGAGAAAGAGAGAGAGAGAGAGAAAGAGAGAAAGAAAAAGAGAGAGAGAAAGAGAGAAGGAAAAAAGGATTTTTTTTCTCTTCTATGCAATAAATGAAAACTTAATTGACAAGAATAAAAAGTATAATATTTTTTTTCAGATATACATATCCCCATATGAGATCAGGTATTTGCGTGATAGCGCAACCAAAGAAACCAATCTCCGAGATCATCAAGATAATAACTTTTCTGTCGCCGGAAGTAATGGTGGGAATTATCGGGACATGTGTGTTAACTTACATAATTTTTATGAAGAACGTAGGACATAAAAAAGCTGGACTAGAGATGATAAGACTCGTGATCTCTGTAGGATTTTTACATCCGCCCAAAATCGATTCCGCAAGGATCTTCATATGTATGGCGTTGATTTTATTCCTTAATATAAATGCTCTCTTCCAAAGTCACTTGTCATCTTTGCTCACTGTGCCGGTCTATTATCGTGATATTGACAGCATACAAAGTCTTAAGGTAAAAATCTCATTTTCTTTTTCTTCTTCTTTCAATCCATATCTCGATTTTCGCTAAATTAATAATAAATTTTTTATATGTATTGTATTCAATCTTATTTAAATAAATATGCCGAATTATTTTATAAAAAATTAAAGATACGTAAAAATTGTTTATAACAAACATAGATACTATTAAATTACAATTATTTTATCAAATTAAACAAATTGGCAAACATAGAAGAATGTCTATTGAGATTTCATGAGAGATTTGTTTAATTTCACAGCTTTCTATAATTTTAAATAACTTTTTATTGAGTTATAACGTTTTATTGTTTTAATATCACTATCACATTAAAAATAAGAAAATATAACATTCAAGAAAATTAAATTAATTTTAAATTTCTTTTATATAATTATATCTTTACAAAAATATTCAATAATGTTATCACATAACGTTACCTTCGAATAATTTTTATATTACTGCAATATTGCAATATAACTTGCAATATTTCGTTTTTAATTGTTTATAAAATAATATCTATATCTACTTAAATTAAACACAGTGCACATTATTGAAATATTTTTATAAAATGTTTTTATAAACTTTACAAAACATATATTCCTCTTAAGAAATCTTCCTTTAGAAATGTTTTCTTTAAGTTGTGCATTAATTGAAATATTTACTTTAAAATAAAGCAGCTGCTACATTTCAGTTCCAATCACTTTACAATCAAATAATAATTTATAATAAAACGATATAAAATTAATAATATTTTAATATATAAGTTTTAATATATAAGTGACATATTTCAATATATATTAATTTTTTTTATTCTTTTTTTTTCAGGATGTCGGTTACGCTTTATACGGACCGAAAAACTTCAAGAATGAAATTGGCGATTCTGTACTCCAATCACGTTACAAGATAGTCACATATAAAGATTGTAAGAAACATGTCGAGAATTCGTCGACCGCCGTATGCGTCGGCGACTGCTACCATTTGTACTACAGGATCAAGGATCAAGATCTTATTAAATCAAAAATGCTGTTTCCGATGATCCGATCGTATGTCACCCGCGAGAATTGGCCACTATACAATCGCGTAAATGATATTATAGATCGGATGGTGCAAGCTGGATTGATTAAGAAAGCGCGAGATGAGATGAGATTCTCTGGGAAATAAAACATGAGGAAGAGAGAAGAATTGTTTTAACCAAAAAAAACTTCAATATAATGTCTCTAAAACAGCTAACATTCAGTTTTTATATTCTTGGATTTGGATACATTTGTGCCATTATAATCTTTGTGCTGGAGATGGCGATCGGTGGTTCTGTTCCCGTATGTCAAAACTAGAAAATGATCGGGAAGAAAAAAAAGAAAAATACGAAGAAGAAAAATCTGAAATGAATAGTGAACTAGCTTTCGATATCAACATTAAAAACCGACTTGTAATTTTAAAAAAAATTGTATGAACAACAGACATTCTAAAGTAAAAAAATAATGCATCTGAATCATGCATCAACAGAGAACGAAAATAAAAAATGATATGTGTCAAAACACTAATTTGTACATTTTTTAATTTAACCATAAATTTCTCATTATTCAAGAAAATTAGCAAAATATTTATGTTAAAGTTACAGAATACTGGACTTAAAACAGAAAAATAAGAAGGAGAAGAATTAAACTAGTTGACTTGCTATTTTTTTATATTTTGTCTTTCGATTCAATATTGATATTTTTGTAGGAGTTATAGCGATTACACATTGAAACAAATTGCAGAAAATAAAAAAGGAAAAAAAGGAAAAGAATAATAAATGGAAGAAAAGATGAGCGAAATATCGATAGAAAAATAGCTTCTTTTGATCAATAATGTTTATTTCTTTATTTTAGTTTAAACAATTTTTTTCATTCGGAAGAAACTCTCATACATATGATATGTACATATTATAATAGGAGAAATAATTGTCTGTCGCGTATCTATTACTTGCCACTTCACTCAATGTAATTTTGCATTTTATGAAAAAAGATTAGATTTTTTGGAAAACGTTCCATTATCGTAAATGTCGTAATATAAAAATGATATACGCACATGTAACAAAATCACCTCTCGAGACTATAATTTTTTCGTTTCACAATCAGGTCAAACATGATAAACATATATTTGGAAAATTAGGAAAATATAAGTGACAAATTATAATTTATAAAAGGATGAAAAAGACTTCTATCCTCGCCATCGCACGCAGAATTTGTGTATCGTCATTATACATATATACACATAATTAATCGAATTACTTATATATTGCTCGATATAATAAAAAAAATACAATTGCTTCGGAATACGCTGTCGTTAAAATACTATGTCCGTTTGTTCACTTGTGTTCTCTTTGTGAAACCATCATCATCAACAATCACCGTGCATCATCGATTTTGCTATTTTTTTATCTTTATTTAAAATAGTAGCGCATGTAAAAGAATAAAAGTACTGAACAAATATTATCTTTTATCGAAAATCTCGAAGAAAACCTTACTAAATCATTCGCCAGAATAAAAATGATATATGATTGTCTCGTCGAAGTTGCGCGAGCCATCACGAGCAGCAGGATTAAAAATGATGTCCATTGCCTGATTTCCAGTAGATGATACATCGTGTCTTTCGTTCTTCTTTAGATCGATGCGTCCAAGGAAACCAAGGGTTCCCTTCGTGAGAAAATGTAGAAGACATGCCTGTAAGAAGTTAGCTCCCCACTTTTAAAATTAATATATTTTAATTATTGTGCTGAATTGTGCTAGTTTGTGCTGCATTGTGCTCGAATATTAAAACCATAATGTAAAAAATACGATAGCAAATTTAAATTTAAAAAAAACGATTTTTTGGATCGGCCCCCACTTTCCGTTTTTTTCAATTTTTTTGATTGTGCTGAGTTGTGCTAGGTTGTGCTAATATTGTGCTAAAATATTTTAAAAAATTAATAACGAAAGAAGTTATGATAAAAAAATTATTTTTGACAATATTACATAAAACTAACATTTACGCTCGCATCAGTTATCCAATTGGCTTATAAATATATATCTGAGTTGTGCTAGCCTAGCAGCACAACGATATTAAGGGCACAGGGCACTTTGTTCTTGAGCGCGGCCTTTCGCGCTCGAATTCTATGTCCATAATTTGACTTTCTAATTATCCGATAAGGATAATATTGCACATCTGAGTTGTGCTAGCCTAGCACAAGTCAGCACAAGTGTAAATTTTCTTATCACAATGATATTAAGGGCACTTTACTCTTGAGTGCGGCCTTTCGCGCTGGAAAATTTTGTAATTCGCGTTTGTAATATTTGTGATTTAGTGGTAAAAATAATTATAATTATACAGGATGTTAGAAAAACGAACTTATCCTCTTGAACTGATAGAACATAGCAAACTGAAAATAAAAATTCTTCACGATTTTGTAATTTTCGCAATAATTATTGAAATATTAATTAAGAAAGATTCAATATAATTTTCAATATAATTGTGCATAAATTACGAATTATTAATTTGTCGAAGAGATGGACAAAAGAACAAAACGTGTTCATCAGGATTTCTTACGAGAAAAGTTAAAAGTTTTTTTTTTAATGATTAGTTATTATCAAATATTAATTTATGATTCAGGTTACAATTATATTTATATATTTATATATAATATAATTGTAACCTGAATCATATAACCTGATTATATAAGTGACTTTTGATGAATTTTCTCGTAACTAATTCAAATTGATAAAATTCTTGTTTTTTGATTATTCCTTTTATCACTAATATTGCTCAGATTTTAATACGTCTCATCAACATTTTATTGTCGATTTTTTTTGTCTTTCACCAAAAAAATTTAACTTTAGGAGATATTTGCTAAGTATTTCTTTATAACACTACGTTACAATTTATATTTGTTTAAAGAGAATCAATCATTGATTACATAGGTCTGCAAAGATCAATTACAGAAAACAAAGTGAATCTGATAGATTTATTCATGCTAAAGCTGGTTGCAGAATTTTTTTCAATATATATATATTATAATATTTCGAAAAAATTAAGTTCTCCCATAATAAATAAGATAAATTCATGAAATTGGCCAAAATAAGCATTTTTGAATTAATAAGCATTTTTGAATTTAACCACAAATACCTGACTACAAATACTCAAAAATTGACCTGATGTGCTAGAAAATTCTGTAGCCAGATTCGTTTTCAATGCTCATCTGTTTTTTGTAATTAACAAGTTCTAAAATTTCGCAAGCCTGTTATCGAGAAGCCTCATTATCGATTTACTTATAATATCTATAATAATTATTATATAAAACATTAGAAATGTTAAGAAAATTAAATATAACAAAACTCTGTTTTCTGAATAACTTTTTATTTTTATCATTAATTATACATATATTTTTATAATTTCTTTTATGAAGATTAACATAATCTTCAAAAAATTCTACTTTTATGTCTATTATATTTATTTTTTATGACGAAGAATTAAATAATATTTATGTAATTCAATAAATAATTTAAATTCTTTTTCCTTAAAATATTACATAATAATTCGTTTATAATTAAATCAATGGAGCATAGTGCATTTTATCTTGTACATTCTGCATTAGTTATTTTCATTATTACACATATTAATCTTATTAAGAATATATTTGAAAAATAATGTAAGGATTTTAAATATTCTCCAGAGGAAGACATATTCATAGAAATAATTTTAGAATTTGGATGCTCAAAAAAAAAAAAGAAAACAAGAACCGTTCTGTCCGCGTATCCCGTTATAAGTAAGCTATTATCCTAAAATAATTATATATATTTCTTATTATTCTGTATTTTGTTTATACGACTCATACATAATTACTCTTCAATCTTAATCAAAATAACATGCGCTCTCAAGAAGCGTTCATAACGTTATATTCTTTTTTCACAAGTTAACTAAAAAATAACAATTGAGAACCGCGTAAGTGAAACGTATATTCTATTGTAAAACAAAAATTTAATATTAAATGAACATTTCCTTTTTTTGGACCATCTTCAGCATACAAAAAGCAATAACTATAAAATAACTATAAAATGAAGAAATGACTAAGTAACAATATGGGAGCGTCCGAAATGACCACGTTCAAAATGGTCACGGGTAAATTTGACCACGTTCGAACACACGGGGCCTTAAGCTTTACTTCCTTGACGTGGATAATTTGTTGATAAATTTTAAAAACAATCTTAATTATCAATCAATCAGTAAACGTAACGTCCTAGGAATTTTTTTTTTAATTATTGCGTGTTTAATTCGTTTTTAGATAAGCGATAATAAGATTATGAATCAAGTATTGTAAATTTATTATTAAAAATGAATTAAAAATCAATTTCTTACATAAATATATTAGATTTTAGTTTTTTCATACGTTGATAATTTATTGACGAAAATTTGAAAAATAATATAATCTTATCATAAATCAATTAGGTTTTAAACGTTCTAAGAATTTTTGAATTAGAAATTGTTAGTAGTTTTTTTAATATGTATTTATGTAAGCGATAATGAAATATAGTTCAAATATCGTCAATTTATTATTAAAAATAAATTAAAACTGATTTCTTAGGTAAATATGCTAGATATTTAGTTTTTTTACACATAATGTATAATTATATGTATAATTTGTTGACAAATTTCAAAAATAATCTTATGAATCGGTTAATGATTTTAAACATTCTACGAATGTTTTTATTAGAAAATTATTGCGTTTATTTAATTTGCATTTTTATAAGATCAAAAACATCGTACATTCATTATTAAATATAAATTAAAAATTTCTTAATATAAATGTATTAGATTTTTAGTTTTCTCACATAATTTATATGGATAATTTATTGAATTTAAGAAAAATAACTTTACTGATTAATTAGTGGTTTGAAATCTACGATTTCTTTACATAAAGAAAAATTATTTTGTTTATTTACTTTATATTTATGTAAATGTGATACTTTATATTTATGTGTGTTTTCTCTTCGATAATATTGTTGAGTGGAAATAATTTTACCATGTTCGAAATGGCCACGTTCGAAACGGCTACGTTCAAAACGGCCGTTATAATTAAATATCATTTATATATTGCTGCATAGCTAAGAATAATTGTTGAAATATCATATAATCATAATTATATGCCTATGCAGAAGATTATTTTTTCTCATTATATTATGTTATATTATTTATTATTATTAGGACTTTGCTGCAAATAAAAGTATTATTAATAATAGAAAGAGAAAAAAGCTTACCTGTTTAGCCTGTAAGAAGTTAGCCCACTTTTAAAATTAACATATTTTAATTATTGTGTTGAATTGTGCTAGGTTTGTGCCGCATTGTGCTCAAATATTAAAATCATAATGTAAAAAATACGATAGCAAATTGAAAAAAAAACGATTTTTTGGGTCAGCCCCACTTTCTGTTTTTTCCAGAACGAACGAAGTTAAGTGTCTTTAATTTATCATCGTTTTATTGTCAATGATGAACTCGCTTATTATAGCAACATATTCATTTATTATATCACATCACATATGTCACGTCACATATGAAAAAGGATTACTATAAATATATCTTTTCTGATGTTACAATATCTTTTGTAATTATAGCTTATCACAATTTAGAACATTAAGTTACCTTTCTACCTAAATGGATGACAGCATAAAATACAGTATTATAAAAATTAAAATATGGCACATATACACGAGTGCTTATCTGGTTACAATAGATCAACTATGTAAATATTATGAAAGCACAATATTATAGATACGCCTGACCTATTCGATTCTTATTCATCGGAATAGCAGTGTTAGTAGATTTTCTCTCTGGAAAAAGAATTTATTCTCAAGAGATTAATATTATATGTATTATTATATAATAAAATTTTCGAAAATATGTCAAACGTGTCTCTCTATGTTCTTTTTTCGTTACTAATTGTAAGAATATTTCTTCTCATTATTAATAATAATGTTACATTATCAAAAGAATGGCTTTGCTATACAGATTTAACATCGTAAATTAATTTTCCAAGAATATGTTCGAGATAAAAATCGAATATTATTTTTATTATAACAAATTATCATATGACAATATTATTTTAAACTTGTTGAAAAACCCTATTTTTTTATGTAAGAATTTTTCGATATTTCTTGCCAATGAAGAGAATTTTTCTGTTAAGTTTCTTACATATGGAACTATAAAAAAAAGAAAACTAACGTGACAGGAGGGGAGCTAGTAGGAATCAAATAGGACCCAAATGAAAAAAAAAATTTTAAGCGAAGACGAATGTTGAAAAAATAAATTCTAAAGGATAATTAAAAGATGAATAATAATTTTATTAAAATTCTGTTGATATAGATATTTTGAATGTGACAATTTAAACATTCTGTCTACAAAAATAATGCCATTTTAATAGTATATTTTATAGTACTGAGTGTTGTGAATGAAAATTTAAAAGCACGAGAAAGTCGATTTGAAAAGTGAAATTTTATAAAATCTTCTTTAATTATAATCGTTAAATAAGTCTGTGATGGGAAGAGTTAAATATATTTAATAGTAAAATGAAAAGGAAGGAGAGCAGCAAGTATAATATTATCAACGACTTCAAAATAAATGGAAAAGGTAATTTAGAAATGGCTTGTTCTTCAAGGTCTTCTTGGAGAAACAAATTCGCCATGATGAGAAGAGAGAAGAGAGCCCATCGATATATTGAAAGATTGTCACTTATATGCATATTTTGTCATTGAATTTAAAAAATTAGACTGAAGCACTAAGCGTATGCTGGTGATAAATTCAGAGTAAACAATGTCAGTATTCTTACTAATGAGATTCCACCATTTTCCAATAGTCCTAGTTGTAAATTCCAATGGGATTTCGTAAAGAGCAAAATCGCATGAAGAGAAATGAACATGTGTTGTTTGTTCATTTATAAATTGATTTCATAATTTATTTACGAAACCAATTATATAAAAAACCGCATTATAAAATTAAAAAACGGTACATGTATACACACACACTTGTGTTCATCTGATACAATCGATCAATTATGTAAATAATAAAAAAGCACATTCGTGCGATATCCTTAATATTCGTTTATTTTTCATCGGAATAGAAATGTTAGCAGATCTTCTCTCTGTAAAAAAGATTTTATTCTAAAGAGTTTAACATTGTATTATTATACAGTAAAATTTTCGAAAGAATGTCAAACGTGTCTCTCTGTGTTCTCTTCTCATTATTAATTGTAGGCATATCATCTTTTGCTATTCATAATAAAGTTACATCATCAGACAAACAATCTTCCTACACAAATTTAGTGTCGGTAAGTTTAATTTTCGAAGAATATGTTTGAAATAAAAAATCGAAATATTTTTATTTGTTATAAAAATAACCCTATCCGCGTATACTATTGTTTATATTATTGTTCATACACGTTTATTATTGTATATTATTATAACAAATTATAATGTTACAAAATCGTTATAAACTTGTCGAAAAAAATTATACTTTTTTTATTTATAAGTATATAATAAAATTATCTCAAAACATTTTCTTTCTATTATTGTAATTTTATATTAATTTTATAGGTATTTATTTTAATGAGATGTCTGCCAACGGATTCTCATTTGACTTTAGTGCTAAGCGGAGATTATAATGAATTTCTTGTACAATCACATATCAATATGATAGCATTGATAGATGAAAGGAATCCTCAAATTGATGTCCTCCAGAAATTTATCTTGACACGATATTTTTATCCAATATTCATGAATTACAATTTCAATCATTTTCTTCGAAAGGCACATTGTTTCATGTTAGTAACATCTTCACAACCACTCTTGCGAGCTTTGTTACAGGTAAATAATAATAAAACAACGTAATAAATATATAATTTTATAAAAAAAACATGTATAATATTGAATGCCCCAAAACTGAATAGTACAAACAATAAGGAAGTGAATTTATATAAAAAAATAAGTCGAAAGTATATAGTAAAATTATATTATATGAGAATTTGTGTTTTTATAAAATATACTATATAATATATAGATATTCAAATAGGCTTGCATTTAATTATCTTTGGTTTCAATAGCCTAAACTAAAGAATCATATTAGCACTCAATTAAAAATTAAGTAAATTGAAATTTGACTTGAATAATAATAATTAAAAATTAAATCAAAATTGGCAAATTAGAACCATACACTGTAAAAAATTTTTTTGTAAATTTACAACTATTATAGTGGGTAATATTGAGACCAACTATTAAAGGTGTATATTTACATACATTAGTAAATTTACATTTCATAGATAAAATTATTATCTTAAATGGTAAGTAAGCATCTTGTACTAATAAAAATTACATGTTAAAAGTAATTTCTAGAAATGTTTATGTAATAATACATTTTGTATATGTATTTATACAATTTCACATATTAAATTAAATTTAAAATTACATACATAATTAGTGTAACAATTACGCTATTTATAACAAAAATATATAAATTCATGTACTTTTACAAAAGTTAGTTATTTTACTCTTCATTGTGTAAATATTCGTTTATATTTCATAAGAAATTACAAGATTAAAAGTGTAATTTTTAAACTTTATATAAATGTTACAAAAAATTATACATTTACATAAAATCCAAGAATTACACTTTTAACCTTGTAATTTCTTATCAAATATAAACGAATATTTACACATAAAGAGTAAAATAAACTAAAAATTAACTAATTTTTGTAAAAATAACTAATTTTTGTAAAAGTACATGAATTTATATATTTCCATTATAAATAGCATAATTGTTATACTGATTATATGTATAATTTTACATATTTTTTACAGTGTAGAGTGGTAATATAATGACCAAAATAATCAATAAAAATTAAAATAATAATAATAATGCTAATGTATAAGGCACAAATATAAAATACAGGATACACATTATGATGAAATCGTTCCTATTAAATGGCGTTTGTACTAATGGCTATATGTATGCATTTACAGATCATTTATCAACCGCTTATACGTAGTTTTATCAACATCCTCGCTTTTCACTTCATTTTAATTTATTATTTTCAGTATATCTCACAAATATATAATATAATAATTTTCACAATATCTCACAAATATATAAATCTATATGTGTATACGTATATACATATTATATTATCACAAGTTTTTTTCCCCGTTATGTCACATAGTATGTTCCTCCGTACTTTCTTCCGTAAACTCCGCAATCGATTCATTCTCCAAGTGCATTGACTACATGTATAGAGAAATTCCCATTTCTGCATAAATTCTTTGATGAACTTGCAAACTGATCAAACTGTTCAGAGCTCAATTCTCTTATAATTATTTGTACACGATAAAATATTTTTAATAGGGTCTGTATAACTAAACTAAACGGCGATTGCCTGATAGGAATGTTTTTCTATCGACTCTTCTACTTCAAGTGAAAATTTCCGCTGCTAGAAAAATATTTCTTGATTTTTAATATTACAATTTACAAATTATTATATTATAATTATAATTAATAATAATTATTTATTATAATCACAATAACACTTTTTCGTGTTTAGCAACACACACACACACACACACACATGTATATATATATATATATATATATATATATATGCATACATACATATATGCTGCACATACATATTCTGCATAATGTTATCATTTATTTTAGCAAGATATTATCTCCGTGTCCATAATTTAGGGAGCGTAACATTCGGATGTAATTACATGTAATTGTATTCCCACTAAAATGTGATTTTATATCATCTCTTTTTATCAGAAACAGACGAAAAAGCGAATCGCATTTATCATCAGGCTATCACGTAATTACTGTGAAAATAATAGAACGATTACATTAGTACAATAACAGATTGACTCATGATGTGTCTTAAATGTGTCTTAAATGTTCTAAATTAAAGAAAAAAAGATGTTTTAGTAATACGAAAAATTACTTAATTATTAAAAAAATGAGATTATCAGAAATATTACGAATATGTACATATATATATATACAAGGCATACTCATTTTAATAACTCATCTTGAATATCTCTTAAATGTATTTTCATTGAAAGTGTTTCACAAAAGTTATAGAGTTTAGAAAGACAAAAAGATAAGCGTATTACTTTTACCTCAGGTGTAGGTGCTAAGACCAGGTGACAATCAATCTAGGTTTCTTAGATAGAACTAATTTAATAAATTTCATAAATTTCGTATAAATCAATTTCTCACAATATTCCACGTAAAAGTTTTGAATTTAGATTAATCAAAGATTGAATATAGTTTATGAAATATTTTATATCTTCAATTGTGACATTTATTTTAAGAATAATTATTTGTTTTCTCAAGGATGGAAAAATATTTAACAGTAAAAGTAAAAATGAATAGAAATATTTTATTACTGCTTCTGGTAATATTGTTATATCATTACAAAACATATATAATTATTTTATTACAAAAATCAAAATAAAACTATCTAACTTTTATTCAATAGTAAAAATTCCTTTTCTTAGATATGAGAAATAAACAATATGCATAAGAAAATAATTCATAAAAAAATTAATGTGCAAATTATATTATTGCAACAAATACAGAACTATATAATGCAGAACAAACCAAATTAAATATCTTTCAATCTGTTCCATCATAATAGGTATTATTGTCGATGGTTAATCCGTTTTTTAAACGGACATATTCATTTATTCATTTATTATATCATGTCACATACGTCGAAGAAAGATATTTACTATAGATATATTTCTTCCTATGTTCAAATATTCTTCTATAATCATTCTGATCACGCAAGATCACGTGTGGAACATTATCTTTTTACTTTTATAAACAGGGGAAAGCATAAAATTCGGTATTATAAAAATTAAGATATGGCACATACACATGTGCGCTTATCTGAATACAATCTATCAATTATGTAAATGTTATAAAAGCACGGTATATGAACACATTGCCTGACATTCGATTCTTTTTCATCGGAATAGCAAAGTCAGCAAACTTGCTCTCTGTGAAAAAAATTTATTCTCAAAAGTTTAATATTGTATTATTATATAGTAAAATTTTCGAAAGTATGTCAAACGTGTCTTTCTGTGTTCTCTTCTCATTATTAATTGTAGGCATATCTTCTGTTGCTTTTCATAATAAAGTTACATCATCAGGCGAACAATCTTCCTACACAAATTTAGTGGCATCGGTAAGTTTAATTTTCAAAGAATACGTGTGAGATAAAAAAATCGAAATATTTTTATTTATTATAAAAATGACCCTATCCGCGTCATACATATTTATTATTGTATATTATTATAACAAATTATCATATTACAATATCATTATAATAATAAAATTATCTTAAAACGAGTGTTTGAGATAATTTTACTATGTACTTACAAATAAAAAAGAAATAATTTTTCTCGACATTTTAATATATTATTATAATATTAATTTCATAGGTATTTAGTTTAATGAGATGTCTACCAACGAAATCTCATTTGACTTTAGTGCTGGGCGGAGATTGTAATAAATTTCTTGTACAATCACATATTAATATGATACCCGTAGCATTGATAGATGAAACGAATCCTCAATTGGATGTTCTCCAGAAATTTACCTTGACAAGGCATTCTCCTCTAATGTTCAAGAATTACAATTTCGTCCATTTTCTTCGAAAGATGCATCGTTTTGTGTTAGTGACATCTTCTCAACCTCTCTTGCGAGCTCTGTTACAGGTAAATAATAATAAAACAACGTAATAAATATATAATTTTATGAAAAAACATATAATATTATCGAATGCCTCAAAATTGATAGTACAAACAAAAAGATAGTGATTCTATATTAAACAAATAAGTTGAAAATATATAATAAAATTATATTATATGAGAATTTGTTTTTTATAAAAAAAAATTAACATTCAAATAAGCTTATATTTAATTATCTTTAGTTTCAATAACTTAAATTATATATTATTTCTGCTCATGTTTATATTTCTCTCTTTTGTATTTTTTTTGACAGCTTACTACTGTCGATGATAAAAATTTGTTTTGTTCTTCTTTCTCTTCGAATCTTCATATTTCAAACAGGCAATTAAATATTAATATATTGTGGCAATTTAATTGAAAATATAAACTTATATGTATATATACATATATTGCGAATCTATTTGTAGTCATAATAATTAATCTGCGAAGAACTATTGTTTTATTTTTAATCATCGTAATTCAAAAACGAAATCTTTTAAGTATAATTCTTTAACCATATTTACATCAATCTTTGTTTATCATTTTTTTGAAGATTCCAAAACCCGTATCGTGTTTATTATAAACAATTAAATTAGAATATGAAAGATATCAATATATTATAATTGATTCATTAAATAATATATAACTCAATTTATATAGTAAATGAAAATAATAATTAATCATTACATACTCTTTTTCTCCACATAGAGAACACAAGATTCGCCATGGGCAAATCCAGAAGGATTTTATATCCTAATCGATAAGCAAACCGAGACTCGGGGTTGTATAAATGCTCGCTCATATCTCTGGACAGCTTGGAAATATGACTTGCTCTCGGTTATATTCATATGCATCGATCCAGACGATGGAATTGTTCTTTACACGTTTAATCCGTATTCGAACAGTACGCCAGATAACTGGTACGAAGTAGAACATGTCAAAGGACGAGCCGGCCACCCTTGGATAATATTGAAGAGGAAGTACATACATGGTATCTCTCTCTTTTTCTTTATCTTATTCTATTCTTTCTCTTATTTAAGGAAACATATTAACGCACAAATTAAAAATTAAATAAATTGAAATTTGGTTCAAATAGTAACAATTAAATATTAAATCGAAATTGGCTAATTAGAAATATAGCACAGTAATTGCAACAAAGGAACAATACTTCCTTCTTTCTGATTAATCGTATTTCAAATTAAAAATAATTAACAAAAAACGAATGTTTCGGATCTTTTGATTTTCATCTTTCTTCTTCAGCGCGACATTAACAATATGAGTTACAGTGTTGTATGGTGACGCATGTAATTGAAAATATATGCATGTTCTCGTTGCGTAGATAATGTTAAATTGTATCTCGCAGAGATCTGTAAGCACATTGTTTTTAATAATTCTTTAAATTACTGTAATTGTAAGTCCCCAATAAACAGATTCCGTGTTTTAATTTTCATCATTGAATCTCAAACTAATATGAGATATACACAACGGCATACAGTTATAAATTTATAAAAAGCAGGAATCTGATTTATTGGAACTTAACACATTACAATTACAATAATTTAAAGAATGATTGAAAATGTCCTTACCAGATCTTCGAGATACAATTTAACATTACTTACGCATCGAGAACATATATTTTCAATTAAATGCGTCACCATACAACACTATAATTCATATTATAGTTAACCTCGTGCTGAAGAGGAATCAAAGTATGATTCGAAACATTCGTTTTTCGTTAATTATTTTTAATTTAAAATATACGATTAATCAGAAAGAAGGAAGTATTGTTTCTTCCCTCGAATTATCGCGATGTGACTCTAATTCCCAGAAATTAATTTTCAATAATATAAAATATCTTAAAGTAAGGTGAAATTTAATTTGCTTATTATTTGTTATTTTATTTTAGATAAATACTTTTTATAAATTAATAAGATATATACTCTCTTTTTGTAATTATTATGTGTAATGCATTATTAATAAAACATTACTAATTTTGCGTGATTCTTAGAAAATGTATCAAAAAAATGTGGATAACTATCCTTTTTATATTTTTAGACAGCGATATATGCATAGATTTGAATTTTGATAAAACGACTATTCGGAATAAATATCAAATTCGATTAAAAGCCATAAAGATGGAACCATACGTTAAAGTTAATTTGAGTTTACCAAAACAAGAAAGATTTCGTGGTGAAGACAGTGAGATTATTAAAATACTTTTAAATAAGCTGAATGCAAGTCGCGAGATTACTTTTCTTCATAGACAACTTTATACGATGGGTCGTAAAGGCTCGAATGTTACTTTTGAAGATTTAATAATCTCTATGCACGATAAGAAAATAGACATTACCATGAATACGGTATATATGACCTCATTATGGAAAAGCAGGTATGTCTCTCAGTATTTTCTAAAAAAATATCAAAAACAATTTATATTAAGTCTTTAAGATGATTCCTTAAAAATTTTTCTTCGAGAATTCTTTAAGGATCTATTAAATCATATAAACTTTATACATTAAATAGATTAATATTTATGAGACAGTCAAGTATATAATCATACTTTATAATAATTTTACAAAGAATGTTTGTTGAATCTTATCTCTTATTCTTATTATTATATATAAATTGGTTATCACACCTTTTACAGAGGTCTAACAACTAAATATTTAAATATAAGTAATAAATAGATAATAACATTTCAATGACAATAAATAAATAACTAACATTTTATAGAGAGAAAAAAAGAGAAAGAGAGAGAGAGAAAGAAGAATTTTCTCTTCTATACATTGCATATTAATAAAACTCTATAGGAGAGATTAAAAAGTAATATTTTACTTATTTTCAGATACCTATATCCTTATATGAGAGCAGGAATTTGCGTAATTGCGCAACCAAAGAAACCAATCTCCGAGATCATCAAAATAATAACTTTTCTGTCGCCTGGAGTAATAATAGGAATAATTATCATATGTTTGTTAATATACGTAATTTTTATAAAAAGCGTGGGATATATGGAAGCTGGGCTAGAGATCGTAAGACTTCTGGTCTGCGGAGGATTTTTACATCTGCCCAAAATCGATTCAACAAGGATCTTCATATGTATGGCGTTAATTTTATTCCTTAATATAAATGCTCTTTTCCAAAGTCACTTGTCATCTTTGCTCACTGTGCCGGGCTATTATCGCGACATTGACAGCATACAAAGTCTCAAGGTAATAGAAAAATCTCATTTTATTGTTTTTCCTCTCTAGATATATATCTCAATTTTCGTTAAATTAATAATAAATTTTTTATATATATTATATTCAATCTTATTTAAATAAATATGCTTGATTATTTTGAATAAATATTTATTATTATGATATTATTTTATGATTAAAGATACGAAAGAATTGTTCTTAATTTATTTTACAATTGTTTTAAAGTTAATTTTATTTTTTTAGATATTAAACTCAATTAAGATTATTATCAAATTAATGTTATTATATCAAATTAAACATATTGGTAAACATAATGTAAATTGATATTTGTATTATACAAAAGTTATACAATTAATATTTGTATTATAGAAAAGTTATACAAAATACATAATTCTCTTTTCATTTAAAATATCTTCTTATATCATGTATAAATTACAATATTTAATTTAAAGCAAACCATATGCAGATTATATATATATATTTATATATATTTTCTAATTGCAATTACAAGTTTATAATAAAATTTTATGAATTTTATAATATTTTAATAATATATAAGTAAAAAAGGTTAATTTTTTGTTGGTTCTTTTTTTTGAGGATGCCGGTTATAATTTCTATGGACCAAAGATCTTCCAGGATGTGATTGGCAAATATAATCCTGTATTCCAATCGCGCTACAAGACAGCTAACTACAAAGATTGCATAGAACATGTTGAAAACTCGTCGACTGCTGTATGCATCGGTGACTGCCATTATTTGCTTTATAAAATCAAGGATAAAAATCTTATTAAATCAAAAATGCTGTTTCCGATGTTACATTCATATATCACCCGCGAAAATTGGCCGCTGTATAAACGCATGAACGACATTATACATCGGATGATGCAGACTGGATTGATTAAGAAAATTCAAGATGAGCTTCTTTGGGAAATAAAACGCGAGAGACAGATAAAAGCCGCTTTAACGAAAAAAGATTTCAATGTAATGTTGCTAAAGCAGCTAACGTTCAGTTTTTATATTCTTGGAATTGGATACGCTTTTGCCACTATAATCTTTGCGCTGGAGATTGGTGGTTTTCTCCCATATGTCAAAACTGGAAAGCGGTCGGGAAGAAAGAAAAGAGGAATATGAGGAAAAGAAATGAATCTAGAACGACCGGTAAACTTTCGATATTAATACTAAAAACCAATTTAGCTTGGAATTTAAAGGAATGTTCAGGTACGCTTTTTGTTACTTGTTGTATGAATAACAGATCTCAGTAAAAAAACAGCGCATATCTGAATTATGCACATTAACAGAGTAACGAAGTACAAGAACGATATGTGTCGAAGCATTTATATTAACTTATATATTATTCAGTTTAATTCTGGATTTTTCACATACTAAGAAAATTAACAAAATATGGCAAAGTCGCATGATAGATGCTGGATTGTATAAATCAGAAGAAAAGAACAAGGAAAACTAAACCAGTTAACTTGTTTTACATTTCACTTTTCAATTCGATGTCTTCGTGTTGATATTTCTGTCGGAATTATATTAATTTTACAATAAAGTACTATACAAATTGTAGAAAATAAAAAGAAGGAAAAAAGGAAGAGAAAGAATAGAAGGAGAGAGATGAGCAGAGTGTATCGGTGATAGAAAAGTAAGTACATTCTTTTGGTCAATATTTTATTTATTCCTTCATTTTTTAGTTTAAACAATTTGTTCATTCGGGAGAGTCCCCGTAAAATGAATATGATATAGTAAATATGTTCTTTTTTACAATTTATACCATATACACAATGATAATAATAATAATAATAATAATAATAATAATAATAATTAAGAATCCTAAACATAATAATATAATAATCAAAATAATCAATAATAATTAGAATAATAGTAATAATGCTAATCTATAAGGCGCAAACATAAACAAAATATAGGGTACACGTTATGGTGAAACCGTCCCCGTTAAATGACGGCATTTGTGCTACTGTATGTACGCATTTACAGACCGCTTATCAACCGCTTATACGTCATTTCAGCAACATCCTCGTCTCTCACTTCATTTTAATTTATTATTTTTAGTAAAAGGCGCTCTCGCTCCCACTCTCTCCTCAATCCGTTTATAAGCTGAGATTACTATAAAATAGGTAAAAAAGCCCTGTTTCACAAAATATCTCGCAAATATATAGATATATATATGTATATGTATATATTGTCACGGGTCTCTTTCTCCCACGAGTTTTATCTCAACTGTCGCCATTATCTCACGTGGTACGTTTTTACTTTGTTTTGTCCTCCTCTCGCATACGAGCGTAAGTCAAAAACTGTCGATCCGTCAAAATTAAATATGCGTTTCGCATTGCGCGTTTATGTCGGGGAGAAGCAAAGCGCGCGCGCAAAAAATGAGGAAAGACATCCGATCAGACACCCATAAGAGGCAGAACCAAACCGAAGCCAAGAAAGTTCCTCGGCTTGCGTTGCAATCGAATGAAAATGAAAGAAGCGAGATCACACGCGAAAGGAAAACAAAAATGAGCCGACAAAGGACTATTATCTGGGCGACCGATTTATTTAAATCAATTTACGATCTCAATTTGCAGAATTTTTTTTTTGGCAACGTGAGTAATAAAAGGGAATGAGATAGTGTAACTATTAAAGAGTTTTGCCTTTATATTAATCACTTGATGTACAAGATGAGGCATCTGGAACGTTTACGAAATACATTCGTCGAAGGATAAGAGTATTACAAGTCACTTCGTGTGGCCGCTATGTAAATTTTGTACTTCCTTTCTTCCACTACACGTGTCGAAAAATGTGTGTACCAACGACGAAATATATAAACAATCCGTAATTAACGAGGAAGTTGTATTGCTACAGTGGATAATGCGCACGGGCGAAAATTTTGATCGATTGACGCTATCATTCAAGATTCGTGCAATTGCGCGATTAACATGAATCACGTAAAGTCCGAAATTGCGTACGCGAGTAAAGTTCGATCATGCAGCGTCAAATCAATCAATTAAATTTAATTACATTATGTTGTAATTTCGACACTCAAGTATTGATATATTTCCAATATATAATCGTATCTAATATTTAATCGCATGATTTTATAAAAATAACATTTCTTTAGTCGCGCGTTATTGAATCTTATCACATTATTTTTATGCGATCGTTGCATTTCCAGCAAAAAACGATAATTTGTCTTAACAATCATTTCAAACAATTTTTTTTTAAATTTTTAATATGCTGCTGATCGAGCTCCCTTGCATAAAACGGAGAGAAAGTAAAAGGATTTCGGTCGAGATGATTAACGTAAGTCGGTGTGATTAACGTAGGTCAATTACTTTGGACATATCTTTCTCTTCAGCGAGCAGTTTACTGTCGCTTCGTTTATAACAGAAGCAACTTAAAAATTCTTCTAACAATTAAAATATTTGCGACAATTTTGCCCTATTTTACATCAGTTTGCGGTGATTTGCGGTGTGACTCGACCGGGCACATTCGTTATTTGTGTGTATTCCGGAAATTACGCGTGTATCAACGTACGTGTATCAATGTTTGTGTCAACCCCCTCCGCGCCAATAAATATAATAATTAACAATTAAAATAAATAGAAGAAAAAGCAAATAGGTAATTATATCTCATTAAGCGATATAATTTGGTCTCTCCTTGGTGCGGTTTGTCATTCACATGATTATTCTTCAACTCTTTCTTCTGGTTAATCCTTTCGATTAATCTTGCCTACTATTATTCCTCCAATCCTCCAATTTATTCTTCCGTCTCCATGTCTGTCTGTCACTAAATGAATTCGTTAAGTTATGTCGTCAGTAAACAGATAATTAGTCGATGTATGTAAGTCTAAGCTTGGTGTATATGTGTATACATATATCTATATGTATATATATATATCTCAGCACGTGTACCACATGGTCGTAATAGAGACCATCGTCTGTCGCATATCTATTGCTTGCTCGACTCGACGAAACCCCGCGTCTCACGAAGGGAGGGTAGATTCTCTGGAACACGTTCACAAACATTATCACAAACATCGCAATACAAAAATGATATACATATATGTAACAAAACCGTTTTTCGCGGCTCTAATCCGTTTCATTTCATAATCAGGCCGAGCGTGATAATAAACACACGTTTGGAAGCCTACGGAGATACAAGAAACAAATTATAATTTGTAAGAGGACGAAAAGAACAGCTTCTACCCTCGCCGTCGTACGCAGAGTTCGTGTATAGATCGTATCGTCGTTATATACACACAATCAACGCAATTAATCGAGTTATGTGTGTATTGCTCGGTACAACCAGAACAATACGATTGCTTTGCCAGCATCGGAATACGCTGCCGTTAAACTACCCTATCCGTTTGCCCGTCTTCCTTTTGCAAAATCACCATCTTACAGCCACCGCGCATCCATTTTTTTTTTTCTTTTCCGTATGGGCTCGGTTTAAGAATTTTACGTCTCGAATATAAAGAAATACTTGAAGAGAAATACTTGATTTGAAATTTTTCGCAATCGTCGAATAAAATACAAAATATATTTACATTTGTGTGTGTGTGTGTGTCTCTCAATATATAACTTTTATAATTATTAGGTATAATAATAGAAAAAGAATACAAGAATACAATAATCTTATAATATATAATTTAAATATGTAATTTTGTAATATTATTTAATATAAATTATACATTAATACAATAATTAAATTATAATAATTTAGAAAAAAATTATAATAATCATAATTATATATATATAAAATGACATACATTTGTAGTCTTTCCTAGACATAATTATTTGACAAAAAGGTCTTAAACCGAGTTCTTTTACAATATGTCAACGTTGACAATCATGGATAGAGCGAGCAAAGGAACTTATATACTATTTTTGTATACTTGGAGGACTTTAATGATGAAAGATTGTGTGAAGAATAACGTGTTAATTAATCTGCGAGGGTTGTTTCAGACAACTAAATAATAGCAGGCATCGCCGTGACTGTTTGAAGGCGATTTTTTTTTCTTTTTTTTTTGGCACAATCGCAATGGATGGGAAAGTTTAGCGGCGGCTAACACGTTTCTTCTGCATTCGGAATTGAGTAATAGTACGCCATATATCCCGCACAAATATAGTAAAATAATTATCAATGCAGTGTAATTGTTAATAATGTAATAATATATATGATATAATCCATAATTATATAAGATTGCGTTTGGGGTGTGCGTGTATGCTTTGTCTCTTTAACATATATATGTATATACACGCAATATATATTGTATGTATATATAAATAATATATACATATAAATATTTTACAAGTACGGAGTGGTGTGTAATAGAGGGAAGGGGGAGACTAAGAAGACTAAATTAAATGGCGCTAACTAAATTCTCTACCGAGGTCATTTACAGATACGCACGCGATATTCTGGCCCGATCCCGATACCCATCGTTCCGTAGTGAAAATAGGAATAATATACATTTTTCGCACATGACGCACGTGCGTACGCCAACGGATTTGTTTTTCTTTCTCCACGCATCGCTTTACCTCGTTTTCGCGTTATCTCACTCATTAAAATACATCTCAAAAGAATGTAATAACAATATTATTTGTAACATAAATGTTATATATAAATAGTAACATCGTTACTGTTACTATTACATTATCATTATAGTAATTATAATTATTATTACTGATTATAACACTGTTATTATCGCCAATAATATTTCATCAATGTTAACAATAACAGTAACGATAAACCTTATAATAATTACAGCAAAAATCGCACGATACAACTTTGCGTAGCATTCATTCTGCTCAATAAAAAGAAAAAAAAGCAAAGAAAAAAACGAAAAGAAAATTAGAAAAGATCCAGAAAGAAGCACTTTCTGATCAAAACTAAGCATTGCTTATCCAGCACACTACGGAGCAACAGCACCCTTCACTTATCTTTGGAAATTATACAGGAACATAGATCAGCTCGAAATCATCGAAAAAAATATTTAATAAAAAAGAAAATCTATATAATAAATAGATATAATTTTCCATCCATCATGTAGCGAGCGCGAATATTTATCCTCTTTTTCAAGTTGTAATAAATATTCCTTTCTCTCGGTTTTCTGCTGTTCCTTTCCCGATAAACTTCGCGAATTTGTGATTTGGGACTTTGTCAAATTTACGTTTCTGTGTTCGTTTCGGACGGTTGGCTTGGCGGGAAAATGGGCCTGATATATGTATCTGCTATAAATATGTGTCTCGAAAATATCAAAGCTCCTTAATAGATTCTTTTTTTTATTATTATTTTTATTTCTCTTCTCTTTTTATCCTTTAGCACTCGCGAAATATAAAATTGTATCCCGTGAACCATTGGACCGCGCTTAGTAACTATGGGCCGTCATCGTCCCGCCAATCCGTCTGCTTTCATTTAGATCTTTCTTTTTTTTCTTTGCAGTTGCTAGCTGCGACATCAACAATAAGACAGCAGAATGACTTTATCGTAAGAATTGTTTAAATGACAATTGGTCCTACGTTTTCGGAGAATGCTGTTTATTCTTCTCCGATCTAATGGGGGTTTGATGATGCCCATTTGATTTGATTTGAGGAATTAAATTCAAATCGGATATGTTAGGCTACGTTATCACGTTTCCATCGATCTTGTGATCAAAAAATCGAGTCATCACAAACTCGGCGTTATCGAGAAAAGTAAACTGGCAGCCATGCTATTAATTATTACATATATATTATATAATATATATTCTATTATATAATATATAGTATAGTTATTAGTTACATTTTCGCTGATAAAACGCGATTCATCCGAGAGTGTCATCAATTTCTCATCGATCGTGGGAAAGAGATGCGTTTGAAACGTGAGACGAGCCGAATCTCCACGAACTTGAACAATGAAGTTAACACGTTCGGAAATTCTCCCCAGCGCGATTGGCCTGTCGATATTGAGAAGCGATTGTAAGAACGGGGACAGAACAGAAATCCGTTTGAAAAATTCTCAAAGAAAGAAACCGCGTTAATTTTCATTCAACGAACAAATTCAACGGATATCTCGTCATATGTTCATTCATTACGTCTCTTCTTATATTCTTTTTTTTTTCCTCTACTTATTTGTGATTTCTCTTTTATCTGATTCTCGACAAGAATTGTGGTAGCAAAAATTGGGGCGGGCCGGTCTATCGCAAATTCAATCGGACGATAGACCGCCCTCAAGACGGCGCGGCACTCTCACAAATACCTATTTACAAAAATATACACATGAGCAACTTACTTATCCGTGTGTGTATTTGCTTTTTATTCACCGTTTCTGTTATCATCTCATGTCTACGCTGTCCAGCTCTCAATCGTCCATCATTTATCATGCCTTGTTCTTCCCTCGCCTGCGTTTCATTTCGTCAAATGATGCTATGTATGGTATATGTGTATGCGGTATATCTGTACTTTTCTTTTTTTTTCTTTTCATCTAAGAACCTCTACATATTCCCCGGTTTTTAACTCTAGATAATGTAAATAATATGTATCGGTAGTCACATTTGTTACTGCTTTTTCTGTGTTGCATATTAATTACTCTAGTCTAAATTACTTCCCCATGATATCTATCTACAAAAAAAAGAAAAAAAAGAGACGACGTTCTTCGCACGTAAATGTTAGACGTAACTATAATACATCGCTCGATCTTGTTGTTGATCCTGTTGCTCGCGCATCTCTTCATCGAAAACACTTTAATCGTCTCCTCCTCGTCTCTCATCATTTTATCACGATATTATCCCCATTTGCGAATACAACTCTGTCATCTGTTCCCCTATACTGAAACGCGGCGCCGGCGCGCGAGATGCATTCTTTCTGTCTGATTTCGTTATTATAAATATATTCTTATCTTTATATAACTATTTATATATTTATATAGGTAATAAACTATATATATATTAAATATGTATATATTCTCGTTTTATTCATCGCACTTGAATCGCCGAAACGATACTCATGCTTCAGGTAACGTCGGCTGTGGCGCACCGTGAAGCGAGAACACACGGGCGCTTTTCAGTGGCACTTCTACTACCCCTTTGTGATTTCACACTTTTTATCCTTTTTATCTTCGTTCTTCTTTCTTTCCCTCTTTTCTTTCTTCGCTCTGACCTCTGACATCTCTTACATCGATATCTACATGCGTTAACTTACAAAAGCGGACACTTCGGAAAAATAGACACAAGTTATCACTGCGGCTCGCTAGGAAATTTAATCGCTCGTTGGCGAACGCCTCAATATCATCTCCGCTTAATGATTCTTCAATGCGCCTCGAGAATAAGTAACACGTGCTCTAAACAAAGTGCACGAGGTTCGTTATGCACCGTGGTAAGATAAGCAGCTCCTCCTTCCGTCCGGCTGCTTTTTCCTTGCGCCTTTCAGGCACACGCGCTTCGCAATTGACTATAAACTTGCTGCTAAATTTATCTGAAGAATGCCCCCATATCGTCCGCAGATCGCCCGACTAAGGGAGATCCCACGAGCTCTGTTCTCGTTTTCTCTTTCTAGAGATTGCCATGACCCTCGTCGTTATCGATTCGGTCGTACCCCCGAGACCACTTTTCTCTTAGAGAAAATAGTCCGTGATTTCACTCGTCATCGATACATCACCGTCGCTTCTTCCTATTTCTTCTACATCTCCGATTGCCTAACCAGAGATGATGTTGTAGTGATTAATGCAGTATCAACACAACTACGTAAACATGGTCGGGTAAGTGACCATGTTTTGAGGAAGGGAGGTAATGTAGTTTGGGGTAGGTGGTCGGGGGCTATGCCACTGTGGTCAGAGAGCTCGTAACTTCTTTATACCCGCTTGAACATATCGCACGAGCTCGCGCAATGAGCTATACGAAGTTAGGGGTCCCAATCTTCGATCCAAGTCAATAAAAAAATCTAAAAGCACGAAGATATAAAATAGTAATTAAGATCGGAACGAAAATCATCTGATATGTTGATTAATTTTTCATACATACTTCTATGCTCCTCCTGTTTCGCCTGTTTTATTGCCTGGTCCCATAAATCGTGACCGTTTGTAAGTAATCCTGAATACTGATTCTGCTTCATCATCGCATTGTATACGTGCAATGGCACACTAACATATTGGCCTGATGTTGCTGGATGTTGTCCGCCACTGCTATATCCAGAGGAACTCTGACTGCCAACTGAACCTACAGAACCGGCGGGCGACGGCGTAGGTGAAAGAGAAGGTGTACCTTGTCCCTCCGGCTGCACTGGAGTTGTCTGAGCAGGTTGCTGAAAATACCAAAATAAAATTCTTAATCAACTATGATTTAAATACGTATAAAATTTTACGTGCAAGATAATACTGTTTAAAATGTATTCAATCAGATAAATGATTATATAATATATTACGTAATGAGATAATGAGAAAAGCTTACCTTTTGATTGAAGTCGTTGACAATCTTTTGGACCTCTTTCACTTCCTGTTTGCGTAAGTTATAAAGTTTGGAGTACAAGCGCGACTGGCACCAAAGACTAAAAATGACAAATAACAATCGATTTTGAGACTGTTACAAGACCGATGTAATACTCTCGAAAAAAATATTCACCTTAGAATAGCTAACTTCGTATGTATACTATTCTCGGGTGTATTGTTGGATTGGCTCTTGAATTTTGACGAGATGTATCTGCAAAACCAAAAACAAAAAGGAAAATCGGGGATCGCTTTAATTAGCAGACGCGCTCTCTTCTCGTTGTGCCTGCGCACGTTTTAATTAGAAATGTACTCACTTGATGAGACTAAGAGTATCCTTGTACATGGTGTACGAGGCTTTCTCCGTGACTGGATCCGACTCCATCGCATCACCAGTTAGAAGGAAATAGAGAGCGGCCTCTAAATACATCATGCCCTGCGCTGTAAGCTCGTTTTCCTCATCAGCATTATGCTTCAGTCGCTTAGCTTCAGTCAGGTACTGGTCATGGTCCCTGAAATGCAAATCTCGTGCGTTCAAACATATTGTCATGATATTAAAAGATTTTTTAAGTCATCAAAAAATTTATTTAATGATATTATTATAAGTTTATCTGGATTAGTAATTGACTAAATTGGACTAGTAATTTATGTTTAATCTGAATTAGCATAAAATAAAAATCCAATCAGTCATCGTGCATTAACTTATTAATTTGATGAGTATATTTATATAAGTAGATTTATATAATATATTTATATAATTTATATAAAAGATTCAACTACTTGGAAAAATTTGTCAAATTTTATTCTTCCATTAAAACTTATTAAGATGCAAAAGACTTTACCTATCCTGAAAAATTTGTTAAATTTTATTCTTCCATTAAAACTTATTAAGATGCAAAAAGACTTTACCTATCCTGATCCTCCAAAATTTCATTCTGTGGATCGAAGTAAGAATAGTAGACGCGCTGAGCTGGAAGAGGTGGTGGCGGCAATAAGCTCGTATCTTGTTTCTCGTCCCTTTCATGATTCGTCGGCTGGATGTCATTCTATTATGAATTATCAAAATATGATTCCATAAAATTGTCATTTATATCAGCATTGTCCATAATAGGTACCTTTATTATCCTCTATTCCATCTTGCTATTGCACTGCTTAATTCTTACTATGCAATGAAAAGTTCTAGATTGTTTGCAATAAAGACAGTAGGAAAAGAATGGTACCCCCTATGCTATTCTTGAACAACGCTGATTTATATCATTACAATATATCCTAAATAAATTATTCGACTTAATATTTTATATAAAAGTATATAAATAAATAAATTTCTGATGAGGAGAAGGAGGAAATTAGTAAAAATAAAATGCATAAATAAATAAATTTCCGATGAGGAGGAGTAGGAAATTAGTAAAAATAGTGTATAAATAAATAAATTTTCGATGAGGAGGAGGAGGAAATTAGTAAAAATAGTGTATAAATAATAATTTAATTATTTTATAAATAAAATTATATATATATCTATTTTTTTTAGAAAATTAGCATTGGAATTAGAAATTCATTAAATCTGATGATACTAATAAATACTAATTATAAAAGTACTGTAGGCTTTTTCAGAATTATGTAATTAGACTATTTTTTCTTTAAAACTTTTTTTTATAAGAACAATATGTGTATTAATATTGTGTAATTTTTGCAAAAAAATGATTGCATTGAAAATATTAATATTTATACACAAATAAAAATATTTTTAGTTAAAAAATTATGTATATGATTTATTATATATATCATATAAATATATAATAAAACATATATTGAAAGTCATGGCTGATTGAATAATGCAGCGGAAGTGTTTCCAATATCTATCCTTATCTATAAAATTAACCCAAGATGATAATTCGCTAAATATTATAGCAGTAATAAATTACAGAATTTTGATTCTTTACATAATATACAATTTCTTATATAAATGAAAAGTGTATCTTAGAAATGTCTATTTATAAATTTATAAAAATAATCTTGATAATACTATCCAAGATCACATACTAATATTACTATATATATTTTGTTTAAAACTTACAACTTTTATATTAAATATTTTTTTTCTAAAATCTTAAAATCAAAATTTTTGAAATATCAAAGTTATTTTTTCCTAACTTCTGCACATAAATATTAACTCTTAGTGTGACCTAGTATGTTAACTGTGACTTTTGCATACGCAGGAAAATTTGAATCAATTTTGATTTATAATAAAATTTCTTTTATATAAGATCTTCTTTTATTTAGATCTTTTTTCTATTTTGAAAGATTTGTAATACATTTAGGATTAATGTATATGTATAGCAGCAATAAACAAAAACAAATATGTATATATTTGGGCAACAGAAATCAACCATGATCTTTCCGATACATATTCTAAGATATATAAATAAAATAGCACACAAATAATATAAAACATACTTAAATTTC
The DNA here is from genome assembly GCA_030586385.1 of Camponotus fellah. Lineage (NCBI taxonomy): Eukaryota > Metazoa > Arthropoda > Insecta > Hymenoptera > Formicidae > Camponotus > Camponotus fellah. The sequence goes on along the minus strand of JAPIVC010000450.1, from coordinate 2,054,564 downwards.
ATTATTTTTATAATTTATTTACATTATTTGCGGTAATTTCAAATTTTTATATTTTTAGGAGGTAAAATTTTGAAAAAATTTTGATCATAAATATGCTGGTAAAAAAAAAATATATTTTCAAAAAAATTATGATATAATTATACAAAAAAAATTGAGGTATTTTATATTTTGTTTTTTCTTTGTTAACAATGTTATGTTTCCATAAGAATACATGTAAAATCTTTTTTTTATTAGAATAATTTCAAATCTACATTGTGAATCGCCATTAATTTTTTTATGCCAATTTAAATAAAGAAAAATAGAATTTTTTAATTTTTCCTTTTGGTAACAATCTTAATACGTATATAATACGTATATATAATACGTATATATATTGAAGATGTAATTAAAAAGACGATTATATCCGCAAAATAAAGTTGTTATATTTTTTAATTTTTTGTTTGAAAATTGAAATGCATACTTGAGAAGACAGGCCCTCATTCGTAGCATGCCTCCGTTGCCTCTTGCGGCTCCTATCCTTATGCTCGGATGAACTCTTGGTTTTCGCATCCAATGAACACTGAACGGGACTCAAACTCGACACGGAACTACAACTCGGATTACGTTTCCTCTTGGGCGCATTACCGCCACCGATCGCACTGGCACCACTATTAGCACCACCGGTACCACTTTCGAGCAGAGCACCACCGTTTTTCAGACCCGATGACATTGACTGAGCTTTGATCACAGAACGCAACAAATTTCTGTCAACATTATTACTCAATAGACCGATATCGGTGCGATGAATCCTCGCACGATCCGATGGGATTTGTTGCGGGGGCGGTGCGTCAACAATTTCTCCCTCCTCTGGCGTGGGCGGCCTCGGTGGTTGCGAAATCGCCAAGCTAGAGGACGGTCTCTGTCTCGAAGATGGCCTGGTATCCGGTAATTCCGTACGTCGTCTAAGCTCCTGTCCTCTCGCTAATAGTAATATCTGCGAAGATATCCTGTTGAGATCTACCTTGCACATCAGACTTGGCACGCCATTCACGTGGGTGAGCGCGGGGGATGAGCGCAAAAGTATATTGTTGCCACCACTAGATGTCCGTGAAGATGGTCTCTTGTAAGGACTATCTCCGCCAGTCGGCGTGGCAGAATTACTTGTGTACTCTTCCACGTAGATACCACATTTACCGCCGCCTTTGCCACCTTTTCCACCTTTGCCACCACCCTTCCCGCTTCCCTTCGAGAAGACGTGGCGCAACGTGTCGCTTTTCTTTTTATCTTGCACATTACCGGCATCGTCTTCTTGTAATTTCGACGCCGGATTGTTATCACTGTCGGAGTTATCAGGTGAGGTCGTCCTCGTGGGTGGTATTCGCGGTCTCGGAATTACTCTACAATTAATAATAGTTCTGTTAATATTTCAAACTTTATTTGCTAGGTTTATTAAATTAATAGATAATTAATAACACTACAAGAATTTATAAGAAACTGCTCGTTAATCTGACGCAAAATCGCTATTGAGTATTGTATTTTCATGATATTATTAAGATTTTCATTGATACACAGACATACAAGATGTCAAAAAATTTATATGTTACATTCTAATGACAAAAGTAGACAAATACAATTTTTTTAATATTTTTTTATATTCTACAACTGTTTGCGAGAAAATAATAATTTTAAATAATTACGAAAAATAATTTACCGAGCAACTTTGATGCGATTCCTTACAGATCTGTCTGATTCACTGTCGGAGTCAGAACCAGTGACTTTGGTTACTCTAGATTTTGGCCGCCTAGGTTTGCCCTTGGCGGGACTTTTCTTCTTGTCCTGCTTTTTCGACGAGTCCGACAAATTATTCCGCTTAATGGAGGAGACTCTTGCCCATCGTGCGGCGTCGTCCTCGGAGGCACTGTTATTTTTTCTATTCAGCGGCGGTGAACTCTCGTCCTCGCTGGACGACACACTCAGTCTCGATTTCTTGTCATCTCTCGTCGGCACCACAGTCGATACTTTGGTAGATCGGCGATCGCTATCCGAGTCACTTTGTGATCTCGAGTCGCTGTCGTTCTCGCTTGTACTCACCGTTTCCTTCGATTTCGGCGGCTTTTTCTTACTGGAAGTACTACCAGTCGTTCTCGTCCCGCTGCGCGGCTTACTGTTCTTCGAACTCTCGTCTGACGTTCGATGACGTTTCGGACTTTTATTCGATTTTCTAGGTCGCCCGCGTCTTTTAGTATCGGTCACCTTTGGTTTCTCCGTTTGAGAGCGATTGTCTTCGATCTGATGAACCTTCTCCTGATCTGAATGATGATCGCTGTCGCTGAGAGAGCTCATATGAGTTCTCTTCAAGGGTTCATCAAGCTGCCAGTCATGAGACTGTTCTCTATGCGCTCTGCTATTCTCCGTTTTTATCTCAAGCGTGTCCTCTCGTCTAACGTTATCCTGGAAAAATTTTATCGTTATTATATTATTTATATTATATTATTTATATTATATTATTTAATCTTTAAAAAATTTATATTTATATTATTTAATCTTTAGAAAATTTACATTTATATTATTTAATTTATATTTATATTATTTAATCTTCAAAAAATTTATATTTATATTATTTAATCTTTAAAAAATCTCTTATATACAATTCAAATTTATATAAAAGTCAAAATCTTGTTTTCGAAAATATCGTTTCCTTAAATTTTTAAAGATATCTACGACCGATTAATATAAAATCGACTTACCTGAGCCGGCTTTGATTCGGAATTCTGATCTTGCTGTACCGGCTTGTTGAAGAAGGAGCTGAGATCCCAGCGACGTTCCTCCACGGCAGGTGGTGGTTCCTCGACCAGAGTTTCCTGCTTCGGCGACACAGACGGTGGCGTCGTGGGTCCTTTGGTCGGAGGCTGCGCCGATGGTAAATCGTCCTCGTCCTCGGAATCGCTGCTGTCCGACCCGGAATCCGTGCCAGAGTCCGAGCTCGTGCTAGCACTTTCGGAGCTCGGTGGCGCCTCCGCTGGGCTCGAGGGTTGACCGAGGTTGACGATCGGATTCGTCGACGGAGGGCAACGCACCGTATGACTGGCAATGCCAGGCAGAGGTGACATCGCTTGTTCCGGTGTCCGCTTCGGTGATGGATATTTGGGCGGACTGATCGGACGTGGTGACGACAGCGGTCCAATGGGTGACATGACTATGGGCGATAAAGGTGTCGGCGCTGATGTCATTGCTGGGATCAGCGGCGTTGGAAGGCTGTAAGAATGCGAAATCAAATAATGTGGAAAATTGGATATTTTAATTTGCGGTAATGCTATCGGCATAACTGAAAAATTGTCAACAGTGATATAATTAATTTAAAAAATTTATCATTATTGATTTTATCTAAAATTACGAAAAGAATTATGTGTGTATTTTAATAACAAATATATAAACACCAAAAAGTTACGTTTTTTCAAGATAATTTTTTATTTTCTGTACACTGCTTCCTACTCTCTTTAAAAAAATAAAAGTATTAAAAACATTAATTATATTTATTCGCAAAATATAAGTTTGAAATACAAAAGGAAACTTGAATGTCTCAAAACTTTTAAAGTTGTGTATAAAATAATTCCTATATAATTAATATTTTTATAAAAGGTAATAAATAAATATATAATTAATTAATAAATAAATATATAAATAAATATAATAATAAATAATAAATAAATATATAATTAATTAATATTAATAAATATATGTTAATGAATAATAAATATATAATTAATTAATATATAAATAATTTTTCTTAATTTTTCTTGTGACTCAAATTAATTTCGACAAAATGTGATTAATCAGGATACAAATCAGTTACTTACACGACTGTGAGATCTGGACTCCTGTTTGCTTTCGTCGGTCTCGACGATGTCTCCTGGAGAATAAAAAGATCAGCTATCAGCAATTTCACCATGAAATAAAGTGGAACGGAATTTTCTTATCGCGATAAATGCTTTTATTCAATCGCGACTTGATTGTATCGTTTTGCGAAAGTACTCTGTAATATTCTGTATTGTAAGAAGGAAAGAAAAACCAAGCAAACGAAAGTTTAACTTTTGTTTAACGTCAAGTTTAAAAATAACAGCTTATAATTAAAAGTCTAATGTCATTATCTCATTAATATGTAATCAATAATATCTAATTTGTAGCAACTGATAGTCATAATTCACACTTTATTTAATTCGATCGTAATTAAGATATAAATATAAAAAATCTGCATTCACAGAGACGTTACCTTTTCCTCATCTTCACTATCTGACAAGTGCAAGTCCCCCTCGAGATCACTGCAACAGAAAGAAATCGTCGTTTAATCTCGAGAATGAGAAGCACTGGCTCGTGTGATTCATCGAAGTGCCTTAGTGAAGTGAACGCTGAGGGGGATTTATAGCTCACTGTTTAACGCGATCCTTCTGAAATCGCTCGAGCGCCACTCGTCAAACAAGGAAGCCCATTCGGCGTAACTAGATGCGAGAGATTTTAAACGGCTGCAGCAGCAGATAGCAGTCAACAGAAGATGGAGATAATTTGATATCACGAGCGATGAGCATACTCGATTAGAATCGAGAAGAGAGAGAGAGAGAGAGAGAGAGAGAGAGAGATGCATGTGAGGAATACACGTGCGACTGCAACCTGTGGAGCATCGCGTACTGACAATAAGAAGGAGCAATCATTCATTGATTCTTCTTTCTAGAGCGACTATTTTGTCTCTGTCACTCATCCCTTAGCGTTTCTCGCATTCTACGATGGTTCCCCTTGAAAAGCCTAAAGCTAGAGTCAGTTAATTCGAATTGAATGCAATTGAAAAAATGTTAAAGAAAATTTTATATGAATGTAAAAAGAACTCTCTTAAATTAGACCATAAAGATAGATGAAAAGGCAATAGAGAGCATAAAATAAATTATTTCAGATGTTATATAGTGATAGAATGTAAATTATTATTAAATTGAAATCGTGTGATGAAAACGTAGCATACAAGTATTAAACAGAGTTGACAAGATTACGATACTCATTATAAATAAAAACAAATAACGGACGTTTCGACCCTCGTTTAGAGTCTTCTTCAGCGCAAAAACAGAATAATGGATTACAAACAGAATGACGAGTAATAAGTAAGATACATAATTAAATGATATCGAATGTTACAATACATGCTGCGTTTATGTCGTTATTTCCGCATGGTCTTTAGATGGAAAAACCGCTTATAAAAATTATTGTGGATCCTCATGATGGAAATCAAAAATGATTCAATTTACTGAGTATTACTGTTGCAAAACCGAGACGCGAAAACAATGCCAATTTTAAATGAAAATTTTATATAAAATTTTTGTTTAATAATGAGAAGGAATTTATGATGCATGGGAAAAAATGAAAATATTTGTATTATTGCGGACGATATAAAAATTGCATTAGATTTCTAAATTCCTAAAATGAAAATTTCACAATATACGCATTCAGGTGTGCCTCGCAGAGCGGTTGGAAGCTTAAAAAATTATCAAGATGAAAAGCGCGTGCAAGATGTAACGCATATTATTTTATATACGATATATATTACGTGTAATCAACGTGTATTAAATTACACGTGAGATAATTTATTGCTTCTCGCGAATGCTTAAATGCATTAAAAAGTTAGGATATTAATTTCAAGTCACGTCGTTCATTATCTGCACTCTGAATCGGCTTTCTCGCTTAATTTAATAAAGTGGATAATAATAATGTATGCTTCCTGGACAAGGTCATGTTTATACAGGCAGCAAAAAAAAATGTGAAATTCCTAATACAGCTGACTCAGCGAAATACATTGTTTTTCGAGCATCGAGAGATTTACAAGATAACACTAAGAGGCAACTAATATATATTTTCGTATGAAAATATCATCGAGATTAAAGTCGGCTCTATGAGAAAAGCAGATGGTCGAAGTAATTGCTTCCGAGTAAGCTCGTTGCATCGCGATTCCCAGAGATTACCTCGCTCTCGACGAACGCTCCTCGGACAAACTGTTGAACGGCGATCGCAATTACCTGCTTCTACGTCATTAAGCAAATACGTCGTTTATCAGTTTGCCCTTGGAATTAGCCGCGTTTAATTTAATAAGAAGGATAATCGCGCGCGTGTTGTCCGGGCATCTCGAGAGCGCATCTTTCGCCTTTCTTTGTTGTTGTTGATACTTTTTTTTTTCCTGTCCTCGAGCAGAGCGAAACGCGCGGGGGCGGGAGAGGACGCCTTCGTCCTTTTTCGATCATCGCGAGGGACATGCGAGCCTCTAAGGACCGTCCGACGAGTATCCGGCCGCGGTGGAATAGAGAGCCCGGGGACAAGGCCGGGGCGAGGATATAGTATCCGGCGGCAGAAAGCCACGGTGTGTGTGGGGAGAGAAAGAGAGAAAGAAGGAGATAAAGAGAAAATACGTAGAGCACCGAACATCGATGGCGCACGGTGGAGGGCATCGACCCTCGATGCACTGTCCTACGTCCGCGCGCTCTGCGAGCGGTGCCTTGTGGTTTCGCCACACTGACTCTGCGTGCGCTAAAGCTCGCTCTCTCGCCTCTGCCTAGCATCTAACTCGATTGACAAGGCTGCACGAGGATTTTACTTGCTTGAAGATGTTGAATTTTTCGAAAATTAGGAAGGCTTTTGTCAGAATTTGCGAGATTGAAAGGGGATATATTTTAATTTATAGTTTTATACAAATGTGTTGTATAATTTATTTACACATTATTACATTATTATTTTACTCTTAAAACTTTTTATCACATTTTGTAGTTTTTCTTTATTTTATATTCTTTATTAGATTTTATTTGTTTGAAGATGTTGAATTTTTCGAAAATTAGGAAGGCTCGTCAGAATTCTGAGATTGAAAGGGGATATATTTTAATTTATAAAGTTTTATATAAACGTGTTGTATAATTTATTTCCTCTTAAAACTTTTTATCACATTTTGTAATTTTTCTTTATTTTATATTCTTTATTAGATTTTATTTGTTTGAAGATGTTGAATTTTTCGAAAATTAGGAAGGCTCGTCAGAATTCGCGAGATTGAAAGGGGATATATTTTAATTTATAAAGTTTTATATAAACGTGTTGTATAATTTATTTCCTCTTAAAACTTTTTATCACATTTTGTAATTTTTATTTATTTTATATTCTTTATTAGATTTTATTTGCTTGAAGATGTTGAATTTTTCGAAAATTAGGAGGGCTCGTCAGAATTTGCGAGACTGAAAGGGGATATATTTTAATTTATAAAGTTTTATATAAATGTGTTGTATAATTTATTTCCTCTTAAAACTTTTTATCACATTTTGTAGTTTTTATTTATTTTATATTCCTCATTTTTAATTTTATAATTTGGATTATAATCTGGATTACAATCTGGGTGTCAAGAAATATAACAAGACTCACAAAATTAATCAAAAATTGTGTTATTTCTATAGAAAGATATTTGCATCCTTTTGATAGGACAGATTCATGCATCTTGCAGAAGCTAAAAAATTCATTTTTACAAGGGATACATGGAATTTTATGTCATCAAATTCGGGAGTAACTGTAGCCGTATTGTCCTAGAGGAGCTAATAATAGCCACGATTTGATTCGAATTACGCCAACGTCTAAGCTTCTGCTGACTGGCTCACTGCTGCCAGCAAGAAACCTGCTAAATCGCCGCACGAAAGAGTTTAACGATCGCGTCTCGAACGGTACAAATTACTCGGCTTCGTGGGAACGTTTACAATTTTAGAACCGTACCGTTCGACGTTTGCGCTTTGTTATGAGCACGCGAGTTGCATTTTTCTCCAGGGAAAACGACGATTAATGATAAATGCATGCGATTTATCAAAGCACATATACTTCATCGTTAACGAGAGGCGCGTATCCGAAAAAATTTCATCAATTCTATCATTCTATTCAAATATAACTTTATATTCTCAATTCCATTATTCTCCATCGAAGCATAAATCAACGTGATTGATAATTTGTTCTAGTCCTATTCCATCGTTTAGTCCTATTTTCACTTAAAAATTTATGCTCGAAAGCTTCTGATTTATTTTCCGCATATGAATCAAGAAAATATTTCGCACTTTTTTGAGAAGAATTATCAATTTCTCATATATCAATTCTCGATATCCTTTTTTTTAAACTGTCATTCTGAATAATAAATAAATATATAATAAAGAAATATCTAATAATATCTAATAAATATGGAATAGGATAATTAGAATTTACATAATAGTTTTTTGCAATTTTCACATATCTACACCGAAAAAATTGTATTCTTGAAATGTATACTTTATAAGTCCTCTTAATAAATATTCTTAATAAATAAGAATATATTCTTAATGAATGAGAATATATTCTTAATTTGCAATTTTATATCACAACTCGATTTTCGTGTGCGCGACATGTTTCTTCATTTGCCGCGACACCACTCTTAATTTTTCTCGTATTCAATATTTATCATGAAATGTATATAAAGGACTTGTATTAACGTAAGATCTAAAGTATATTTTTTTCCTTTAGCAGTGATGAAAGAGAGGACTGCTCTCACACATAGGCTCTCTATATGCATGTGAGTCCTCTTTGACATCACTGTTTATCAATTTAATTTCAAACTGAATTTAAAATAATTTATTTAATCTGGATTCCTTGTTGGGATTCAGAATATTAAAAGACTATTTGAAATTAGACGGAAAAAACTTTTAGACCAATTAAACTTATTTGACTTCAACAAAATTTATTAAACCCAAAGAAATATTTTTCTCTATGTATTAAGAATATCTTTTTAGAAGATTTGCCTCTTAACTTAAGAGGATCCTCTTGGCCTATTTTAGTGGTATATATTCTAAAGATAAGTGGTATATTCTTAAATTAAGAATACAATTTTTTCGGTGTATGTACTTGAAATTCACTCCGTTCTCTACAGACTCTTCACGATTTAAATGCTTAAACGGTGAGAACGCGGTCCATTGTCAGTCTCCGACTGTGTCGTTGGCGTTGATGCAACTCACCGTCTCCCTTCGGCGGTCGGCGCCTCGGTAAAGGAAGGGAACCTGTTCGCGCGAGGCGTTCCTTTAACCTCGCGTTCCGACATGCAACGGAACCGTCGTGGCCGTGTCGTAAGCGTGTTGCTCGGAGGAGACACCCACGTCGAACGTGTGCGTGTGCGTGCGGACGGAACGAGGAAGAACACGTATCCGGCGTCGAAGAAACGAGCGAAAAACGTTTCCGCGAGCGTAAAAAAAAAAAAGGAAAACGAACAACGAGAGACGTTTCATTAAAGGGAAAGGCGTGAACGAGAGTTCCTTCTTTGATAAGAACGAACGAGGGAGGAAAAATCGAGATTAACGAGCAAGTGTCATGTTTTCTTCAGACATGCTGACATGAAGATTGTGTAAGAGGATATAGGATTTCAATCGTGAAGGAATTTATACGCGATTTTGTCATATTTGACAGAATTTAACCTAATCCCTTTGTCGTCGCGTTACTTCTAAACTGCTTTTCATTCCTAAAATTAAATTAGTGAAAAATACATGCACATTGTATATATTAATATATGTAAGATTCTAGATATATTATTATACTAACAATATATTAACAATATTATTAACAATATATCAGTAACACAGTTCGTTAAATGCTAATGATATCAAATAATAATTACGACCAATAAAAGACTAATTGCAATTAATATTGTGTGAAAATTAAAAGTTTTCTACAAATTACTGTAATAAAATTCTACTTTGCTATAGTTTTTAACACATTCCTCTTCTGGTTATTATCAGAAATCTGAAATTCGATATTATTTTAATTTATCTCTTTCAAAAAAAGTTTAGTTAAATACATAAGCGAGAAAAGTATTAAAGTACAAATCGTAAAACGATAATTTATCGCCGACGAATAGAAGTCTCAATTAATTATTCAAATTTCCCGACTCTATTTTTTTAAGAGTTAATTGAAGAATTAATAAAATCGAGACTGGTATGATTAGTGATAAATGAAATTTTCTGACACGTACACGTTGACGAGTAACAGGACTCTAGTCAAGCTCTAGTCAAGCTCTAGCGTAAACGACGTGAAAAAAGGATAATGATCTTAATCGAGGGCAAGTTCGCAGGAACCTGGTTTACGAGCTTCTGCCACGCGGCGTCTATTCAAAGCGTTTGCGCGAACAATCGCCCCGGTGTGTGTCTATTATCTATTATCTCATCTGCCGCGCTCTCTGTCATCGTGTTCGTTTGCCACTCGTGGCACGTGCGCTTTTACCGTTTCGTTACAATTGACAGGCGGCTCCCGAACACGATTTCAGCGACGCGACATCGCGAATGCAATCAGATTAAAAAAAAAAAAAAAAAAAAAAAAAAAAAAATCAGACAATAGAAAGCGTGATCGCATAAACTTGTCACGATATATGGAAGACACAACATGTTCATCACGTGTAAAATGCATGTGTGAATCTATAAAAAAAAGCGCAGTATCAATATGCATTTGAAGAATGATTCCAATAATAGAGACGAGAGATAAATATAGATGGAACACGCAAAAACGGAGGATAGCGCGGCAAGAAACTAATGGGCTAATCGACATAATTAACGCGCAACATCCCCGGTGACATAACGAAAGGCAATATCCGCGTTGTTAGCTCGCAGCCCTAATTCTTCTCCATCGTGTCTAGCGGCATGATACGATACCGTGTGTGCATGTATGCGTGTATATGTGCTCGGAATTGAAGCTGGTATAAGTTCTGCTTGCTATTAAAGAGAGGGAAACGATGAGAAGCGCAGAAGAGACCGGCGGGAGGTGGCCTCGAGAGGAGGAGGCTGGAGGTTTGGTCGCTGAAGGAGGTGGTGGTGACGATGGAGAACAAGACGGAGGAGGCAACGATACGGTAACGCGATAGTGGTAGTGGCGATGGCACTGATAGCGACGGCATAGTGGTGAATAGAACTCCACGAGGCAGCTAGCTAGCTAGCAAGCCGCTTGTTGCGAATGACTTCGGAAGTTTCAGAGTATACGGGAGTATCTCCGAACCGGAGTATCCGTATACACCGGTATATATGTTGTCAAAGTGTATATCGTGACGGTGGTACTAATTAATTGCCATATCTGGAGACTGATTTCTCTCGATACACAGAAAAAAAGAACATTCTTGTTTTGAAAATATCTTTAATTTCAACATGAAAAACTTGAAATGAGATTATATTGCGTTAACTGAAGAAAATTTGCTTGAATGAAGTCATTTTATATGGTTCAATCAAGAAAAATATATTCTTATTATTTAAGAATAATTTTCTTGAATGGAAAAGAAATAATGTTAGATAGAAAATAATACATTTTTAAATCAAAAATTATAATTTTGAACATTTTTTATTATCAAGATAATTATATTGTATTCTTGAGATGACAAATATAATATTCAAATAAGATTATAATATTGTTAAAATTTAAGATTATTAAATTCTTCTAAGAAGATTATATGTATATAGGAAACAATGAACATATTAATTTAAGTATATAAGTGTTAATTTGACAATTTTTTTCCGTGTAGTTCCCCCTAATCGATATCCCCCTCAATCTACCTTTTTAAATATTTATTTTTGATATTTTTTTATATTTATTTATATTTTATATTAAAGAGAATCGAAGATTTAGATTTAAATTATTATATACATTTTTTCATGCATTCGCAAAAACATGAAATTGTTTACTCTCAAAGAGTAAACAATTTCATTTTTTATCATAAAAATGTATATAATAATTTAAATCTAAATCTTCGACTCTCTTTAATATAAAATATAAATAAATATAAAAATTTTTCTTATCCGAGAAGAATTATTCCAAACAAGGTCGGGCATTCTGGCCACTGAGCATCTTCAGACTTGCTACAAGATGTTCTCTTTCAGTAAAGGAAAGATTGAGACCGGGAGATTTATCAAATAATCCACAACTGAAAAGCTATTCGGTAGCGGCGGAACGGCCTGTTTATATCTATCGCTTCCTCTCTCCCTCCTTCATCCGCCTTCTCTCCTAACTTTTTCCGTCTCCAACAACGCGACAAGCCCTCTTCGTTCTCTGGTTGATCCCCTTTCTCTACCATCATCCTACCGCCTTTTGTGCCTCTTTTCTCCCTCTATTTATCCTTTCTTCTTTTTCTTCCCAGCATTCTATCCCTCTTTCCTCTAAAAGGCGAATTTTGCCTTTGTCTCTGTCGCGAACCCCTTGAAATCCGCCGTTGTGTTCCCATCTCGCTTCAACGCGACGCAATCTATCTCTCTCCTTCCCCAGCGAGTTACGCTCTCGCATTCCCTCTCGGCTTTAAACTTCCCTTCCACTTCTCTCCTCGTCCGCTTTACCGCTTCTGGTTATACGCCATCTGCATCCGCGTAACGCCGTCGATGCACCACGCACACGTACGCACACCTCTGCGTCCGGGTGTGCGTGAGCGTGACACACACGAATGCACGCGTTACGTACGTGTGTCCGCGCGCAGGGCTGGCTCGATACAGGGTGCACAACACCTGTACCTGACAGAGTGAATTTCCGGCAGATTTGCGGTGCCCGAATACACGTCCGATACGATTACGTGTGTGTCATCGCTTTTAATTAGTTCGATTAAATTTCTTCTGGCGAGTGGCATTTTGTATGGAACATTCGAGGGGAAAAATATATCGTTTACTGAGTTAATTAGGATTATTCAACGTTTCGAATTTTCCTAGATTCTCTATATCGTCTACATAAATTGAAAATTCGAGTGATGCTACGTTACATTATCATCGCGACATTAAATCAATTAATGATTATAAACCTCGTTCTCCTTCAATTCAAAGCAGCGAGACCGCAACTGCATCGCTTTTCCCTTCGATCAAGGAATGCAAGTCAAATAACAGCTAATTGCTTTCGCCGAATGGCAAAAAACATCTCTAAAGATTAATGAACGGTGCAATCTGGCGCGCGTGTTAATTACCCTCGAAGGAAGGAAGGAGGGAGGGAGGGAAAATGGAATTGACTTTCCGCTCTATTTAACTTCTACTCGTACACGACGCATCGCGAGACGATCGAGGAAAGAAGAAGCGAGGATAATTTTAGCCGGCTCCACTACTCGACGGCTAAATTTGCGAAGACCGCGCGAACGAGATATCCGAGTTTCGCAATTTCTCTCGCAAGGCTTCTCTCTCTTCCCGTAAAGATTACCCAGGTGCGCGGTCTTCCCACAGGTTGAGATGGGACCACCCTTATGTGCATCTCTTTCTTTCCCTCTAACTCACTTTTAACCTCCCGTTCTTCTCTCTCTATCTCCCCCCCCCCCTTCCATCTTGACTTGCTGCCGCCGGTTATACGTCAGTTACTGTCTTTGCGTTTTACGTACACTGAGAAAAAATCTGGTATTAATTAATCTGGTAGAATTCTGGTAGATTCAACCAGTATGTCTGTTGGAAAATGGACGAACCAGAATTCTTGTAGGAATTACCAGATAAATCTAATTAATTTCTTCCTGTTAAATTTACCAAATTTTCTGATTAATAATACTAAACTCGCCAGCACCAAATCATCTAAAATTTTGTCCATCTAATCTCAAAAGTCTGTTTAATATTCTGAATTCTAACAAGATTATTGGATAAATTCAATCCAGATTATTATATAATAAATTATTTTAAATTCAGTTTGTTAGAAATTAAACTAATGAATAGTGATGCAAGAAGAGGATGCAGCTCAAACACACAATCAGAGAGCTAGCGTCCTTCTTTCTGGCACTATTGCTCGTAAGAAAAAAAAAATATACTTTGGATTTAATGTTAATACTAGTTCTTTATATATATTTCATGGCAAATATTGAATACGAGTTAAGAAGCAAACAAGGAGAAATTAATGTAACAAGAAATTTTATAGTTCCAATCAGAAAACACTAACCAAATCCTTATGTCTATTGGAAAACGGACGAACCAGAATTCTTGTAGGAATTACCAGATGAATCTGATTAATTTCTTCCTGTTAAATTTACCAAATTTTCTGATTAATAATATTAAACTCGCCAGCACCAAGTCGTCTAAAATTTTGTCCATCTAATCTCAAAAATCTGTTTAATATTCTAAATTCTAACAAGATTATTCGATAAATTCAATCCAGATTATTGAATAAATTATTTTAAATTCAGTTTGTTAGAAATTAAACTAATAAACAGTGATGCAAGAAGAGGATGCAGCTCAAACACACACAATCAGAAAGCTAACGTCCTCTTTCTGGCACTACTGCTCGTAAGAGAAAAAAAAATATACTTTGGATTTAATGTTAATACTAGTTCTTTATATACAGGGTGTCCCATTTTAAATAATCCAGCAAATCGAAAACCGCCGAGGAAAAGTTCAGACAAAAGTTGTTTCGAAGGGGACATAATATGTATATTTCATGACAAATATTGATATACGAGTTAAGTTAAGAAGCAAGCAAGGAAATTAATGTAACAAGAAATTTTATAGATTCAACCAGAAAACACTAATCAAATCCTAAAATCTATTAAACGTTTTAATTATAAAAAATCGAATCTTATGATAACTGATAGAAATTCTTATTTGATTTAATCAAAATGCCTTCAATCACACATCTTGATGATACAATCAAACGATTTTTCTCAGTGTATGCGTGCATACATTAACTTCGCACGCTACTCGCATCTCTCTGTATTGTGTACATCGCGATTCGAAGTATGTACGCGTCTGCATCGTGTGCATCGATGGTGGAAGGCGCCGTGCGGGCGAGCATCGGTAATAATTTCGCCTCCGTCCTGCTCCATGGAAAAGAGGAGAGAGAAAGAGAAAGAGAGAGGAAGGGAGGGTAAAGAGAAGAGAGGGATAGTCGGAGGTGGATGGAGAATTTTGCGCGCCTCCAGCGCGACGGCGATGGCGGGGCCGGGGATGAGATATGGAAAGCCGGAGGAAAGAGGAGACGAAATATCGGTACCCGAGAAGATAAACGCCGCGGCTCTCTCCACGGCAAATTTGCGCGACAATAAAGCAATTACCGGCGATTGCGTCGCGGTGGGCTGCGACGAGGAAGACCTTCGCGTCGGATGATTTCATTTCCACCTTGTGGCGATGTGTACCACGAGATTTTGTCCTTTGACTTTACGATACAAGGTTTAGACAGGTTCCTATCTCTAATAATTGAATCATCTGCTTCGTCAAAGAAAGATTTACGTCAAATCAGAGAGTCGAAAATAAGATTTTTTTTTTTATATCGCATTGTTTTTAAAAATTCCATTTTCCTCTCATCATTGCTAAATGCATCTCGCTTCGTGAAAAGTAGAAATAGATGCATAATTTTTTTTTTTCGTTTAAATTTCGATCGCTCCAATTGTTCCTCGCTGATTTTATTGTTCGCGATAGTTTCCGACTAATCGAGTAATCATACGGAATAATTCGCTGCCTCTAAAACAATCGAACGCTGCGATGTTTTTCGCTAACTATGTTTACCGAATGGCGATTCGCTTTGAAGCCAACGAGTTAATTTAGATCGCGGTGGGCGCCTGGTGTTTCGGTTGGACTCTCGAAAATAGACACGCGCGCCGAATCAAACGGCGACGCCCATTAATTCCGTTCTAACCGATCGACGTCGCGACGTTAAAAAAGACGTCTCGAAAGAATTTGCGTGCCAATCGTCTCGCTATTCATAGAAACCCTCGGAACACGATCATCGGTACACCGTAAAGAATAAACTTCTTCAATGATAAAAATATTGCGACCCAGAAGCAACGTTTTTAAATATTTAATAGAGACTCACAAGCAACGTTTTTAAATATTTAATAGAAAAATGCAAATATATATATTTCTT
Organism: Camponotus fellah; assembly: GCA_030586385.1. Classification (NCBI taxonomy): domain Eukaryota; kingdom Metazoa; phylum Arthropoda; class Insecta; order Hymenoptera; family Formicidae; genus Camponotus; species Camponotus fellah. Next base: position 2,038,736 of record JAPIVC010000450.1, on the reverse strand, counting down.
TTTCCCCCTTTATCGTAATAAAAATTCAAATACGTTGATTAATTCTTTTTTTTTTTACGTGTTACAAATGATAATCTCGAAACGCGAGAAATAAAGAACTTCCGTGAGCGTTCCAATCGAGATTTTCCCCGTTTCACTGTTTAATAGCTAGCGATAGCTCACACGCCCGTCTGTCGACAAAGAGCGATTACGATAAAGCTCACTCGCGCGGTAGCGCGATATGAAACGAATCTCGAGGTTCTCTTCCCGTTTTCGACGTCCTCTACCAGGATGTCATCGCTAGAAATGAATGAAAGGACGAATTCGTAACGATGTAGATCGTTTACTTTGCACGAGATCGCCCTCGAAAGAGGACATACGACGTTAAAAATGCCATAGGTGGGCCGCCGTTCGGCTTAACGATGTCTCATCCGGCTTAATCCCGCGACTTAGTTAACGCCGAGGACATAATCGGCGAGGCGAGCGTTCTCTCTATCCGTCTTCTCGTTTCAACTCGCCGAGAGATCCCCCGTTGCGTTTGGCCATTTCGAGCCGTCACTTTCCGCGACCGCGTTAATGAGATTGCCCGCTTTAGAGCGCGTTCCTTAATCCGCGGATGTAAATTATCGCGTGTTGCGCGTTTTGCAAAAGCGATCCGCGGAACGAAGATTACCCTTCCGTTCATTTCTGAGGCGTATTTACGATTTCCCGACCTCGCATTGAGAAAAATCGTTTGATTGTACCAACAAGACAAGTATATGACTGAAGGCATTTTGGTTAAATCAAAGAAGAATTTTTAGTTATCGTGATAAGACTCGATTTTTTATAACTAGAACGTTTCTTAGATTTTACTATAGAGAAGAATTTGGTTAGTATTTTCAGGTTGGATCTATAAAATTTCTTGCTGCATTAATTTATTTGCTTGCTTCTTAATTTAATTCGTATTCAATATTTGCCATGAAATGTATATAAAGAACTAGTATTAACGTTAAATTCAAAATATATTTTTTTCTCTTACGAGCAGTAGTATCAGAAAGAGGACGCTCTCTCTCTGATTGTGTGTATTTAAGTTGCATCTTCTTTTTGCATCACTGTTTATCAGTTTAATTTCTGACAAACTGAATTTACAATAATTTATTCAATAATCTAAAATAAATTTATCCAATAATCTTGTTGAAATTCAAAATATTAAACAGATTTTTGCGAGATTAAATGCAAAAAATTTTAGACTTGGTGCTGGCGAGTTTAGTATTATTAATCAGAAAATTTTGGTAAATTTAACAGGAAGAAATTAATCAGATTCATCTAGTAATTTCTACAAGAATTCTCTGGTCGTCCATTTTCCAACAGACATACTGGTTGAATCTACCAGAATTTTAATTAATGCAACCACATTTTTTTTTCAGTGCGAAATTTGCCCTGCACACATTTCCGTGGTTATTGAAAAATAATTTATAAGTATATCATCTCTTGACAAACATCTTGATATAATTAAAAAGAATATTTCAATTTTGTAAATTAAAAATTAGAATTAAATTAAATAATAAAAAAGTTAAATGCAATCCCGAACTGAAATTATGGATACGAGGTATTTTATGAAGCAGGTATATTAAAATTTTTTAAATTGCACATTTCGGGCAAAAATATCTGCTTCATGTTCTCTCAGGATGTTAATATGTACTATTACAAATATTTAACGCGAATGACGTATCGCCAGAAGCCAGAATTTCATCGAATAATTCTCAGGGACGCGTCTTCGTGCATCGGAATAATCTGCAGCGCATTTTCTCGAGCAACATTTTCAACCTCTGTGACGACGATTCTAATCTGGAGCGAATTTTTCATCGTTGTCGTCGGAAAGAGTAGCGACGCGCATCTGGCGTCTGAGACTTTATTTGCGATCCGGTTTTCCGCCCCCTTTTATCCGCATCTAGCATCTTCGACTTAACTGCGTTTCACGTCCGCGAAGCAACCAAGCTCGTTCTCATTACTCTCGCGAGATAGAGTCTCGGACAAGGCGCGTATGCCTCGCTGATTATATGTCTCTTTATCATTCACACGTCGCGGCGAGATGCGATCGAGGTGCGAAGAATGATCGACGAACCCTGCGGTGCTATTCGCCATTCGAAATCCTCTTGCCACGTTGTAAACATTATCGATGCAGAAGATCGCGAGAGATTTAGAATGACATGTGTTATTATTATAAAATTAATTAATAAATTATCGTTGAAATGGAATCTAAGGACTTTGATTGGATGGTAGGAAATATAATTTTGATAGAACGATATCTAGCTGCAAAAAAGACTAATTATGTTTCTAATATTTATTAAAGTAAATCTTAATCGGAGTAATTAGAAATCCTAGTCATGTTGAACGTAAGCGTATAATTTGATAACGCGCTTTTAACTCGCTGATAACTAGTTTTCCTTCCTCGCTCATTTTACTTCGTCATATATTGCGCGAATTTGTTTTATCTTTTCACTAAAAATAGAACAGATTTTTCAAAAGTTTGTGTAACTTTTAATCTCGCAATTCACGGTTGTCTAACTTGTCATTTTTAACTCGATTCATTCAATACTCACGAGTTTTCTTGATTTATAACTTGAGAGTCGAAATTCTCAAAATATTCCATTTTTTATTCATGAATTTCGACTCTCAGTTTTGCACATTTAGATGCAGAGTTATAATTGGCAATAAATAATTATCATATCGTTCTCGTGTATATTTAATCCGTCAATCCCGTTTCACATCGATATTTATTACGATTTTAGATCTCGCTAGCACAGCATCACGTCTAAGAAACTAAGTAAATTTCTCAATGAAAACATTCGCGCTATTAATGGCGAAGAATGAGTGCGAAAAGCTCGTAGTGAGAAATCTCTGACGCACACGGCCGGCTCTTTACGTCGACGACAGTACTTACGACTGCAACTCGCGCACATGCCGCAGATAGGTATCCCGATAAACCCGTTATCGCGATTCGCGATGTACAATGTATGCCCGAATGCCAGAAGACGCTCGACAAGGTACGAAGTAATCGAACGATCGGATGCGGTCGTAAATTTCACGCGTAATCGGCGGACGAAACGTAAGCGCGTAAGAGGAGGAATAATTATTAATTAACGATCGTAAAATTGTATCGATTTAGATGCAATAATTTTAGAATAAAAGGAATTTTTACTTCTAGAGAAAAATTCGATTTGCATTTTATGAGTTGACAAAATAATAAATGATAATAAATATCAAGATGAAATATCAACCCGAGTTCTGAACTGACAATTAAAAGTTATATACTTAATAAATCGTTACTCGTCAAACAGACAAGGAGAGAATATTTACACACTTTATTGCGAAATAAATCGAGCGATCGCGAAGAACCAAAACTCGTTATCAGCTCGTGTGTGACGGGTCGCTTATCGGATCGACAAGGACGCGAGCCGCTCGTCTGATAACGCACGAACTTCTCGTTATATTGCAAAATTTTAGCAAATGGAATCAACGCAAATATCAACGCAACCAACATTTTTCAGAAGAGGAGGAAGGAGAAAAAATATTTATAGTCCATTCTGATTTTTATGAGCCGAGAAGTGAGAAGTTTAATCGCTCGCATCAATCATGTTCTGCAAAACCGACGAGGAAATCGAGATACTTCAAGTATAAAGGAATTGTAGTCTTTGGAGTAATATGATGATTAATTCATTTAAAAAAAATTAATTTGTTAGCAACTGGTTTTCTGATGCGCGCTGTCAAAAACAACGTGGTACTAACGGTTTAATTAGCCCTTTTAATTCTCCCGTGTTAAACGACGCGGCAGGCGGGCGATTAAATTTTCGCTTAAAACGCTGATTATGCACCCTTTTTGAAGCCACACAGCACGTACAAATAAAAGATCGACCCGAAACTCCGGTTCGGAAGAAGCATGAAACACGAGGAAAAAAGCATTCGGTCGCGACCCACTTTTCCATCATAAGCGAGAGCATGTGGGGCGGCTGTTATTAGGGGAAAAGATTGTTTAAGGAGGGTCGAAGCCCTAAGTTGGAGAAGAGGGGAAGCGAGGATAGGAAACACTTTTCCCTACCCTTTTCGTCGGCTCGTTAATTTTTTTTTCTCTTTCTCCTGATTAATCGTTACGTTGTAAACCACTCCGGTTTCAGGGAATCATCGTATTACACGACACGAATACACCGACTGTCCAATTCTTGTTTCCCGAAAATCCTCCGGGAAATGCGAATTAAATTTTTCGAAATGTTACGTGCATGGCAATTTCATGCGGTATGCTTTTGTTGTGGCATTTGTTCATTTTATTTGATCAAACTCGATGCTTGATAATGGACATTATATTGAAGAGATAAAGATTTTTTTTACAATTAATGTAAAAATTCAATCTTTTTTTATATAATTGTATTTTTGCCGAAAATATAAATCTCTCTCTTATTAACTGTTACGTTAATTAACGTTACTGCAATTTATTCATTACTTATTGAATTATTCATCAAACAGATTTATCGAATCGAGATAGGTATATAAATCAAATATATTATCGGAAATGTGAGAAATTTCCTCGCAGAGAGTTTCCAAGAGTTTGCACGAGAAATTTTCAGAAAATGCCGACGGAAAGGTGACGATGAGGTAAAGAGGTACGGTAAGATCGTCATAAAAATGTACAGAGTGTTTCGTCTACGCCGAAGAAGAAAGAAAGTTTTCCAAACCGCCGTCACACGAAGGCAAGGAACCCACCACACGTGAGAAACTTGGAAATATCTTTATTAGCAGCGTTCACGTGTTGTCCGGATCTCCTCTCCGTCGCGTGTATACCTTTAATACTCTTTTTTTTGTTACAGGTATATGTATAACGGTAATGCAGAAAACACCGGTCGTTCACTTTCACTTTGATTTGACTTGTCAAATGGGAATTCTCGTAATATGTACTTTTTGCGTGAATTAAAAAACTGCTTGTTTAAGAGCAAACAATCAGAGACTATGCGACGTAATTATGCATTTGTGTAGTGAACAAAAAAAAAACAAAATATTCGGTAAAATAATCAACAGGCCGAAAAATTGCAGCGCACCGAGCGGTTTAATTAAAAGCCTCTGTGAAAATCTGGAGTAAACTTTGTGGTTTATGTAACCGGTATATTTGCCGACACGTCTGCTAGTTCTTTTGCTGCTTTATTGAATATATGCGCGATTTATTTTGCCCGATTAGATATTAAAAGTGATTTATAAATGTTGCAAATTGCATTAAAAAAAAATGTATTATTCAACGAATGAGAAAAAGTGCTCGATCATTCGATTCGATTTATTGTACCTGTATTTTTGTGATGAAATAAACATATTGTTTCGAATTAAAAATATTTTTTTTCACGAAATAAAATGGGTAAAATTATTTATAAGAGTTTTAAGTGAAAGTAAACGAAAGTAAGACTTTTGAAATAAAGTTTTTAGCCTTTGCTAGTTTTTAGTTTTTGCTGATATACTTACGCAGATAATCTGCTGGCGGCATGTCTCTCTCGTTCTGTAACAGAAAAGAGCGGCTATTAGCAAAATTAGCAGAGACTAATTATTGTTTGATTATCGAGATCTGAGGACGGCACATCCTCTTACGCTAAAATCAATATTCAGTAAACTAATTCTATGAAAAAATAATCTTATCTCCTATATAAACACTTGTATCAATTTCTATCAATTCACGAAAGTTTTCTCTTTTATTTACATATGTTTATAAAGAAGAATAATAATGCTGGTCATTGTTTACTATTATCATCCGTCCATTGATTTAAATAATTAAAAAAAATAAATATTAAATTATAAATTTTATTATTAATTTAATTATTAATTTAATAATTAAAAAAAATAAATATTAAATAAATAATTAAATTATAAATTTAATTATTAATTTAATTATTAATTTATAATTATTAATTTAATAAATATTAAAATAAATATTAAATATTCTCTCCCCTGTCTTTCGAAAAAAAATCAATAATCAAAATAATCATAGTACATATTTATCTTTTTGACGTGAAATCATCAAGAATCAATATAAACACGTGATGATGGGATTTTTAATAATCGTGACCTGAAATTTCGCGATTCAATGGCGTGAAAAGAAGCTAACGGTTAACGACATTCAAAAGGAAATTCAGGCAGTTATGTTACGAAGAAGCGGTTTGTTGCGTTCCACGCAACCGGCATCGATACGTCGTCCTTCTGACGGGACCGTCTGCCGTGCGCGAGATTGCCTTTAGAAATTCGATGACCTGCTTGCGACGACAGGAGGGGGGGAAACAGAGGAAGTAACGATGAAAGGAAGAGGTGGAAGAAAGCCGCACAGAACGCAAGCCGCATTGCGTAAACAATAGCGTACACGCAACGCACGCATGCACGCACGTCATGGGAAAAGGGACTCGGGGTGCTCGGGCGAGTTTACGGCACGATAGCGAGGGCCAAATTCGAAATAGAGGGCTGAACACACGACCAGACGGCCGTTCTCGCTCGCCGTATTTTACCGCTCGCGTCTAATGCGGAAGCGCGTGTGTGTTTCAACGTTTATTACGAAGCTACGCGAGAAATTACGTTGACACTGCCGGAAATGAAATCCAGCAAGAGCAGAAAGTTTGTTGCTAAATCTTTTACCCGCTCTAGAATTTATATCGGCATCAAACACTAGAAATTGCACGTAATTCTCTCTTCACATTCTTGTATAAAGTATGTCATAAATATATACTATTTGTATATCTTGCCTCCCATAATATATACAGGTTGGCCCCGAACGTTCCAGCCAGACTTTGAGATCTTGTAGGAAATTTAATTCTGAACAAAAAATTTCCTATAAACATGGGTCCAAAAATGCTTCCTTAAGAAGTTATCGCTCAAAAATCTCTGATGAAGGAAGAACAAAAGGTGAAAAAAACATGAAATAAAAAGAAAATAAAACTGAATAAATTTCTTGAAAAACGTCTTTATTCATTTTCTATTATTACGTGCTATTAAAATATTAGTTTAAAAAAAATATTTTATTTTCATAAAAGAAAAAGATTTTTATTTTTTATTTTTATCGTTTTTTTTTTCAAGAAATTTATTTAGTTTCATTTTCTTTTTATTTCATTTTCTTTTCACCTTTTGCTCTTCCTTCATCAGAGGATTTTGAACGATAACTTCTTAAGGAAGCATTTTTCGATCCATGTTTATAGGAAATTTTTTTGTTCAGAATTAAATTTCCTATAAGGCTCAAAGTCTGGCTAGAACGTTCGGGGCCACCCTGTATATATTCTTTTTATCAAGAGATATTTGCATATTGTTACTTCTCATGCGTATTTATGCTAAATAATTTACATGAACGTATTAGAATAAAGACTCTTGGCGATTATAATGTCAATAAATGATTATGTAATCGTATGCCGAAGCACTTATTATTCATCGGCCGTCATGGCCGCTGTTTCAACAATAGGTACGAAATTATCCGGCAATCTCCACCGCCTAATTATCAATATTCACCGCGTCGCAATTTAACGGCCGACTCGGTACAGATGACTGCAATCAATCAGTGGCACAACACACAACAACCGTGGCTCTCGATGTCGGAAAATAAAATAATTAGCGCTAAAGTATCACGAGGTCGTATCTTGTGTTAACGACTACATGTCAATAATCAGTCAAGTTGACACCACTTAAACCTTTCAACGGGAAAATTTAAATATCTCTATAATTTTCGCGCACAAGTTTATCGATTTAAAAAATCACAGTGCGTTAAATTGCGTAAAATAATTCCCGAGAATAGATAAATAATTGCTGAGAAAAATCGTTTGATTGTATCAACAAGACGTATATGATTGAAGGCATTTTGATTAAATCAAACAAGTATTTCTAGTTATCATGATAGATGAAGGACTCGATTTTTTATAACTAGAACGTTGAATAGATTTTACTATAAGGATTTGGTTAGTATTTTTTGGTTGGATTTATAAAATTTCTTGTTACATTAATTTCTTTGCTTGCCGTTAGGTGATGAGCCTAATGACTCTTAACTTAACTCGTATTCAATATTTGCCATGAAATGTATATAAAGAACTAATATTAACATTAAATCCAAAGTATATCTTTTTTTCTCTTATGAGCAGTAGTGCCAAAAAGAGGACGCTAGCTCTCTGATTGTGTGTGTTTTGAGTTGCATCCTCTTTTTGCATCACTGTTTATCAGTTTAATTTCTAACAAACTGAATTTAAAATAATTTATTCAATAATCTGAATTGAATTTATCCAATAATCTTGTTGGAATTCACAATATTAAATAGATTTTTGAGATTAGATGGAACAAATTTTAGACGACTTGGTGTTGATGAATTTAATATTATTAACCAGAAAATTTGATAAATTTAACAGGAAGAAATTAATCAGATTCATCTAGTAATTCCTACAAGAATTCTGGTTCGTCCATTTTTCAACAGATATACTAGTTGAATCTACCAGAATTCTAATTAATGCAACCAAATTTTTTTCTCAGTGTGATATTGAAAAAGCCAAAATAACTCGACGCCAAGTACATACAAAGTATCTAAATGAAATATACAACATAAGGATTTGATTAGTATTTTCTGGTTGAATCTATACAATTTCTTGTTATATTAATTTCTTTAATTCTTTTATTTAGACAAAAGATTGAATTAGTGATATAATTCAACGATATCATCTGGAAATGCGTGACGAAAATCGTTTCGCAACTTTCAGCAGCACGAAATGGCACGTAAATAATTCGCGTGCTAAATTTATTCAATGTAAACGCGACGCGGCGATCTATAAATTTGTCGACCGACTCTCTCGCGGTAACCGGTCCAGACAGAAAACGACGGAGAACTAAAATTGCGGCGATTGTCGTTAATAGGCATGGATAAAATCATCGAGATTCGAAATTTGCCAAACGACAATTTGCGCACCGTAAATTTATTTCTCCGTTGATTTATCTCTCCGCGCGACGACTATGTAAATTATTAGAGCATAAGATCGATCGATCGAGTCCAAAGTGAGAGCGAACCGGCTTAACAGCGCACCTGATAACAGCAGATAGTTGACAGCGCCTTGAAGCAGCTCGAATCTGCTGAACATGACTTATCGCCCACGCTGCTGTCGCTGTCGTTGCCTCTGTTTCATGTTACTCGCACTTGCAACGCAAGTAAGACACGATCATCGACCAACACTCGCGATGCTGCGATCAGATGCGACTCTTCTGGATCAGTTTCCGAGCGCGAAACCACTCACACGCACAAATCCGATAAAATATTTGCCCTCACTCTCCGATTATATCCGACTTTATGCACTCGCGAAGATAATCTGTCGATTCATCAAAGTGTTTAATCAAGTTCACCGAGATCTAGAATTCAATTAAAATTTGACGCGATTGAATTAAGATTCACGCAATCGCGCTTCCGTCGAGAAGTTATGACACTAAATTGTGTTTTTTTTAAAGCTACTTTCTCCCTGTTATCGGAATCACGAGGATTACACTCCGTTATCACAATGCGCTGAACTGCCGTGGAAGCAACTTTATCTCAGAAAATTGCACAAGGTAGCCACGCAGAGTCGCTTAGCGCACAAACGGGGCATTCAGCGCGCTTAAATAATACAAAGCTCGCATTATTCCGGGGGTATTCCGAAGTTTAAGCGAGGAATAAATTCAAACTCGCGTCTCTTATACACACGCACGCATACGTAAAGGACGGAAAATGCGCCGATAAAAACCGTCGCTGCAAAGTTTTTCTTCAAGGCTGCGAAACGTCAGATCCACATTCACTGCTGGCAAAGAAATTATTCTCCAACTGTAAACGCGCGCGCGTACGAATATATATTTCCCAATAGTAGCGTTTGCTCAATATCCACGTCATGGAACAACATTTCACCGCGAAGACAGATGTCGGGGGGAAGGAGGAGGACGCGAACAATTCTTCAAGGTCGTAAAATTGCGAGGCCGAGAGAGCAACCTTCGGCGCGCAAACTTGGGCGCGCTTTCGTTAAAACTCGCTCGAAAGTTGGGATTAACTTCGGAAGAGTGCACGGTATCACGGCACGAGGCGTTAAAAAAGAAGGAACTCGAGGCGAGGTGGAGGCGGGGGCTGGGCTCCTCAAGGTCGACGTAGGGTAATTCGTCGAGTTGCGCGCCGGAAGTGCAAACACGTCCTCGAGCCTCTTACACGATCGTGAGCGACTGACCCAGACCCGGCTGGGATCCGGACAGAAGAGGGGTCTCTTCGGGGTTACTTATGTACACCCTACTGAACTTAACGTACACACACACGTGCGCGCACACACCGGTGCGCCTCCTCCTCTTCCGGCGGAAACGAGTGCGCTGGCGACACGTGTACCAGTCCAAACGTTTCTCCTCGGCGACGTTTAGCATGTAACTCTAGAGGCTAATTGCTCCTACTGGAAATAAGGTGATATGTAACTCGACATTCGCGACTGCACCCGGATTGTTGAATGGTGAAAACGTAAATGTCAGTCGACGGGGAATAAACGAAACGATCTGCCCTTTTTTTTTTTTTTTTTTTTTTTCCCGGAAATATCTCGCTAAATATCCGCCTCGCGCGCAGATTCGATTGCGACAATTTCGCTGACCAGAGAGGTATACTCGATTAAATCGTGCCGAGTAAACGAATCGACGACCGTGAATAAGCGTCGCGCTCATGAATTCAGATCGCTCGTTGAAACTTCCGGCGGTGCACCGAAATTATCGATTTTACGACACGCGATACACGTTAAATACGAGGGGGATCGGCGCCCCTTCCTCCCCCCCCCTCTTATTCGACGTTCAACGCAAATATGCGACTTATTCGAGCTTATTCAAGCGAGATGCGTCTCGCAAATAGCGCATAGAAATCTTAATTATAAATTTCTCGCAAGCACGCGAAACGAACAAACGATTATAAATGCAATTTAACTCGATTATATCTCCTCGCGAGGAATCGGGGGAGAGGGAGGGGGAGAGAGAGAGAGAGAGACGCGCGTTCGTTACGACAATCATCGTGCACAACTTCTTTTGAACTCTGACCTCGATCGAACCCTCCCGTTTCGAAACCTTCGAGTCTAACACACGATCGATGACACGAGTTTCCTCGAACAGCCTCACCGTCAATATTGCATAGCGGTACGATTGATCGCGCGAAACAAATTTTAATGAGACGGTGATAAACTCGCCGACGACAGTGAATGATAAATATGCGCCGAGAATGGAAAGCTTTATGAAGAACGTCACGCGATACACTTCATCGCGAGGCGATGGGGGGGGGGAGGGGACGCGTCAGTTGAACCTCGTTTTGAAACTCAACACCGCTCGAACCGATCGATATTGCGCGCAACTTTGTCTTCCCCTTCCCCCCTCCCCTCCCCCCTCCTCCTCCTCCTGTCGTCAACATTTCACAGCGAATTGAATTTAAATGAGCGTCAGGCGGCTCGATAATACGCGGCATTGATTAATTCAAATATGCACATCCAATTATATCGCTCGCGCATCCCGTCTATTGTCGCACTCGTCGCGAACTAATTCGGCTCGGCTTTCTTAACATCTCTCGCCCGAAAATGATCGATATCGTCGTGGACGTCGATCGAGATCATCGTCGGCGCTTGATTGTCTGCGTATTTAAGGATGTTTTGTATCTATTTTCAAAATATTGAGAATTTAATGAAAATACAGAATGTCCTTACATGTATTTAGAATTTTCAATACACAATTTTGAAATCGATTCACTAAAGTGTTCACAAGTTATGAGGATTTTAATTTGCATTTTAATCAACATGTGTTCTTATATAAGAAACGTATAGTCACGTCGATTCAAATGACAAAAATACATGGAAATAATATTCAGAATTTGTTGAAAATTTGCACATATTTAGATACGGAGGAAATATTTGCTCAAATAATATTATGCAAGTACTAACTGGTTAAAAAGATATTAAATATCATTCAATCAAGTTAACTATGTATCTGTCGCAAGGAAATTCTCTGCCAAAAGTTAATCATTTCGATTAAGAAAATTCGGAATATTTCAGTAAAAACGTAATAAATATTAAAAAATACATCTCTGCACTGTAGACCAAATTATAATATTCCGCACAATTTCTTACTCAAAATACACCAAGAGTATATTCGTCGATATTGATTTTCCGCTACTTTTTGCTAAGATTGTACGTACAAAACATCCTTAATTATCACGTCTGCCAAGCAACGATGACGAGAGTCGGAACCTCGATTAAAGATTCCACCTCTTTTTCACTTTCAACTTCGCTTCGGGGGGAATCGATCGATACCACGTAAAAGCCTCCGTAAATCCCGTCGCTGTTCACCTCGAGACTCTTGCTATATCGGACCAAATTAAAGAAATTAGAAACGGCGTTTCGAGGATTCTCTTTCCGTTAAACACGGACCTGGAACTGTCGTTCCACGTAGTTATAAATTTCCGATGTTTCGCGTCGAGGCGCAAATTTAAATCGCGTTAGAGCACTTTGTCAGCGCGAGGCACGGCGCGTACGATCTTAGCGAGGCGCGTCGGTTGACTGAGGCTCGAAGGGGCCCCTTCTAGTCGGGCGGCATCGCCGGCACGATTTTCTACTTACCACCACGCTGCTGCTGCTGTTGCTGTTGCTTGCTGCCGGGTGGCGCGCCGCTGGTGCGGCAAACGGGGCCCGTAACACGCGCCAACAAGAGGGGCCCCTGCGAGCAGCTTGGCGAGCAGACGGTCGCTTCACCTGCGTGTACCGATGGCTTTGTTACGTCCCCCCCACTTTGTCAGGGGCCCCGTCAGGGCCGGGGCCTCGCTAGGGAGCCAACTTTGATCGGCAAAAGCGCTTCATTTCTCTTCGCAAGATCGCGCGATTCATCGTCAAACTGTCGTCGGGACTTGAAGAACCCTCGCGTTTCGCTGGGAGATGGTCGCTCGACTCGATCGCGAGATTTATACGTGTTTTAGGGTTGCCAGGGAAACCTTCCTCTCCGAGATTTATCGGTCCCGCGCGCTCGTCGTTGACTTACAGGACGTGTAAAGTATAAGAGTAATATTTTCGAGGGAATCTGATGTTTCTCTTAAAATGTAATTTCGAATGTAAGAGCCTTCGTCGATTTGTTTCAAAGTGACTGTTTATCCTAAAGGGGATTTTAAACAATTGAATTAATTAATTTAAAAAAAAGGGGATTTTAAACAGTTGAATTAATGTAAAAAAAAGGGGATTTTAAACAGTTGAATTAATTAATTTAAAAAAAAGAAACGATTGTTTCCGCAGAATAAATAATTCGGTAAATTTTTGCCTTTGCTAAATTCTCTTTTCATTATATATTGGATGTAGAATATATAATATTTATTGGAATGTATATGTTTTTAATAGTGTACACATTATTTATAATGACTCAAATTTTGAGACTCATTCCTTTGTTCTTATATACATATTTCTTATTCTCATATTTCATTGTACCTTGACTTTTACGAGCAGGAAGTTTATCGCAGAAGTCTGAGACGTGACTACACGTGGCTTGAATTAATACAGTCAATGGCGCAACAGAGTCATCGATGATCGATTGTTGTTGCATGATTAAGTATTAATTCTAGTTATCGCTACCGATCGTTCGTCTGATAGATGTAAATTAATAATGCTCTGTATGCACAGAAATTGACATATACAGCATATAATATTATATATTATATAAATATTATATAAATTAAAAATAAGGATAGCTGGAAAATTAAATCTGATAATTGAAAATATTTATGAAAAAGAATTTCTCTTCAATTTTTGAAATCTAAAAGTTATTTAAACTGTGATTGATGTAGAATTTTTGTAGGATTTTTGAACAATGACTTTGATTTAGCAATTTAGCAATTGAGAATCGAATTATAAGGAATTATTTTTGCATTTATCATGTCGCACAAAATCTACGTGCGTTGTAATAATATAAATGTAAGATAAATTATACATGCGTATTTAATCTTATATTTTCCAAAACATGTTTCATAAGATTTCAAACTTTTAGCTTCATAGTTTAATTTATGTATCTTTTTATATATATTTTGTAATGTCAGTGTTTTATATGACTTGTTCCAAAATAAAATCGTCTATTTCTTCTCAAATATATTGCATATATTCACTATTTACTTCTCGATTTTTACCAATTTTCTCCAAGACAATCGTCGAAAGTCGTTCCCTCGACGATAAAACGCTTTGCAGCCAGGGCAATGATATATCGCTCGGAATGGGAACCGCAACGAGGAAACACTAGAAGAATAAACTACCGACTGGCATACGACGTGATGCATCGCGATGCGAAGCGGCGATAACGATAATTACGCGATAGCGTTCCCTCTCTTTAAAAAAAAAAAGAAGAAAAAGCCAGTTACCGTCGAGATGCAAATATTGTTGTAACGCTTTGTGGGGAGAGAACGTGTCCGCCTCCCAATCCGAAGGCGCGTCGTGCGTGCAAAGCCGCGCCGCGAATGCAACACGCCTGAGACGAGAGCATAAGTAGCACTCTAATGCACCGGCTAAAGGCCTTTGCCTTCCCCGTGTTTGCCGCCTACTCGACGCACCTCAAGCATTCTCGAAGCGCCCGCTAGTTTCCCTCCTTGTTACCTCGTTCCTCTTCCAGGTACCGATATGATTTGCTCGCGGAGAGCCGGGGAGACTAGAGATAATGCCTTCGCGCGAATTGATACGTCTCGCAATTTAATATGTGCTAGAGATGTACGTGCGAGCTAATGCTCAATCATTGAAATACGTGACACAAAGATAGCTCGAGGTGATTAATTTTTCATTCTACCAAGATTCGAGCAAAAATTGTTAATTTTTAAAGCGAAATATTTTAATATTCTTCTAAATGCACGTGTGTAAAAAATCAATTACACAGAGATACAATACTCTGTAAGTTTGATATAAATTTTATTCTAAAATCTCTAGAATGTATTCCATTGCATAAAATTTGCACTGCGCAAAGAAATACGACATTTAATCATTATTTCTAGATTATGAAGTTTTCTCTCACATAAAGGATCATAATGAAAGTGATAAAATTTGTACGTCATATTATATATTATCATCTTTTATAAGAAAACACATTTTCCCTTCTCTAACAAAAAAACAGGAATTATATAAAAGTCATTAATAACTTCTGTCTAACTGTTATATCGATTATCAAATTTGCATAAATAAATTTGTACCGTTTCGCAAATAGACTTCTCGAGGGAGCATCTAGAACGCAGAAATGAACAGTTCGACGAACATTCGATGACCAGTTGTTCGTGCATACGCATCGATCGATACGTCCATCGCGCGCGCGACCTGTGTTTATGTTAATGTGTGCGTGCGTGCCGGCCGTGAACGGACCATTCGTGTATTATTAAGGCGTATAGTTAGCCGGCACACGCCAGGTTGGCGGCTCCGTGTACACCTGTTTGGCCAAAAGGATCTGGTTTGGACCACCTTGCCCCTCATCGCGACTCTGTTCTTCGTCTTCATCCTTTCACCTTTCCGTCCACCCCGTGTTCATCAGCCATCATAATTCTCTATATTTTTCTCCCCGCACTGCCATCTTGTCTCGATAGACAATCCAAGAGAGAATCATGACGTATTACGTCGACTCGTTCTTGAAATTAAGTCGGTATAGACAATCGTCGAACGACCCGAGGGCAAGCGATTTGACGGGATTCGTGACGAAGGGATGACGCATTCTGGGAATAGAATCATGTTTCCCCCTTCTGTCTATCTTCTTGAATATTTTTTTTTTGTTATATCGAGCAAAGAATTGATTCTCGACTGGAAACGCGATTGATAAAAAATTGATTTGCACTCGCAAGCTGAGTAAGATGTTCTGTTTATAGTTCTCGATGTATGTGTTCGTATTCAACATTAATTACGCTCTCTAATATCGGACTTTGGTGATCGATTATGCGTCGCTTCTTAGACGCATGCAACCGGCAATGCAATGCATCGCATGCATAGTTTAACATGCACTATGCTTATTGACGCGATACGTCGGATTGTTTATGCGCCGCTATCGCGATGACGCGGATAGAGTCCGTTGATGGTGACTATAAATCATTCTCGACAGATCTATGGCCCATACACCTTTGCCTTTTCCACGAACACTGTGCGATAATGCGGGGAAGAGCCTAACACCGGTGGTAGAAGCTGCCATTTAAGAGCCGTATTTCCACATCGCGTCTTCCATTTCGGACGAAATCATCGATTGGATTATTATCGAATCGAGCATTGAATATTTCCTACTACACGTGTCACGGAGACTGAATCTTAAATTAAGCTCTAGAGCTTCAATCGACGACACACACAAGTTTCGGTCAGATGTCAAAATGTCACATATAAAGGTGCATAAGATATTTAATTTTAACGTATTCACGATGTAAGAGCATGGCTCTCATTGAGATTTTCATCAATAATAGAGGATCTTCAAAGAGATTAATCTTTAACGTTAAAAAGATTATTAAAATTTTTAGAGAGATTATTAAGATTTTTAAAATAGTCAATATTGTATTATTTATCTAATCAAAATGCCATCAATAAGTTATCTGTCGCGTTAAGAAAAAATATCGATGCAGATATAACACATGTTTTTGAAATTAATCAACTGCAGCTGGGAACGCAAGCTGACAGAATGATTCGCGCATTCCTCTGATTAAATATCAAAAGTATCACGCTACAAACGCTCAGTTCATTTTGATTACCAACTAAAAATGTGTCTCGCACAATAAACGGTAAACTGATTATTTTACAAGACTTTCGCAAGTAATTGTATAACAAGTACACGGAAAAAAATTAAGTGTCAACACTTATATACTTAAATTAACGTGTTCATTGTTTCCTATATACGCAAGAATATATAATCTTCTTAGAAGAATTTAATAATCTTAAATTTTAACAATATTATAATCTTATTTGAATATTATAATTGTCATCTCAAGAATACAATATAATTATCTTGATAATAAAAATTATAATTTTTGATTTAAAAATGTGTTATTTTCTATCTAACATTATTTCTTTTCCATTCAAGAAAATTATTCTTAAATAATAAGAATATATTTTTCCTTGATTGAACTATATAAAATGACTTCATTCAAGCAAATTTTCTTCAGTTAACGCAATATAATCTCATTTCAAGTTTTTCATGTTGAAATGAAAGATATTTTCAAAACAAGAATGTTCTTTTTTTCTGTGTATCCAAAGCGCGAATTTACATTTAATGTTACAAAAATTATCTCTCACATAAATTCCTGCCAACAATGTGTACTTTATTAAAATTATGGGATATTTTCGATGTGTTATTCGACGTTAAGAAGCAATATATTGTAGACAACATAGAGACGTTAAAAATTAATTTATCGCAATTGAGAGAAACATAAACTGTCAGCCTGACCCAGATTCCTCGCACTACGAAATTCTGAGTCACTTCCAGGTAACCGATTGCCCGTTGTCGTGTACGACGTGGTATTAAGCAATACCTTTCATTGTTGCTCGGCCGACTGATGATAGGGAATTACTTGGCCGCAACGCTTAATTTGCATCCGCAGGAAAGGACGATGATGAGCTGGCGAAGAGAACGTAGGCGAAACGCTGCGCGCAACCGGAGAGGCGCATTACCGAGGTATAAAAAAAAAAAAAAAAAAAAATCCGTCGTCGACAAGTGCATCCCCCGCGGATAAATGCAATCGCGCAATCACGTAATGTCGTTCTACGTCGTTTATCAAAAAGGCGATTTACGCCCATGCGTTTCCAATCACATAAATAAAGGCGAGTGCTTCTAATACTCGCAAATACGTCGATGTCAATTCGCGATTTAATAAGAACAAACCGACAGAATATTACTTTGATTAATCGTATCTTTTAATTTGTAACTCTTTCTCTATGCTTGTCGCAACTTCTTTGATTTATGTAATAACGAGCCGTAGTCGTATTGCCTGTGATAAAAGACCGAACGCTGTTTTTTAACTTTGAAAATAACGCAAATGATAAAGCTTGCGCGCCGTCGTTTGACAAAGGGTAACTCGTACGTATTGGCAGGTTATTCGAGTTTACCTGCAAAAAGCTCGTGCTTTTTTGCATTGTCGAGTGTAGAAGAAACGAGGCTCTTCGTGTGACGGCTTCGTTATTTATAAACAATGCAATAAGAGCACAAGCGCGAATTACGCTCTTTTGTTATTCAATAAAATAGAATAATGCGGGGTTAAATATAACTTCCCTGCATTAAAAGATCTCATCCCAATTTTTTCACACACACACACATCGACCTGCTTCGTCTCTCAACAATAACATTTCAATTATACGCTCGAAACAAAGCTGCGATAAAAGTGTGTATCCAGATGAGTGCTTTTCTTTTGAGACGATTCGATCCTAGGAAGGATTAAGAAAGCGTTTCATGCGCCGCGACACGATGTGCATTCGCTCGCTTTCGGTGAAAGGACGAATAAGAATACGTAATGTCATACGGTCGGCGAGGACCCCGAGTCTTTGTGTCAAAGAAGATGAGGAGGACGGGGGATGAGCGAAGGGATGGGGCAAGCTGCCGTTATAGCGTACAACATACGGGGGAGGGGGATGCGAGAGAGGGAAAACGTGAGCCGACATGTGCCATGACGCCGGTGCATGCGGCGCATGGCGACCCAGTTTCACCAGGGCACCCCGATGCGGAATCGACTCGCATAAACGCCATCATCGAACGGACGACTTGTTCGAGCTTGGCCGAAGGTATATCTCCGGCTTTGCATCTCCGTCCGCAATTCCGAATCGATTTTTCGTGAGGGAAATTTCGAATCTCCGCGTAAAATTGCAAGATAAACGAAGATCCGACGAAGAAATGGAGATATATCTCGCTAATTTAAAAATACTCGATCTTTTATTCTCTGAAATTTTCTCGCTGGACAATTAAGCTGTGCATCGTGAACAATTCGAAAATAGAATTAGATTTTAGAATTAAAAAAAAAATACATACACTATCCATCTATTAAAAAAGAATATTTCTTGTCAATATTGGAAAATAATAGGCTATTCTCTTTTAAAAATATTATTAAAAAATATATATTAAAAATATATATTATTAAAAAATATTATAAAAAAATTATTTGCGCGATAACACGATGCGTTGAGCAATCTCTATTATATTCGCTCGTGTTATAAGAAAATGTGCGGAACTCGCCAGGTGCAGCGTCGTCTCGGGCCAACGAATGACGATGCACAAAGTCGTTCGAGTCGGTGGCGCACGTCAACGCGGATAGTTATTAACGGGTTGCGGCGTGATATTCTCGAGAGTTCTGCTCGTCGGTCGGAGCCGAAAGTTGCCTGCAACTCGGGAAACTTCTCCAGGAGAGCTGCTGAGTAACTCACCCCTCTCACCTCTCTCCTCTCTTTCTTTCTCTCCCTCAGACTCTCGCTTACCTCTGTCGAGTTTCTGCGAGGCGAGTTTCGACGGTTTCTGACCCGCGCACGTCACGAACGGGGTTGCAAATTCAACGTCGCCGCACTTGGGGCACTGCAAGTGCATCGTAAAAGGGAGGACACGCTGAAGATATCGCGCTACAGCGCGTGACGCAATTCAATTTCTGTACTCGAATCGAGAACGCTATGTTTCAAACAAGAATGCTTGTACAAACATAGCTTTGATATCAAATACGACGATAAAGCTTTGGTTGTTAAATAAAAGTTGGAAAAAGTTGCGCGACAAAATTGTGATCGAGGGAAAGAGAGAACACAAGATAAAATATAAGTTATTTTCAAAAGGGAGTTATATCACTTGTCAAATAAAAAAATGAATTTTTTTACTTTATATATCTCCCTAATATTCTGTCTCGTGTATAAAAATATATTTTAAAACAAATCTTTGTGTAAATAAAATGTGATAAGATTACAGAATGTGTCTTTTTACAAGTACGTCTATACTTGTGTGTTCCTGTCAAAATTTTTTAGATCTTTTAAAAAAATATATTCTTTTTTTTAGAGAGAGAATAATTAATTCAATTATGATACTGAAAAATGCATGACCGTAAAAAAGGCATTATATCGAGCGCGACATCGCAAAGAATTTACAAATGACTAGATAATTATTCATCATGTCCTTGAATATTCTATGTATAAAACACAAGTGCTATACGACGCAGATATTTTTAACACATATTCCAGTTTCGTGGCGTATAAATATTGCAATGGCGCGCTTCCTCTCTCCCTTTGGACTAGAAATTCGAACAGGAAATACTTCAAGCTACCTGGCCGCGCTTTTCCGCGGCTTTCAACAAAAATCCCGTCCGTGCGCAAAAGTGAATTATACGTTTCTACTGAGTGAAAAGTTCCCGCTGGAAAACATGGACTTGCTGTAGCCAGTCGCCTCTCGACCCTTTTCTTCGTTCTTCCCTTCCCCACTGTCGGAATAAATTAATAGGTGAACTGGCTCGAATACCGTTCCCCTTTTTATGGAAGCTAAGTGACGATAAAACGAGGAATAAGTAAAGTACCGCAACGCAAAGTTAGCTACGCGACATAAGATTAAAATATTTAAAATTAATTATTAACACGACTTTCATCATTTTTATCTTAACAATTTTGTTAAAAATTGAAAGAGAAAAATCTTGATAATAGAGATCCTCTTCAGATTCTCGACAGAATATTTCAATGAGTTTTTTTAAATCCCTTCGCAACATACATAAAATAAAATATTGCACGTATTAGATACACGAATAAATAAACATCGAGAGATTTACTGATAATAGAAACGGCCTCCATTTCTAAGATTTTTCGATATAATATTTCAACAGGTTTTTAAAGCCTTTCGTAAACCAAATATTGCGCGCATTAGATATACAAATAAATAATTGATTTCATCTTGGGGGATTAAATGCCTTTAGGGACGATATTCGAGCACATCTTCCGCTAATGCTATCTAAATCCGTAGTTCCCAGATTAACGATACGGCCGCGGGGTGGATTAGCGGATCACTCTGGGCTTGGCATTGAGCTTAACCCGCGATTAATCGATACTCCGCCGAAGGTCGTATGCCTTCGCGACGTCTCCGGTTATATTCGGTAATTCTTTCGTTTGCCTTTACTCTCCGCCACGCGATTGCCTTCCTCCAGGAAATCATCGCACGTGTGTATGTCCATCGCTATCGATCGACAAATTACTCGGCGGGGCCAGCGAATTCCGATCGGACGTCGGTGCATGTTGGGACAACTTATAGAGATTGTACACGATTAATAAATATTAGACAATTTCGTAGAATTCAATGTCACGACTGGATCGAAGCTCGATTTCGTCATATTACGTATTATTAATTTGTATGGCATTATTAACTGTTTAAGTTTGTTTATTGTTATTTTGATGATTAATAAACATTAAGCTGTTTAAATTTGTTTATTATATTTCGATACGAATATTTTGACACGAGATGTATTCTCGAAATATATATTCTCTTTGTAACGTTACTTTTGTTTTTATTTAATAAATAATTGTTGAAAAGCGAGAGATACACAAAAAATAAAAATAAAAATAAAAATTTCGAACAAAATACTCGGTTATAAATATCCGAAATAAATATTTAAAAAATAATTTAATCTATTATCGTGCAGAAAACAATCGCGATATCGTATTTGTGTTGATATGTATCATCACGGGGATAACGTAAAATGTAAAGAAATTTTTCACGCTAAATTTTGCATTGTTCACGGACAGCTATTAAATCGCGCATTACTTCCGAAGCTTCGTACCTTCGAGAAGAAAGCAATGACTTCTCCGAAAGTTGGTGTCGATGCTTGCCAAGGCACCTTTCTCGTGAATAATAAAAGCGTTGCGATCGCCTCGAGGGTTAGCCACAGGGTTAGCTTATCGTACACTAGGTGCGCAGATACACACATACAAACGAGGTTCCCGGCGGGCTTATGCAAACTGGGTCACACGATGACACAAACTCGACAAACAAGGGTTGAGTCCGAGTTCGTTGGCCTTGAACTCGCGGAGAGGGGATGTTAAACGCGCGTTCAGGACGTTCAAGACGAAGGCTCTGTCTTTGCATTTTTACGGCGTATTATGATGTCGTGAATGCTTAAACGACTCATTTACATCGGACCCTTTCCGCTAATTTGCGCAACTCTTCATCAGCGTAAGATCTAAACGTGCGGCTCGGTAGTAATTATACGTATTTGAAATGATTAAACCGATGTAAAGAGGGACAGCAGCTTTATCTTTATTATAAAAAAGTAATTGTTTCGCATATTTGCTAATTATTATGTTTGTTGATGTTCAAAAGATAAATTCCAAATAATTTAATCTCTGATAATTAATTAATTAATTAATTAATGCTTAATAACGCTCAAGTTGAACAGCTTCGCATTGCAAGTGATATTTGCTATCCAAAGTGATGAGCTTCAATAATTTAACATCAATGTTAATAACTAGTTATTTAATGTATATTGCATAATATTCAAATTTATATTTAATTTTATTCGTATAATTATAAATATTTTGCTAAAAAACTTTTACTTTCTCATAACGCATATTAGATCAATTATAAAAAAGTCAAATCAATTGTGAAAAAATTTCTTGAATATTCTTCCAAATACTTTTGTTTAAAATGACATAGATAAAGAGAATATTCAAAAACATTTTTTGATGCGATTTTCTAAAATAAGATAGAAAAAGATAGAATTTTTTAAAAGATTCCTTTGTCCTTGAGCCCCAATAAAATTTCATGAAAATTTCCTGATTTTTCCAAGTAAAAGAATCCCAATAAAAGAAATCTCTATCAATTCCAGATTTCTCATGTTTTTCCAAGGAATAGACACTCTGGAATCATTCATGATATTCCGAATGCATTATCACTAGAGCTAATCCGCAAACTCTACCTCTCATTTACAGTGATAGACTCTAAAGAACATTCTCTCTTTCTTTTCCCACGTGAGAAAAAAAATTTCGATCGGCGAGAAAGACACTTTAAGGAATTCTCGCAAAGTTTAGTCCAAAGTTTAGCAATGACTACTGCGTCCAAGATTCGAGACGAACACTCGCGAAGCAGCGGACAAGAGGGAGAATGTTAAACGAAGAGTTTTAATCGAGTCATTCGAGCTTCCTTCCTATCGCTGCTCCCTTCCTATCCCTCTTCCTTTCCTTCTCTCGATCGGAGAAGCGAAAGAGTTGAATACGGACGTCGCATCGCATCGCATCTCGTTTCGCCGTTGACTTTCGCTCGATTTACATTCAAGAGTCGTACATATCGACCTTATGAATAACCACATTAACGAGTCGGATCATCGACGAGGGGCTGAATCCCCTTGCGACCCCTTTACGAGAGAAACCACCGTGAGAAAGTCTTCTATGACGCAAAAGAACACAAGCTCGACAATTTTAATACATCGCAAATCGCAATTCACAATTTAATTCATAATATTTCTCTCTAAAACGGACTTGATTATTTTCATATTACTCAAGTAAAATATCTCTTCGGTAATAATAGGAACCTGTTATGCATTATATTAAAACATACGTTGTCAAAAAAATAACAGTATCCTCGAATATGATATTAATCTGCAAAAAATCTATTCGAAATAACGAAAATAAATAATATCTTTTCGAGAGAAAAACATTAATCTGGTTTCGAGATAAATGAGAATTTGAACTTTATTAATGCAATACTGGGCGTAAATCTACGCGGGAATGATTGAGCGCTCCGTGGTTTGCGGAAAGATATATTTTATGCTCTTTATATTTTCATTTTTCAACCGGGATCCCTTCTTCCAGTGTATGATCAACCTAATAATGCGGCAACGATCCTCTCTCGACCGCATATGCGAAATTCATTCACAAATTTTTCCTCATCGCTCACAGACACAGACGCACGCGTCTAGATACGAGATGTACGCAGACATTACCGGAGGTTTACTCGGCGGAATATCCGAGCAGACGATGTGTGGGGCAAAAAGAGAAAAGAGAAGGAGGACGAGGAACAGCAACAGAGAGGGAGGTCGACGGAGGAAGAGGAGGTGGAGGTGGGTCATCGACTTCCTCGACATGACGCAACCAACACACACACGCGCGCATTCGCACACACGTACACGTGCGCGCGGGGAGACTCTTGATGCGGATCGCCCCGGTAACCTCTTCCTTCCGGCCCCTTTCCCGTGCACTCGAGCCTTTCGAAAATCTTTCGAAGGGGCTGCCAAGTTCCGTAGAATTCGGCGTAGAGCGTGAATCACGTGAATTATTAGCGTGGCTAATATTACTCCGCGATTCTGCCCCGAATTATGCGCTCTCTTGTTGTCGCAGCCAGTAAATTCAATGTGGCAACTGATTAAGAGGGTAATCCCGAGGCTGAATATTTCGGTTGAATTCAAGTGACTCGGCAGGAAACCCGAAAATGTGATTTAAAGGGATTAACATCTGAACTAAACGCGAGCCAATTTTTGCCACCTTTGTCAGTAAAATACTCTATTATTGACTTATTAAAAATAATTAAATGTTAATTAAATGATTAACTAGCAACATGTATTTGAGATTTTTCCCAAAATTCGATGATGAAAATATTGAAAAATGTTTTCTTAAAGAGTAATATGTGTCAATAAAATACTCTATTATTTACTTATTAAAAATAATTAAATGTTAATTAAATGATTAACTAGCAACATATATTTTAGATTTTTCCCAAAATTCGATGATGAAAATATTGAAAAAATGTTTTCTTAAAGAGTAATATGTGTCAGTAAAATACTCTATTATTGACTTATTAAAAATAATTAAATGTTAATTAAATGATTAACTAGCAACATGTATTTGAGATTTTTCCCAAAATTCGATGATGAAAATATTGAAAAATGTTTTCTTAAAGAGTAATATGTGTCAGTAAAATACTCTATTATTGACTTATTAAAAATAATTAAATGTTAATTAACTAGCAACATGTATTTGAGATTTTTCCCAAAATTCGATGATGAAAATATTGAAAAATGTTTTCTTAAAGAGTAATATGTGTCAATAAAATACTCTATTATTTACTTATTAAAAATAATTAAATGTTAATTAAATGATTAACTAGCAACATATATTTTAGATTTTTCCCAAAATTCGATGATGAAAATATCGAAAAATGTTTTCTTAAAGAGTAATATGTGTCAATAAAATACTCTATTATTTACTTATTAAAAATAATTAAATGTTAATTAAATGATTAACTAGCAACATGTATTTGAGATTTTTCCCAAAATTCGATGATGAAAATATTGAAAATGTTTTCTTAAAGAGTAATATGTGTCAATAAAATACTCTATTATTTACTTATTAAAAATAATTAAATGTTAATTAAATGATTAACTAGCAACATGTATTTTAGATTTTTCCCAAAATTCGATGATGAAAATATCGAAAAATGTTTTCTTAAAGAGTAATATGTGTCCATCATTGCATATAATTCAATATCATAATATATTAATTAAAATACCAATTTCAATCTCGTAATTGGAAACCCATTAAACAGTTGATAATAAATACAGGACATAGATAAAATATGCAATCCCTCTTAGCATACTTCATTATACGGAAATCAATCAATTAAATAATTAATAACACAATGCATAACAATGTTCTTTGCAAGTTATTGCATAAACCTAGATTAATTAAATCATCGATAATTTTAACACCGTCATTTGAAAGCCGTTAAACGGCTAATGCGAACATTTTCACGAGAACACGGATAATAAATAAAATACGCAAATCCTTTGATGTATTGGATGTCAAAATGAATCAGAGCAGCACGAATAATTAACCATCAACATGAACCATAATAACTGCATATTACATAATCCGATACTTTCTTTTAAAATGCAGTAAACAACGTAAAGGCGCGTGTTTGCTGCCAAAATAAACGTTTCGCGAACGATAAAAAAAAAAAAAAAAGTGACCAAGAGAGCGCGCAAGGAAGCGTCGCTAATAAAACGAAAACAAGTTAATCGCGAATCGGTTTAGCACGGCATTCACACGTGCGCGGAGGGAACTCGAGAGACGTAACGAGGGCATCAGCAAGAAGGGTGGGCGGGGGAGGGAGCCAAGTGAAGAGATACGCGCGGACAGCCGGGGGGGCGGGATTGGGGTGAGGTGGATTTAATCACGTTAAGTAACTCCAACCTGGCCGCATAGAAGCGAGCGAAGGGTGCTCGAAGATAAAGAGGGTGGGCGAGTGTGTTATCGACCTTCTTACACTCCTCGCCGGCCTTTTAAGCAGTGACCGACACACACATTCGTACGCAGACACGCACGCACTTCCTGGCGTTTCCTTCTCGCATCGCGCACACGTATTTTAACCGTTAAACGGTTTGCCAGTCTTTCCAGCGTCAGCATATTCGATTAATTGACAGTCATACGTTTCACAGATAATCGGGAAAGTCACACATCGATCGCGCTAAATGAGTTATGCGATTGATTATGGGAGCATCGCGTTATTTCTGATACGGAGTTTTCGAGGATATCAACGGACAGATTAATGTAATTTTAGATAATTATTAATTATCGATTAATCGTATAAATAAATTGCTCGAAATTAGATTAATTTATATCGCGAGATTTGTTGCCGTTGTTTTTATTAAAGAAATAATTTGCGGTTCACAGACGAAAAATTCTGTTTCTATTTGCGCTAATTAGACAATATAATTGATAAATCTCCCTCTCATCCATCTTATTCTCCCGACAATACATTTTTCTCTAAATTAGTCGCGATGTATACAAAATTTTCTTTCAAGATGAGTATAAAAAAAGATAATAAAATTAACAACGCCTCAATCAATTATCTATTAAGAACAATATCGCCTGAATAAAGTCTTGTAAACACTCTGTAATATTTTCTTTAGTCTCATCCAATTTTCATTCAACGTAGCGGCAAAATCACGACTATGAACAAAATTTACTCGACCTGACTCCCGGAAAATTAACAAATAATTGCGTGGCAAGCTCCTATTCATTCTTTCTCGCCACGTTATTAATTAATCAAAATACAGTAGCGTTAGCTAGCCCCTAACGAAAAGATGAACGCGCGAGATGCGCGTCGTTCTTTATTTTCCGACGTTCTCGTGCCCTCCAACGCGGTCTCTTATCCATCCTCGTCTAGTTATTTATCGCTGCGAGAGCAACCCTCCGGTAAAGAGTGAGCCAGCGAGTAAGGAGGGTTGGAAAAGGCGCTGCTCGTGTCACGGGGGTGGCGAAAGAACGGCTTTAACAAGGGAAAGAAATCCGTTATGTCGTGGCACGATGTAGAGGCAAAAGAGAAAGAAAGAAAGAAAGAAAGAAAGAGAGAGAGAGAGAGAGAATCAGCCAGACGAGGAGAGACAAGGGTGGAAGAAGCGGGAGAGAAGAGTGGCGGAGAAAACTAACCCAACCTTGCCGGGGCGTTATTAGGAAAATGGACCTTCTTCTCTCTGTCTCGTTCGCTCACGTTCGCGCTCGCTCACAATAAACTGCGCGGCGTCTTGCCTCGCTGCTCCCTCGTTCGCGTCTCACCCCTTTCGCCCTTTCTCACCCTCTGCCGCCGATCCCTGCCCCTACCCTTCCCGCCTCTCTCCTCTTCTCAGTTGAACTTTTTGACATCGAGGCCAACCTGCCGCCGACAATTTACTTTCTCGGTAGCGACGAGAGACGGGGTTTATATATATCTGTTCACCCTTCCATCCGGATAATAGCGTGTGTCGTTTCACGCACAAATATTTGTCGGAATATGAAAACACGGTCGTTGTTTATTGCATCGCGCCGGAGGAGCGATGATGAAACGGTGAAATAAGCTAGAATTTGTCACGCATGGTACTTTCTTTTTTCAAATTTTAGCTTCAAATGACAGAACATTTACAAAAAAAACAAATTCTTCACTTAATAAGAAGATATTCTTTCTACATCAAATAAAGCCGTATTATTCAGTGGCATATTTGACTTATTTTTTTTTTAAATCTTCTTAATATGTCTAATAAAGCATTTTTTTTCTGCGCTACTTATCTGAAACGATCGCGAACTAAATTTATCCGAGATGTAATCGAGCGACGATGAAAACCGGATGACACAACAATACGCTAAGCGAAATTCACACAAGCGTATTATCCGCAAAGTATTACAATGCTTGCAACTAGGCGATGATTTAGTACTTCCGCGAAATCGTATATAGCACAGTTAGGCAAGTAGGTCATCGACGATGCCTGTGTACGATGTGTATGTGTAACATCAAGCACAACCGGAGAAAGGAGAGATCGATATTCAATATTTAATTTGACTCGTATGTACAACCCCTCGGGCCGTTGATGTAACCATAGTTCCGCGAAAACTTACCCACCCTAAGACGCAGACTTCGAAAGAAGAACCGGTACGATGGGAAAGGAAGCCGGAATCTGGTAACCCTCCGACGAGTTTGCCATTATTCCAATTTCTTCGCGAGACGAACGGGAAGATTTGAAAACTGAATGCAAATAAAACGTCCAAGAGAATCTAGAAAAATATGGGCTTATCGCGCAGATAATTATAGAGGTATATTAATTCCGTATCAATTTCTAGCTGTTTGAAGAACAAATATATTTTTTCTCTTTATCGTTCTAGAGATATTTTTCCTTCTAAAGTCGATTCTTTGAATGTCTGTCTCTCTTATTCTCTCTTTCTCTCTTTCTCTAATTTCCAATATTAATTTATTGAAACCTTCCAGTTTATATCTTCATGGTGTGTGTTTGAGATCTCTCGCCGAGCCAATTTACTAAACCGTTTCGTCGACGACAATCGCGTAATGTTCATCGATCTCTCAAACGTAATTAATATCGCTCGATGATACGGTAATTAGCGTAACTTGAACGCTATGAACACCGATCAACGATAATGCTGATAATAGCGGAAATTAATGGCCGGCGATATGCCGACGTGAAAATCAGATGTGCGCCGAGATACGACGCAATAAATTGTATATAGATACGCGGTCGACCGCGATGGACGGCTCGATAAACCGCGCCGAAATAATTCGATCGCCGACATCGCGACGACGCGACGTTGAAAAAGATCAAACGAATCAAGAGGTAATTGCATCCACGTTAAGCCACGTCGAAATCCCGCGAGTCATTATCTCGGATGCAACGTGCGACGTTTAGGATCGGCGATGATCCTTCGTCCGCTCGAATTTGCTGGGAAATCCGCGGCTTTAATTTTTATTTCGCTTCATCAAAACCGAGAAACGGATAAATAATTAAGCTGATTATCGGCCATGCCGCGCATTGGGATTATTCCCAACCGGTTTTCATCGTCGTCCGATCGCGAGGGAATAGTATCGGATTCTTTCATTGAGGCATCGCAACAAGATATTGCATCACGGAAAAGTGGACGGCGGAAAAAGTGATAATTATGGGAAATAAAATTATCGCTAATTTCGATCGTCAATTGTAATAGATGCGAGCGCAAATATATCAGCGCAATAAAATAATTATCAAACTCCATTAAATTACAAATACAACTTTGTTTAATGTAAAATCGCAAAGTCATTAAGAATTATATGTACTCATAAATTGCGTTATTATTTAGAAAATTAATTATTATTAATTATTATTAATTGTTACAATTATTATTAAAAGGGGCAATTAATAATACATATTAACGATAATTACATGTATATTAATTGGAGTAAATTATATACATAATAATGCCATCTGCTATCGCAATTATCCCGATTGATTTCATCTTTCCGATGTGTTCTTTCAGTTATCTTTAATACATTGTGATAGAAAACAGTTCCTCATGTTGCCGGAAGCGGAAACGTGTATCTACCGGCAACTTGTATGGTAAATAATATCGAGAAAGAGAAAGAGAGAGAGAGAGAGAGCAATGTGTAGAGAGGAGTAGTATAGATTTATCAATCATCCGACGACAGTTATAACGTGTATGTATTCATGAGCTGACATAATCTCGGAGAATGGGACGCATACGTGCGCGTACGCACGTCGCGTTGACGGCATATATACGTTTTGCGGATACGTAACGCGAATGCGTGGTCGCACACTCAACAGGTATCGATCCCCGAAGCGGAATGGCAAAGGTAAAACGCAAAACGGTTACGCAGTGCTTAAAATAGACAGGTGTCGCGACAAACGAATATAGGATGCGTATGTTCCAGTTTAACCATCCTACTACTTCGTGCGATTTTAAAGATATCCGAAATCGCTTCTTTTCGATAAACCGACAAAATTTCAAAAGATACACTGAGAAAAAAAATCTGGTTGCATTAATTAGAATTCTGGTAGATTCAATCAGTATGTTTGTTGGAAAATGGACGAACCAGAATTTTTGTAGGAATTATCAGATGAATATATTAATTTCTTCCTGTTAAATTTATCAAATTTTTCTGATTAATAAACTCCCCAGCAGTCGTCTAAAATTTTTTCCATCTAATCTCAAAAATATAATTTATTTTCGATGTATATTGCGTTCTATATTACGATTTGCATATGAATTTATTATTATTATGACGTTGATGACTTAATTCACTTGTCTATATTTTTTTTGCATAGTACGTCAATGTCTGTGGTTTTCTTGCCTAATTTATTCAATTCTTTCTTAGATTCTTATCTCTCAAACTACTGTTATATTTTTTGAAATTTTGTCTTAATCTCAAAAGTCTACTTAATATTCTGAATTTCAATAAGATTATTGGATAAATTCAATCCAGATTATTGAATAAATTATTTCAAATTCAGTTTGTTAGAAATTAAACTGATAAACAGTGCACTGAGAAAAAAATCTGGTTGCATTAATTAGAATTCTGATAGATTCAACCAGTATATCTGTTGGAAAATGGACGAACCAGAATTTTTGTAGGAATTATCAGATGAATATATTAATTTCTTCCTGTTAAATTTATCAAATTTTTCTGATTAATAAACTCCCAGCACCAAGTCGTCTAAAATTTTTTCCATCTAATCTCAAAAATATAATTTATTTTCGATGTATATTGCGTTCTATATTACGATTTGCATATGAATTTATTATTATTATGACGTTGATGACTTAATTCACTTGTCTATATTTTTTTTGCATAGTACGTCAATGTCTGTGGTTTTCTTGCCTAATTTATTCAATTCTTTCTTAGATTCTTATCTCTCAAACTACTGTTATATTTTTTGAAATTTTGTCTTAATCTCAAAAGTCTACTTAATATTCTGAATTTCAATAAGATTATTGGATAAATTCAATCCAGATTATTGAATAAATTATTTCAAATTCAGTTTGTTAGAAATTAAACTGATAAACAGTGCACTGAGAAAAAAATCTGGTTGCATTAATTAGAATTCTGGTAGATTCAACCAGTATATCTGTTGGAAAATGGACGAACCAGAATTTTTGTAGGAATTGTCAGATGAATATGATTAATTTCTTCCTGTTAAATTTACCAAATTTTCTGGTTAATAATACTAAACTCCCCAGCACCAAGTCGTCTAAAATTTGTTTCATCTAATCTCAAAAGTATAATTTATTTTCGATGTATATTGCGTTCTATATTACAATTTGCATATGAATATTATTATTATTATGACGTTGATGACTTGATTCACTTGTCTATATTTTTTTGCATAGTACGTCAATGTCTGTGGTTTTCTTGCCTAATTTATTCAATTCTTTCTTAGATTCTTATCTCTCAAACCACTGTTATATTTTTTGAAATTTTGTCTTAATCTCAAAAGTCTACTTAATATTCTGAATTCCAACAAGATTATTGGATAAACTCAATCCAGATTATTGAATAAATTATTTCAAATTCAGTTTAGAAATTAGTTAGAAATTAAGCTGATAAACAGTGATGCAAGAAGAAGATGCAGCTTAAATACAATCAGAGAGCTAGCGTCCTCTTTCTGGCACTGCTCGTAAGAGAAAAAAATATATTTTGAATTTAATTTTAATACTAGTTCTTTATATACATTTCATGGCAAATATTGAATACGAATTAAGTTAAGAGTGGCTCATCGCCTAGCGACAAGCAAAGAAATTAAAGTAACAAGAAATTTTATAGAGTCAACCAGAAAATACTAACCAAATCCTTAAATCTATTAAACGTTTTAGTTATAAAAAAATCGAGTCTTACTATGATAATTAGAAATTTTTGTTTAATTTAACCAAAATACCTTCAATCATACACGTCTTGTTAGTACAATCAAACGATTTTTCTCAGTGTATAAATTATGGTCGATTATAAATAAAGAGAGAGATATAAAAGTGAACTGTTTGAAGACAAAGAAGCGCCTCACGTATTTTTCTATTCGATGAAGTAGCTCTCTTCTTTTCCGAGTACTTGTACTCATCCGAATCGTTAAAATGCCATCTACGATGTATGAATATATTTTTCGTTGCCTCCTCTTCCATGTTCTCCAGGAGAAGTTTCGTGCCGATCGCGATAGAAAGATCCGTGCGACGAGCGGACAGGCCGTTATCGTAAAAGGATTCACGGGAGGAGAGAGGAAGAGAGAGAGAGAGAGACGCCGCCGAGATGCAGATGGACATTTAACGATCCGCGGTCCTTAGACACGCCAAGTCCATACAGACCTCGTAAAGCACGCGTTCGAAATGCTGCCGGCGCGCTTTATGATCCCGCGGGCGATCAAAGACACCTTCCCTCGCATTCCAGACTGAACTTTACAACTCGCGTCTAACGAGCGGTATGTCCAATTTCTCGTCGAGATGACGGAATTATGCGAGGTTGCAAAGTACTTGGTCGCCTTCGAGGGAAAGCTTGTCTTTAATCGATAATTCACGAGTAATTATCGTAAAATACCGTGCAATTAGCATATGTAAATATCACGTAACACCATTCAAGATATACATTTAACGCTGCTAAATACAAGAATTCCAGACGTCGCGACAAACCAATGTAACACGCGTCTATTTTTTTTTTCCTGCTCGTCGCGGCCTCGGTAAACATGGATGCATGTTTATTTATAACACACGCGGAATTTTTCCCGCCGTCTTCCTGTCGCATATATACCCGCGGTTAGCAGGATGCTAATTAATGGCGGAATTGTGATATTAAGCGCTCGCCGCTCGGCGGAGGCAGCGGGAACTCGGGAGATTGTCGGGATGCGGCGAACCGTTATTATGGGATACGGCTTGTGCAAGATGAAGACTGTAGCGGCGAGAGAGGTGTTGCTTAACCATTTCCATGCTTACCGCATATCTCATGCTAATGCATAATTATATGTCAACGATTTTTTTCGAGAGATTATCATAGGCTTTCGGAAGCAGCCATAACAACCTGTTACTCAAAATATACCGGTACTATTGTTGTTACGCAATGGAACACAGGGAAAGGGAGACGCACAATAAATATAATCAAATAAATATAATCAAAAAATTGATAAATAATAAGATATAGGATAAATAATAGAATAATAGAATAGAATAATATAAATAATAGAATAATATAATAGAATAACAGAAATAAGATAAATAATAGAATAAATATAATCAAAAAATAGATAATTAATACACTGAGAAAAATGGTTTGATTGTACCAACAAGACGTATATGATTGAAAGCATTTTGATTAAATCAAACAAGAATTTCTAGTTATCATGATAAGACTTGATTTTTTATAACTAGAAGGTTTAATAGATTTTACTATAAGGATTTGATTAGTATTTTCTGGTTGGATGATATATAAAATTTCTTGTTACATTAACTTCTTTGCTTGCTGCTAGGCGATTCTTAACTTAACTCATATTCAATATTTGCCATGAAATGTATATAAAGAACTAGTATTAACATTAATCTAAAGTATAAAAGTTTTTTTAATCTAAAGTATAAAGTTTTTTTCTCTTACGAGCAATATTGCCAGAAATAGGACGCTAGCTCTCTGATTGGGTGTGTTTGAGCTGCATCCTCTTCTTGCATCAATGTTTATTAGTTTAATTTCTAACAAACTGAATTTAAAATAATTTATTCAATAATTTGGAATGAATTTATCCAACAATCTTGTTGAAATTCAAAATATTAAACAGACTTTGAGATTAGATGGAAAAAATTTTAGACGACTTGGTGAGTTTTATATTAACAAGAAAATTTGGTAAATTTAACAGGAAGAAATTAATCAGATTCATCTGGTAATTCCTACAAAAATTCTGGTTCGTCCATTTTCCAACACACATACTGGTTGAATCTACCAGAATTCTAATTAATGCAACCAGATTTTTTTCTCAATGTAGATATTATAAAAAAAATAGATAATTAATAGAAAATAAATGTGAAACTCTTAGGAGTTGAATAAATTTGACGCGTGAAATATATTGACATGTGGACAACTGATGAATTTTTCAAGCCTCTAGCGATGTATGCGAACATGTTATCGTACACATTTGTTATCGCTCGTGATACGCCGTTATTTTCCACGTGATTATATGCACTATTCCAGCGTGAGCGAGCAAAACTGGCGAGAGAATTGCCGGTGTGTTCAACGCGTTAAATATAACTTCCGCACCAAGTGACGCGCCGCTGCGTTCGCGATTCATTAGAGGCCCGACGACGTCGACCTCTGGCACATACGCGGAATGAATGAAAATTTGATTCGTCCAATTATAATACTGTCCGGCACAATAATGTCTCTCGCTCGTGTAAATAAATGGCGGCGACCTCGCCAACCTTGCAATTGGACACGGGCGCGATTACGTAATCGAGTTATAAGTACCCAATTTTCCGAATTGATTGCCAAGGACACCCGATAAAATTATCTCGAAGCGCGCGTTGGACCCGGCCCGAATGAATAAATTTCTATCGGCTCTCCCTTCAAGATCCACGCCTGTTCAAATTTCTAAAGAATCGCGCCCTTGAAGCCTCGTTTGGAAAAATGGTAAAACGATAAAAAAAATGTATTTAAGGAAAAAAAGAAGAAGAGGAGCAAGAGAGAAAAATACTCGCTTGTAAGCTTAAAATAGATAAGTGCGCATTGTATGCAAATATCCAGTGCGAAATAGTTTGCAACAACTCCTCGAGAAAGCATTATTGCTACATCAGCATCGAAAGCGTAACAACAATATATATAATCCAACTATGCAGTTGAGATTTAATAACAAACTGCAGTTTATCGATACACTTATCAATACATTGCAGCAATATTTGTCGACGTATCTATTTTTTTTCTGCGTGCAATTTTATATCGTTAACGCGAATCCGCATATAATGATTGCATTTTTTTCTCACTACGATTCATAGTTGATGGAAAATTTAAATATATATTTATCTCTTTTTTTATATAGCAAAGTTATGGGGAAAAAGACTCGTCAAAGGAAAGTGTGGCGTGCTTTAATTTGCAGAAATTGAATCTCTCATAGAAGATCGCTTATCATGTTGCTAAAGCGTGTTTCGACATATAATATTAAATAACCTTCACATGATTAGATTGCGATCGCTTTCCGAGGCACGATGTCCTCTCTCCCTCTTCCCCATGTTTAAAAAAAAAACACGCAAGCAAAATGTCACAATAAAATTATTACACGCGAGCGATGCGTGAAAGTCAAACTATAAATACAAAAGCTTTCTCGACGATTACTGTAATGAAAAGATTAATAAATAAATCAGCACACAGTATATGAAACACTGATTCTGCACAGTTGTGTGTGAATATATTTTATTTACGATTTTAAGCAAAGCACTCATTTATCATGTATGTAAAAATATAATATTTGTAATATTTGTAATTTTTTTCAAGAGTTAAAAATATCAAGCTCTATCAAAATTAATCCGATTAAATAAACTGCAGCAAATGCTAAATTTTATTTCATAAAAATTTCATTGTAATGTAATACTAGCTTTGCTCCCTCAACTTACCCGCAAATATGTGCTTTTGTAATTAAACCGATTTATTGTAGCAACTGTTATTTTGTCATTGAAGTAAAATTAGATCGAATCAACAACATGCCAACGTTAATATATTGCTTCAAAACACGACGAGAAAATCCGACTAGACATTATTATCGATTTGAGTGCCCGTAATACATTGAAATGGATCAAATCGTTCTGCAATGTATTCCACGATCATATAATTTAATAACTTATTGCGGTGATATTTAATATTTGCCCTTTTGATGTGCCAACCTGTACTAATCTGTATTTTATAGTATTTTTTTATCTCTCGTCTCGCCGATTGTCATTACGATAATCTCGACAAAAAAATCGGGTCATGATAAAAGAATTCACAGACTATATGAGACTATAAATTACAATGACCCTAGACATCGCAAACATATCAGATGTCGGATGTAGATATAACCCGTCTACCGCTTTCAATGATCGCTTTTTCATCACGAAATACTTAATATCCCAAACAATTTTCGTTTATGAAAAATTGTCGCATTTGATTAAAATTAAAAATTAAATAATCGTCTTAATTTTAATCAAATGCGACAATTTTTCATAAACGAAAGTTGTTTGGGATATTAAGTATTTCGTGATGAAAAATTTGAGCGATCATTGTCTTGAGTATTTCGTGATGAAAAATTTGAGCGATCATTGTCTTGATTAAAGTGACAAGAATGAAAATGATTAATATATTAAAATTAAGACAAAATGATTAAATTATAATAATATTAAAATTAAGACGATTAAAGTGACAAGACAATGATTAATATATTAAAATTGGCTGCTTTAAAGTTCAATGAATGAATAATGTTAGCTTAATCCGATAACTAGAACCACCTGTTCAATTGTGTATCAAACACTACAACACCGTTGGAATGGCAATATGTATATCTATATTGTAATGAAGAGACTAATGATTTATTCATAGCGACAACTCAACTTCGCGCAAGAACGTGACGCATCTCCATCATCCATTCGTGTCTTCGGTTATCGTCTCGAGAACAAAGCATAAGCAGCGTAAGTAAAGCATTCGTAAAGTCGCGCGACATTTCATCTCGATCTGCGTCGCAAATTGCGACGAAGTCTAAAAAAAAAATTCAGAGCAGTCTAAAAAAAATTCCAGACCAGCAATTCCGATAACTCGCGCACGCGGATAGTATCGTTTTTTCGCGATAAATGCTATTTGAAAGAGTATACATGTCGTATATTTTCCCGTTACATTTTTTCTCTCGTCGACCAATCAACGTTTTTCTACCAGGAAATTTGAATCGCGTCGCCGTAAGCTATCCAAAATATTGATTCAAAACATATGAGCGCGCGTGCGGAGCACGTCTCTCCGATTCGCCGCGAATTTTCATCGCGAAAGAAAAGCAACGATTCGTTTAAACCAAGAGACGGGATAACGAGCTACGAGAGATTAGAGATATCGCTTTCGGGATGCCTAACCGCGGTAGATTCCCGTCACGTGGGACAGACCGTCTAACGATATTTCAAAGTCGTCTCGGTTGATGAATGATGTTAGCCTGTCGCTGTAGTGAATTAAAGCTACTACGGGCTACCTTAGGAGCTAAGCTAAATCTAAAAGAGCAGAAAATGAAGATTGCGCAAGCGGAAAATGTGAATCCCGTCAAGACAGCCCGATCCTCTGTCGTGTTACGTTCACGAGACTATTCGAACAAGGCGAAAGAATATACGCTGTAATAACGAAACATCCTACAAATCACAGATTACAAATAAAATCAGGCGTCTTCCGTTTTTCCGAACTCGTCGTTTCGATCCACGTCTCGATTCTCGGTGCGTTTACGCGAGACGAGGCGATCCGAGCGATTGAATATTAAGCAGGTGCAGTCTCTAGGCTACTTCTCGGCGAAGTTAGCCCAAGGGATTTCCTCCGAACTAGAAAACGAGGCTGAGGAGAGAACGCGAGGGCCGAGATGTCGGTCGCGGGGGAGGGAAAGCAGCTTGGGGAAGGAGATGGAACGCTTGAGAGACGTTTGAGATCGCGGCCGAGAAGAGTGCAGCAGTGAAACGATGGGAAACAGGACAGGGAGGAATCCGGGGGGAGGAAAGGACGAAGACAGAGAGAGAGAGAGAGAGAGAGAGAGAGAGCAGACAGACAGAGAGGAGGAGGAAGGGAGAGAGATATGGTTGGATGGGACGCCAACGGCGATTTCAATAATTAATGTCACGGGAATTGCACCGCGGTGGTGGTGACGATGGCGGCGGAGTTACTGCCGCAAGCCTGAAATTCTCCACGTCGTGGTGGTCGTCGCGACGCGTCTCTCTCTCTCCCTCTCTTTCCCCCCTCTCTCTTTCTCTCTCTCTCTCTCGATCTCTATCTCTATCTATCTATCTCGTTCATCAAGATAATTATTACCGGATTATCCGGTGGATGAGTCTATAAAGAGCCAGAGATCGGCTTTCTTCTAAACACGAGCTCGACATTGTTATTGGTACAAATAAATCAGTATTAATTTTTTCGCCCTTTGCTATTGACACAAATAAATCAGTATTAATTTTTTCGCCCTCGTTTTAGCATCACTAGACTGGAACAAAGGTTAATATATATTTGATTTATTACTAGACTTATATGCACTGCTAGATTAGTGTGAAAAATTGTCGCAAAGTGCTACGTCAAGTTTATATGATTTACAAGAGTGAGAAAGATTAACGAGATGATAATTTTATTGAATATGAAGCAGCGATTAAACTACGAATGTCGAAATCGTATTTGTCACTCTATTTGGCTGGCATCTATCAGTTAAATAATATCTTTATTACATCTACGACTCTCTTCGCGGAAGAATAATCACCATTGAATAATCCTCGTAATCATTCATTCTAGCGATAAATTCGAAACACATCTCAAGGAGAATGGAAATAGCACAAATTTTATGCACACACGTTTCTCTATATCCATCGGAAACATTTTCACTCTTCGTTAACCGATTCCTGGCCACCGACGAAGGCGCTTCTTCCCTTTGGGAGCGAAATAACTGCCGCAAAACGTTCGAAAATAGACGCCGTTCTCCCTCCGGCACGTTCGTGAAATTCAGAAGAGCCGCTTCGGTTTCTCATCGATGTTACCGGCGTGTCGTACCGCATCGGTTGGCAAAACGAGCGACGTGCAACGCGGCGCGATAGACGACGACGACGGCGGTTCAACCGAGAGATGCCAGTGCAAAGCTGGTTGGTTTCCATGGAAACCAATCAACCTCCTCATCTCGTCACCCTCACTCATTCTACTCGGCGTATCGCGGACGGCGGAAGCGGCAGGATGAGGAAGCACAGAGAGGAAGAGAGAGAGAGAGAGAGAGAACGAATGGAGAATAATGGCGAGGAAGCGAGGAGGAAGACGGACAAACGCGAAAGGCGAAGAGAATTTTGCGGATGACGAGAGCGAAGAGAAAAGATGAAGGAGCGAAGGAGATGATGCAGCTGGATGAAAATGAGCAACAGAGAAAAAAAAAATATTAAGATAAAAAGAAGATTGCAAGATACAAGGCAAGATCTTTGAAGGAATTAAGAGAGCGAATCGAGAACATGAGGGTTTATCTGATACATCGAGGGTTCATTGCAAGATCATCTTCAATACCTGCACGCATCTGAGAGTCGGGAAACTAAACTCTTCACTGGGTCAATTACGGACATCGAACTAACGACATTGATTGATATCTATTCCTGAATTTCAAGTTAACTTTGCGAGACTCGTAATCCATTGTAATCCATTTGCCGAGGAAACGGTCATCATTCACAAACGTATGTTTTATCGTATATTATTTTCGGAATTTGCGCGGCTTCGCCGATAGATTGCTTTCAATAAGTTTTTTGGGATGATCGTTTAACTTCATTAATATTGAAAGTTTC
Organism: Camponotus fellah; assembly: GCA_030586385.1. Classification (NCBI taxonomy): domain Eukaryota; kingdom Metazoa; phylum Arthropoda; class Insecta; order Hymenoptera; family Formicidae; genus Camponotus; species Camponotus fellah. Next base: position 1,999,035 of record JAPIVC010000450.1, on the reverse strand, counting down.
ATACAAAATTTCTTATGTTATACACATATCATGATTTCTAAAACATAAACCTAATAATTTATATAATAGAGAATGTAAATTGTGCTAACAAATTCAAGATTATAAATTTAACTAGTATATTGTTTTTATTTTGCGTTCTTAATTTTTATGATGTAACTTGCAATAAACGGCATTCCTCTCAAGATAAATAAAATATCCTCCCTTGTAATATTTTTCTCATAATTTAGATAAGAAATTTATTTTATTTCTTTCTTTTGAACTCAGCATATGATACAAAATTCAGATTCTTAAATATTTCAGGAATGTTCGATACTGGTAACTTTATTAAATCCCTAAAAACTTACTTTAAAAAAAAGGAAAAAGGGCGCTAAGTTCATACACTAATTGTATTATCTACCAAAAAATAGTGATAAAAAATTGCGCCAACTAAAGAAAAAAATTTGTACAAGATAAATAGAAGTATAAAGAAGAAAACTTGTACAAGTTAAATAGAAAGATTTTAATTGAAAACACAAAATAGTTGCTTTAATTTTGAAAAATAATAATATTAAAAAATTGAAAATTAATACAAAACAAAAAATTTTAATTAAAAAAACTTGGCGCCAATTTTATTAGTATATTGTTCAGCTTAAAAGTGTAAATTTCCAAGTATAAATCGATATAAATTAATTAAAGAAACTAAGTAATTAAATTTAAATGTTAGATTAATAATTAGAATTTGTTCCAATTTTTTAAAATATATATATTTAACTGGAATTTTATTGGCAGCGCCAAGTTTTTTTAATTAAAATTTCATCGTTCAAAGTATAGAACATTGCGAGGACTCCCTACAGAAAGGAAAATCCACGCGTGACGACTGCCGAGTTGTTTGATCGTTAGGGTGAATAAGGGATGAACGATTCGACATGGTCGTTTATCGCTCATTCACCCCGGGTGGTGTCATATGTGGCCCGGAGTTCGTCAAAGGTCGTGTCAGTCACGCGATCGCGCCTTCGCTCATTAACACCGATGTTCTCGTAGGAAGCGGCGTAGCTACGAGTTTAACCCGCGTGGGCAACACGTGCGCAGACAGGTAGGCGAGATCAGGACGTGGGCGTGGGCGGTATCACACGCATGTCGGGATCCCGGCGTTTAACGCGCTTCCCTCCTCTCTTAATCAGCTCGACGACGACCTCGACTCCATCGCCTCCTTCGCGCGTTAATCAGGGCGCTTCGCGAAATTAACTTCGCTTCGCTACTGCCTCCTTATTTATTAAGGGACACGTCGGAATTTTTAACAAGACTCTCGAATATGACTACGGGAAATTGTCCTTTGGGAATCTCCCTTCGAGAGTCTCCACGCGAATTAGTTTCAAGATACAAATTGTGTCTGATAATAATGCCAAGAGAATTCTACCCACATCTAATCTTTAAATAAATTCTAGATTTAAATGATTCCTGATGATAAGTGAAAGAAATCTTGCTGAAGGAAAATTAAATTAATTTAAGAACCTGTCAAAATTAATCACGTTTGTATTTAATTCTGCATATGATAAAAGAAATGAATTGTGAACATTTTCTCTCATCGTCGAGATACTTGGATCTAATATTGCGCAATCTGTATTGTATTGCGTAATGTTAATATTGTTCATCGAGCAAGCTCACAGATCACGATATTACAACGGGTATTATGTGCCGACGATGTTACACGTGTGCGCCTGCGTGGCTCAATAATGTCGCGCGGTCCTCATTAATTTGCTCAATGAAGCATCAAGGTACAGACTGGGTCAAAACTTATCGCGCCTACAACAAGCTGAAATGCGAAAGTTCAAACGCGAGGTAGATTTATCACCGAAATAAGATCGACAATTTTTTCTTCAGAATCTCTTCTCATATGTTTTCGGAAAATTGATATAAAATTTCTTTTTAAATCAAAATTCGTTTTTTATGTAATTTATCAACATTTGATAACAAAGAATCGAAAAAATCACGAATCGACATTATTATTTCCGATCGTTCTTCAAGTGTACTTTGCATCGAATCGATTCTGGAAAACGTGATATTATTCGAACGTAAACCGTGTCCTCTCTGATCCAGAAGAAATTCGCGCGAATGGATTCTTCGGCGAATCCTGTTGCAGCTCGCGGATCTTCCATTAAATCTCGTTAACGGGAAACTGTCGACCTTCGTGATTCCAGAGAGAAATAAACTGATACGTCGTAACTGCACTACGATATATAGAATGCCATTCCACGAAATTCTGATAAAGAAGAAACGTGAATGTTTGTCATCATCTATTTCTACCGCTTGTATCTATTTCAATAATTTCTATCTTTTTCCAACTAAATTACAGTTATGAGAAATATATTTAATTCAATCGCGAATTATTGTTGCATCATAAAGCAATTTGCATAATCGTAATAGTGTATGCATAATTACCGAGTTAATTATAATATCGTTATCTATGTAAAAAAAATTTCATCTATTTTCTCCCAACTTTCTTACAGAGATTTAACGGTTACATATCCGATTTAAACTTAAAATAAAAATTATAATTTTTATTAATCGACTTTTTAATTTGATTTATCAATTTGATTTATTATTATCAATTTCTCTATTAATTGTTATTGCATCATTAGTATATCTGTTATCAATATTTCATAAGAATTTCCATTATTATTACTATTACCATTATTATGATTTCTACTACATCTTACTTTACATTATTAATACATAGCCTACTTTAATTTATTATTTTTTAATTTAGAGAAGAAAAGAGTGCAAAAAAATTTGAGGAGAGAAAATGTCTATCCATTATCTTCATGCATGTTGTACATGCGTCGTATTTTCGTTTGTATTAACTCGCGGTTTCTTTGACAAGCTTAAACGAATTAGGTGATTTTCGCAGAATGCAACTGTGTAAAGGGTGCGAAATAGGCTTATCGCGGGGACTAGTTCAAATTTACTCAACGAGAACCAAATTCGTCCCGCCCAACTCCCGATTGTTGGCGAGGGATGGTTGTAACCTCGATAATAGCCGTTGTAAAGTGGTCACTATTCGAGCATCGGGCAGAAAACGGCGAGAGAAAGGAGAGAGAGCGGGAGGGAAGTAATTAATTCATGAAACACAGTCCTTCTAGCATTCGTTTAAAACATTGATAAATCTACAGATTTTTCAGATCGGATATGTAATCGTTAAGTAAAATAGAATTATAAAACTTTGCAAAGAGCAATTTTGTGAAATTACTTGCGCGAACATCGATTCCGCTAATCAATTTGAGCAAACATATTTATTATTCATTGTAATGAATGGAGCTCTCTTGATGAAATTTATAATTAATTCGTGCATAAACAGGTTGCTCATTTAACAGAAGATCATTGAAGATATATCGTAAACGATATTAATAAATACAAAATTTGTTAATCAATTTTTAATAATATATGTCTCTTGGATTTTCATATGTTAAAAAAAACGTTAAATTTAACGAACAATAGTAATTGTTGAAAAGCTTCCTGGTCGTCGATTTTCGCAAAAAGATGTCAAATATTTAAACGCTCGTTACACGAATATTACGCTTTCGAGTTTTCGCGGTTGCATTTTTATCGCGAAATAATCGTTAATGCCTTTTTTCCGAGGAAAAATTCAACGCCAATGCCAACGATAGTCTATGCAAATCGTTTCTTACAAGCCACGAAATTGTTTATGTTTATATTAAGATGTGTCGATACTTTACTTGCGAAAAATATGGATGTTACAAAAAAACCGATAACGAGATTAAGCCACGGATTGAGAATTGCTTCGTGCAAATAATCTGTGTATTCGCGATAAATGAGTCGCGGTAGGATCGCGCACGAGCGAATAAATAACATGTATTTCGAGCGCTTAAACGGCTGAATGAACGAATGGCAGAGGTCACGGATGGTTGATTCATGAAATCGCACCCGCAAAATCGACGATCGAGATTTTGCATGGAATCCACAGGTTTTATGTTCGACAACGCGTTGGTCGCTTTTCGCCGCGAATGTTTCTCTCGCTTCGTGTTTTTTTTTTTTACATGTTAACGAATATATATGTATAACTATCGATCCGTGAACTTTATATCGATACCGCACGCGCGAGTTACAGATGCGCTGATTAATATTCTTTCGACCATACGTATGATTCTAAAATATCGTTTCCAGCAATATTCGTGGCCATTTAAATCGCCGAATATGGCGGACAGTCACGAAAAATTATATCTCCCGGTGATGGTTATATTGTGCATTCTGACACAATGTGTTTTATCGCGAAATATTTGCGGTAAATATCGAAATGCCGACTTGAAAGTTAGCAGCGACATTAAAAAAACAGCTTGTAAAAATGTACAACAAACCTAACGAGGACTTTATATTCTACTTTTAAAAAACACGTATATATATGTATATAATCGTTAAATAATTCTTTAAGAGAGATAATTCTTAAGAGAGCTTATGTAAAAACAGATGATCCAAAAAATGCACACTTATATACAGAGTGTCCCAGTTCTCTTCCGTCATTATTCAAAGACAGATTCCTGGAATCATCTGAAGACGATTTTTCCTCAACGAAAAAGTCGAGGCATTAATAATTTTCGAATTATAAGTGATTGGAAATAAGGGGTTTTGATAAACTAAGCTTTGTAGAAATAAAATATTAACAAAACCACATTCTTTGATTAATTTTAAACAGAATTTACTTTAGTTGAGTTTTAATTTAAGACTTAATTGCAAAGATATATGATGACAAAAATCGGGAACATGCAAAAAATGATGGCCTTCATTGACATTTTCGCTGAGGAAAAATCTTCAAATGATCCCAGGAATCTGTCTTTGAAAGATGACGGAAGATAACTGGGACACTCTGTGTATATGCAAATATCTTATTGCATCATATGTATTTGTACTGCATAAAAACTATAAATTGTTTGCCAATTATTTTGCGAAAAATAAGTTTCTTACGCAATGTCGCAATTAAATCACGATCGCACTCTCAAACATACATATTTCATCTGAAGACACAATATAGAATATAGAAAGGAATAATGAAAATTTTAGGTACTCACGAGGCTTTGCAGGTTCTGGTGGAGTCACTTCTGTCAACTGCAAAAGATAAAAATATGTTGAAAATTAAACAACGGTTACGAATCAAATCTTAAAATTAATTTTAATTGTAGAAATTAATATCTGCAATTGCATAATATACTGCCATTAGGAAAAAACTGAATCAAAAGTAATTCGAATCGTTTTCCTTTCTTCAAACTCCAACATTCCTAGAAAGTAACATGTCAATGCGAGACATCTTATGTATATATTTAAATAATAATTATATTGGCTTTTGAAAAATGACATAAGGCAAACGATTCGCGCATTGTTTATATAAAAGGTTTCCAAATAACGCAAATAAGTATTTAACGTCGGTCAAACTGCAAAAATGGCGAAAAGAGAAAGTTCGCGAAAGCAGCGGGAAATTAAACGGATCTAGGAAAATTTGTAAAGGAAACCGCGAAAGTGTACTTTGTCTCTCCCAGCTTCCGCATCGAGTAATTTACAGCGCGTCGCTGCGTCTCCCTTGATACCGCGGACCCTTCTCCCAGGCATAATAGAAATTTATCGCGCGGTTTGGCGGCCCTTTACGTACATTCTTGTAATCGCGAATGAAATAATATATCAGTCTCGGCGGCATTCCCGTGAAACTTCACGCGAAATAATCAACTTGCATCATATAATTAAATGCTTTCCGAGTACCGAGTAAATAAATACCGTAATAAACTCAGATTAACAAATAACGTTAAGCAAATTATTAAATTCTTAAGTTTTACAAACATACATACATATATACATACATTTGTCAATTTAAATAATAATAATAATAATAATAATAATAATAATAATAATAATAATAATAATAATATTAATTATTATTATAGTATAATAATAATAATAATTTTATATATATATATATATATATATATATATATATATATACAAGGTGTCCCACAATTACCGCTCCATATTTTAAAGATAGATTCTCTGGCCAATTTAAAAACGATTTTTCCTCAGCGAAAATGTCGAAGAAGGTCATTATTTTTTGCATATTCCCAATTTTTGTCATGATGTATCTTTCTAACTAAACCTTAAATTAAAATTCTATTAAAGTAAACTTTACCTAAAATTAACTAAAGAATGTGACTTTATTAATATTTTATTCCCATAAGGCTTAGTTTGCGAAAAACCCTTTATTTTCATTCAATCATTTATAACTCGAAAACTATTAGTGCCTCGACATTTTCGCTGAGGAAAAATCGTTTTGAAATTGAAGAGAATCTACCTTTAAAATATTAAGCGATAGTTGCGGGACAATATATATATATATATTTATTATTATTATAATATAATATAATAATAATAATAATAATAATTATTATTATTATTATTATAATATAATAATAATATAATAATATAATAATAATTATTATATTACTATCTACTATAATAATAATTATTACACTACTATAATAATAATTATTATATTACTATCAATTGTAATAAAAGAATTAAAATGGAAGAAGAAATAACAGAAATAAAAGATTAATTTCATTTCATATGTATGACGTGAACACTAGGATTATAATACGCATATACCTGTTAAAACGGTGATTACGTCGTCTACAAAATGCGAGTATTATATCGCGTAACGATTCCTTTCATCTGCGAAAGAGCGAAATCGACCGCGGACGGATTCCACGTGCTGCACAATTTGGCGAATGGTGGTTCGCGCTATATTTCTCATTCCGGTAAGTCCGCGAGTAATTCTCGCGACGTTTGAGCGGAGAAAATGCCGGCAGCGATTTTGCATTCGCCCGTTATTACAATTTATTCGCGCGTGCGCGCAAAAGGGATCCCGGCCGGAAAGGTATATATACGACGGTCCGAATTAATCCACTTTTACGAGGCCGATTTTGCCTCGTCTCTCTCTCCTTCTTCCTCTTTTCCCCTTCTTTTCTTCCTTTTTTTTACAGCGCGCACTTTTTTTCCCCAGCTCTTTGCCGCCGATTCTCTCCGCAGTTTCGTCGACGGGACGGTAAAAACAGGAAACGAATTTATAATACGCAATGCAGTCTCTCCTGCAGCGGTGTATCAGGTTGCAAATATTACGCAAAGTTCTCCCAGACGTTGTAAATCAGTTTGCGACGTTATAAAACGGCGATAAGTTAAGGTTTTACGAGATCAAAGTTTCATAAAAATTGTCAGAAATCAATATTAATAAGTAATGCGCATAAATTAGTTAACTTGCTTGCAAACCGGCAAATTTTTATCCGATTATTTACTCGATTACTTTCCGATAAATCGTGAAATATTTCTCTCTCTTCTTGCTTCTTTAATTTTTTTTTTCCCTTTCGGTTCACGTTATTTAATATTTAATTATACATTTTTACTGTTCTTTGTAAATTTATATTTTATTATCTGTTATATATATAAATCCCTTTATCGCGTGATTTTAAATATTATTGCAAGTGCAAAAGCTATAATAAAAGCTTCAATCAAATCTACATAAAATCCAATAAATCTAATTATTATATAATGCTGTGCATTTAATATAATGTGTAATCTTGTGTTCAAACTAAACTAAAAAAAATGTCGACAGAAAAAGAGAGAGAGAGAGAATTCCGCCTCTTCATTTTCCGTTAAAAATAGATCGCGTTATTTATTTTATACAGACATTTGCTTCATTATACTATAAAATACGTAGACACATTTTCATATCGGAGAAAGTAAGGATACTGTCACGACTTGTCAGAGAGCGATAGGGAACAAGTTTGAAAAGGGAAGCGTGCGTGGACAGACGGATTAGTTTCGTCCGCAGTTTTATTTACATAATAACACTGTGTTTCGGAGTTTTTACACGTTAGATGAACATTAGCGTAAAACGACATCGTTGTAAAGAAGAACGTACCCCGAATTAAACCGATGTTCTTACGAGGCTCACCTCTTTCCTTCTCTTTTCTCCTTCCTCTCTTTCTCTCTCTCTCTTTCGCAACGTCAACCCTGCTCCAACCTCGTCCCACCCTACTGTCGGCGCGTTATGGCCGCTGCAGCTTTTGAGAGCAGCAAACGTTTGATACCTTGCCAAGTAGCACGGGACCTAGCTCGAATTAATGCGATCCGAGACATTTCCCATCCGGCCGACATTATTGCTCCAGAATTATTCCGCCCGTAGATATCAATGTTCCGCTTGTCGAAACCATGTTTCAATAACAGTAACCCGGGTGTTTATTCCGATTAATTAAACGCTCAATTAGACGATTAGTTAAGCATGCCATAAATATCGGGACCGTCAATTTCAATTGGCATAAGATAGCGATCGCGTATTATCATGTACATATTTATACTAAATATCAATTACAAGTAAGATAAATGTATCGATAAGTCGTAAAATGTAACGCACTTGTTTTTTTTTTTAGACAATCACTAATTAATATATTTGTAGATTGCTCGTATTTGCGTTATCGCAGATCTTTGCGTTATCGTTGCGATTTAGTTCAGAGATTAGCATTCGCGGCGACTAAAATGCTAATTTCTGCAAATAAGATATTACGCGAAACTTGCCTCGCTTCGTATCACCTACGACACAACCGGCGGTCCTTATATGTACACATGTGCACACACATGCCAACAACCGCGGTGCTTGACATCGTGCCAAGTGGCACGAACGACCGAAATGTTGCCGCGATCGATATCACGCTTTTGAATTATCACGTTCGCGAGAGACACGCACCAACTTAATCTCATATGTTTCTAATTCGTTCGCCACGAAAATAATATGCGTGCTTTCGATAACGGAATTAATCTATGCCATTCTGATTCAAATATCTCTCATTTTCAATTATCAGCACACTTACCGACTATAATTATCAATTGTTATCGTCGAGAATCTACAGTCGAGAAACTACAATGTTTAATAAGTTTTAATTTTTCTTTGCGCCATACAAAAAATTTGTTTCGCTTATTTTCGATTTAAAATGAAAAATTTATTTATACTTTATAATTTTTGTGCTGTTTTAACTCTTGTTTTTACTCTTGCTTTTCATTATAATTTTCAAATAAAAAATTATAAGAAATATAGCCGGCATTGGGAATAAAAATTTCTTTCAGATCAAGTTGTGAAGGTATCCTCTTTCATAAAATAACTCGTAATTGGCAACGGAAGGATTAAGGGCATCCTCTTAGCAACCGTAAACATCAAAGCACTTTAACCGGAGTAATGATTACTCTCGATTCCCGTTTGCCATTTTGATCGGCGAGTGGGTGGATCAATCGATTCTTACCTTTGCTAGATGGGGGTTGAAGGTGAACTTGGATTCGAGCTCCTTTCGCGGTGTCTGGGCGATCGCCGTCAATGGTGTGGGCACAGTCATTTCCTGAAATGGCAAAATAAAGTATGAGTCATATGAAAATTCCTGAGATAATCCTAATTTTCTCGTTTGTGCATATTAATGAATTAATCCGTTGGAAGAATTTTAGAGATCTCGCAATATTAATTTTTTTACGATATTTTATATTTCCGGAGAAATATATTCTCTGGATAATTTGTAAAGAAATTATAGTCTTTCTCATTTTTTAGCAATATTTAAATTATTACACACGATATTTAAATTTATCAAAATAATATAAAAATTTTTATTTAAAAGCCTTTATTAGCATCTTTAAAAATATCCTAAAATTAAGCGACAAAAAAAAGAGTGACAATATGTTGGTTACATGGTTACATGGTGGCAATTAACGTGCAAATATTGAGAGAAGATCTCGAGTAAGACCCACGAGGTCGAATGACGAATCAATCCCTTTGCTCATCGCTCGAGTGACGACAAGAGAAAGAAGCGATCGCGATTCTCGACACAACAACACGTTTGCGTAATAGCCAGCGCGCAACTGGGGCACGATTACGTCAATGTCCACGAAGTTACGTCGGACGGATTTCACACGACTGTTAAGTGTTCTACACGCGCAACCGCTCCTATTAACGTACACACACACGCGCATTGAAGCAGACGACTTTTGCAGACGACTTTTCTAAAATTAAATTCCGTAAACGCGAGCTCCTATTTCCCGTTTAATTTCAATTAAATTTTACTGAAATACAATTTACTGAATTCCGATCAAAATATTTAATGGGAAAGATAAATAAATAAATCCAATATCATTCTTTTTTTTAAAAATGAACATCAAGAATTCATAGATGTAGCAGTAATATTTCTCGATATTTTCATATTTTAATTAATAAATAAAATCAACATATATTTCCGAACAAAATTGTTTATCTTTTTAAAAATAAAACCCGATAGAAAATTGAATATTTTGAAAGACAACTTGGTATGCCTTTGACATATACACACACGTGTCTCCCACACATGACGCATACATGCGTGCAGGTGCGTGACAGTGCAAATGCCGTCGGCGCAAAGTCGCAAACTGTCACACAATGTGTCGCCTCTCCCGACGCATCGAACGAGACGCATTTTCCACGGACGAGCGTCGTCGCGGCGCATAGGCCGATTCATTGACCCACCGAGGAGACACCCGTCGACGAGAAAACAAAGAGCCGACGAGACAAAAGCCCTCGCGCGGCTCGCGAAGTGCTTACGTTCTTACGTGTGATCGGTGCGTACTCGACATTCGCGGGAAATAAAATTCTAAAAGTCGGAAAGAGAAAATCTGAAGAGAGTTAAAATAAAACTAAAAATCATTTTATTTAAAAAAAACAAAACGCGATACAAATTAAATCAAACACGTTTAAGGATGTTTTGTATGTACAATCTTACCAAAAAGTAGCGGAAAATCAATATTGACGAATATACTTTTGATGTATTTTGAGTAAGAAATTGTGTGGAATATTATAATTTGATCTACAGTGCAGAGATGTATTTTTTAATATTTATTACGTTTTTACTGAAATATTCTGAATTTCGTTAATCGAAATGATTAACTTTTGGCAGAGAATTTTGCCTTGTGATAGATACATGGCTAACTTCGTTGAATTATATTTAATATCTTTTTAACCAGTTAGCACTTGTATAATATTATTTGACTAAATATTTCCTCTGTATTTAAACTTTTGCAAATTTTAAACAAATTTTGAATATTATTTCCACGTTTTTTGTCATTTGAATCGACGTGGTTATACGTTTCTCATAAGAACACATGTTAATTCGGTGCAAATTAAAATCCTTATAACTTGTGAACGCTTTAGTGAATCGATTTAAAAATTGCACTGAAGATTCTAAACTATGTAAGGACATTCTGTTCAATTTTCATTAAATTCTTAATATTTTGAAAATAGGTACGTCCTTAATAAACGTGAAATTGAATTTTCCTTAGTAAATATCGGGGAGAGTCATTCTTCCCTATTAAAATATTATAAAATTTTCGTGACAATAAACGTTAAATACTAAACAATAAGATTCAAAGTACAATCTATTTACGTTTTAAAAGTTTAATTCGTGGAAAACGAATGTAACTGGGAAATTTAATGCTTCAATTTCTATGCAGCCGTACACTCGTTTTTATCTCCTTTCTTCCTCATATAATACACGGAGTGAGTTTGTGGCGCTTTAAACTTGATCGTACTATTACAGATAAAAACATATATTCCTTCAACTTTGTTTTTTAGTTTGACGCTCAAACGCTCGGATTTCTTGCAACTATTTACCTGTAATTTAATGCCGCGGTCAATTTAATGCTCGGCTGCTTGCGGCGTAAAGATCCGGTCGCATCATAAATATTTTGTTTCGGATTGTAGGAAAACGTGGCACGCATAATATCAATAATGTCGCATTCAAGAGAACGTATTGTTCTAGAAGGAAATTGCACTGTAATTTCGTCAAATGCGCGGTATCATATTAGTGCGACAGCCTGTACGGAATACTAACGACGACATCTGCGACATCCGCGAGACGGAAACAAACGTTTCATGCTCTGGATACGTATCCTCCTGTCAGTCCCGGGTATAAAATATCAAATTACTCGATAAAACTATGGACGCGAGCAACAAGTATCATCGACAATGGCAAAATTAACGCGCGCATCCAATAAGAGCCAGTAAGGTTGTAATTAAAAACAGAGAATAATCTATCTCGGAAATCTTTCCGTTTGCAATTTTCTTCTCAAAGCAAGAATTTAACAAAACGCGTCTCTTATTACGAAGTCGATTAATAAAATTTAAATAATCGCGATCAAGAATGTATCGTACATTTTCCGTGTGTTATTTTGCAAAAAATTCTCCTTCCTCCTCCTCAGAAAAAAAAAAAAGAAATGCCAAACTACAGGTATTGTACGCATAATTATTCGATGTTTGCTATGCACCTCCCGTATATTATTCTCTCTCTACGTAAACTTTATCTCTCTTTCGCTCTCGCTATTATTACATACAAAACCGATACTCAATTATCGACAGGCGATGGTCGCGCGCGTAGAGTATCGTCCAGAAAGTGAGTAATCGCCAACTCCCCGGAGTGCAATTTAATTTCGACTGCAGATCCATTGGTCCGTGAAACTTGTTACTGCGATGGAAACGCGACGCCGACGTGCCGATAAAAGTCGACGGCTCGCAGGAAACGGACGAGGGAAGGGAAACCCGAGCGAATATTGGCGTGGCGAATGTTCTGCGAGAACTATACTCGGAGATCTTGGAAAGATGATTTCGTGCGAGAGAAAAAAATTCTTTTCCTTCTCCTACTTTTTTTTAAAAAGTCTCGTTCAAATATTAAGAAGCATAGAAACGCTAAAAATATTTTAAAACACGCTTTGTTATATTTTAATATACATACGACTTCTATCAAAATTGTTAATAATCATTTACCTGTCAGCTACTTTTTCAACAAATTCATCAAATGTCAAATTCTTTTTTCCTTCATTTCATATCTAGTATTTTTTTTTTTCAATAATAATTAAGATATGCATTCTATTCTCTTAAAAATACTCTTGTACGTATTTATTATATTATTATTATATTATATTATGTTTTTATACACGGAAAAAAATTAAGTGTCAAATTAACACTTATATACTTAAATTAACGTGTTCATTGTTTCCTATATACGCAAGAATATATATTCTTAGAAGAATTTAATAATCTTAAATTTTAACAATATTATAATCTTATTTGAATATTATAATTGCCATCTCAAGAATACAATATAATTATCTTGATAATAAAAAATTTTCTTTTTGATTTAAATATGTGTTATTTTCTATCTAACATTATTTCTTTTTCATTCAAGAAAATTATTCTTAAATAATAAGAATATATTTTTCTTGATTGGACTATATAAAATGACTTCATTCAAGCAAATTTTCTTCAATTAACGCAATATAATCTCATTTCAAGTTTTTCATGTTGAAATTAAAGATATTTTCAAAACAAGAATGTTCTTTTTTTCTGTGTATTCGAATCTAAAAATAATGGGCAGATATGAGGATACAATTACACACAAATCAGAAAATTTAATTAACGTTTAAGTTTGAGAGAACCGCCAGTCTTCGTTACGCTTTTTTTTAGGGCGAATCCCACTTGTTATTCCCGCCGGAGTGCGTGCAGTTGCAGTTGCACCGCCACACGTGATGCGCGTGCGACGCGTACCTAAGGACGAGCCAACGAAAAAGGTCTCGCATGCCAACCAAGAAAGAGAGAAAGAAATTCTTAATGGTTGAGTCACCCCGCTCACTCGTGTTTCTCTCTCTCTCTCTTTTGCGTGCGCGCGCGGATCATCGCAAGGGCGTGTTTCGTGCGGGATGATTTACGCGGACCGATAATTTATTTCCACGCCGCACGAAGGACGACATCGAGTTATGCAAATTGCACGCGCTACGAATGAGGAATTTATAGCGGTGCGATATCGGGCGAATAAACGTCGAATTCGCGATGAATAATGGACGCGACGCGTCGCACTAAGATTCGCACGCAAAAATAAAAATTGAAGCGAGGAGAAAAACTTCCGGATTATAACGGGAATATAAACGGAACTGTGCGAGCGTAGAGCTAATAATTCACCTTGACATATATAATTCCCATGTCTACATGTGTATGCGTTATATAATCAGAAATAATACAATAAAACTACTTTTATAAATATTTTCATTATCATGTGTTGCTTGTCATTTTTCTCGAACGCTAAACATCGGAATTTGTGACCTAATAAACGAAAAAAATCTTCCAAACTTTGCGAACCTTGTTTTAAAGTTAGCCATACGATAATCGTGTCAGATATATGAGAGCAAGCGGACGAAGAGTCCGTGAGAAAAATGAGATAGAAACTCGACCGCGACGAAAAATTTGCAAGTACCACCTGCTCGTTATGTTAAAACCCAACTTTACTGCGCTTCCTACCGCTTCGATAAGTTGCGTCAATCTCTCTGGTATTAACGGATCGTATAACTCACATAGCCTGGCTTTTACATCGCAATTTTTATACTCGCGATACAATAACAGCTTTTTATCATAGATATAAAAAATTGTATTAAATGTAATGTTTGTATTAAAAAAAATAATATATTACATTGCGCAATATTTAAAAGTTTAATATTAAAAATCTTTACAAATCTCAAATTAAAACTTTTTTTTCAAATTGATTAAACTATAAGATAAATAAAGTAACATTTTCTCTCTTTTCTGTTTTTCTTTGTAAAGGGAATTCTCCACATGCTCTTTTCAAGATTAAATAATTACATTAACAACTTCTAGCTATACTAGACATGCCAAGTTAATTTCGTACTCGGCATTACTACCAACTTAAACTTTCTGATGCAATTACGTTTAGAATGTCTTTCAAAAATTGAACTACTTAGAGAGATCTTCTATATCAATGTTAATATAATTATTAGTTGATTACGATCTAGAGACATTTTCTTCTTTATCTTATTATGGGAATGGAATTTAAATATTATATATCTTATACATTATATATATAATTAAATATCAAATTTAATATCTAAAAAAAATTAAATATAGCAAAATCAATGTTTGAAGAAAATTATTTGATGGAATCTATAGTATAATATAATCATACGCACATAATGAATAGATTTTCATTCTAAAAATAAAACCGACAATTATAATTCAATACAAAAATTTTCATCGAAGAATATGTTAATGCTAATTAAAGGCATAATAAAATCAAACTCATTTTATATGACAAATTCAAATAATAGAACAAATATAGAATATGCACCAAGGAAATTATCATAAATCTAAATGAAAAATATTTAAAAAGTACATCCACCGATATATAACACCGAGTTAAATATATTAATCGTTTTAAAGAATCTTATTGTTCTCGATAATATTTTATAAACATATTAAAAAAAATAAAATTGTATCTACAAAATATGCCTATTTAAAGCTTGGAAAGGATTTCCAAAAAAGAATTCCAACTTTTTCCGGATAGTAGACACTCTGGTAGAGTACATATGTTGTATGTAATACCGGTAATTACGTTAGGCACGCGAGAAGGAGCGAAAACCCGTTACGGATGCGACCAGCCGGTGGCACTGCACTCGCAAAATTGCACTTGCCATCTCTCAGTCTTCCCTCTTTCCCGAGGATTCCTCAGGATGAGATGGCTTAAACGTTATAACGATCTGTATATTTCTATCAGACATAAATATCAACACATAACTCGTATTTCGCAATTTTAAGTTAATTCCATATAAGCGTGTAAACAAACTTACATTATAATTAGAAACTACTAATATTAAAATAAAAAAAATCTGTCAATTTAATAAAATTTTATACATATTAGAAATTTATTAAGATTATCGTAAATCTAAAAAGTGAAAAAAATGCGCGCAAATTTTGCCTCTATTCTTAACTGTCTTTATATTAACAAAAATAAAAAAAATGATATATCTAGAAAACAAAAATAAAACAATCTTCCTATTTCATTATATTTATGACAATAGTAGGTAGAAAATTAAATACTTTGTAATTAAATCGAATTCAATTCCCGCTTTGATAAGTCTTAAATTAACAGAATCGACAATGAATTGACCTCGTTAACACTCGACCTAAATCCTCGGCGTGCGTGTTTAACGAATCCGATTAAAGATACAGCACGTCATTGTTTCTCGTGCTGTGTTCATTCCCTCCCGAGTCTCTCCGTGAATGTAATTTATTGCGCGAGCATCACTAATCAATGTGCGTAATGTACGCATGTTCCGCGATTGACATTTTCACGTTCTCGATAACCGACTCGCTGCAAACTCCGACATTATGGCTAAACCACGATCGATCCGACGTCCAGGTCACGTAGCGATGACAGTTGAGGGAAACATTCGGACGTATATTGCACGACAAAGTGTTGCAAAGTCCCTTCAAAAATGCATTCGATCACCGTTCCGTCCGAACAACTCGATCACGCGCGAAAGTACGCGATTATTAATTCAATGTCACTCGATACATAACCGTCACACCCATCTAGGTCACGGTTTTTCGCCGCATCGTTCGGTGCGATAAATCGTTACATTAGGGTCCACCAAGATTTCGTTATTGCGCCGCAGTCCGGCGAAAAATAAACGACCATATAACGAGAGCAATTGACACCTAATAATTTTAAGAGCCTTGGAAATTGGCGTTGGACCAAACGCGGGAATTCGCTTCCGTGCACGATATAAAATTGAATATCAAATCCCGAGCGATCTAACAGACACCGTAATAGAGGCATTTTGACTTCATCCTAATTAAACTAATTTTTTTAATTTATTAATTTCGAAGAGTTTTTAATAGTGTTTATTTTATTTTAAACTAATTTCCTTCGACAACAATCGAGGATATTTCATGAAAATATAATTCGATAAAAATGTCTCGATTCACAGATTTAGAATCGTCAGTCGAGAATTGCGACTCTTTCGCGTATGAAACGTTAACAATCGAGACAAAGGCGCTCACGACGGACGAAGGATGTCCCGAATCCAAGACAAAAACATCCAAAATAAAACGGGGAGAGGTGGTCATGAAAGAATGCGATATTCAGCGAAGCTAGTTGGCCGGAGAACGGTCGTCGCCGTCGTCGGCGAGCGCAATTAGCAGTCGCATTTACGATGCCTACTGGCGCAACTCTCGTATTTTCCCACGGGCAGAGCCGTGAGAATAATTCATGGGCTTCTGACGGTGCTCCTGCACCAAACGCCAGAGCGACGAGAGGAACGAGGGAACGAGGAGAGGCAGACAAGGAGGGGAGGGATTTCAGAGGCAAAACTGTACCGGCCACTATATGGGCTGCATCGTCATAAATTTGTGCTGAAAGTGGAAAAACCCTGAGGGCGAGGCGCCTCGCTGTATACGAGCCTGCCTCGTTAAACAAATGAGACGAGAAGGGAAAGGATTCGTAGTGGCAACTTCTTTTTAATAGTGCGGTCACTCTTTCTTTAAAAGAATTAATATTGCGTTCTCTCTCTCCTTCCTTTGTTTGCTCCTCTGCGTTGTACTTGGAAATTGGAACATTGCCATTCTTTCGTGAATTTTTAACGCGAAATATCTTGATAATTTAAAGAAATTTAAAGAAAATTTCTTGAAATTTTTTTCAAATATCTTGGTAATTTAAAGAAATTTAAAGAAAATTTTTTTTCGTTGAGTAAAAAAATTATCATAAAGAAAAAATTATAAAGACTTAAGCTTAAAGTTATTTTGGCCAAGTCATCAAACAACTTTCTTCACTTTCTTCGGATTTGAACTCGGATTGAAATTTCTTTCGCGAAGAAAAATTCGACCCCCGTGGTTTCACGCGAGTCGCGTGAAACGAAAGTATCAATCATGAGCGAGCAAGGTGTCGGAACGATGTCAATCTGGCGACGCGGCGGTGGAATTGATACTGTCACAACGTTACGACTGCTGCTGGGGTTCGGTGGTGTTATCGGAGCCCGTAATCGCCATTAAACCATATCCATAAATTAGCATACGATCCCATCGACCCCTAACTCGTTTCGCTGATCCTCCAGCAACCCCAGTGGTAGCGCAGTAGACTGCTAAAATCCCGTTATATACTCGGATGTCGAATCCAGAGAACGGCACAGAGGGGCAAAAAGAAGGAAGGAGAAACAGAGAGAGAGAGAGAGAGAAATATCGAGAATTACCCCTAGGATTCGTCGGTGATCAAAGGATTAGAATCCGCGCGGGCTGACTATTTTCGGCTCGATGTCGCGGGGACAATGTCATGTGTCGTTGGAAAAACGACATGACAATCGGCCGGCAACGATGGCGTAAATCATTGCGGCGTCGGACACGCCGAGAGAACGTCGGAGAGGACCCGTCGCTCCTCCCGTCCGTTTACCGTTTCCACACTCGTGGAAATTTCACGTAAAACGTGGGTGTCCCTCGTCGCGCGCACGTGCGCCGCGCGCGCGAATAGCGTCATAAATTTACGTGTCGTTCTGAAACGTTTACCCTTCCGCCACTGAATTGCATTTACGACCGTAATTACTTATCCCGGATAATCTAGTCGGTCGACTGTATTCGTTGATCTAAAGTGTACATGTCGCCTATCATTTTATATAATCCGTAATATCATAAAACGTGTATTTTTATAATATAATTATTATTCGCACATTTTAAGGATGTTTTGCATCGAAATATTGAGAATTTAATGAAAATTGTACAGAATGTTCTTACATATGTTTAAAATCTTCAGTACAATTTTTAAATCGATTCACTAAAGCGTTCACAAGTTAGAAGGATTTTAATTTGCATCGAATTAACATGTATATCTTATGGGAAACGTATAACTATGTCGATTCAAATGACAAAAACACATGGAAATAATATTCAGAATTTGTTGAAAATTTGCAAAAGTTTAGATACAGAGGAAATATTTAGTCAAATAATATACAAATACTAACTGATTAAAAAGATATTAAATATCATTCAATGAAGTTAGCCATGTATCTGTCACAAGGCGAAATTCTCTGCCAAAAGTTAATCATTTCGATTAACAAAATTCAGAATATTTCAGTAAAAACACAATAAATATTAAAAAATACATCTCTGCACTGCAGCTAAGATCAAATTATAATATTCCACACAATTTCTTACTCAAAATACACCGAAAGTGGATATATATTCGTCAATATTGATTTTCAGCTACTTTTTGCTGGAATTGTACATACAAAACATCCTTAAAGAGAATAATGTAACTGCCGATGTTTAAATGTCTTTTTAAATTAAACACCGCATAATTAAATGCCAAGAAATAATTCGAAAAATCACAAAGAATTTAGAAAAAATTAATATAAAATAATTTGAAAACGATAATTAATTTTATCTAAAATTATAGCTCAGTATTAAATTCGGATTTTTTTCTGAACAATTCGCGCGGCCCAAAGAGTCCGCTTGTTCTCTTATCGTTTCCTTCCTACTTCGAGGAAGTAATCCAAGTTCGCGTGTCTTGCCCCGCCGATAGTATCGCGAATGAGTACGTACAAGAGGCTTTCCACGATGCGGCAACAAGCGAGGAAGATGCGCATTCCTATTGTCAGAGCGCAGTCCGGAGCTCTCTCGGCGAGAAGACGCGTTCTTTACCACCGTAATTCCGTTTCTCACAGCGCGTAAACAGCCATGCTGCTTTCCGCGCGACTGCCGTTTTTGCCGCTGGGCGTTTAGGAAAGTATTTACGATCTCGCGTGAGGCGATTGTCATAATCGTATCATTTGAGCGTGAATAACAGTAGTTATTTACTTGTGTTTTACGGTAAAAAATAAGGAAGATAACTAAGTATATGATTAAATTTTTTGTCTGTACTTTTCTGTTAAAAAAAAAGAAACATTTTATTTTCTTTACTAATTAAAATATTATATCACCTATTATATATTTTCCTTTTCGTATATTTAATAGGAATTAATAAAGAAATATAAATATACGTAAAATGTATATAAATATTTTGTGTATTTTAGAAAATAAAACGCCAACTATAATAATATTAACACTTGTATTTAAGAAATGTTTATGTAGAATATTTTGAGATTAATATTCAAAGCATTTGGATGGCTAACATGTGTGCATCTTATGCATGAAAATAATGCAATAAATAATTATAACTTATAGATCATATATCTCTACTTCCAAGTAACTTTTCACGGATGTGAGACAAGGCTGCCTGGGAAAGTCCCCACGTGGAGACGCTTTAATGAATTTTCTATTAACAAGCCATTGAAGCGCATAAGAGACGGTAAAGCAGCTTCGATCGAACATAAAGGTTTCATTCAAGCATTGAAATTTTCATGACATTTTTTAATTTTGAAATTTTCCACGAGTTTCTCGA
Organism: Camponotus fellah; assembly: GCA_030586385.1. Lineage (NCBI taxonomy): Eukaryota > Metazoa > Arthropoda > Insecta > Hymenoptera > Formicidae > Camponotus > Camponotus fellah. Next base: position 1,978,735 of record JAPIVC010000450.1, on the reverse strand, counting down.
CTAATAATTAAGCGAAATAACAGACAGCACGTTTAACCGTATCAACATTAATTAATAAAAAACTTAAAGAAATCCAAGAGTGATCTCTCGGTAAACCAGGAACGATGATAACGGTGCTTTCATCGCACTTTTCGCTCAGAAGAACTTTTGCAGGAAACGCGGAGAAAAACTTGGCGAGTAAGAGCGGAAAAATCACTGGCAAGTAAGATAAATGCAATCTCCTTTCTTAATTTCTAGATTAACGGAGAGTACCAAGAGAGACTGCTGGTGCTTTTAGTTGGAAATCGACAGAAGTCGAACGTAGATTCTACCGACAAAAAAAGGCAAACACAATCTTTCCGCACGGGAGATACTCTCATCGAGAAATCTCGTCGCGTCTTACTCCGCTTAATCTCCCCCGTAAAAAGAGGATATAAACTCTCCTTATTCCGAGAGTGAGAGATAAATTTGTTCGCGTATAAATACAAAATCTATATTTTCGTCTTCGAAAATCGCGACAACTGCTGCCCGGGAGAAAGTTGTACATCACTTCTCGTGGAGTTTCGATTAACGGGAAATCGAGAACGTTTATCTCACGAAGGCGTGACATAATATCGCCGTCGAAGATCGGACGCGCCGGAGGTGAACGAAGAATGGTAAATCGATTCGATACAAGATAGTCCTGTATCGGCGAGAAGATTGACTTATTGATCGAGCATGAACCTCCCATCGAGAAAGGGAATTCGACATTGGATAGCTCTTACGTCTCGTAATGTTCAATCCTGTGTTTATCCGCGTGAAATACATAGGAGCTGCTTCTTCAATCAATGTTCCGAACAAGTTGTATTTTATTTCGCCAAATTTTATAGAATTTTTAATCGATTTTTCTCAGGTTTTCATTTATGTGATCTTTTTAATGTTTTATGCGAGAACAAAAAATTTAAAGTTTTATGCGAGATAAAAAATTTAATCGTATACTAGTTATTTAAAGCCCTGCTATAATAATTATGTAAATAGAAGATTTGTGTTTTTTTTTCTAAAGAACTTACCTTCAGAATATTCTCCACATCTGTACTGTCAATTGATGATCGCGAATTCGATCCCTGTAAAAAAAAGATTAAAAAGATTACTTTTGTAATTATGTCACGTAATTTATCCATCTCTATATCATATATATTATTATTAAAATATAATAGTTGATATGATTTAAACATACGGAAGGAAATGTTTAAAAAAAAAGGAAGGAAATGTTTAGAAGATAAAATTATATGAAAAAATTATTGCTCAAATGTAAAGTTAAACAAAATTCATTTCGTCGATTCATAGATCGAACTAATCTCTTCTCGCACGCGAAGAGCAAATTCAAAATATATCTACGCATTTTCAGAGCTAATTTACACAGAGGAGAATTCGCTCTTCTCGCGAGATTTCTCCGCGATTTATCACGAGCCTCCTCGAGCGATCATTAATCAACAACGTCGGGACGGAAATGGAGAGAAGGCATTGAAAAGGGTGCGGACTGGGAGTGAGACGAGTGGGAGGACACATTCTAAAGGGTGGTATTACGAATAACGGCGAGTAGTCATTCCCAGAAAGAAAACGCAGGAACAATAGCGAATGCGTGAGATGGCTGAAACGACGGATGAAAAGAGGGAGGGGCGGCATGGAATACGAGGGTTGAGAGTGTCTAGTAACTTTTAGCCGGAGGACACCGCGTCTCGGAGAACGGGGTGAAAAACGGAGGCGGACGAGACTGGATAATCACGGAAAAGGAATGAGCGGAAAATGGGAAAAGTGGAAAGAGCGAAAACCGAGAGAGAGGAGAGAGAAACATAGCTGTACAAACCTACAACGAATTATTATAGATTCCAACAAATTTTATTTAACTCTATTGTCAGAGTTGAATCTTAATCTTGTCATGTTTATCTTTAAGTTATACTTAAATGCATATTATAAAAATATGTAAAATATGTAAAATATTTTTGACAAGAACATAAAAACAAAGTTTACTTCTTTGAAATATATTATATAATAAAATGAGGATATTGATATATTAATTACGAGATAAAAAAATACAGAAAAATCGAAATAAAAAACGACAATGGAAAATAAAGGAATTGAAGGAAAAGGTGGCATTGAAGAGAAAAACCTGGGATATATATTGCTTTCATTAACAACGTAACGCCAACTATACTTGGTTTACGAATTTATCCCCTCGTTGTCAACCACGTGCCCATCCCTCCTCTTTCATCTTCTTCACGCGTAATTCCGAACCAATTTCGCGGATGAGAACGAATGGCCAACGACTCAGCAGCGAGCGACTCGCCATTGTCAAAGAAAGGGATAGAGAGAAGAGAGATGCTGGCTCAAAACAGAGTAAGAACTATTAGAGGGACGATTACGTGGACAAACGGGAATCAATTTTCCAGAAGAATGCGAAAGAAAGAAGAGGGATGAGATGCACTCAGAACCTAGCCGGTTCTAATTGTATAAGTACACCCGTGGAAAGAAAGGCACTCTGATCGTCTCGTCGATGGCAACGTGTGAGCGGAAGGGGAGAAGGGTCGAAGAAGGAGACACGATCGATAGTCAATCTCAATGAAATTTGCACCTCGAGAAGCCACGCGTAATAGGACCTGCCGTCTCGAAACTTGCCCCTCCTCCCCATCTGGACCTCCCCCGCCTCAGGTGGATTTCCATTGAAAAGCAATTCATTCTCTGTCAACGAGCCTGTCGAGCCAACTGGTTTCGTTTGATACCTCACTAGATGATCCCGGAGTAGAGATTCAATGTGAAGGAGGGGAAGAGAAAAGAGGAGGAGGGGAAGGAAAGATAACCTCTTTATTATAGCTCCTCGGTGATTAATGCCATAGCTACTTGATCTTTCTCCTGCGATTTGTGGTCGGGAAGGAAAGGAGCATCTCGTGATTCACTTGTTTGAACGCGAAAATGATGAATTGCGCTCAACATGTCGAAGAGTGATTGATAATTCAAGATTTTGATGTAAAGCGAATAATTCCAAGTACCAAATGTGTTAATTTTTAGTTACGTATTTTTAGGGAGGAAAAAAAAAAAAAAAAAAAAAAAAAAAAACCTAACTTTCGTGTATTCAATACAATAACATTTCGTTAAATTAAAAAAAGTTAAATTAAAAAAAAAAGATTATGCAAAAATTACTTATTAATAAAATTACTATTATCTCCTTAATTTGTATTCGATGTTGATTAGTTAAAATTTCGAAATGATTCGAATTATTTTGTACACGAATGATATCAAAATTAAAAGTTCTTCAGTTTAGCTTCAATTTAGTTAATATTCTCGGTGTTAATATTATAGAAAACTTCTTATGTAAGATGGAAAATAATATGAAGCTAGATTAACGATAACATAATGATTCTTAGTAACTTGTTAATTTCGACAGTGTCTCGTTTAGTAACGTGCGACAATAGCGTCGACTTGAAACTTCGCTCTTAATCTTCTTACGTGACAAATAATCACAACTCCGGCGAGACACGCTATTAAAGTTGTTCGAGACTTTGTGAGTCTGGCAACGTCACCGCGGTAGCACTCGTGTACTTATCGAAAGGCCGCTAATATGTCTATTGATAGTGCATTAAACGGAAAATCGATGCTATTGGGAAGCGACAAATTCTAAAAGTCGCAAATTTTAATCTTCTAAATAAAATGACTCACACGTATGTCTCACGTTTCTCACTTAAATGGAAACGTGTTACACACACAAACAATTAATTTCGAAAATAGTCTCCGCAAAAATTTACACGGATATCTTATCATGTATATAATGTTAAAAGCTGTACAAAGTAAAGAAGCGCACAGAATCTAAAATAATGCAAATTATTTGAAACAGCTTACTTAGAGTCGTGTTCACAGCAGTATTCGTTCCTTTTTAGCGTCGAACGTATCAATTATGGAAATTGTCGCGTGATTGATTATTTTTCGATACATAACGGAATGCTTTCAAGTTTCAGATTAATCTTCTCGCTTCTCGACAATATCAGATATCCTAAAAATTACGTATAAAAAGCTCTATATTTTTTATTAAAATGCTTGCGTGCGCACGATTCAATATTTATAATTATTTTTATTATACTAATTATTTTTATTATACTAATTATTTTTATTATACTAATTATTTTTTATTATACTAATAATGAAATAACCGAAAACAAAAAAATTATAACAAAAAAATAATTTTTTAAATAGAGGGAGAATTTAAAATTTAAAATTTTTCATTTAAAATAAATAAATATATAAAAAAAGAGTCTTTTTTTATTTTGTCGTTATGTATTTAAATTATCTTATTGATTAATTTTTTGCTATATTTCTCCTTTTTCGTAATCTCTGTGATATTCGTCTGTGACTTTTATGTAACAATTTCTATCGACATTAGAACTTTCCTTCTCGACATATCAATTATTAATCAATATCTCTCTATCGTTTATTTATTCCTATGATTATTTATATCACAGGAAACGGGCGATTTCCGAAAAACCTCGCGTGTAAACAATCTCCGCTCGAAGCGAAACGATCAAACCGTTACCTCCGGAAGGCCATTACATCGTCCATTTCTCTGGAGGGACGGACAATCATCGCGCACGCAGATCGTGTTCGTTGGAAACGATCGTTAAAGCGACGTATCGGCAATCATCGCGCGCGAAGAGGGTAAGAGGGAGGGAGAAAGAAAGAGAGGGAAATGCAAAAAGTCGATACTCACGTTAACATCGATCAGCTTCAGCCGGCCGGCGAATTGAGTACGGCTCGCGAGACCGCCGCCGAAATTGCCACCGGCGACGCTCCCGCCGGAATTGCCTCCGACCGGCAAAGAGCCATTGCTCCCTACGAGAGCGGGCGGGACGTGCGGCAGGGGCGGTCCCTTGGCCGGAAGTAAGCCGTGGTTGCGATGATCGTTACTGCCGCCGCCGTGCTTGACCGGCTGACCGGGATAGCCACCCCGGCCGCCGTAGGGCGGCTTGCCATCGGCGGGCTTGACGAAGCCACCCCGTTGCTGATGGCTCGCGGCCGACGAGCCGCCGACCGAGGAGGAAGACGAGGAGGCGCTCGAACCCCTGAGTCCGCCGGGTTTCTTAAACTCCTGCCCCGAGGACGGGGAACAGTTCCTGCCGCCGGTGCCGGACTTGTGGGGGGAGGGTGTCGGCGAGGGAGCCGGGCTCTGCGGAATTCCGTCGATGCCGATCAATCGTTTAGGCTCGTCCAGCAGATGCTTCACTAGATGATAGTTGCCCAATTTAGACTGGATTTGCGGATCGGGATCAGCCTGAAAAGAGAAATAAAGAGACATTAGTGATTTGAATAAAGAGAGATTAGTGAGCGAAATTTATTGTAATTTCTCTGCAGCGCACTGAGAAAAATCGTATACGATTGAAGGCATTTTGGTTAAACCAAACAAGAATTTTTAGTTGTCGTGATGAGACTCGATTTTTTTATAACTAGAACTAGTTTAATAGATTTTACTATAAGGATTTGGTTAGTATTTTCTGGTTGGATCTATAAAATTTCTTGTTATTTTAATTTCTTTGCTTGCCACTCTTAACTTAACTCGTATTCAATATTTGCCATGAAATGTATATAAAAAACTAATAATTAAAAAACTAACATTAAATTCAGAGTATATTTTTTTTCTCTTACGAGCAGTAGTACCAGAAAGAGGACGCTAGCTCTCTGATTGTGGGTGTTTGAGCTACATCCTCTTCTTACATCACTGTTTATCAGTTTAATTTCTAATAAACTGAATTTAAAATAATTTATTCAATAATCTGAATTGAGTTTATCCAATGATCTTGTTGAAATTCAAAATATTAAACAGACTTTTGAAGTTAAATGCAAAAAATTTTAGATGATTTGATGCTGGAGAATTTAGTATTATTAACCAGAAAATTTAATAAATTTAATAGGAAGAAATTAATCATATTCATCTAATAATTTCTACAAGAATTCTGGTTCGTCCATTTTCCAACAGACATACTGCTTGAATCTACCAGAATTCTAATTAATGCAATCAGATTTTTTCTCAGTGCATGTATATCTTTGAATTTAAAAATAATTTCCAAGTACTTTACGTGGAGAAGAACATAAATGCGTTAATTGTTATCTCTGGTTCACTCAACTTGACATCGAATCCTCAAGACTCGAGCATTTATAATAATTCAGAATCGCATGTATATGAAATTAATCTTCTTTATATTAAAAAAAATAAAGAACGCAATGAAAAAAAAAACTGCGAATTTATCCAACGTAAGCACTCGAGAATTTAAATGTATTTTTTACGTAATCTAGATTTCTCGCCGAGTCATATCTTAACGTCAGATTCTTCGGCGAGTTATATTACCAATTACCGCATTTTTAATTAAAGGATCACGTTGAGATTCTCAATTAACTTAACGAATCTCACACAGACCTGCTAATTGCTGCTTAAACCTTCCACCGAGAGAAATTCATTTCGCCGGGAAATTCGCGGTGACAAGCCGCACGCTTAAATGGTAAAACGCGCCCAAATGGAACAGAGGACGCGAGGAAAGCCAACGGGGTCGAGGGGGTGACATAAGGGTGGCGACGATATATATACATATACGAATCAATCATGCCACGGTGTGGCGCTTCGTAAACTCGCTTGCCATTTATCAAACAAAGATCAGCAGCGAGACGCAGCGATCGAAACCGCGGTCGCCGATGCAGTCTGCAGACTCGACACCCTCGTCGTGTGTTGAGTTTCACCGCATATATGTAACATAAACATATAAACGTATATGCACGTTCGTTCTCCGGTTCGCGCGCTGATTGCACGGGCAATTAGCAAAAATTAATGCTCCGAGGAACAGGCGGCTGCCGAGTTTACGACACACAGTGTTCGACTGGTAATTTAGCGTATAGCGCGCGCACGTTAATATGAATCGCGTTGTTGTACGCGCGCAATAACACAGCCGCCCGTTCTGTAGCTCTCCCCTCTCTCTCTCTCTTTCTCTTGGCGAGCAACCGCGTTTTGTCCGTCCTTGTCCGTTAAGGACAATGAGATCGAATCGCGGTTTAAAAAGGTCTCGCGCGCGGAGAAGAAAGACGTGGAACTTAACGTGATTAATGAGCGCCGCTATAAATCACGTCCGCTTGTTAGAAAGATTTTTTTCGCGCGGTTATAACGAAAGTGCGCGCCCTTCTTGACGCGGATGCGCTCGAGTCGGGATTTCGGGCGACAGGAGCGCGCGACATTCTTGCGCATACTTGGAGAATAATGGGGCATCGACGATGTCGGGGACAATGGGAGCGTCGAGAGAGTGCTGATTATAGAGACGCGATGAACAGATCGCTCTGCTAACTTTGCGTCGCGTAATAACTCCTACCTTGTGAAGTTTTTATTTATGAAGCGCGATAAGAGAGACTCGTGTTATAAAATTAATTGCAATCTGAAACGAGATATGTTGTTAAAAATTGTAATGTTAATTAAAAATATAAATTAACAGTATATTTCTTGAAATATTCATCTTTCGTTCTATAACAAGGAGAACCTACTCCTCGATAAGCAAGGACATCGTGTCGCATTCGTTAGATCCCGAAGCGTTATTTCTCTCATAAAATTTGCGGTAACGTAAATGCAAGAAAACAAGAGAGAAAGAAAAAGAGAGAGAAGGCAAGGAAAGAGAAAAAGAGAGAGAGAGAAAGAGAGAGAGAGACGATGACCAGGTCAGGGACTTCTCATCCGCCCTGACCTCGCGCAACCTCCGGTCTCTCCGCCTCCAGTCAGTCAGCCTGTCAGTCAGCCACCCCCGCCATCGTTGAGTAGCACTCCACGTGTGCCGCCCGACGTATCCCGTGCGTGTACTATATAACATGTACGCAACGCGTAAAGCGCGCGCGCGCGGGCGGGGCATTGTTCCGTATCGGCGAAAGCGTCGTAAAATAGCGCTCGTAATTATAACGCCGTAATGCAGCCACTATATATCGCGAAAGATGATACCGACGGCGATGAAAATGTTCATGTTGCTGCGCGCGAGAGAAATCGATAAACCCGCACTCCGCGCTTGCCCGTGAAACCACTAAGCTCGCGCGCTAAAGCAGAGCATTAAATGACTCTCTCGCGCGATGGGATTCTAAAGGACTTTCTTCTTCGGAGAGTAGATTCCCAGATGGATTAAACGATAGAGAAAAATAACGGAAAATAAAACTGATTAATCGGGAAAGGCAGCGCAAATTTTCACCCGGCGAAAAAAATTGTTCGGCGAATTATAAAGCGAATCGAAAGTTTCTTTAAATACTCACTTCGCATTCTTTCTTGGCTTTTTTATAGAGCATATATGTGTGTATTAAATATGTGGAATTAAAAAAGAGCAAAGTCGAGAAGATCCAAGAAAATGCGAAGAGAATTTCAAATAAAAAAGCTTCTTTACATTAAAAAAATGCATTGGGAAATTCCAGGCTGTACACTGACTAAAATCATTTGATTGATTACCAACAAGACGTATGATTGAAGACATTTTGATTAAACAAAAGAAATAAAAAAAGAATTTCTGGAAACAGATATAATAGCATTTTTAAATTTTTTAAAATTTAATATTATTATCAAAAAAATTTGATAAATTTAACAGGAAGAAATTAATTATATCTGGTAATTCTTCAAGAAATTCTGATTCCATTTTCCAACAGACATACTGATTGAATTTATCACGTTTCTAATTAATGCAACCAGATTTTTTTCTCGTATGATTTTCTGTATCGCGCAGAATGCAGGCAGGTATTTACGTCACGCTGTCTGCACGCGAGATCGCACACGGCCGTCACACGCGCAGTCGTGCGGTATTTATGAGTCTGCGCGGGTTCGCGACGTGAATGGATGATGAAAGCGATTCGCGGCGACTCCCCGATCGAGCGCGGACGTTCGATCGAGCTTTGATCCACTTAACTGACGCACCGCGACCCATCGAACGCACGTCCGAAATTCGTTGCACGCGACATACGAGTATTTCAGCGAGATGTTTCAGCGCGCGAAAATTGTGTCTCGCGGTGGCCGCTTCGTCGCGCCTCTCGTGAAAGCTTGCCTCTTTTCGTCTTTGTCTCTTTTTCTTTTCCTCGGTTTATTGTTTTCACTCGATTATTCGCAAAATAGAAAGGGATTTTTCAAAAATAAACTTGGTTAAGAATTTTAGAGATTTCAATCATATGAAAAATTTAGTCCAATAAATTTGTTTTTTTTTTAAATCACGCATATGTTTATTCATCATTATGTTTATTCATCAATCTTTTTTTAAAGTGTACGAGTATTGTTTAAATACGATTTAGACACAATGCGCCATGAATGACCCGCGGGTACAGCTTCTCGAGAAAAAAGCTCGGAAAAATCTGGATACATCCGCGTTCGCGAGAGTTAAGCTCCTTCTTGAAGAAATTCGACAAAGCTTGAAGCTAGCACACGAGCGATACCATAGAATTCTTATCAAACAAAAGATATTTATATGTTTTGATATAGTAAGATTTTATATAGAATATGCATGGTTTAAGCTCTTTCTTTGATTTAGTTGAGTTAACTTTGTCCTCTAATTCAATTTTTATTATTGTTATATATGCGTATGTATTTTTTGCTTTATTTCCTTGTTTGTTAATTATTTTTATATCTTATCATATTTAAATATAATTTAATAACCGTTAATTTTTTAAATATTAAAATATGTATTACAATAAAATATTTGAAAAATTGAGAAGACGATAAAAAGAGTTCGAGAGTTAAAAATTTAATGTTAATTTAATGTTAATATTTTAAATAAAATAAAAAGATAGTAAATATTTTTGAAGGATTTAAATTTTTAAATAATATTATTCTTCTCAATTTTTGTGCTTGCATTCGATATCGCGTGACAAGAATTTGGCAACGCAAATTTGCGAAATGCAAAAACATCAAAATTATAATTCGCGAAAAGAATTTGCAAAGAGATGAGAAAGATTACTTAAACAATCTTTCTCATTTTTCTTATTTTCGCCACTTTCTTCCGCTTATAGCATATATACATCTATATAAATATAATAGCCAATAAAAAATCATACAAAAAAGATCAGCGAATCGTTTGCATGAAACATAAATGTTCTGTGGTTTTTACCGCGGTATTTGTAATCTGTCGCCTACGAAAAATTAAATGTGAAACGCTCAGGCTCGGTAGAAAAAAGAGAGGTACTGGTATTAAAACTGAATGGTCTCAAAAGACAGAAAAACCGTAAAACACCAAGTAAACTTTGGAATTAAAAATACTTGACATATAAATAATTATATCAATAAATCTTTAGATAATCGAGAATGTCAAACATGAATGAAAATTAACGTAATTTTTCCTCGTGTCGTTAATCGTAGAAACAATTATATTATATTATATTTTCATATAGTGCCGTTTCCCGAATAAAAAAATGGTTGGACCACTTTCGTGACAACATCAGCGATTCACTTTTCTCGCGAATATATAATTCGCCTGGAAGGAGCGATGAATCCGCCTCGAGCGACGAAAAAACCGCGATAATTCCGACGACGAAGGCAGGTGGAAGTTTCGTTTAAGGTACATGAGCGGCGGCACGTACGCTCCTTTCTTCTCCTACCTCGGTCTCTGGCGTACAGAGGGAAAGATATATGTATTTCGCTTGACGGCGAATGCACTTGCCAACCGTTCGCGGACCGAACGATGCACACTGCCAGTTGTTCATCTGACAGCCGCGGCAGGACCGAAATCTTTATTCCCCGAGAAAGGAGAGAGGAAGAGAGAGAACCGTCGTTAACGCATTAGTATGAACGCTATGCCGAGATCGGAGATTATTCGCTTCTTACACGCGGGTAATACGCGATGTTTTACCTCGCCATTTCGTTCGCTTTTATTTCGTTCTTCCGCAGAATGTACTAAGTGATTCGCGACTAGCGTATGAAACGGTTGTCGACAAATCAACGAGAGTTGAGTCTTATTAAATCAATATAATGCATTAAAATACGTATACAAAATACATATAAAATATGTACTTTTTGTGTAAAAATATAGATATATGGATTTATTTTTATTATTGTAATAATAAAAACATTCTTCTCAAAAATACATGATTTTTCTACATCTCGTATAAATCTTTTTTAATATATTTGTTGCATTTTTCAACACTTGAAAAATATGCATACGTTTATTCACTTATTTTTCGCTTCAACTCTAGCTGTCAAATTCAATATTTTGTGAAACATATAACAAGAAATGAATTAAAGATATATTCATTATTTTATTTATAATTATTGATAATTTAGCAACAATTATTTGAAATCATCCAATCGATAATTAAATACAATCAAACAAATACTAATATAATTTATGAATTAATTATTCTATTCTAAGGCATAAATATTAAATTGTTAAATATCATTACACTTAAATTATACAATAATTCTCATAGAAAGAAAGATAAATTTTTATATCTCCCCTTATTAATAATTTATCTAAAAAAATATCAATAAATTTGAGAAAAGTTCTGTTATATATGATATCACGATATAATTTAAATTTGTAGTATTTAAGATAAAATTTATTAGCGTGCTTTCAAGCGGCTGTCGTAATTGGCTGATAGCAACGCGAATGCGAAGAGATGCAAAGTCAAATAAAAATGGACTCGATGCAAATTAGCGAACCGCGCACGAGTTAACGTGAACACGAAACGAATTAATAAAAGCCACCTTGAGCCGCCTCGCGAGGTAAAGTATTAAAATCGCCCTTTCGCGCGTACCGTTGTTTCGAGTTTCCATCCCCTTCCCCTCCGCGTCAGAGTGCGAGAACGTGCAAGCGGCGAAAAAAGGGTAAAGAAAAAGAGAGAAAAAAAAAAATTGGTAGATGAAAGTCGACGGACTGGCGCATGGGGACGGGACAAAAAATCAAGGGGTAATGAAGAGGGGGGTGGCGAGCGGAGGAAGGCGCAAAAAAAATCGCGCTTTTGCACGTAAAGGGCTGCCGTCTGCGCGACGATACTCTATCTCTCTCCCTCTCTCTTTCTCTCCCTCTCTCTTTCTCTCTCTCTCTCTCTCCTCCGTTCTTTCCTACCCCATTCCATTTTAAAATGATACGTGTCTGGCATCGCTTTCCCGCACTTTGCCCGTCGTCGTCGTCCTCGCCGTCCTCATCGTCGTTTCGCTCCATGCATGTGAAATTCGCATTAAGCGACCAACGGTAACGGAAACTACATGATGACGACGACGACGACGTCGACGACGACCGGCGTCGTGGATTCATCGGTCACACGTGTGCTGGTGATTGTAGCGAGTAATCCACGAGAGCCCAGCTTTCTTCTTTATTTCCTGCCGCTCGAGCTAAATTGCTCGATATTCGTGCGAGTCGACATCGACTGCGTTCCCACCTTTTGTGTTTGTAATTTAATACGAGGCGCTTTATCGTGTCTACGAACGTTTACGTTCACTTTACATGCGACTGACGAATAAAAACAATTCAAGAGTTATCCAACACATGAAAGGAGAAGCACCTTGTTTTAGGGAGACCGAAATTTCGCAAGTTTATCGCGAAGCTATTTTACTGAGTTGGTGATATCGCAATGCATGATCGAATGTTATATCTCTCCATGGGAGAGAGAAGCTTGATATTTATTATCAAATTGTGTAATGGTCGCTATATCATGTAGATCGGAAATATATCTGAAACGATGCTATAAAATAGATAATAGAAGAAGAAAAAAGAAAAAGGAGATCTGATCTCAAATACTTTGGCATTGTTTACTGACTGACATCGTATCTTAGATAACTAACGTTTCATTTGTTTGTTTGATATAAGCGTAAGATCATTGTATTAAACGTATTATTATGTACACAGAAAAAAAAAATAAGTATCAAATCAAAACTTATATATTTAAACTAACGCGTTCATTGTTTCGTATATATACAATTTATAATCTTAGAAGCATTTAATAATTTTAAATTTCAACAATATTATAGTTTTATTTTAATATCGTAATTGGCCTCAAGAATATATAATTATTTAACTCTACTTTAAGAAAATTATAATCTTCGATTTAAAAATGTTATTTTCTATCCAACATTGTATCTTTTCTATTCAAGAAATTTAAATCTTAAATCATAAGAGTATATTTTTCTCGATTGAATTAAATAAAATGACTTCATTCAAATAAACAATTATTCAAGCAATTATATTTTTCTTTAATTAACGCGATATAATCTCATTTCAAGATTTCCATGTTAAAACTAAATATATTTTCAAAACAAGAATGTCCTTTTTTTCTGTGTAAACGTGTATATAAATGTCTTCACAAGTCGAATTATTTAATATCTTTAAATCTTCGCTTTACATAACGAATAAACGCAAACAAATTTTTAACATCCTCGCGTTAATTACAAGATTTTTACACGAAAAGTAGAATTAACTACCCGCCACGTGTTTCTCTCGGTCATCCATCGCGAGCGACGTCGCTGGACGTGGACAACGTGGCCATTTTATGGTCCCTTTCCTCGGAAATCGCGGACACGGAAGCTGCACGCACTCCAATTAATTTACAACTTTGCTTCTAACGACGTCTCTACAAGCCGCGCCGTCGTCGTGACAGATTTCTCGGCTTGTCAAGGGATGGGTTAGCTCTCTCGGCCCGAGCACGTCGAGCTCGTGTTTTGAACTGGGAGATTCCTCGACGAGACATCCATAACGGCTTAACAGTTCCGCGCGATCTCTCTCCTCGTCACTAATTAATTTATAACTTGGCTCCCGCCAACGTCCGCAAACACTTCATTGCGCTCGCACAAATTGCTAAACAGAGATACTTCGGCCAATTAACGTTCGATTGTAACTATCCATAAAATTAAAAAATTCGCATCTCGCTTCTTTTTATCCCTTCGAGATTTACTTACGACATATATTAATTATTTAAATCAATTATTCTCGTTTTTATCTATCGATATAAATCATTAATCGAAAAATATATCAATTATTCAGTGTCACTTTTCATAAATAAATTTATCCCTCATCAAGCATTGATAAAAATAATATGTAATTATTATTAAAATACGACTAATATAAGCCCAATAGTGTCTATTATACAAATTCTTGCCGAAATGATTAAAGCGATTTAGCGCGCAAACGCGATGATCTCCCCGATGATCAAGAGCGCGGGATAATTCGGGATTCCGAGATCGCTTTGTAAAGGGATCGTGTAACGAGGATCGTGCTACGAGCGATCTGACCACACGGATAATACGGTTCATCTCGTGAGAACTCGCCAATGGAAGATGGCGTAACACTAAACAGCACGGTACTCTGAACTATCTCGATACAAGCGACAAAGCTTTCCGTCTCCCTTCCCGCATCCTTCAAACAGCCCTATAACCCGGGCTAAGCCCGAAAGATGAAAGCCGCTATCGATATCGCGAAACTAAACCACAATTTCCGCGCAGTATTATCTGTTAATGCACACTGAGAAAAAAATCTGATTGCATTAATTAAAATTCTGGTAGATTCAATCAGTATGTCTGTTGGAAAATGGACGAACCAGAATTCTTGTAGGAATTACCAGATGAATCTGATTCATTTCTTCCTGTTAAATTTATCAAATTTTCTGGTTAATAACTCGCCAGCACCAAGTCGTTTAAAATTTTTTCCATCTAATCTCAAAAATCTGTGGTTTTCTTGTCTAATTTATTCAATTCTTTCTTAGATTCTTATCTCTCAAACCATTGTTATATTTTTGGAAATTTTGTCTTAATCTCAAAAGTCTACTTAATATTCTGAATTCCAACAAGATTATTGGATAAATTCAATCCAGATTATGGAATAAATTGTTTTAAATTCAGTTTATTAGAAATTAAACTGATAAACAGTGATGCAAGAAGAGGATGCTGCTCAAACACACAATCAGAGAGCTGGCGTCCTCTTTCTGGCACTACTGCTCGAAAGAGAAAAAAAATATACTTTGGATTTAACGTTAATACTAGTGTTTTATATACATTTCATGGCAAATATTGAATACGAGTTAAGTTAAGAGTGGAAAGCGAAGAAATTAATGTAACAAGAAATTTTATAGATCCAACCAGAAAATACTAACCAAATCCTTATAGTAAAATCTATTAAACGTTCTAGTTATAAAAGATCGAATCTTATCACGATAACTAGAAATTTTTGTTTGATTTAACCAAAATGCCTTCAATCATATACGTCTTGTTGGTGCAATCAAACGATTTTTCTCAATGCACGATCAATATAATCGTCGTCGTACGTGCTTAAAATAGAAAAATGAATATAAAATAATTACTATTGACATGGATTCTTGTCTACTCTATCGTATAATATTTGCCATGATTTGCATCAAAGTAAATGTCCAGAAAAAACTTAATAACACGTTTCCGACGTACGAAGCCTCAATTTTCAAGAGAACAAAAAAATCCGTCTTGTATTGTAAAAAATCTCTCTTGTATTCGATGTAAATGCCAGGAAGCTCGACTCGAATGAGGAACGGAGTACGACCTGCCGTTGCAACTCGACGATAAATCACTCCGAAACGTCGAAGGTAAAGCGTAGAAGATATTCCACGGTAGGTTAGTAATCATGGTCGAGCAGAAAGAGACAAACGGCCCACTCATCATTACGCCACCGTGTATTCGCTACCGAAGTAGTGCAAATTCCACCGAGAGGCCGTGACTTTAACTACGCGCCGATCTCGCGTTGCAAGGTTGAGGCGGCTCGTCGCTACAAGGAAAATAGCCCGATTGTAACAGCAAGCTCAGATAATAGCAGGCAAACGTAAAATAAACGATTATTATGCTAAAAATAACCCAATTATCAAAGAAATTTAATTAATAATTAATTTAGCGGTAACATTGCTACTACCTTTTTTTAATCAACAATACAAGATAGTTAATAATATTTAGATGATACACTGAGGAAAAAATTATCTTGAAATAAAAAAATTTTAATTAACTCAAGAAAGCTATTTATTCGGTGGATACTAATCACATATTTACTTGTATTCAAAACGTCTGTTTGCTTAAGTTAAGTATTTATTTACATATGTTTAAAAAAATATAATTTTTAATTAAATACTTTTATTTTAATTTTACAAAATATTTATTAAAATGCATTTTTTATTTCCAAAAATTTTAAATTTTTTAATTTTCAAAAATAATATATTTAATTTAATAAATTATAGTATATATTTTACAAAAATAGTATTTAAATATAAAAAATATATAAATGAAATGTACTTAATAATATAACATGCATATTTAATTAAAATTAAATACTTTTGCTTAAATGAAATAAACAATGCCTTGTATTTAAAGCAAAAGTTAGAAGAAAACAAATTTATTTGATTTAAAAAACTTTTTCCCTCAGTGTATAAATTAATCGAAATTATAAATGATAAAACGAGGAAACTATAATTTTCCCAAATACTTCGTTGTTACTTTGTCTCTTTGTTTTGTCTGCTTCTCTTGAAAAATTCATAAAAAAACGTTAATGATGACTTCTTTGTCGGCGTGTATATTGCATGGTTAGCGTTCACCATCTATCGTTCCACTTAGTCGCGCGATTATTCTTCTCATTCATCCCCCACTCGTCTCGACGAGCGAGCGAGTCGTACTTCTTTTTTCACCGTCGCTTCTCCAGTCGGTTCGCGACGAGATCTATTCTGCTCTCACAACGGCGTCCTTCGTCCTTTTTTCACCCCCTCGGACCACCCGGCATGTACTTTATTCTCTCGCGCCCTGATCGCGTCTGCCAGCCTCTCTCTCTCCTCTCCACCTCGCGTCGACCACCCACTTATCCCGTCCTCCGGTCGCGCACAGACGCGACTACGGAATCTTCTTTCATCCCCGAGAGTCTGCCCTTTTAGGATGTTCCACCCTCACCTCTAACCCCGTCTCTTTTTCGTCGGACGAGCCCGATCTCTCGCATCGGCATCCTTGCGTAACCCTCAGACGCCAGACGCCTATCAGCGAAGGCGAGGAAGGACGAAGGACGAAATTACATCGGGACCGATCACGCGAACCGTTCGTGTATATTTATAACACAAGTCGCCGTGGCCTTCTCTCAGGCGAAAGCAGTGACGGAAATAGTTCGGACAGGGTGCATATCGTTTTAACACGCGATACATTTGCAGTAATAGCTTATTAACCTCATTACACTGTATTTAATAATGTCCGATAAATGAGGTTAAATCAAATGGAATGAAAAAACGTACGATAGAAAATATCAATATAATTTATTATATTTAAATACACACTATTAAGAATCTCTCGATTTGATTTAATTGAATGCAATCGATCGCGATAATAAAAGCTCAAAATTTGCATTCTCCAAATAACGTATACGCGATAACGTTTTTTCATTTCGAGCTTAAAAAAGAAATTCGCAATGCTTTCGGACCATAACAAAAATAGTATCGGCATATCACGAATATTGATATGATGCGAGTTATCAGCGATAAATTTACGTAGAAAATATTTAGTACGCGGTAACGGCAGGTGTGCGAAATTGCAACAAAATCGGATTAAAGTTAAAAACTTCGCGTCTCGGAAAAATATAGCGATCGTGGCGGGAACGCTTGTTTCCGCTAGCGGGCAATAAAGTTAGGGGGAGAGATTGAATCGAAACGAGTGAAAAACACTACCGGGGAATCGAACGTGGAATCAAGTTTTCAATTAAAAAAATCGGTTCATTCTCTAATCTTTATTCGCTCCCCGTTATAATATATTCCGAAAAGAAATGTCCGTTTTTTTCCTCTTATAAATTTAGCGGACGGACGCTTTACGATATTCCACGCGCGCGAATCGTTACCTTGAGATTGACGTGCGGGCTTAGAGGAAATTCGTTTATCAATGAAATTAATTGGCCGTCTCTGGGAATATTTTAACGAGCGCGTCGCGTGGGCGAACGGTTAAATGCGCAATTGACATCGCGGCGAAGAAGTTACCTAATGGCACGGAGATTAGCGAGAGAAGCCCCGCCTGTGTGTGCACGTTAAGTAATAAGAATCAATTTCCGATAGACTAACAGTCTCCGAGAGATCTCTTCTCATGCCATAATTCATCATCGCCCTTTGCGCGTTTTCCCCCTGACATTCCAGCCCGAGGCGCGGCCTTGATTTCCCGAAATCGCGAGATCGCGTTAAAAGGCGACGATAAATATAACGAGAGAAAATGGCAAAAACGTGCCGTTCATATTCGCGCCAATCTTATCGACGTTTAAAATTCAAGCCGAACGTGATACTCCACACGTTTATAAATGCGCTCGGTCAATCTGATATCTTTCATATTTTAATAATGCTATTGTTTCGCTCGATGAGTTTCTGACATTTACCGCACTTGTAGGAGGTTGTATTTTTTTCTCGATAATCAATTTGATTCTTTCGTTTAATTGACAAATGTTATCACATCTTTACGATCTTTTTAATTCAGATATATTTCTTCTCACTATTTGGAAATCTGAAGAATTTTATGTCTCGATAAAATGTTACGTGTAAGAGATATCTTAAGAAAATATCAGATATTTATTATCGTTACGTCACTGTTTCTAATTTCCACTGCCTACGAGCCTATTGTATAATATTTATTTACATCGCATTAGGAGACTTAATTTAAATTTTTCAAAGTCATCTTTTTATATTGCTATATGTAAGTGATAGTATGATAGATTAGAATGTTAATTTCCATTTACTGCCGGTACATCCGGTCAAACATCGATCATTGATGCGCAAAAAGAATAGCTTCCAAACTGTGTACACAATGCAAATAATGCATACACTGAAGTTTCTCGCCTTCCGACTGTTTTTAGCAATACCTTATTTGATGCACAATTATTTAATCATCGTCATTTGATTATCGTACCAAGAAATTTAGGAATTAATCACAATTATACTAAAATTTATAGAATCAGATACTTATATATAAATATTTTAGGAACAAATCTCCTAAATAATATTTCGTTAAATTGTAACTCAATTTGATGAAATAATATAATTTTTGACTATCGGATGATTAATATTTTAGACATAATCTCGTAGCAATAAAGACGACGCTTTCCTCACTCTTGTGACATCGAAAGTGCATTGACTCCTTGAATCTTGCACGCGTTTTCGCTACCAAGCAAATGCATACCGTGTCGACTGTGTTCGCGCCGCTTCACCCCTAATCTCTCTATATCTGCTGACTGGCGAAGATAGAAATATTGAAAGCTCGGCATAAAGTCGACATTGCGTTAATACGATCGTCGAGCGGACGAAGAATACCGGAAAATACCGGCGGAGAGACAAGCGCCTGTGGAAACCGATGGAAAACTGACTAAGCGTTCGCGCGCGAAAACGTTCCATCGAATATCGAAGTCGACGAGAGGGCGAGCACTAAAGCGACGTAATAAAAAATCAAAGATCGAGCACAGTTGCTAATTGCATTAGCGAGAGTTTCAGTCCGATGGAAATTTTTACACACGCAAAATCGTAGAGCTCGCTTTTTAATTTCCTTTGTACGCGAAATCTCTTTAATTTTTATTTTACTTAAAAAACATAAATCGTGTTCTTAAAAAAAAAAAAAAAAAACTTTAGCATCGAGAGAAATTTATCAAGTCAAAAAGTTCAATGTTTCCATACAAAATTATATCTTGTTAAAATATTAAAGAAAAAAAATATGTATTTCCCTAGATTTAAGAAAGATTTTAAAATTGTAATTAACGTATTTTAAGTAATTATATAAAAATGAAATTAAGATTCGCGAATTGAGAGATTCGTGAATTAAAATTTCCAATAAATTTCCGTAATCCTGAAAACACAGAAAAAAATTGTAATTAACGTATTTTAAGTAATTATATAAAAATGAAATTAAGATTCGCGAATTGAGAGATTCGTGAATTAAAATTTTCAATAAATTTCCGTAATCCTGAAAACATAAAAAGTGTATAGTGCGACTGAAATTGTAATCGGTACGTAATTGCCAAGCCGGGATAGTTCACGGCCGAGACAAAGGAATAATCGCGTGCCGACAACGAGCGAAGCTAAACGCGACGGAGGGTGAAAGAGGATGCGAGGGTGCGACAGACGAGAAGGAAGGAAATTATCCAAATTCACGATAGACATTACCGAGGTTAAACGGCCGCTATGGCTAAATTCGAACTCGGTGGACTCGTGCCAAGGGTGCGATTAATTAACCGCCCTCTTCGATGGCACGCGGAGGATTTCGAGAAACGTGCGACGATGCATCGAACTATTTGTGTCGCGTCCAAAATAACGCAAATAGAGCGCGAATCGACCCGCCAAGATGAAAGAATAAAAAAAGCAGAAAAGGGGGTGGTAGCCAGCTGCAACGGGAGATGAGAAATGCCGCAATGTTGCAATCACCAGTGCAAATCTCGAGGCATTAGAGATGTTATAAATTTAATCGAGGGCATTCATACTCTTGTTCATTCTCATAGTTTAACAATGTTTTCACAATAGTAAAGTAACGTATAAAGCGACCGTGTTTTGCGATTCGATTGATACAAATAATTAATATGTAAATTAATATATGAATATATGAAATTCATAAATAAGTAATATATAGATTGTGAAAATGCAAAGCATTTTACTTAATTGCAAGATATTCTTGGTTGGTTTTTATTTTCTTGAAAAGATTCAAGCGCGAGCTAATTTTATTATCGAAGTGACGTCACGTCTTCGCCATCCATATCACCCATCAGTTAATTTCCTGATTAAGACATTTTTCTCCGAAGAATAAACACAAACCCCGCTACTCACTTTAATGCGATTAGCATTGTTATTGTGACGCGTACATGTTCCAGTTTCCACAGTATCGATTTATCATTCGTAATTCTTTCGAAACTAAGCAATTAATTAATTTTTTTACTTCATATTACATACTTGTATTTTCATTTCTTTCGACGAACGATGAAAATGAGAAAAGATTTAATAAATTCCTCCGTTTAAATGGCAAAATTTCAATATCTCGATATTAAAATTAATGCATAAATTAATCCCAATCAATCTAAAATTTAATGCGTAATTTTCAACCGACCGAGATACGTATTTCCTCGTAGCAATTACATTTATATTTTTACCCTCGCAAAGTTTGACTGCTGCAAACAGAAATACAAAATGTACCAACCGCCACCATACATAATGCCCGTGGTTATTTTCCGATAAAAAAAAAAAAGCGAAAGAAAAAAAATCAACGAGAAATATACGAACGCGTGGGAGGAGAGAAATAAGAGATTCGTCTCCCACCCACCCACACACACACCATTATTCGGTATCTCGGGTAATTTTCTGGCAGCGTGTAGCACACCGAACGTAGGTTACCGACCTATTGTTTATTTCCTCTAGTAAAGTCCTCGACTTTCCCCCTCCGCCTCGACCCTTTCTGTCTCATCTCAACCCCATCTTCCTCCGTATCCACTCCTGTCTTTCTCCGTCTCTCTCTTTTCCTCTCTCCGACCTTTCCTACCTACGACTCTCGTCAAGCCACCGCATTATCCCACCCTCTCACACACCGGTATTGATTCCGTCATACCACCCCCGCCGTGAGAGACCCAGCTTGCTCTCTCTTCAGCGTGGGTGTTTGTGTGTGGCGGCGCCGGTCGCTGCATTTGTGTGTGTATGTGTATTTAGCCACCGAACACATCCCTCCTTTATATAGTCGGCATAGTACAGTCAAAACGGCCAAAGCGGAAAGGGGATGAAGAAGAGAAACCGGCGGAGAAAGAGTAAGAGGATGGGATGCGACGAAGGAAGAGGGGAGACAGATGGCAGGGCGGTTTAATAAATTGCGCTAAATAGCAGCTTGCGTGGTGCACGCGTATATAACACGCACGCTACCGTAACGGAAACGTAACCCGTATCACGACAATGCTGTAAAACGTTCGTCTATGTCGTATTCTTCGTGACTAATCCAATCCTGTGATAAACTTTAACGCGTATTTATACGCGCAGATTATTGCGCGTGCGCGAATAATTAATCGCGTATCAATTTCTCGTTAAAAAAATGTTCAAAATCATTTTCGTTATCGATGTATAGGATAACTGGAGGATGCGAGAGATATTTTCAAATCACATTACTTGTTGTATGCAATTAATTGTGTAGAGAATCCCAATCAACTCTACACAATTCGATAAAAGGGCTCGTATAATTGTATGCATTTTAAATGACACGCACATTTTGTTGCGCGTGCGGCAACAAATCAAACAGAGCTTATACATTTAATTAACGCATTTATTGCGTCGGGAGTGGCCGCGTTGAATTGTTTCCACACAAAAAGTGTGTTTCACGGATAAACGCTTTTAACACGGGAGAGGTTAATTAATTATGTCGCGCATTGTGCAATAATTGGCTGTCCTTCGAATGAAACAACGTCCTCTATGACGGAAATCGCCGCGCTGCTGCATCGCCGCTAAATCGTCATGACGTTATTGTTCCACACCCGGCAAATGCATTTTCATCCAGATGATTGTAACACGCGAAAGTAATATAAACGCTTTCTGATTACCCTGTCAGTGGTTAATTATAAAACTCGCCACGATTTCGAGCGACACGCGCGCGCGATTTATCGCGCAATAATAATGATGGCACACAACCACCATTTGCAATCGTTTACGATTTATCTCTGATATTCTCGTCGCGATAATGAAAATTGTTATATCAATCGAGAGGCTTAGCGCCGGTGATAAAGAAACCTAGAACAAAAAAATCCCTTCCCTTTGAAAGTTGAGGAAGAAAGAGGATGGATCTCTAAATCTAATTCTTTTAACTTTAACGTTGATTTTCCTGAATCTCTTACAACTTCCTTTCTAAGAACGTAAAATTAAACTGACTTTAACTTTCGCAATTTTAAAACCAAGTTTTTTTCGAGTGTTAAAAATAGAAAGAGAAAAGCGTGTGGATGGATCGCTATTGCGCGTCAAACTTTTCAATCGAGAATGGCTGCAATAAGCCGGCGATGTAAGTCGTGAAACGTCGAGCGACGTAACGACTTACGAACTGCACCGCCCGTATATTTGACTTAATTGCCGTTTCGCACGCGAGTCTCCGCGATAAAGCCGAATATGCAAAAAGCGTAAGCGAGCGTCCCCCCTCCCTTCCCGCGCGCGATAAATCGCGAGATCCGCAAAAAAAAATAGCGAGCGGAGCCCGGAGAAATCGCGAACGGGCGCAACAATGGCGTTACCGACGGATTACCGAGCGAGATCGAGCATGAAACGAATGGCGAACGATCGTCGACGGGGCGCGATGCAAATTCGCGAGATACAGGACATATGTAAATCTCGCTCGGGCAGAGCCGCACGGAAATCGGAGCGACTTTAAAAAGGCGAGGAGGGAAACGAGACTTCTCTACGGAGATGGAGATGGAGGGGGGGAAGGGGAGGCTGTGTGTTCGTTCGTCGACTTCTTCATCCCCTTAAAATTCAACCTGGTATTCTTCTCGGGACAGATCTGAATAATGCAGTAGGCGACGAGAGATGGCCGGGAGAGCACGCGCTGCCTCCCCCTTTCCCTCTCCCCTGTGCCTCTCCCGCAACCTCCCGCAGCTTCCCGCTGAAATCCAAAACTTAAGAGCCGCACGATGCAGGGGACAGCCAGGAAACAGCCCGGATGGGCAGGCAAAAGCGAAGAGGGTGCGCGCTCGCGATTCCGGGATTTCGCGATAGTTCCCCCGTGGGGCATTAAGGTTATTAAAAGGCTCAGCAATCTGGATCCGGCCGCAAGATATTCCTCGTGTCGTCGACTTGCCGTTATCTCGCGGCGATAGTCGATTTAACTCGAAAACGCGGCGATAGACGCGTTTACGCACTCACGCGTGTCGCGGTGTGTCACGTAAACTTAGAGGAGAGAGAGGGGTTCTCTCTTTCTCTCTCGATGTTGTTGCTCTTGCTGTTACGTTATTAATGCGAATCGGCATGCGGAAAAACGCTCGCTTTCATTCGCGAATGCGATGTCGAAGAAACGTCAATCTCCATCTGACACCGCAACAATCGATGTCGTTCATCGACTCGGAAATAGAAACGGACGGTTTTGCGGAGATGCGCGCAAAACTAACGCATTTTCCCTCGATTGTTGTTGATCGATCATAATTTAATTTAATTAAATTTTTAATTAAACGCATTATATTTAATGCATAATATATTTAATTAAACATATTCAATTAGATAGAAGCAATAATGCATTTATACAATAATTTATTTAGTAAATACAATTTAATAATCACGTTATTGAAAATAATCAAGCGAAATAGCGATAAATAAGAGAAACGACTCGTCGTAAATTAAAACCTTAGCGTTTTCCCTTAAATTCGATTATCAATTTTAATGTTTCTTTTAAGAATAAGAATATGATATGATTAATATATACAAGATGCGATGCTTATTTTAAAATAAATCTATTGCGGTTTCTCATTTATCACGCCGCGAAAAAGTTTGTCGACGCATGCCGTTAGACAACACGTTGGGAACGATAAGTCAGCGCTCCTTCCGTCAGAACTACCGGTTTTGAGCTGCGTATGAAAATCGAAGTGTTCCGCACGGCCGATCGATCCTATTACCTCGCGGCGCTCCTGTGTCCGCATCATAAATTGCTCCGGTAAATATGTTCCTCCTAACGCGACTAGGATTCTCTCCGGTCGAGCGTACAATGGCGAATGACAAATGAGCGAGAGACAGAGAGAGCGAGATACAAGCGCGCGGGAATCGCCGATAGTATCGTGGGACGACGAGATTATGCTCTCGCAAAAATTTTCTCTCTCTCTCTCTCTCTCTCTCTCTCTGTTTCTCGTGCCGCCTTCGTGGGAATTTCTCGCTTAAGGAGAAAACACGATTATTTCTGCCTGGATCTATATACCTGACAAGGCCGAGTCGTGTCCTTTTCCTTTTGAAGAGCAAGAGAAGGCGAAAAATATTAAATGCTCGATAATTTCTCAAATCGATTATAGACCGGATTATACAGGGTGACCCATGTAAAGTGTTACAAATTTATATCTTAGAAACGATGCAATTTAGAGAAAAATGTTTCGGACAAAAGTTGTATGGTTTCGAGGGGAACATAAGATGGTGCTATTAGTTTGATTTTGAAAAGTCACCTGAAGATCATGTGAAGATCACCTCCAACTTTTTAAATGGGACACCCTATATGCTTTGCATATTCTTGTAGCTCATCTCGAGAGCTTTTCAAAACACTATAATTAAATTAATTTTCGTTAAGTACTTTCCGAATTACTAATTACTAATTGTTAATTGCAAATTAAATTTTTTTTTCGAAACAATTATATGTTTTCTTTACACCAATTAATTCCTCTCATTATTTTGTACATAAAAGTATTAAGGATAGATAATCGAAAAATGAATATTTTATAATTTATGTAAAATTAAGAAATGATTTCAAGCCTCATAACTCGGAAAGTACTTAATGAAAACTAACTTTATTATAGTGTTTTGGAAAGCTCTCGAGATGAGCTACAAGAATATGCAAACCATATAGGGTATTCCATTTAAAAAGTTGGAAGTGACCTTTACGTGACTTTCAGGTGACTCTTCAAAGTCAAATTAATGGCACCATCTTATGTCCCCCTCGAAACCATACAACTTTTGTCTAAAACATTTTTCTCTAAATTGCTTCGTTTCCGAGATATAAATTTGTAACACTTTACGTGGGCCACCCTGTATATAACTTTATGTGTGTGATGTCGTAGAGACTGCGTTTATATTTAAGCATATCCTTGTTCCCTTCTCTTTTCGTGTAAACGCGCAATTTCTCGTGTATAAATCCACCATAATAAAAACAACGCTGTAAATCTCAGCGAGCCATGTAATTGACTTCGTAGACAATTAACGCGGCTTATCGAGAGACCTTTCTCGCGATTCTCGCTCTTTATATCAGCGGCGCGTTAGATTTTGCGCTCGACAGTGAAATTCGACGCGGTGCTTATCGAGCACGTACATCGGCTACGACTCAAAACATACATGTGTCGTGTGCGATAATTTCGTAGAAATATATTACGATATTTGTGCGACTATTAATAAATTTATTCTCGAAGATCACGCATCGTCTCCGTGTTTGAGGAAAATCGATCAATCATGCCTTCCGTTACATTTTTTCCTGCAAAATTAATGTAAATTTAAAAAGACATATTTCATTGACTCGTGCATTTCCGAGAAGGTTATGAATATTGATAAAACATGCAAATGTGCGAACATGTAAATTAAATGTTACATGACGCGAATATAAAAAAAAAATGTTTCTACCGTAGTGAAATTTATGTAAACGACAATTATCGAAGAAGTCGTTTATTAAAAAAATCGATAGATGTTCGGAGTCGCGCACTTTCCCGCATAACTACGTTTGCGTGTGTCATCGATCGCGGGTCGCACGTGCGTTAATGCAAATTCGCGCGGCGGATTAAACGTCAGCTAAACGTCACGCATATATCTGAAAAAACGTTGCGCGTACAAAAAGCGGATTCAATGGATCCTGTTAGCGCCTGAGACGAGAGATTTCGCGATGAATCGGTGACGAGCGTCTGAAAAAACGTCTGCGCGCTCTCGAAGCGACGCGAAATATAAAAGCCGATCTCTCTCCTTGAGACGCGGCACGCTTGATGGAGCAGCGAAATCGAAGGAGAAACACGACGCGCAATAGACGAGTTAATGTCTGCGCTTGTCGCAGAGTATTGGATGCTGCTGTTTCCTTAACGCATATAATTCGACGATCGTACAAGTAAACACGTATATCCTTGCTGATTCCATAAAAGCTTCCTTTGTTTGATGCGCATGCGGAATATCCTATATTCCTTTCACTAAGCTGCTTTACGCGTTGCAAGTATCATCATATATATATTTCCCATCTTCTCCTTCGATCATTAATTCACGTATTTTTTTATTATTATTATTTTAATTATTTCTTTGTATTTTTTAATTTTTGCATTATTCCGATTTATCTTTATTAGACATCAGTGGAGTAGTTAAAATCCTTATTTGAAAACCAACAATTTTACTTAATTATTTAATTTATTATTTTAATTTTGATTTATTTATTATTTTATTATTTATTTATTATTTTAATTATTTTAATTTATTATTATTTTAATTATTAATTCTTTAAAATTTTTTAATTTTTGTATCATTCCGATTTATCCTTATTAGATATTAGTGGAATAATTAAAATGCTTACTTGAAAATAAATAATTTTACTGAATTTTAATACATAAATTTTTTTCATTTCTAAACTTTTTCAAAGTTCTTGATTTGAGAATCGCTTTTCGTCAACGGGGGAGCGTGTGCTCGCGTTATTCCAAATAAGGAAAATATAACAAGGTAATACAACAAAGAAGAATAGAGTCTGTAGGATCGCTCATTTGTTTTATCTTCAAGTCATATTCGCATTCGCTGACTGATTGCTTCTTGTAGTTAGTACCTCATTATACGGTGGTAATCCTACGTCTTATTTCTCCACGTCTCATTTTATATCTCATTGTTTGTCGCTTCGCGAAGAGAGGAGAGACTAATAGTAGGACGGAGATATATGCATAGACGTATGTATATATCCTCGTATTCGCATATGTAGCGAGCGACAAACGGAGAGAATGCGCTCGTCTGGCCTAGCCAGTCTATAATCTGACATTCAGGTGCGCATCTGTGGTACCTCGTGCGAACGCACACGTACACACACACGTACACACACTTACACGTACACGCAGCCTCACTCTCGTCCGCATATATCTCACACATGATACCTATACGTCGCGAGTTGGCCTCGACTTGCATGTACACGTGCTGTTTCGCGACACGCGCGCCGAACTGACAGATATATGTGTATGCGCGACACACGTACACACGTGACACGTCCACACATACATACACGTCGGGTTATGTAAACCGCAAGATAGGTATATAATGCGATCGAATGACCTACAAATCACGAGCTTCGCTTTCCGCCTGGCGCAAAAACGCGCGACTTGACTTCAGGCGCCGAGAGGCGGGCTCCCGAACCGGCCACGGGAAATTAATGGACAATATATGTCCGAAACTTATACACGCGCGTTTCTCCCCGTGAAACGAAACGGCAAAGACGAGATTACTTAACGCGTTCAGCGATGCCGACGTCGATTTTACGCGACCGGCTCTGTTTTTACGCGCCGCGCATCGCTGATGAGTGTACGCAAAAAATTCGCCTAGTATTTGTTTCAAGGTAATATTTTTGAAGGTTACGTATATGCACATATCAGGCAATATACAATCTTATTTCATTACTTGAAATTGATTTTTTAGATCTAAACTGCAAATACGTATCTAATATTTAAAAAATTGTGTTAATCATTATTGCTCGAGAAAAATATAAAATATGTTTTATAAAAGCACAAGGGATATTTTCATTTCAGATTATTATAATTAACATAAAACAACATTTAGTCGTAATATTATAGTTTTAAATTTATTTTAATTTTTGGAATTGATATACATTCCATTCATGAAAAGCTAATATTTTAAAAGCAATGTTTAATTAATTATAATTATTAGTATTTTGCATGCAAAATATATTGTTTCACGTTTTAATTAATTTTATTTACTAATAATAACTGTTTTTCAATCTTTGTAAAAGTTGCAACTTTTTTTCATTGAATTTCATTTGCGTGAGAAAATTGCTTCGCGCAGGATTATTCTGAACGTGAAGGAATAATCGTATATTCCAGTTCTCATTATCCGGTATTAGTGCGTTGAGAAATTGATCCTTAATAGTGTACACTGCATATTCCATTACAACGATATTCGATCAACACTTCAAACATATTATACATATAACTACTATTTGCAAGCAGCATATTCGTCTAGCGAACAAAGTTAATTGCGATGCATATCTTTACAAAATGAATATCTTTATCCTTGATAAATTGAATGTAATAATATCCTGCGATATCTTCACAATATTTTTTTAATCTCTCGTCAAAACGACTAATAAATTAACTAATGTTGAGAAATGAAAATTACACAATTAAATTACGTTTTAATATCGTATAATAACAAGTATATTAAATAATGAAAATACTTGTCAGAACTTTCTGACAAGTCACGCAAGAGAATTAATCGACGAGAAGTTTTGCGTCTGTAAATGAAATAAAAGTTTCGCATTAACGTTTTCACGCGGGGAGATTTTTATAACGTCAACGTATAAATCGACTGGAGCTGGATAATTTGCACGAAAGCAATGGTCGATCGATCGATTGATTTTAGCGTCAATGCGGAAAGATCTAATGAACCATCGAATGGTTCACAAACCAGCGAATTTCCAATTATCAATTCGCGAATTCTCGTCGAAAAATAATCGTTGTTTGCCATCATTGTTACCGGCCATCGTCACCACCGTCGTCGTCACTTGATATGTATAATCATTAAAACCGAGCGGAGCGGATTGCGTAATCTACCGATTGGTATATACGATATACTCTCGCGATAAGCTCGTGTAATGTATATAGTAATGCGGACAGCTGAAAGCGATATTTTGCAGAGTGTGGGATAAACGATCGTTCGAAATGTAACACTGTATTTCACATGTGCGCATTAATTAATGATTTGACACAGCCAAAATTCGACAAGCCTAAATCATTACATAAATTTATGTTTAGTTTATTTTAATTATATGCATAAAATTATTATTTATTTATTATTAATATATTAATAATAAATATTATTAAATATTATTAAATATTATTTTAATACACTACGCGTATTATTTTAAGACACTTCGATAGAAACGATTATTTTTTTTAACAGCATCCTTTTTTGGAGTGATTTTTTTCTGAAACGAGTGATTTAATTATGCAATGCATATCATTAATTGTAGTATTTTTATTTATTTTTATTAGTGAAGAAAAGCTTGCTCGTTCAATGTTGAAAATAATTGTGCAGCTCGTCTAAATTTCAGGAGGAAAAATATTAGTAGATTGTGAATCGAGTATAAAATATATAGAATATATAGAATGTAATAGATTTGACGAGACGTTGGAGATTCACACGCGTATAAATGCCAACGCTTTTGTCGCAGTCTATTACGTTTCGCGCCGAGACCGCGTTTAATCACCATCGTTTCAAAAGCAAGATTATGACCGCGGAGTGTTTAATTACAAACGCGGCAATGACATTCATCCGCGGTGTATTAATAAACGCGTAATGTTCCCCGCCGGTAATCGAGATTTCAGCGACAAGAAACGACTCGTTAAACGTGCGTCCGCTTAAACGACCGGGACATTGCTATTTTCTGGCAAAACAAAAGGCGCATTACGTAACACGTATCATTATCGTGAGTGAAGTTATGTACTGCATATTCAATAAAAATTTCTTGAAAAATGAGAGCAAGAGAGAGAGAGAGAGACAGAAAGAGAGAATAAATATTATAAACTCTTCGAATTAAAATGATATAAAAGTTATTTAAACATGTCGCATCAAGATGAAAAAAAATTGTAAAATTTTTTTACAGAGTTAGAGTTACTTCTTTGATTTGCTCGAATATATATTTGAGTGTCATATACTTTTACATATAAAAATATAATGCCAAAAATGTATTAAATAAATTATAAAACGACAATCGTATTCTGTTTTCTGTTTATTATTAAAAACAGATAAATATTAAAAAATAAGAGAATGTAGCATTTTTTTAGATTTTAGTTTTGAGTTAGAGTTACTTCTTTGATTTGCTCGAATATATATTTGAGTCACTTTTGCATATGAAAATATAATGCAAAAAATATATTAAATAAATTATAAAACGACAATCGTATTCTGTTTATTATTAAAAACAAATAAATGTTAAAAAATAAGAGAATGTAGCACATTTTTCAGATTTTAGTTTTGGAAACCGGTTAATGACCTCTATGATGTACAATATGCAGTACGGCAAAAATTGGCGGAGATCGTTCGCGGGATATGGGTGGTAAAGTCGAGCTGAAGTTTCCGCTTGGCGTCCATCGCCGAAAATTCAAGCTTCCGGATTCTTCTCGTTCTCTTATTATTCCGGGTTTTCTTCCTCGCTTTTCTACGACGCGGCTCCGCTCAAACATAAAGTCAATATATAGATGCACGTTATATCCGACAGAATACAGACAGAATCTCCCGATTGTCCGCCCACGAAAGAAAACCGGAAAATATCTCTCTCGATACGTTGCCGCTTGCAGATTCTCGCCGCGATGCGATGCGACGTGATGTTTCTTTGCCCTCTTTAGTTCCGGCGTGTTTAACAGAAGCATATCGCGACGTCATGCCGGAAGAATAATATCGGCACGTGATGACAGCACCCGGATATATATATATATATATATATATATATATATATATTTATTTATTTATATATGTGGGTATGTGCATATGTATACAACGTTTATATGTACGATAAATATACACACAACGTAGCAACATTTCTATTTTAGTTGTGTGCAAATGCGTTTTTATGATTGCGAGATATTCTTATGATACATGATTCGTATTTTATAACATAATAAATATGCCATTACAAGCACATTGTATCGGATAATAAAAAAGTATTGCGATCGATATAACGCTATCTGTGACGGATAATAGTATTCAACATTGCAAGTCATTTATCTTGTGCTAATATTGAATTTTTATTTAAAAACTAATTTGAATCTTTTATAAATTATTTATATTACTTTTACAAATTGTAGTTTTAATTTGTTTCATTCAATTAATGTAAGATTCTATGACAATATTAATTGTATAATTTTTTAATTCTAAATTTATGAGATTTACATAATTTCGCATCTTTTCTTATAAATTTCCTACATTTTCTCTCATTTCTTGATATTCAACTTTTTCCTACTTTGCAATTTTTCATTAATTTTTTTCATAAACTTGCAATGCATTCACGTTTTAATAACATGCAAGTGCCGATATTATCGTCCGTTTAAATACCGAGAAGTCCGAGAAGTTTACGAGATCGCGGAGAAACCGAAGACGATTCCGATGGAACTGGATTTTATCGGAATCCAAGGCAGCCAGATAAGAATTGCTATTTCGAGAAAGTGACTCGCGTTATCTGCGCGATTAAATTTTCTTTCCAGAAATGGCATCAACTTTGTTCTGCGCACGCGCGAAGAAAAATTGCCCGATTCGAGAGTTTCTGCGGAAACGAAACGTCGCGTTATGACAAGTTTTCATGCTCGATTAATTATACAACAGTGCAAATGTGAGAATTGCAATATCAAAAGTCCACGCACGTTGCGTAACCTACTACCGATTGAAATAATGAAGCAATTAACGCGAGAGCGACGACCACCTATATCCTAACAGAGAAAAAATTGTTTTCGCGATCTATCATCGCAAAAACGCTCGATATTCTTCCTAAAGAATTTCGAATGTAATCGATATGTAGTCTAACGAGGGAATAAATATATAATAAAAGAGAAAGACACGTGTATATCGATTACTTATATGTTAGTAAATATTGATATTTAAATGTATATATTTTCATAATTATAAAATGTGTCACAAAATTGATTAAATAAAAATTAATTGCATCTAGAGAATGTCCTTATTTGTATCCACGGACATGTGTTTTTTATACATATACTTTATTGTCGCATTTCATATTGTGGCTTGTTCCTAAATTCGGATAAAAGCGATGCTCGTACAGTAAGAAAATAATGCTCTCGTTTACTGTTGCAGCTTCAAAGGTAATGCAAAGAGACAGAAGGAGAGATAAAGAAAGAGAGAGAGAGGGAATTTCCAGGCTGTCTCTGTTTGAACACATTTCGTCGCAAAGGAAAAGAAGGAAAAAAGACACGGGAGACGAGGATCTCTCTTATCTCTCGCGTAAAGGAATAAAACGCGTGTCGCGGATGTCATAAGGAACGCGTTTTTCCTGCGCAAGAACGACAAATAACTTTATCGTTCGCGCTGACATCCACAAATGTGTAAAAACCGGCTTTTGACAAATCGTGTCCGCGGGCAAGGATAAAATAAGGACCATTCGCGCGTAAAAATGGTACTTTCAATATATGCAACGTTACAGTACACACAACAATCATCATTTTACAAAATATATATATATATATATATATATATATATATATATATAGTGTTTATATTTATATATATATTTTATATATATTTTATATATAATTTATATATATAATGTGTATAAATTAATATCTCTATCTATATTCTTTTTTTCCTTTAAATTGCAATCTTAACTACTAAATCAAATTCTTATGTAGCTTTAATAATAATAAATCGGAATTTTTAATACGTCTATAATTTTTAATATATTTATAGATTATAATTTTATAAATTGACAGAAGGCCTATAAAGCTCTTCCCAATCTTTGAAATCATTCTCCAGTTATTCTATTCCTTAGAAATACTTAAATGTATTCTTTAATTAAAATAATTGTTCTTGTATTCCAAAATATTGAGTTGCAATTTATTTATTTGATATTGTAAAATTTGGGCTGTTTGAAAAACAGATTTGACCATTATTACAAACATCGAATCGTATATCGCATATGAAATGCACACGTGTGTACGTGTGCGCGAAACTGTCATAATGTCTCTTTCTCTCTCTTTCGCGACGTATGCTCGGAGCGAATTTTCGCCGAACGCGGTTCTCGCTATACAGAAATGCAAATGCGCGCCGTTAATCTCGGTAATAAATACGCACGACTCCGCTGAACGCCGCAACCCGTAACCACTTCTCGCTCGAACAGCTCGAGCCGTGCAATAACGCCCTCTCGTCGCACGTACAGCATCTTTATTTCCGTCCGCGGATGACTCGCATGCCGAGGTGCTCCATCCGCGAGATTCCGACGAAGCTCCATAATCGTATTTCGCGAGCGGATGCTGATCCAAGTCGAGGCCGGTAATCGAAAAGTCGCTATTATTTTAGAATTTGCATTTCGAACGCGGCGAATAGATTTTTCTTTTTCTTTTTTTTTTTTTATTAATAAGGAGAGAAAAGCGCACATTTTATTGTAAAGTGCTATTTAACTGTTAATTAATTTACCGCTCGATAAATTAATTAACAATTAAATAGCACTTTACAATTAATTTCCCACATCGATGAAAGGTGCAAGAAGATTGTGGCGCATTAGAGAGTTGTATCGACTATTAGAGATCGTAAGTTCTCGACTTCGCTAGGACACAGCTAATAGCGTCTCTCTCCTAAGTCGATCCGTATCGTTTTATCCGACCGAATAATCTCCCAACTAGCGAGCTTTAACTTGGGCGAACTTTAAACAGCGAGGTGGAACACGGATAAACTATCGCGCGCGCATACTCGAGGGAATTTTCACGACGAACAATCGGGATAACAATCCCCAATGGACGTAAGAACATAACACCGTGAAATGTAAGTTCTATTTCAATGAAGAGATGTGCGCAAAGTTGGAAAGAAAAGCAGTGATATATCGAAAGCAGTTATTCTTAGCGTGAAAATTAATGAATCTTTTCTTCCTAGATTTTATTTCAACGTCAATAATGCATTATACTATAAAATTTCAGCTTATTTAATTTTATTACTATAGAATCTACGGTATTCATCTTGAACATTTCTAAAGATTTTTCCAGACAATACAAATCTCTCGTGTGCGAACTCTTAGCCTAATATTATATTTGTCATACGACAAATTTTTTAAGCATACTGATTGGCTGCGGGATAATAATTTTTTAAGTCTTCAAAAACTTTCTATTCTGCAGCCAATTAACATGTTTAAAAAATGTGCCGTATGACAAATGTAATATTAGCTTTAGCCTAATATTATATTTATCGTACGACAAATTTTTTAAGCATATTGATTGGCTGCTGGATAGTAATTTTTTGAGTCTTTAAAAATTTTCTATTCTGCAGCCAATTAACATGTTTAAAAAATTTGTCGTATGACAAATGTAACATTAGCCTTAGCTTAATATTACATTTATCGTACGACAAATTTTTTAAGCATATTAATTGGCTGTGGGATAATAATTTTTTGAGTCTTCAGAAACTTTCTATTCTGCAGCCAATTAATGTTTAAAAAATTTGTCGTATGACAAATGTAATATTAGCTTTAGCCTAATATTACATTGTCGACAAATTTTTAAGCATACTGATTGGCTGGGGATAGTAATTTTTTGAGTCTTTAAAAATTTTCTATTCTGTAGTCAATTAATGTTTAAAAAATTTGTCGTATGACAAATGTAACATTAGCCTTAGCCTAATATTACATTTATCGTACAACAAATTTTTTAAGCATATTAATTGGCTGTAGGATAATAATTTTTTGAGTCTTCAGAAATTTTCTATTCTGCAGCCAATTAATGTTTAAAAAATTTGTCGTATGACAAATGTAATATTAGCCTTAGCCTAATATTATATTTGTCGACAAATTTTTTAAGCATACTGATTGGCTGCGGGATAGAAATTTTTTGAGTCTTCAAAAACTTTCTATTCTGCAGTCAATTAATATGTTTAAAAATTTGTCGTATGACAAATGTAATATTAGCCTTAGCCTATGACAAATTTTTTAAGCATATTGATTGAAAGTGTCTGAAGACTCAAAAAATTATTATCCCGCAGCCAATCAATATGCTTAAAAAATTTATCATACGACAAACTTTTTGAACATATTAATTAGCTGCAGAATAGAAAGTTTTTGAAGACTTAAAAAATTCCTATCTCGCAGCCAATTAATGTTTAAAAAATTTATCGTACGACAAATGTAATATTAGCCTTTAGACGTCTCTCTTCTTTGCGTTATTTAAATATATCATTCGCTTGGAGAGCCTAATAATTCGCATACCGCGTTTCCGCATTAATCGATTCGACCTATACATCAATGCAATGCATTTTCGCGAATAATCGCGCAGATTGTAGTCGATATTTCACGTCGCCCTTACGTGACACATGAGGATGTCACGTTCCCTAATATTGAAAATGCGCTATCCCGATACGGTATTCCGAGAACGCGTTACGTGACGCGTCGCGGAAAAGTCGCGGAATCCGTTTGCGGCTGCGCTTCAAAGAGGAGATCGTAAAAAAGGGAGAGAAAGAGTGCGTGCATGTGTGTGGGAGAAAGAGAAGCAAAGTCGTAAAAGCTGATCGAATCCGTAAGAAACCGGCGCCATTTTCTTCCCCCCCGTTCTCCCCATCCATCCCCCGTTGCCTCCTCCTTTTCCAATCCACTTTCCTTTCCTCTCTTTCTCCTTCTGAGTGAGTTACCGCGGAGCTTCCCGTTTTTACGTTCCGCCTGGACGACGAAGACGCCAAGCGGCTTCGCGACTCATCGTACGGTTACTAACGTGCAGTTACAGTTATGGTTGTTATAGAACCGGCGCGTTGCACTTCTATCGGGAGCTTCCCAGCCATGTTTCAGCAAAGAAACGGACGACATGTCTCCCCTTGGAATAACTGTATTTAGAAACTGACATGCGCGATTCGTGCTTGATCCTCTCATTTGCTTCGAATTTATAACGATGAATAAATGAGCATACGATGTACAATCTTTGTGCACGTAAAAGTATGTATGTAGATAAAAAATTATAAATAATTTTTCTATATTTTAAAAAACATATATATATATTTATCGGAGTCATGTTAAAAAAAAGATTCTTTGCCAGTAAATATGTATAAATAAAAAAATATATTGAAAATGCGATGAAAAAGGACGCGATATTTGAGAGAATTGAATCGCCTTTAACTGCGTTCTCGTAAAATACTCATTAGGAAAGATTAAAAGTCGAGAAAACACCTGTTGAATACGCGAAAGAGCCAATCGGAGCGCGACTAGGGTTCGCACCCCGCAAAAGAAATAGTATTAACGATCCAAAGCCGAGGCGGTGTCGTGCGAGCGTAATGAGAGAACGTTGTTATATAATTAAGTTATATAATTAACGTTTAACAAGACGGAAGAAGCTGAATTTTTCTCGTTTTTATCGCGTATGTAACAACATTCGAGAAGCGATGTAACAAAGTTGTTTAATTTATTCAAATGTCAATTTTAATCTCACCTTGCAATCACGTTGTAGACCGGTTGTAAGAAATGTCAATCGCGGAAATTTTCATTCTATCGATTGATGCTTTCGTTGATGTTACAACAAAACAATTTCTTTTCGTTCCAAGTTTGTAAGAGCTAATATTATTCTCTCACTTAAAAAAAATCTTAATCTTGAGAGAGCGATTATTCTATAAGAAAAATCCTTGCCAAGTATAATTGACTCATCATCCGTAAAATTCTACATCCGGAATTATTTTCGAAATTGTATGAAATAAATTGTACAAATAGGCGCCATCTAAAACGATCCTTTTCCTTAATAATAGATTAGAAATCCAAACGCGCGCGAATTCGTTCTTTTTTTTTTTCAATTTATATTTATATCACGATCCTTCCCCAAAAAGGGATCATCCTTTTCCTAGCTGGAGCATCGTAGATTAGAAATAAATTTCGCCGAAAGCAATCCCGGAGGAGAACAGCGCGAATAAAAACCGGAAGGTGAAAGTGAGGAGAGGGGAGGCAATAAGGGGAAAAGAAGAAGGTCATGTTTACGAGCCACGAGAAAGACCCGACGGGTCCTTGACTTCGCCATAACGGCCGTATATGAGGTTTCCTTGTAGGCCCTCGAGGCAACAGCAGCTGTCGCTATCGCCCGCGCCAGATTCGAGGTTGTAACCGGAAAAGCTTTAAGGATCGTAGACACGAGGACCGTGAAACGTTTCGCGATCAAAGGAGGGAAAACATGTAAAAGCGCAGTTTAAAGGAAGCGAATCAGATGCTATTGAAAACAGATGCGTCTGCGATACGCAATTTTGATGTATAATTAATTCGCGATTACCTATAAATAAACGATATAATAGATATGAACGATAATTGTCGCAAAAAACGGATCAAAATCGTCGAGATCAAAGATTGAAAAATCTCGATGCAAGGATAATTATATCGTGGATTTTTTTCCATCATGAAAGATTCATTGAATTATAAAATTATCATTCATATCAATTTTTTTTTTATAAAATTATCTTTATAAAATTTTTAAATTTTTAAATTTTTAAATTATTTTTATAAAATTTTGACCAATACTGAAGACTACATTTACGTTGCGACACGTTTCCATTTGCAGAAAGATTTTGCGTAAAATCCAATGATGTTCCGATTTAATCGCGCAGTTATATCGATAATGTTTAAGCGACTACATAATTGGGATTTTCCGCATATCGACGTCAGTAAATATATGTTACCGCGAATCTTGAAACTCATCATTCTTGGAATTTTTGCAATTTTTATTCGCACGCTTAATAATAATATAGTAGTTTTATTGCTCTCGATATTTTAAAGACCAAGCGAGAATTCCGATAACTACTTTATTCAAGGATTCCAATCGAGTAGCGTTAATGGTTGTGATTGAGAGAAGATTCATTAAAGCGCCGCAAATTATGGTGAATTTATATACAGGGCAAAGACCAGAACGAAAGACTATCGGTTAACGTTAATTGAAGCGGTCAGTGAATCTACTTGACGAAGTGCTTCCGATTACTAACTAGACGGAAGTGAAAGGATGCGGGGAAAAAGGGCGAGATGGCTTTTAAAACGCAAGAGAAAGATCTATTAAGCGATCGGGCAACGTAAAAGGTTCCGGGATCCTGCTTGAATAAAGATGACGAGCGATATAAGAAATGGACGTCAGTCTGATTTTTCCATCCTAAGAGCTCATTAATTATTCGCGACTTTGCAACTATCGCGAACACTCGTAAGCAAAGTCACGCTTAATAAAATGCCATTTAACAGCAAAAATATCTGCTCGTTTTAGATCTGCTCGTTTTAGATCTGTTCATTTTAGATCCCGATACGACGTTAAATGCGCACGACGAGATGCAATCGTGTGCAGCGAAATTGATCGACAGGTCAGCATTCGTCGCTACTTTCATTTCCCCGTGCAGAAATATTTTTAACGTCATCTCGATGAATGAAGAAAAAAAAGCCACAAAATGTTTGGTGTGTCAATTTAACTGACACACAACGCTCTTCATCAAAAAAGAGAGAGACAGAAAAAAAGCATTATCATTGAAAATAAATTAATGGCCGATAGACAACTGTTTTAATTTCCATTTGCGGAAATATTTCATCGCGTTAGTTAAATTAGCTAGCAAAATGGAAAAAAAAATTTAGAAAATATTAATCACAAATGGCAGGATCATATTAAAAATATTTAAACCTTCTTGAAAATAATTTAAATTTTTTTTTCGCTTTGTGCAAGATCGCCATGTATCTCTATTATTTTAAAAATAATAATAAAATTTAAAAAATTTAATTTAAAAATAGTAAATTAAATTATTTTTAAAAATACTAGTTAAAAATAATTTTAGAATAAAAGTAAAAAAAAGGGTATCTACGTAAATTCCATTTTAGGACGAATCAGTATTCCCAAAGAAATAATCAATAACGCTATACACGAGTACATGCGAAACCACGCGTGGTGGAAAAACGGTCTCGCCGGTCGCAGACGAGAAATAAATGGAAAATGTACTCACTCTGACGGGACCACCGCGGAAGAGGTTCGGTGTGGAGACGTGTATGTTGGGGTGATGATGATGCACATGGTTATGGTGGTGGTGATGATGGTGTCTCGTATCAGGACCGCCTCCCGCAGCCGCTTGCTCCGCCTGGACCGACATCGCCGCGCGTGCCTGTCGCTCTCGCTCCCGAAGCCGGTCTCGTTCCACGCTGTAAACCAAAATTACCATCCGGTTAGTTCCAATTCCCGTAAAATGCTCCAACACGCTATTATAATATTGAAAAATTACAAAATATAAGGTAGAATTTCCTTTTGGAAATTTTCACTCTCCTATAATTGATTTTACATAATACATTCTTAAAAGTTTACATAGCAGTAATTTATCTATAAATGACGAGCAGTGTAATAGATTTTTCCCTCTCGTCAAATCTTCAATATTTTATGATTCCATAATATCGTTCATTATTATTAATCATAATTATCCTACTAATTGTTAGGCACGAATGTCGACAAACGGAAAACGCTTTTATCTTTCAAAAGCAAATTCACGGAGGAATTTTGTTGCTTATATGACGCAGCGCCGAGAATAACTATCGACCTTTTAGAAAGCATTGACGCAGACGAGAAACGAAGAGTCAAGACAAGGCGAAAACGAAGATAGGACAGAGAAGGGATTCGTGACGAAGCATAGCGAGGGCGATTGCAGCTGGCGCAAACACCTGTTTAGTCGCGTTTCCGGTGACGCCGACGTTATGTGTAAGAACGAACCAGACACTACGATTTGGTAACAATTGCTGCCATTTATAGGTAAGAGCAAGAGTTGGAAAAGTCCAGTGAATAGAAAAGATCATGGTAAATTCCAGTTTTTATTATCTTCGATTTTACTAGAATAAACTGACAAAAAACTATAAAAATATCTAATATGATTAGTAAACTATTTATATAACTTTAGACAAAAAAATTCTGCGCTTTGAATAATAAATTATAACAAATAATTATAGTTTATAAAACAAAATTAATATAATAATATAATCTTTCTTAATTTAAATATATAAAATATATTTTTAAAATAAGAATTTTGGAAATATAAATGCCACTAAATCTTATTAATCTTTAGTTTAACGATAAAAATATATAAATAATAACAGAAAATTTTTACCATACAGGTTTTATTCGCGATTATTATTAACTAATTATTTGCTATTCAATTATTCTTGTAACAAAAAGATTAATTTTTTTCACTTTAACATTTTTAATAAAGAAAATTAGCTTGTGGCGGTTTTTTTTCTAAATAATGATCTTTATCGTTGGCATGGATTTTATCTAAAAAATGTGGAATTTTATTAACCTTGATAAAAATGATTGTGATAAATTAATGTCGCAATTGAATGTATATTTATAGATTTTTATCTATCTAAAGATATAATATAATTGTGTGTGTGTGTGTGTGTGTGTGTGTGTGTGAAATTCTCTTTTTATAAATGTTATAATTGTTTAAATTTACAAATCTGCATCAATGTAATTTATAAAGAAAATAAAATATAAATTATAACATTTTAATAACAATAATTGTATCAAAAAACTATTTAATTTTTTTAATTCTTAGAAGATAATGTGTTACTTTCCAAAAATATCTTTTAAATATTATTTAAAATTTAAATAATTAAATAAATATAAAAAAGAACAATATTAATATATTGTAAAATTATAAAGTAATTACAAAATGTCAACGTTTTTAAAGAGAGATTATCTTCTGAGAAAATATACTTCTACTTTATATCCCATTTTTTACATTGTAATAGCCTTCCTCCGCGAAATATTGCGTATAAATTTCCATTATCAGCCTTTTCGTATTTCAACTCGCAACATGTAACACAATCAAAATAGCGAGTATGGAGCGGAGAGTGCTTTAAATAGACGTTTAAAGGTCGGTCGGACGATTTTCCTTCTCGTACGTACGTTATCTGACATACGTTGCACGACTTGTCAAGGCACGATGCTAATGCCTCACGCGCCATGATATACTTAGGGTCATTGTGGAATATTTCCGAATGTATTAGCATAAGTAATGCGCACGCAGCGGGATCTTACGCGCGCGAAGAAAATCTGAGAACGCGGTCGTTTATTTCTTTTTAATCGAGACAGCTTTTCTCCGCGAGATATGATAGCGCGTATAAATCGTAGGCGTCGAGAAATATTTTTTTTCGCACATGCGCAACAAGAACAAGAAACACCGATATCGATACATATGTTCCGGAGAGAAGGGTCACGCGTTACATTATAAAAAATTGCAAAAGCTCATGTAAATGCCAAGTAATCATGCCAAGTGTACCAATCATGCCAAGTGTACCAATAAATCAACGATTCGCGAGGCATTACATAAGTGAATCTTGATTTTTCTAAGATATATTTCGATTAAAGAGTCTATTCCCCGAAGCGCGATACTTTCTCGATCGTCTCGGGCGCGCACAATGTGAAGAAACATGCATGCCGATGGACAAACGGCTGCATTGTCATGCAAATTAAACACACCGGCAGTAATCACTGTTCGCCGCAACCGCTTAATTGCGGATGAATGGTAAGAAACTGCATGTCGTATTTCACCTTCCGTTCCCAGCTCTAAAAAAAAGTCGCGCGCAAATTTTATCACACCGAAAAAATTGTATTCTTAATTTAAGAATACAATACAATATGCCACTTATCTTTAGAATATATATCACTAAAATAGGCGCCAAGAGGATCCTCTTAAGTTAAGAGGCAAATCTTCTAAAGAAATATTCTTAATACAGAGAAAAATATTTCTTTGGATTTAATAAATTTTGTTGAAGTCAAAAAAGTTTAATTGGTCTAAAAGTTTTTTCCGCCTAATTTCAAATAGTCTTTCAATATTCTGAATCACAACAAGGAATCCAGATTAAATAAATTATTTTAAATTCAGTTTGAAATTAAATGAATAAACAGTGATGTCAAAGAGGACTCACATGCACATAGAGAATTTAGGTGTGAGAGCAGTCCTCTCTTTCATCATTGCTTAAGGAAAAAAATATATTTATAGATC
This sequence comes from Camponotus fellah, assembly GCA_030586385.1. NCBI lineage: Eukaryota > Metazoa > Arthropoda > Insecta > Hymenoptera > Formicidae > Camponotus > Camponotus fellah. The sequence goes on along the minus strand of JAPIVC010000450.1, from coordinate 1,936,204 downwards.
TTACGTTAATACAAGTCCTTTATATACATTTCCTGATAAATATTGAATACGAGAAAAATTAAGAGTGGTGTCGCCGCGGCAATTGAAGAAACATGTCGCGCACACGAAAATCGAGTTGTGATGTAGAAGTTGCAAATTAAGAATATATTCTTATTCATTAAGAATATATTCTTATTTATTAAGAATATTTATTAAGAGGACTTATAAAGTGTACATTTCAAGAATACAATTTTTTCGGTGCATTTTTATCGCATTCAACAGACACCTAAAAGACAAGAGAGGAGACACTAACTTATACGTACCGAATATTTTAATATTCTTTAAAATTGTTTAAATGCTCCTGTTAATATCCCTGCTATATGCAAATTATTTGCAATCTTAAAAACTTTCGAGACACATCGTGTTCGTCGAAATAATGGAAATCGTAGACGATCGATCTCTTTTTTTACTAAAATAACAGTCCGAGGTATGATTGGATAGCGTCCATTTTCGTAAGCGCTCTCCTTCCATCTTATTAATTCAAAGCTGCTTATTATTCGTGACGGCAAGAAATATCCGACCGAAAGTTTAATCGCCTTCCCGGTCTCGTGCATGTAAGCGACTCGGTAATTTCCCCGTGACCCGCATGGTGTAATCGAGCCAAGTTAAGAACGACTCTATTTGTGTCCCCGAGTTGCGCGCACACTTGTTCCCGTTGGTATCCATTTATCCCATTGGAGTCCCCTTCGCACGCGCACAGATGCACACATGTGCATTCGGCGTGCACGTTTAGTCGCGCGAATATTTCCTCGGCCCCCCCCGAATGCAGTCTCCTCTCCTCGCGTCGTGCACGTGACACTTTCTCGATCGATACCCCTCTGCAACGTCCTCTGCGTGTCTCTCGTCGGGCTTCTCTCTTTTTCTTTTCGCCGCGCCGCTTCATGCTTCGCTAAATCAGCTCTAGAAAGTATACTCTTAACTAAATCGATGCCGGAGAAAAACCAACCGCTCGTTCCCCGGCTAAGTCGCTTGTCGCTTGTCGCTAATCGCAATCTCGCAACGCTCCGAGACAAAATTTAAGTGGAAATCTCGTAGACAAATAAATTTACCTCGAGGATTAGGACCCTCGCATACAATTTTATCCTACGGTATCTCTGTTCAGCTTTAGAACCTTTGCATACCTCTAAGAACAATTTTGCTATTGTTTTGGTTTATAAATCTAAGGCTTGGTTTGTTAATTAAGTATAATTGTTGTTAATTCAATTATATCATATTGTATCGCGTCAAGAAATCGTAAGTAATGTCAAAATTTAATTGGTCAACATTTAATGTCAAAAAATGTTCGTCTATTAATATTATATTTAAATATATTATTCTCGAATTAGATAACATTTGGTAGAATTTTGTACTTAAACGCCGAACCATCTTGCAAGAATAAAATAGTATCAAAAATTTTATATTGTCTTATCAATTTTTTAAAGCATCTAATTAACACCTGATTATTATGTCTTCATTTTTTATTGGAATTATTTGAATAAATTTAATATTAATTTGATCTTCTATCAAACAATTTGAATACTTAATTCCGGACTTTAGCACTTAATCAGAGCTTAATTTTAAGACAATTTATAATTAATTTGACGCTGGTGGGGAGGCTAATTTAATGGAAATTTTTTTCTCGGTTCACTTTTCCTCCGCACAGAAAAACGGGAAGGACTCAAAAGCATCTCTATCCCGCGCGAGAAAGCAAAATTCCAAGCTAACACATCGGTCGAGTCGTCGGCTCAGCTTTATTGAATATCTGGGGACATTGTCACAGAACGGTCGAAGTTCATTGAGCTAACGAACTTGGATCGCTCTCGACAAATTCCCTCTGTTGGATGTTTGCACACGATCGAAATCCGGATGGTCTCGCGCGAGGAATGAATCGGACAGTTTTTCAAAAATGCTCGATTAACAATCCGGCACAATCAGCCGTCGACAATGGCGTCTATGGACAGCCACGTATCGAAATCATCGCTCGCTCTTGTAATGAAATCGACTGCCTTTTCGAGTCTGGCATTCGCTATTTTTCGTGTCGGTTCTTTCGTCCGTGATTTTTACGCGCGACCAATCATAGGACACGTTTATATGGAGCAGACGATAATCCGAATATGTACGTTCGCATCATAAATATTGAACTCGGATCGAATTAACTTTTGCTTTTTCGCAGCGATCGTGCCAAACATGTCACAAATAACGTTCAATGAAATTATCGCCTCTCCATTTCCATATATCTGTAGTACTATAAAATTTTCAAGACGAAAGCAGGATCTGTGCTTCGTTAAAAATCATTTTAATATTAATGTGAATAATAAATCCTTAAACAAAAGAAAATAATACATATTGACAGTTTCATTTTTAATATTTTATTTCCTCGTAATCCATTCACCTTTTAAAAATGAAATAAACGACTTTTAAAGTAAGTGATTTATTTATCATATTATCGTTTTATCGTTTTATCGTTATGCAATCTATTATTCTTATTACAAGCGTATAATCTGTAGTATTCTGAATTGTATTAATATACTTTTAAGTACCGCGATTCTCTGACGGCGTTTTCCGATTCGCGTCACGATCGATTTAATCCTTCGAGGATTAATTCGCGCCTCTTTCGTGGCCAACGTAGCGACCAAATTAGCCGAGATATGTATATATATGTATATATATTTAATACTGGAATAGTAGAATAATTCGAGGTAAATTTTTCTCTTCATCGTTCGAGCAAACGTTTAGTAGCGGCGCCCCGGTTCGCCCCGGAGGCGGAATATTGCCATCGTAGATAATTAATTCGCGTTAATCGCGGCCCATTTGAAATGGTAATGAGAAAGGGATGATTTAAAGCGGCGAGCCAGCTGCGTTTCGTAACCCGCCGATAAGTAGGAAGAGGAGATACACAAAGTAAGAAAGAGATACTGTTGCTTTACGTCCCTCCAGGGATGAAATATATACATTAATCGATAAATTCATATAATTTGTAGTGGTATAGTATAAGCACATTATACGTGTAGAAAAATAATAAAAATCATACGGAGAAAAGAAAGTTTAAAAATATATTGTACTTTTGGAAAATAAGAAGAAACAAAGATAAATTTACCGCATTATTTCTGAGCATAAAGAAAACTTGATGAAAGTAAAATTAATGAGAGATGGAGGGTGAGAAATAAACGGTGATTGAACGAAACAAATCGAAAATCCAACTTGATCTGCCTTAACCGCGCGCCTTTTCTTCAACGATCCGCGTTCGACGCCTATTACTACCGAGTTTCTAATCCGTCTCGATCCATCGTCTTGGCTTTAAATCCCGGATTACACGGTTATAGAGCGGCATCAGCTATCGGTGTTTTCATCGACGGATGCCGCGATTTGCTTCCGCTCAATATGATTTATCAACCGTTCTCGTGGTTAGAAATATCTCTTGTTAACAAGCTTCCGCGCTGTTTTTACAATAATAAGTCGCGTCCACTTTTATATACTTTGAAATTTTCACTTTTCTAATTTTTTTCCTAAAAATACATTATATTGACGTATCAAAAAAATGTAAACTTTAGTTAAAAATGCACCATTTCAAACAGTTTAATAATTATTAATTTAAAATTATTAATTTATAATTATTAATTTATATTTCAAATATTGAAATATAAGTCAAAGTGAATTTTTTTCTTCTTGACTTATTATTTTCTTTGTTGATGCACATAATTTCAATTAACATAAATAAATATTTCAGAGATGGGAAAGGTCACATTAGTAGAGCCAAGTTAGAAGCAGTTCATCCCTCTTAATTATTAATATTATATAACTGATTATATAACTGATTATTAATTATTAATGTTATATAACTACTAAAACCAAACTAATCTCTAATTCATGTATTCAATAATCTCATAAACACTTTGATACCTCATTTACATTAATAATACCATTATATGTAAAAATCTTCTTACAAAACCGACATTCCGTTCAGTTATATTTATTATTCCGGTATTTTATACGCTAGTCTTTCATTCTTCCTCCTTGACCCTTTTCCGCGAAATCCCCTGGAGACAAAGAGTGCAGAGGAAAAGGAAACTACCGTCGAGAGAGAATCACCAGTGATGCCTTGAACTGTTTTCAGTGCTCCTTATCCGAATCGCGAGCAAGTCGATTTATGTCGTCGGTCCGTAAAAATGTCATCGTATCCGAGTCGTTCGGTGTGTGACCAAAGAATAACCTTCCGTTCTACCCCTCACCGTATCCTTACCCTGTCCTTTTCAATTGCGCGATAAAGGATTATTGCATTATCGACTCCACCCACGAAAGGATCGTCTTCTCGGTTGGCCAATAAAACACTGTGGCTATGTTTTACGAGGGACATCAAGCGCGTTGCTCGACTCTTTCCGCTTGGTTCGCTACTTTGTAAATGTCGGCCGAGCTCGTGGCCCCTATCGACGTAACTTTGTCGCGATATAATTTAGAGCAAACGAAATAATTCGATTATCAAAGGAAAAATAAGAAATATACACTGAGAAAAATCGTTTGATTGTACCAACAAGACAAGTATATGATTGAAGATATTTTGGTTAAATCAAACAAGAATTTCTAGTTATCATGATAAGACTCGATTTTTTTATAACTAGAACGTTTAATAAATTTTACTTTTATAAAGATTTGGTTAGTATTTTCTGATGGATCTATAAAATTTCTTGTTACATTAATTTCTTTGCTTGCCACTCTTAACTTAACTCGTATTCAATATTTAAAATGTATATAAAGAACTAGTATTAACATTAAATTCAAAGTATATTTTTTTCTCTTACGAGCAGTAGTGCCAGAAAGAGGACGCTAGCTCTCTGATTGGGTGTGTTTGAGCTGCATCCTCTTCTTGCATCACTGTTTATCAGTTTAATTTCTAACAAACTGAATTTAAAATAATTTATTCAATAATCTGGATTGAATTTATCCAATAATCTTGTTGGAATTCAGACTATTAAACAGACTTTTGAGATTAGATGGACAAAATTTTAAACGACTTGGTGCTGGCGAGTTATTATTAACCAGAAAATTTGGTAAATTTAACAGAAATTAATATATTCATCTGATAATTCCTACAAAAATTCTGGTTCGTCCATTTTCCAATAGACATACTGGTTGAATCTACCAGAATATCTATTCTAATTAATGCAACCAGATTTTTTTCTCAGTGTACATATCACGTAAATAAACCAAGTTTAGAATGAAAGCCATAAATAAATATTTTAAATACAAAGCGATACTTTTATAGAAATATACGACAGCGGACAAAAAGAGCCATGACAAAAGAAATAGAAAACGTTGTCGAGAAGAGAATAATGTTCCAAATATAATACACAATACCGTTAGCGCGTACAGTAGGGTTAATAACGATGGAAGCAGTCTTGCTGCCATGTAGTATACCAGAATGAAAATGGAACTGGCGATAAGGAGAGCCGGTTACGACACACCGTATGATGAAATGTGTGACGCTTCCGCGAAGGAACTCGGCTCGGTCGCACGCGTCGACGTCAGAGCGTGACGTTCGAATGTCAAATAACACGACGATTTAATGCGCGATCATTTTCCCTAGCGATCGAGCAGGGAGGAGACGATGTGAAAGGAAGTAGTCGATTTTATTCGCCCGTTATAGCAACTCGATGCTCGTCTCTTTCGTATCGTGATACAATGCATAAAAAAATGATGCCATGGCGAATAAAGAGAAAATTTACGAGATAAACATATCGCATGAAATTCATTACAAGTAGTACTCTGCGAAGATTGATAAAATTTCTGTCAAGGATTAAGTAATGAAAATATCTATAAAAAATTATGCATTCAAAATATAATTTTTAAATACAAAATTAAACACGTATTTATCTGCGAATCGCGTATATTTCATGAATGTTAAGACTTGATGCAGGACATAGTTAATTACGTAGACAAACAACTGTCTGTTACAACATATGATCTCTTGCGTTAGACTTTGACGTTTCAGAAACTACTTGTTTGAGAAGTAAAAAGAAAATTATATTTTTTTACTATAGTAATTTTAAATTCCCATCCAAGAGGCTCTATATTACTGCGATTTCTTCTCCGCGAAACTGTTACGAATCATAGATTCACGACACAACTTCTTATTTGACGTGTCTCCGAAGACAGACGATAAACTTGAACGAAGTAATAAAGCGTCATTCGTCTCTCTCGCATAGCGTTGGCCTCTTGTACATGCTTTAAAGAGCCGCTCACCCGTGCGAGCGAACACGCGTGAGACCGCACAGTACACTCACATACACGCACGCACACGCACGTGACCGTATGTGTCGCAAATTCGACACGGCGGGCTTCGTTAACCACTCAGCGGGCGCTAAAGAGAGGCATGAGAAGCGTTCCAGTTAACGCGAACTAGGACTGACGACGTCCATTTTAGAACGTGACTGTCGCGCGTCAGGAAACGCTCCCGGTTAAACTAGCGAATTACAACGGAATATCAAGTATCTCTTACAAACATCATCCGTCAAATAATCTTAAATTTTCTCAAATTCAATTTTTACTCGACGAAAATTGCATCATTTTTGTCATAATAAATAAATAAAATAAATGTCATTTTAATAAATAATCAAATATTATATTTTATTCAAAGTATCCAATCTACTTGAACGCGGAATCTTTTTATAAAAATGTCGAATCAATTATTGAGACGTCGGCGAATCGTTTCGTCGAAGAGTCCCATAAAATAAACGCGGATAAAGCTACGTTCCATGAAAGAAAGACGACGTAGGGAATCATCGAAAATAGTGGCAAAGCAGCGGCGAGAAACGATCACGACGACAACATATGCTGAGAAAGCAGGGAAGGTGACGGGCGAAACGTTAAAGAGAGAGAGAGAAGCAAGCAAGTGAGTTGTCGCGTTTATTTTAAGCTCGGCGCGAAGGCTAAACGGTGGATTGCGCGTTCGCGAATTCCCGACGATTCGATGGCCTCCTCTCCAACATTTTCCCTCTCTCTCTCTCTTTCTCTCTTTCACGCGCGCATATTTACCGATTTGCTCCAATTTTCCTCCTGCCATCGTTGCGATTTCCGCCAGCATCTTCCGTTATAATTTATCATAATTTATCATAAGCATGCCGTGTTTTTATGTGCAAAATTTAGAATACAATCGCGAGAAACAAAGATAGCTCCTCTCGATTTGCAAAGGAAATGAGATAATCGCTGTCATCTCGCTATATTTAATGCCGTGTTTATCTGCCAACGCGTTTAAATTCGACATTGCGTGAAATAATTGAAAAGGTATATCAAATAATTGTCTTATAATAGAGATATACATATCCGTTATTTCAGGATTTCAGGATTTCTAAAGTTACGCTTGTTTATAGAGCTTTATAGTTTCATATTTCGAATCGACGGGAGAATATCGAAATAATATTCCTCTCTCTTGATATTTTAAACTGAGATATTCTCCAGCTCAAAAGAGGCAAAAAATATGTTCGCTGTTTCTCTTGAGATTTAAATCAAAATGTTCATAATCCCGGAAAAAACAAGGAAATATTTACAATAAATCGAGATCGCGTTAAATACTGATATAAATTCGATATTTTATTTCGAAAATTTTAAAAAATATATTCTATTTAAACTTTATTTACTAATCATCTAATATATATATGTAATCTCGATTTTTATCATGTATCTAACTATGTTGTAAAACTATGAGAGTCATCGCAGAAATTTAACGTAATCCCGCGAGAACTAATCGCTTAAAAGCAACAATGACAAAATAACATGTCACAGAAGCATCGGAAATTAATTCAATCTCCTCTAATAATGTAGATATTACGCGCGAGTTACATTCTCCCTCTTCCCTCCCATCCCCGCTTCCCCCTTCTCTCATTTGTCGGCGCCGTTACGAATGGGAATCAATATTAGCCAAGTGTGGATTAGCGAAATCATCTTCCTCCGTTGAATCACGATCGACACGGTGGACTCCGATGACTCGACGACTGGCTCCATTGACACTGACACACTGACATCGTTTCTCGACACGGCGGCAATAAGACGCTGGTTTCGTGACCTTCGAAAGCAGAGAGTAGCGTTCGCCGTTCGCGTCGCTAATCTCCTTAAATGTACTCTTATTAAAGCGATTTAAGTCACAGTGTCGTTGCCGCTCGTCGACGCTATCGCGCGAAATTAAACGCGACCTCGAGAGATCATTCCGTGAATATCATCTTCTGGGAATATGTCTGTGGGCGTATTACTCATTTGAATATTTTCGTGAGAAACCAATTGCACTCGCTTAACTCGAAGATCGCGAGCATCTCATTCGCGGAAATAATTCATTCCCGCAGTTGACAAATAAGATTATACGACGATCATATGTGAACACATTTTCTTCCTGCATGAGCTTGCGCATTTTACATCCGGGATTTCAACGATAATAAAATCATTTTATTCTCCTTTTTTTTCTTCATCGCGCGATTCAATTTATTAATGCGATACATTTATCATATTCAGATATGCATTGTTCAATAATTTTCAATGAAATTTATTTTAGACAATTTATTTTAATTTGCGGTATGCTCGGAATAGACCTCGATTTTTAATTTTATGTATTGCGTAATACAAAAAATATTTATCAAAGTAAAATGTACACACACAAACTATATATCGGGATATATTTAAATCAGAATATAAGCACAAATTATAAATAGATTCTTATTTTGAAATTTGAAATAAATCGTTTAAAATAAATTTAAAATAAATTAAAAAAAATAAATGATATTTAAACTTTTCCTTTACTTTCCCGATTGTTTTAAAATTGGAAATAAATCATTTAAAATAAATTTAAAAAATAAATGATATTTTTCCTTATCTTCTCGATTCTATGTAAAATCTAATTAATAAAATTAAATTACTTTGTACAAGTAATAAATACATAATGATAAAATTAAAAACAATTATTAAATTTGTTTTTAACGTTTTAATTATTAATAATTTCATTAAAAAATATAGTTACTAAAACTATTTATTAAATCTAATTGTCGATAAATTAATACGATAATTGTACAATTGCACTCACACGATTTTGCATAAAAATCAAGAAATCGTGAAATGTTCAAGATCTCGTTTTTAAAATGTAAATGACGAGATTGCAATTTTGATCGTGGAGTTTATTGACAAATGGAAAAATAGCTCTCTCGACGAGGTAACGGATTATAATTTTCTTCTCTAACGCGTTGGCATTGAACGTATCTAGCGGCAATGCCAATTCCGAATGCGTTTAACTTCGTATCACCTCAATAAAAATTAAAGCCTGTACGTCCAGTTATTCATTGTAAACATAATCGATTACGTAACATATCCAATGGACGGCGAGCTGAATTCATGAATATAAGATAGGTGTAAAAATGGTTATTGCTCGTGAAAAACAGAAGACATCTTCGAGAGGAAAAACAAATTTAAAAATACTGTTGATACTAGAAAAACGCATAATAAAATGTACAGCTTCCTTATATACATTCGTATATACTATCAGAAAGTTTCAATGAAATATCAACGTAAAATTCAGCCAGTATTAATTAAATAAAGTATTATTTTAAGATAAATTGTAACTCTGTAACTACAAGATTAACTGATATTATTTAGATAGAGTATCAATTCAAAATTGATTGTATAACGATTATTTCACCAGAATAAAATTTTCATTGTATTGTTTCTCTAAATTATATAGATATTCTAAAAAAAAATGTGAGAAAAAACTGTGAGAAAAAATTGCAAGGAAAAAACTATAAGGAAAAATCTGTGAAAATCTTCGACAATAAAAACTTTAAATCTCGCAAAGTTCGTATCATGAACGAAATTTAAAAACTAATATTTTCGAATGATTAATAACGATAATATTAAATGTGATGAAAAATTAACTCTTAAAATTGATAAAAGATTAATTCTCCGAATGTAAACATTAATAATAATAATCTGTTATCCATTACATATATGTATATCAGAAACTCAAATTTATCGCGCGCATAAAATTCATTCAGTTTCATTACCATGGCTAACGAGCGCATATTATCAGAATTATCAGCATCCTTATCCGTTGGATATATCACGAGCGGTGCAGCTTTCGCGTCTCGCGCGCCATTTTTAAGTTGAATTCACCGGATAGAGTAAGAGAGTGTATTTTCTTAAATCGTAAAGAAGCAAACTTGATTCATATTAGCTTTACTAAGAAGTTGTAATTTTATGAAGTCGCAAGCCCGGCGGCAACACTTTGTGCGCACAAGGAGATCGCTTCGACAATACCTCGGCGCTCCCCAGGAGCATCAGCGTCTCTCATCCCGACAATAACGGCATTCTTCGGTTACTCTTTTACGACGGCAGAATTTTTCTCGCCGTTCCGAACTCTTTTAATGGTCATCATAAACGCACGGAGACTTTCTTCGCGTGGATTCGGAATTTTCTGCGAGACAAGATAGCACACGTGCCTCTGTAACGTCAATAAAATTTATCGCTCCGCCGTTGCACCTTCTTTTCCATCGAGTATACTAAAGTATCCTGCCTTATTTCCCTGCACATTCCTTCCAAAGACCCAAGATCCACACTTATAAATCATTGGTGTATCGTAAACGTCCCTAAATGATGGAATTAACTGCCATGTTGGAAAGTGTCTCAAGTGATATACTACCTAGTTTCTAATTACTGTTCATCCATAAACACACAGTTTATTAATTTTATTTTAATTATATCATTATCTAGTTATTAAATTCAAATATATAAAGTAGCTTATATATTTTAAAAATTATATATATAATTAGAAAATATAACTTTATATATATAATTAAAAAAATATAACTTTCTTGTATTTATCAATTTTTATAGATTTATTTTATTTAAGGCTTTAATTATCTGATTTTATTTAATTTAAAACAGAAGAAAAACGTAGCGCGCACACAAACAATATTTATTTCTTCTCTTATATATTTTAAATTAAAAGCTAAATACATTTCTCATTGTTGGCTTCAATCTCTGTGCAGCTATAAATGAGAAATGCATATATTATAATATACATATAAAGCATACGCAATCGTGATACTTTGACCCGGTGTTTTCGATTTAAGTCGCGTCTTAGAGACCATTTTTAAAAGGTCGTTGCAATTTCTCGACGCTAATATTGAATTTTTTCCCTCTCTTTAATCATTTTCCTCCTTCTTGTTTTCTCGCTTACATAACATCAAGTTAGCGCAACGACACGCGACAGCGAGCGAGAAGAAAATAAATCACGCGCGTGACAAAAGATATATTTATTATCATTTTAGTTCTGTTCTATAATAAGAATAACAAATGAGTTATACATTCTATTACATGAGAGAGAGATTATCAGATATAAAATAATTCTTCTAATCGAAATTAAATATTAATTTATATTGGAAAAAATTATATTCTTAATGTACGCATGTAAAGAATGAACTCATAAATAATTCAATTCTTATTGACTCTGAATTAGTTGTCTTTTTCAAAATAAAACATTAGTAACGGAGACGATAAATACTTCCGATACTTCGAGAAAATGACGTCGATAGTGACGTCAATACTTCATTCAGGATATTAATTAGTGATTATCGGCGTGTCTAAAAGAAACCGTGCATTGAAAAAGAAAAGTAAGATGTTTAAATATTCCTCAGACTGAAACCGTACATTATTAATGAGAAATAGAAAATAGCTATTGAAATTCTATTGTGTATACCGGATATGTCATTAGGAAATTTGAATGAAAAAAAAACGGGGAAACATTACAAGAAGATTATGTATGTAAAATTAGATGACGAATTGAAATAAAATTCTAAAACGATAAACTCTAAAAAAGAAATGAACTAAATCATTCTTTCCCTTCATTTAAACAATCTCATATACAAAAATATGATGATATAAAAAGATATCAAAAATGGATCTGAGGAATAAATATCATAATACAATCTACAATTAAATGCATCAAAATGTAAAAAATATACGAATATATTAAGAATAATAAATAATTATATGTAACAATGATAAGTATTTGAGCTCATTGATTTGATGTTACCCATTTCCATGAAAATTAAAATTGTAACGATTAACACTATTAAAATAATTAATTATTTCTATGATCAAAGACACGATAATAAAGTTTTATAGAAAATTCAAAAATACATATTTCTTATATTTTGATCTTTCATATTTGGGCCTTTGACCTCGCTTTTCCGTAACGTCACCAAAAAACACACGCCCCCACCTGCCGTGTCCTAAGAAAAACGCGGCCGAAACGGGAAAGATTCATCGTCCTTGGACAATGATAAAGTCTCAGGAGAGAAAATCCAAGACACGCCGGTTCGTAAAATAACGAGATTTATTTTATGGACAGAGATGGATCGGCCGTAAAACGTCGCTTGGAATGACCTGCGACGTTTTTCCTGCTTCTTGCAACGCGGTAGGACACAATGCGGCTCCCAACATTCTCTGTGTTCCTTAAAAAAAGCACAATTTTGCGGAACACGATGTGACATCTAACTCACATCTCAGTTTTTAACCTCATTTGTAATTAACGAACTATATTTATAAGTATTAGCATTGTAAAAATTTATTATTATATATTATTTAATGTTACCAATGTTTCTGCACAATTCATAAATATTATCATATATTTTATACATATAAATATATAATAATAAACTGTTAAAATTAAGAAAAAGAGAGAGAAAAATATAGATAAGCAAAATCAATTTTTTTTCGCTATATTTGTTTTATCGACATCTACTAAAGTTATGGAAAAGATAGTTATTTCAATCTTTAAAAACCTGACAGAAACATGGTGACAAACATAATTGAATAAAAGAACCTCACGTCTGTTGAGGATTAACTAACACTTGGATGTTTCGATTTTTATTATATTCCAACATGTGCGCGCTTTTAAAAAGATGTTTGTCCACTTTTTTTTGTTCCTGCAGCTAAAAAATAAAACACACGTTTACAAATACCTTTTACAGTGAAGGATGAATTTTTGAATGGACTCGAAAACACATTGACTGACATTTCTTTGTAGACCTCTCGACACAATTCCATTCTTTCGAAAAATATATTGACAATTCTCGCACAGCTGTAAATTTCCGAATCACCACTGCTAGAAGTCTAGTTTAAGGGTTTTGTATCTTCAAAACTAAATAAACATCCTGAAACCTAAGCATGACATCTCAACCAGAAATTTATAGGCCACTTATAAACAATGGATATTAAAATGCGAGCGCATTCTCGTCGCGTCCGAGTTTCAGCTCTCGGTGACAAAGTGTTATCGTATCTCCGGTAACGATAATGCTGGCAAGAAAATTGCTTTCTTCGCGCCCTATGGATTTCCCGCCGAACAAATATGATTCATAAAAGCAAAGCTTCGACAGTGTTAACCTCGCGAAGTGAATCACGCGAGCTCATTGTTTCCACCGCGTTACATCTCGAGAATTTTGTTTTCGCGCAAATTACGAGACGCGTCGACAACAAGAGTATATTTACGTATATTACGTCACAAGATGTTCCAATTGAATGCTGCCAGCAATTAAATTTTGCGCATTATAAACGCGATAAAAATAAATCTTAAAAATGAGTGAAGAGTAAAAGAGTTTGTATAAATCGAATCATGAAATTATAGAGAGTGACCTTTGCGAGAATTTAAAAATATATATTACAAATATGAATTGAGTCTGCACTTTGTAATAACATACTTTGCAGCGTGCATGGAAAGATCGATCTGATATCGTAGCGTTGTAAACACGTCGTTCTGAAAATAGTGCGATGCAAGCAGACCTCAAGACGTATACGCGCTTATAAAATAGCCGATGATCGCGAAAAACACTTGCGCAATACATTCAAGTGTGCACGAAGGAGAGAGCGAGATTGCAATAATAATTACCAGGAACGTTAGCAGACTTTTCACACGTGTTATCGAACGAGAGATTTTTCCTGCCGCGAGAAAAATAAGAAATCGCCGGCCAGGTGCAAAATTCCCTTACACATCACGATAAACTTATGGTTTTATCCAATGATTCCATCGTTTCGGATGCTGGAATTGAAAGCACGACTCGTGCGATGGATGACCCTGACTTTTCCGAGTCAAATCGATCATCGGGACAACATTCGCGACTCCTTCGATACAACGCATAACGAGATAATTAATATTTATAGGCGATAGCGGGAAACGAGTTTAATTCGCATATTGTAAAATAATGAATAATGTGTTGAAAATGTTTGATGGAATAATATTATAAGATAATATGTATTATTAATAAGTTAATATATTTAATTGGAGCGATATTTCCAAACGAGTGAACGATGCATCTCATCGAGCTAATGCGCACTTTATCGTCAGTCCGCGATTAGTGGGAAAAAAAATCGACTATTCAATTTCTATAAATAATCCAAACTTTCTCGCAAAAACGACAGACTTTCGAATAATCGTAAATAATTACACATTAGATCGATATAATTTATATCGATAATTAATAATTGTAGAGACTTGAAATCGTCAAAAACCAATCTCTAAAAACCAACATTTGCGAGTCGGACGAGACGCGTATAATTCCCGTGGGAGTCTAATTAATCATGACATAATCGTCACGAGATATCGCGCTCAAGTGGAAATTTGCGAAAGGCAAAAATTCAATAATATTTTCCGCGCGCCATTCAACTTTGAATGATTACCGCGTCATAAGCCCCGCTGAGAAATTATTGACAAAACCGCCTGTCATTTCAAGCGGCAGCTTGTTGTCGAACAACAAGAATCATTCCGCGGTAAATGACGCAGCCGCCGCGATGTACCGATAGAATTACGCGCGATGTTGGCTGATTACGCGCCATTTCGCAATAAAACCGCCGCGAGCCAGCTCCGTTCACTCGTGAGAAAAGAAGGGAGCCTCGGGGAGGGGAAAGCTCACCGTGCGTTCAGGAGAAGCGAACGATGACGTCCGCTGTCGTCGTCGGTCCGACTGAAAGCGATCTCGACGATAGATTCTTATCACTACGATCACCGAGGTAATCACAGGCACTCGTCAACAACGCCAACGACGAAGGCACTCTCATTCTCCCGGCGAGTCCCCGTACGAGTTAGCGCCGTGAAGTAAGCAGCACGAGAGGAGCGGCTAATCCAAGAAGCGCGCGCTCCGCGTTGCTGCTCGTCGTCGTCGTTGCACACGGAAAAGATCGGTAACGAGAACTCTAACGCGAGAGAGAACACTGTATCCCGTACACTACGTCGCACTCGAGGAGGATATTATCAATGATGACGTAGCGCAAGAATAGAGCCGGTAGCTTTGACGCACCAGAGCAGAGCACTGTGTTGACGCGCGACTATCTCTCTCCCTCTCTCTCTTCGCGTACGTAAACAAACACTCGCGTCGATCGAGAATCAACGACGATCGAGACGAGATTGCGCGCGACGCAGGATTACGTGACGCAACAACGACACCGAGAGAAGACGTAGCGCGAGACGTAGCGATCGTTGCGCGCCAGACGATGGTCGACGAGAAACTGGCACCTTCCGGTCGAGACGGGAGAGGGCGCGGGACGCGGGAGCGAGATAGACGCGCACGCCGAGAGCGAGATGCACGCGTACTTGCGCCCGCGCGCGCGCGCTCCGGTGTGTGTGGGTGCCGTGTGTATCGGTACGCGAGAACGAGGGAGCGCGTGTCGGGCTCGACGAGGGAGCGCGTGCGGAGAGGGAGGGAGAGCGAACGAGGAAGAGTGGGAGAGAGAGAAGGAAGCGCGCGCGCGAGAGAGAGAGAGAGAAAGAGACGGGAGGAGGAGGAGAAGGGGAAGGGGAAATCCGCGACACTAGCGACTGCCGTCACGGGAACGGCCAACTACTACTATTACTACTACTACTACTACTGCTATTGCTCTCTTTTTCTCTTGGAGAATGAGTGAAAAGGAGGGAGAGAGAGAGAGAGAGAGAGGGTGAAGAAATCACGAGAGCTCGTGCATGCCACGGGAAAAAGATGCGCGTGTGCGCGCACGTGTCGGTATGCGTCCGGCGGATTTTCATGTGCGTGCATCGAGAACGCGGAGGGAAACGAGAGGGCGGGGGAAGGGGGAGGGGGAAGATTGAAACGAGAGAAACGGCGAGAGGGAGAAGGAGCGAGATGCGGAACGCAAGAGGGTAGGGGGGGGGAGAGGGAGCGAGACGCGAGGAGTGGGAGATTATCAAAATGGCCGCACGCGCAACCTACTACTCCACGTCCTACTCCTCCGCATCGCCGCCACCTCCGCCGCCGCCGCCGCCGCCGCGCCTCTCTCCATTCCTACGCCGATATTCCTCCACCTTGTCCGAGCTCGCCGCGCGACACGGTGCGGCGCGGAAACCGCCAAGCGGTAATGCCGTCCGATATAATGGTAGTGGACTCTATCGCGACGGTCTCGCGGACCGCTGGTGGTGGTGGCTCGTGCTGGATGCTCGTGTAACGTATATAAGTCGAGAAACAGGGAGGGAGAAGGGGATGAGAGAGCAGGGCAAACAGAAGCTGTCGTCGTCCGCGCCAAGTGGAGACGAAGGAAAACGAGTTTAATGTTTAACGAGCTACTCGGAGATTGTGCGGTCGAAAGTGTGACATTGCAAAGAGATGACAAAAATAATCGTGGAAAATAATCGTTAGGAGGGAATCGAAGTATGCAATTTTCCCTTTTCGATGAAATAATTATCGCGCGAATTCAAATTAATCCCGTATCGAATCTTTAACGTTGAGCGAAAATTTATGTAAATCGCAATTTTTTTGGCAGCGCGGCGGAAAAAGAGCCCCGTTACTAATGATTGCATCATCCCGCACGACAGAGCCAATTTACGCCGGCGTATAAAATAATTAAAAGCAGATAGCTCACTGTTTTAGCCGTAACGATTAATCGTCGTTTATGAGTAATAAGCGCAGCGGCAATTTGTTTTGGGATTGCGCGAGCGACAAGACACGTGCATTATGTACGCGCGCTTCGCGTGCGCGATTCATAATTACGATAATTAACATCTCGCGCGTAATGCAACGCGAACGCAGAAATAATTCAACGGCGTCGCGAAAAATCGCCCGGCGCCAATTAATTCGTACCTCTCTCTCTCTCAGGAGAAACTCTAATTGTGCGCGCGGCTGATTTACATCCGTGCACTGAGAAAAATCGTTTGATTGTATCAACAAGACAAGTATATGATTGAAGACATTTTGATTAAATCAAACAAGAATTTCTAGTTATCATGATGACTCGATTTTTTATAACTAGAACGTTTAATAGATTTTACTATAAGGATTTGGTATTTTAGTATTTTCTAATTAAATCTATCAAATTTCTTGTTACATTAATTTCTTTGCTTGCTTCTTAACTTAACTCGTATTCAATATTTGCCATGAAATGTATATAATGAATTAGTATTAACATTAAATCCAAAGTATATTTTTTTCTCTTACGAGCAGAAAGTGCCAGAAAGAGGACACTAACTCTCTGGCTTGTGTGCGTTTGAACTGCATCCTCTTCTTGCATCACTGTTTATCAATTTAATTTCTAACAAACTGAACTTAAAATAATTTATTCAATAATCTGAATTGAATTTATCCAATAATCTTGTTGGAATTCAGAATACTAAACAGACTTTTGAGATTAGATGGACAAAATTTTAGACGCCTTGGTGCTGGTGAGTTTAGTATTATTAACCAGAAAATTAGGTAAATTTAACAGGAAGAAATTAATCAGATTCATCTGATAATTTCTAGAAGACTTCTGGTTCGTCCTTTTCCAACAGATATATTGGTTGAATCTACCAGAATTCTAATTAATGCAACCAGATTTTTTTCTCAGTGCACTGTTTATCAGTTTAATTTCTAACAAACTGAATTTAAAATAATTTATTCAATAATCTGAATTGAATTTATCCAATAATCTTGTTGGAATTCAGAATATTAAACAGACTTTTGAGATTAGATGAAAAAAATTTTAGACGCCTTGGTGCTGGTGAGTTTAGTATTATTAATCAGAAAATTAGGTAAATTTAACAGGAAGAAATTAATCAGATTCATCTGATAACTAGACTTTTGAGATTAGATGGACAAAATTTTAAACGATTTAGTGTCCTGAAAATTTTAGTCTAACTAGAAAATTTGATAAATTTAACAGGAAGAAATTAATCATATTCATCTGGTAATTCCTACAAGAATTCTAGTTCGTTCATTTTCCAACAGACATTCTGGTTGAATCTATCAGAATTCTAATTAATTCAACCAGATTTTTTTCTCAGTGCGTGCGAATCCATGCACGTTACACGCACGTGCGTACATAAGAGAACGTACACATATTTATGCAGTCGCATACGGAAAAGCTTTCCAACGAGATCGATCCTTTAGCGTCCCGCGAGAGGAGAGAGGCGCGTTTCGTCCGCAAATAACTTCGATTTAAAATTGCCGGTCGCGATGCAGCGGCAATCCCCGGACCCTCCGTGACTCGGAGTGCATAATATCGGCGTTAAACTCGCTTTGAAATTCGAGACGTATCCCCCATCATCGTCGCCGCCGACGCCGACGCCTCCACTTATACGCGACTAATTCCCGGACAAAGCGCTCCACATGAAAACAGGGCCGACGCGAAGCGGCGTCTGTCGGTTTCGGCGAGCGGTTGACTGCGAAAACCGACTCGCATATAATGCATCGGATCGATACACGCGCGGCCCTCGCGCGCAGCGAGTGCGAAAATAATCACCGCGTACTCGGAGGATCGGAAGAAGCGACCTGTATTCTGTCTCCCCCCTTCCTTTCCTCTCTAAAAAAAAAAAATGACGCTTCGATTTAATTAAAACTCCAATGTACAAACGATCGAGTAGCAAAAATCTTAGAACGTTTGTCTCGAAACAATAAAGAATACATTTGCTTTGTAAGTGTCATAATTGTTACGTAAGTGTTACGTAAGCGATCAACGTTTATTATTTTTGTCGCGTTTCTTTAGTCATTTTAAGAGCGCGACACCTGTAACACGTTTGAGTGCGATCGATTTAATTCAATTTCTTAATCTATTTAAAACGTTTCCGTATCCGCGATTTGATATCCTGAATCAAAATTTAAGAGTCGAATATAATAAGATTAAAGATACTTCCTTATAATTAACGATTCTTATCTTAATAAGTTTCTTATTAAATATAAATTCATGGAAATATATCTTTCGATTGATTTTACAAAGGAATAATGCTCGTTTATTCTCTTTAATTTCGTTTCCTATTTTTATAATATCTCGCCAAAGCGACTCACTTACACAATTAGCTCAATAAAAGCGTTCTTATCTTTTCTGTTATCCACATAATAATAACGTAATTCATATGTCTCCTTTCCTTTTTACAAAGTGGCAATGTTTAATTTGAAGTGATAAGATTGTGTCGAACATTTCGCGACGTACAAAAAGAAACATCGCTGACAGTTTTCCGAGCGACTCGAGTGGAAATCATTCGGTCGGAGAATAACTCATCGACGGTGATGCTACCGGCCAGCATCAAGCTAAACGCCACCAAGCCCCGTCGTCTGTCAATCACTTTTGCTAAATTGGCGTGCCGGAGGAATCCCGGCAGTTCCGCCATTCGACCCGATCTCTCGCGCTGACAATCGTAACGTCAAAGTCCGTCCGGTGACTGGCTGATGTCCTGACCTACACCGTCGCTTTCATCGTTGTCCGTCAAAGGGACGAAAGCACGAAGGAGGAGGACGGGATTCGAGGGATTGAAAGGACCGACGTGTTTACCTTTGTTCCGCGTACTCGGCGCATTAGTTACTTCGTTACTTTATTTTCTGTTATTAATCTAGAGCGATGTTTTGAATATAAACATTGACTGTTATTCGAAATGTTCATTTTTCTTGTCGAACCTTATTTTGATATTAATTTAAGAAAAATAATTTCAGAGACCGTCCATTCGCGTTTCAAGAATATTATAGATATTTCCTCTCTCGGTCCAAACTAGAACGTGGCTTTTGTTTCGTTCTTAGAAAAAAACGGAAACCAGGACAAAGAAAGAGGAAAGAAAAAATTCAAGAGGATCTGTTTGTCTTTTTTCTCGTCAGCTTCCGTTTACTTTTCCTTGACCGCCATTCGCCGCTGCATTATTATCTCGAGTAATCGATTATGCCCCTGGACCGCGCCGCCGTGTCATCTTAACCTTCACTTGGAAGTTTTATCTTCAAGTATAGACGGCACTTTGTAATCAAGTAATTACGAGGAAACACATGTAGCTTCGTTTTATTGCATTGTGTTAGGTTAGGAGTCATTACGCGAGCTCATGAATAATAAATGCCTAATAAATAACGACGTTAATTTTTTTCATAAATCTTTCGACATAAAATACTATAACGGAATAGTGTTTCTCAAATTTTTTTCATCATAAAAATTTGCGGCACAGAGGATTCAAAAATAAAGTTCAATTATTTGATGAATATTTATAATACATGTATTGAAAAATATGTACGTGCACATACAACACACAGGGAAAATATTTATTATTAAATCATTATAATTTTTATAAAATAAAATCCTTCATATTTTTATTTATCTCTATTAATAATATAATAATTTAATAAACTTGTATAATACTTGTGAAAAAATAATATAATTTTTAAATCGTTAATGGCGCGCGGAAATGATTTCTTTGTATTCAAAATATACATTTGTATATATTTAAAATGTATATTTATATGTATTTAAATGTGTTTATTTTGTATCTTCTTATATTTTTATAATTTTGTTTATAATTTAAAATATATAAATTTATAGTTGTTTTCGCATGCATATTTGTGTTTTATAGAGTCTTTGTTTCCAAATTGTCAATGCATACAGAATTCGAAGAAGACAAAAGGATTTCAAAAAGAAAAAAAGGATGAACTATTTACTTCATCCTTCTTGCTTGCTTTATCGTGTTCATTATCTATTAAGGAGACGATTGTGCTTCAAATTATCGTCTATGCGTCGCCAAGAAAGAAACAAAGTAGAACCTCTCTCTTTTTATAGCAGATAAGCGTACAACAACGTCACGAGATAACAATTCTTTATCAGGTGGTACTGTTCTGATGACAGGTAACAAGCAAGCTATACAACAGCAAAATTAATTGCATACTTTTCAAAACACACACGCTATAATTATTTCTAAAACTTAATAATGCTTCCTGCAAAGTTATTTAAAAATAATAATTTGCCTTTACAAATTTAGTTAATTACTCATATAATTATTTGTTTGAAATAGATAAAAATAACATATGATATCTCAAGAAATTGCTTCGCATTAGATTGTATATCTTCATAAATCTATTAATTATTTTCTTTTAATAATAAATAAGTACAGAAGAAAGTAATGACTGACTATAAAAAAAATAGACATATATAAAAATTTAATCCAAGTAAAATTAAATGTTATAGTTTTAATTTAAAATCATTAATAATAATCATTAATTGCTTGATTGTTATCAATTAGAAAGTTCTAATTAGAAGAAGTATAGCACGACAAAAATGCGAGTAATAACAAATTCACGGTTACCGAGCCGCACCGAAAATTCCCAAAGTTATAGAGCACTGATGTCGCGGAATTGAATAGCGATTACGGGAAAATGCAAATCTACGTTCGTGCAGGAAGAGGAAAAGAGCAGAGAAAGAGAGAAAATCATGAAAATCCCATTCCTGTGAATTAATCGGCGATCACTGATTTATTCGTCATCTTGTCGCGATAATTATCGGTCGCTTAAATATTTTTCAAGGGCAATTATTTCACCGAACTTGTTATGAAATCGCGTAGACAGTCAAGTTAGATGTTATTAAATGCTAGCGATAAACGATGATAACATCGCAAAGTTTATGCAGAGTGCTCCGATTAAGGACGTGCTGTTTTTTTTAGAATATTATAGTTCGTTCGATATTCTAGCTTCGGCGTCATAATTAACTCTTAAAATTCATCTACAGCCTTCGTGAATTCTATTTCACAATTCCATACATTTGATCGCCAGTCTTATCAAATGTTTGTTTTAAAAAAATGTCTAATGGAAGGAAAATTCTTATACGATAAAAATATTTTGAGATTAAAAGTTTGTTTTAATATTATGGTAATTAATATTATAATAATATTAGTTTATAATATTATGGACATTAATTATCTGGCTATTACTTTAATTCTATGATTATATTGTCAGAAATACATATACGCACAATATCAAATATAGTTTATTAAAAAACCGATACAAAATATATTGACTATATTATTTTTTTAATTGAAGTTTCCTTAATTAAATTTTTTTAATAAAGGATTCTTTATATATTTTTTATCTTACTTCTTTTCTCACTAAAATCATGTTGATTTTACTAGTCATAGTCATAATTAGTTGAGCAAATAAATATAAAAACTTTTTGAAAATACACTCTGTACTTTTTTAATAAATATGTGGAATAACCACGACTTTGTGGAAATTCAAATAGCAGCGCGAAACAGGAAGGATAATTTACGCCATATTCTCGGTAGTTGCAGAGCTGCTGAATAAATTCAACACCATGAGTAGAAAAAGCCGACTAAAACGAGGATCGTTCTTTCTTGCCATAATTATGGGGCCTGAAATAAACCCGTTTCTGACCGCGGAAAAATTTCGACGTAATTAATTTCGCGAGTTTCAGAAACATGTTAAATAGTTCCATCAAAACATTATTCGTCAACTTTTACAGTCGAATTTTTATGTTTAAACGCCATTCATATTAGAACTTTCTGTCATTTATAAATTCATTATTTTATTTTAATTTAATATATGTTAATTTATTGTTAAACTGTACATTTTTTGTATGATAATTCATAATATTTTCGATTCTCAATTTTGAATTAGAGCAAGATTCCAATCTTCATAAAACGTCAAAAATGTATTCGATGCGTATATAAAGAGGCTTTTTGGCTTCCTTTCCATTCTATAATTAACTTATTAGTTTTAAACTTATTAGTTTTAAACTTATTAGTTTTAGTCGAAATATCTTTAAATGCAAAAACATTTTGAGAAAAATGAAAGCTCGTGAAAATTGTACTTGATAGCTTTCATAATGATTAAGTGCAATTAAATATTATTTACTTCGTCAAAATTATTTAAGTAAATAATTAATATTTATTTATATTAAAATATTATTTATTATCAAAATATTTTTAATACTCAAAATATTTTTATTATCTAAAATACTCGATCATCAATTTAGATATTTTTGTTTTCACGAAACAGAGAAAATCAATTTTGACAAGTAAAAAACAAGGAAAAATATCCAATAAGAGGAACATTTTTCTCTTTTTAGAATTGGTTCATCCTTGAATAACGTTCTCGCAAATAGAAAATCGCATCTTCGCAAATGATACACACGGTTTTTTTCTCCCGCTGAGTAAGACTCGAAGTAATAATAGAAGAGAGTCGCCAAAATCTAGATCTTAGTCAGTGGATTATTTTTATCTCCGCGTAGCACGAGAATGAGACCAATCTTCCATTCCCTATTTCACATTAGCACGGCAATTTCTACGGCAGCTTCTTATATTTTCGGTCTCGAGCTTAGTCAAACAGCTGATTTAATAAAGCCACTCTATGAATATTCAAGATTGACTACTGAGACAATTTTGATACGACAACGCGCTTGATAACGATGATGATGATAATATTTGTGAGCCTTAATTGCGAGCGATTACATAAAGAAATATATAGATAAGAGATGTAATCGCTATATGAAATTATATAATTGACAGATTAATTTATGAAATGTGTAACATTGCCAAAAAATCACACAGTTATATTTTTTTCAGAGCTTTTTATAAATATCAAAAATATTTTAGTAAATTACATTTGCTTGTATTATTTAATTGTTCACTGAATAATATTAATTCGATAAAGATGAAAACCAAAAAATACATATATATTAAATTCAAAGAATACAAATTTTTTATATTTTATATTCTTTTAATAAATAAAAAATCTAGAAAAGGAAAAAACTCTTGAGGTGCTGTAATTGTTATAAGTTTTCCAATCACCTGACACGCAAGGAGCATCACTTTTGTTGCTCGGACACGGCTGCTTGTGTCGGTAACAAGTAGACACAGCATGTGCTTGTGTTCCATTGCCCCAGATAAGATCAGCTCCCCCCTCCATCGTATACTCTCTCTCTCTCTCTTCTCCTCTTTTCTCTGATATCCTGCGGTTCTTACTTTATGAAAAAGGGCAAAATAGTCTGCTACGTTAGCGAGAGCTTACGCGAGGATGCCACCGGTTATGCGTACATAAAACTTCTCGTTCCCATCGACGCTAAAGCCCCGTGAAATATCGATACTTCTCGAGCTGCTGTATAATAGGTCGGCGCAAGACCGCGAGCAAGTTTTATGAGTCGCTACGGAATTGGATGAGTTCAGATTTTACACCGGATTATCGCGATGAATCCCGAAGAAAGTTCTTGCGGCAAGTTCAATTGACAGTCTTGAGAGAAACTAACACAATATTCTCCGTAATTATTGCGAAATTACCATGATTTTGTTTTAAGTAGCGCGTGTTTCAATAGAACTTTTTCAACAACTTGATTCTAAAACACAAACGTAAGAATGATATATATGTCTAAAAAATAAAATGTATCTATTAAAAAAAAAAATATATATATATATATATATATATATATATATTTCAATAAATTATATCGTTTTAAGAATGATGAGTTTTTAGAATCGCGGGGAGAGCGAAATTTCAGGAAATGATTAATGAAGATATCGCTAGAAAGAAATTATTACGTAACTTTTTTATAATGATAGAAAGCACGATAAATTATTTTGTCGGCTAATAAAATTTATTTCAGATTAAAGAGAAATATTTCCGTGTGCCAAAAAGGCATAACTTTGCAATATAAACGAAATTAGTTTCGCAAGTTGAACTACGAGAAGCGGTGTCGTAACGCGGGACGCATCAAAGTCGAAAATGACTTTCTCCTCCATTAACCGGAACGGTTTCTCGAACCGGGTGCGCAGTGAGTTACATTTCGCCGTGTGAACGCTTATGCCGCTCGATAAAGCGAAAACGACTTCGCTAGTGTTAGAAACGAATGATTTTAATTGGCGTCACGCGAGATCCAACCTGTCACTCAATTATGAATTATTGCCGTTGAACTTTGCGCAATAAATATATTTTACAATGCATTTTTGAATACATTTAATATGTTTTTCTTCAAAACAAAATTGTCAATGAAGTTATTTTATCTGTGAATAATAAACAAATTTTTTTCATGGTATATTACCTATCATAATATTTTTTTATACAAGAGAAGAGGAGAAAATCGAGCAATTATATATAAATGAATTAATTCCTTTCATTGTATTCGAAGTGTCATTTCATACCATGGAAAGCGAATGTGCATTTATATGCACTCTTCACAGTGTGTTATTTTCTCACAGTGTGTTATTGCCGTTGAACTTTGCGCAATAAATATATTTTACAATGTATTTTTGAATACATTTAATACGTTTCCCCTCAGAACAAAATTGTCAATGAAGTTATTTTATCTGTGAATGATAAACAAATTTTTTTCATGGTATATTACATATCACAATATTTTTTTATACGAGAGAAGAGGAAGAAAATCGAGCAATTATATATAAATGAATTAATACCTTTCATTATGTTCGAAGTGTTATTTCATATCATAAAAAGCGAATGTGCATTTATATGCACTTTTCACAGTGTGTTATTTCCTCACAGTGTGTTATTGCCGTTGAACTTTGCGCAATAAATATATTTTACAATGTAATTTTACAATATAATACATTTAATACGTTTTCCCTCAGAACAAAATTGTCAATGAAGTTATTTTATCTGTGAATAATAAACAAATTTTTTTCATGGTATATTACCTATCATAATATTTTTTTATACAAGAGAAGAGGAGAAAATCGAGCAATTATATATAAATGAATTAATTCCTTTCATTGTATTCGAAGTGTCATTTCATACCATGGAAAGCGAATGTGCATTTATATGCACTCTTCACAGTGTGTTATTTTCTCACAGTGTGTTATTGCCGTTGAACTTTGCGCAATAAATATATTTTACAATGTATTTTTGAATACATTTAATACGTTTCCCCTCAGAACAAAATTGTCAATGAAGTTATTTTATCTGTGAATGATAAACAAATTTTTTTCATGGTATATTACATATCACAATATTTTTTTATACGAGAGAAGAGGGAGAAAATCGAGCAATTATATATAAATGAATTAATTCCTTTCATTGTGTTCGAAGTGTTATTTCATATCATGGAAAGCGAATGTGCATTTATATGCACTCTTCACAGTGTGTCATTTCCTTACAGTGTGTTATTGCCGTCGAACTTTGCGCAATAAATATATTTTACAATGCATTTTTGAATACATTTAATACGTTTTTCTTCAAAACAAAATTGTCAATGAAGTTATTTTATCTGTGAATAATAAACAAATTTTTTTCATGGTATATTACATATCACAATATTTTTTTATACGAGAGAAGAGGAGAAAATCGAGCAATTATATATAAATGAATTAATTCCTTTCATTGTGTTCGAAGTGTTATTTCATACCATGGAAAGCGAATGTGCATTTATATGCACTCTTCACAGTGTGTTATTGCCGTTGAACTTTGCGCAACAAATATATTTTACAATGTATTTTTTGAATACATTTAATACGTTTCCCCTCAGAACAAAATTATTAATAAAGTTATTTTATCTGTGAATGATAAACAAATTTTTTCATGGTATATTACATATCACAATATTTTTTATACGAGAGAAGAGGAGAAAATCGAGCAATTATATATAAATGAATTAATACCTTTCATTGTGTTCGAAGTGTTATTTCATATCATGGAAAGCGAATGTGCATTTATATGCACTCTTCACAATGTGTTATTGCCGTTGAACTTTGCGCAATAAATATATTTTACAATGCATTTTTGAATACATTTAATATGTTTTTCTTCAAAACAAAATTGTCAATGAAGTTATTTTATCTGTGAATGATAAACAAATTTTTTTCATGGTATATTACATATCACAATATTTTTTTATACGAGAGAAGAGGAGAAAATCGAGCAATTATATATAAATGAATTAATTCCTTTCATTGTGTTCGAAGTGTTATTTCATACCATGGAAAGCGAATGTGCATTTATATGCACTCTTCACAGTGTGTTATTGCCGTTGAACTTTGCGCAACAAATATATTTTACAATGTATTTTTGAATACATTTAATACGTTTCCCCTCAGAACAAAATTGTTAATAAAGTTATTTTATCTGTGAATGATAAACAAATTTTTTTCATGGTATATTACATATCACAATATTTTTTTATACGAGAGAAGAGGAGAAAATCGAGCAATTATATATAAATGAATTAATACTTTTCATTGTGTTCGAAGTGTTATTTCATATCATGGAAAGCGAATGTGCATTTATATGCACTCTTCACAATGTGTTATTGCCGTTGAACTTTGCGCAACAAATATATTTTACAATGTATTTTTGAATACATTTAATACGTTTTCCCTCAGAACAAAATTGTCAATGAAGCTATTTTATCTGTGAATGATAAACAAATTTTTTTCATAATATATTACATATCACAATATTTTTTTATACGAGAGAAGATGAGAAAATCGAGCAATTATATATAAATGAATTAATACCTTTCATTGTGTTCGAAGTGTTATTTCATATCATGGAAAGCGAATGTGCATTTATATGCACTCTTCACAGTGTGTTATTTCCTCATTGCTCGTGACAGGTCGATAATAATTTGCAAATATATAACCGGCAAATTTGTTGGCG
The DNA here is from genome assembly GCA_030586385.1 of Camponotus fellah. Taxonomy (NCBI): domain Eukaryota; kingdom Metazoa; phylum Arthropoda; class Insecta; order Hymenoptera; family Formicidae; genus Camponotus; species Camponotus fellah. Next base: position 1,908,344 of record JAPIVC010000450.1, on the reverse strand, counting down.
AGCTCGAGCGAGGAAGGCCACGATACCGCGTGCAGCCTCTTATTTTACAAATTACGACGAGGGTTACATCGCACCGTCGTTGAATATACACGAGACACAACTCCACTTCGTTTATGCTCGAGGGACAAACCGAACCTTTTCACACCGATCCTGGTTTAGCTCGTTTCGCGGAAAGAGTTAATTTCACACACAAAACCTGACGAAGCACTGGGATAATTATATCTGTGCGCGTTTCAATATTTATATTCATTGCAAGTTATTCGATTTAATTTAGTTTGCAAATTGTTTCCTTTTTTTTTACTATTGTGACCCATTTTCAAAATTGCCACAGAGAGAATAATAAGATAAAAATAAGTCAATTATTAATATTAAAATTCAAAATTATTTTTATATACTTGTCAGCTACGAAATGTGTAATATTTTCATATCGTTTTTTTTATATGCTCAGAGAACTTTAACGAATCTTAACATTTATCATAATAATTTTGAAAAAAGTCTCCCTCCGACAAACTCGGAGAATTTACTTTCGAGTGTTTAAAAAAAAAGTCAAAATGTAAAAAGTTGAAATTATATTATGAAACTCACATAATAAATTCATAAACACAATCTCAATTAAAAAGAAGGAAAGAACTTCAGAGAATTCAGAATTAAGTTCTCCAATAAACAGAGCAAAGAACGAAATCATTCTCGTTCAACTCCAACACACTTTTTCTTTTTTTGAATTTCAAGCTGTCGATGACAAGATAAATTACGATAAATGACAAGATAAATTACGAATATAAAGAAAGAAAATCATTTAGATATTTATGATATCGTTAAAATATGCGCTCTACAAGATGCATTATAAAGAAAGATGCGCGTGCATTATGAGACAAAAAGCGTGTTATGTGTGCACATTATACACATACACTATGTATGCACATTACACACATACACGCAAAATGTTTCGTTTGCCTGCAACCGTCAAGAATTATCGCACGTAAAAACACGGCACGCAACTCCTTTTTCGCGGGGGGCGCGGCGAGGGAGAGACGAGATCCATCACAACCGTGTCGACAAAAAAAAAAGAATTTTTCCTGACCGTCCTCCTCCTCCTCCCTTCGCCGACACTCGCGTCGGCTATTTATAGATTATCGCGTTATCGGCGCAACATACGTACGTTAACGACACTATATATTTATAATGGCGTTGTGGTTGCTTTATCAGCCTCCCCTTTTATCGCCCCCGACGTGTTCGGCGACTCTCACATTACCCAGCACGAGCCCGCGGAGAAACGAGCTCAAGGCATGTTTTACGGCTAAGTGCACTCGTTGCACTCGTAAGCATGTATACACATACGTACTCCGCTCTACATGATACACGACATCGCACCACGTGCTTTTTCGCGGACGCGGAACGAGCGATTTCAGCTAATTAGAATTGAAGCCGAGCCGTCCTTAAGATAGTTAAGACAGACTACACTGATATGGACTGTAACATCGAATGAATGTCTCTTTGATGAGCGATAAATTATTGAATATATCCTGATAAACATATCTCGGTTTTTTAAGTCTTAAAAAATATTTTTTATTGCAATTAGTGTTGTGGTTGATAAATTATTGAAATGGCGTATACATTTCGGAGACTCGAAAGATATAAAATCTTATAAATTTATTATCTTATTATGATAAATGGTGTTTTCTTAATGATTAAAGCAAAGTGCTAAAATGTGAGACAGGACATAAATTTATAAAATTGAGATATGTGATTTTTTTAGAAGATTGTGTAAGGAATTTGAAATGCGTAATAAGATTTATATAAGTAATATTATAAAATACTATCATGCATGAAATTTGAGAAACCCGATATCGATTAAAAAGTAGATATTTTATCAAATACATACATGCGAAATAAATCGATATACCGATATTTGGCAACAAAGAAGAATCAGTTTCTTGTTTTATTTATAATTTCCTTGCAAAATATTATTTTTAATATCTCCAATATCTAGTCATCCTTGATCTTCGGCTTTTATTGATAATAATGTTTCTTTATTAATTCGCCTGACACACAAAGAATGTGTCATATATACTATGTGTGCACTTTCAATACAATTCATCTTAAACGGAAGATGATTCATTTAGCTTTAATAATATCTTATCGTTAATCTGTCAAACTGAAATTTGATGAATAGCCTCAAGCATTCGATTTCGACATATTTTAGACATTTAAATATATAGACAACGTATGCGACATCGTGTAAAACGTTTTATATGTGTACAAGATGTATCAACATCATGGTACTGAGGTGTTAATTAAAGGTCGCTTGTTTCTAAACTGTTGTCGCGATCAATGCTTACTTGAAAGCGCAACGAACATGTTTCCAGACCAATAAAACACTAAGAGAACTTCTTTTCGATAACAAGCAGTTCGAGGATTAGTAGTGCGGAGGACGAAGCGGATGTACAATAGGATGCTGAGAGTACTCAGAAGTGAAGTATCAATACCCAACTAGAAATCGATTAGCTGAATTACTCTACAATTGAAATGAGAAATTCCTCAATATATCTCATATAATGTTATAATAATTATAAATAGAGAAATTTCCTCTGTCTTATTCTTTGATTAATTTAAATCCAAATTAAAATTTTTGTTAATAATTTTAATTATTGATTGGATAAAATTTGAACTTTCTCAACAAAATATTATTTATTAAATATAATTGCACAAATCACCTTAAAATATTTTTATAGAAGACAAATTATTTATAAAAAAAATATTTACATAAAATTACAACAAATATTTATTTATATATTTATTTATTATTAAACTTTTTACAGAGATTATTTTTGCTAATGATTTATGAATAATTATTTTATTTCAATAAATAAAAATTGAGAGATTAATTTACATATTTTTTCTTTTAATCTCGAAAAAATATTTTATCTCGTAATATAAATATTCTATCAATAGAATATCTATTTGTATTTGAATTAAGAATTGTTTTTTCCATACAGAACAGTTATAATTTCAGATTTATAGGATTTTAACGAAAATGTTTCATCATATTTCAACTCTCAATTATTCTTGAACGCGAGAAAAAATTACCTAATTGGTATTGCTTTTGTTTTACTAAAAGATAAAACAAGGATGTTTCAATGATCGACATGAATACTATGTGAAAATAATTTTTTTTTCATTGTGTATTCTTATTTCATATAGATTGAAGACTTAAAAACGAGGTATTGAGGTTTCTCAAGTCAAACTGTTGCATCTCTCGTAAACGTTCCGCTTATTTTCTCCTTGACAATTTTCTTTTCTATTTTCCTAAGACCCTTCGGCCGAACAGCCGGCATTACCACGAAATTGTATCACTCGAATCGGGTATAATACTTATGGATATGAAACGAGAAATCGTTTGTACAATTTGCCGATGAGCATCGAAGGGAAATGGGGGAAAAACGGAAACTCGTACAAAAGAGAGAGTGGAGGCAATAATATTATCACTATATCAAGCGAAGATGAGTGTTTCCCTTTCTCTTTGTGCTCGAATCGTTGGCCTGTTATGCGATAAACGATGAGATTCCTCATAAAAATAATTGACCGAATTAGTGACCTTTATTCGCAGTTAATCTTGATTTTGAGATTATCCGTGTGAAACATCCGAAAGAATTCTGCGAAGTAATTTTGATAAAAGCGGTCGATATATCGCTTGAGTGAAATCATTGTTGAACTTTCTATCATTACAATATTTTTTTATAAACAAGGTAAAAAACAACGGAAGTGAATATTCGAATAAACAAATAAACGGAAGTTTATTATACTCAATGAGCAAAGTCTATTCTGTGAAAGTAGGACTGTATTCCATACAAAAAATATGTGTAACATTGTTGATTTATCGCCTTTCTAAAAGTTGAATTAGAATAGTTATTTTATCAATTAATGATCATTCGTAATAAAATGATAAGAAATCTGAATGTTTGTAAGAAAAATAAATAAAAATCATTATGTATTATAGTTTCTCTGCTTTCTCGTCGTCTCATAAATCAATAATTTCTAATAATTTCTAACTCTAAAGTACGAAAAAAATAACAGTGATAAAAAGTTTTTGTCTGTAAAAAAAAACGGTGTTAGCTCGTAATTTTTCCTCATTACCGAAACTTGATATGTTAATTGCATCAGTCAGTAGAAATATTAATTAGCTACATGCATTATTTAATTGCACCTCAATTAAATATTGTATAAATTAGTTTTATCTACATATATATAAGTGCGTGTGTGTGTGCGTGTGTGTGTGTGTGTGTGTTTGTGCACGTATGCGGATGTGAAACTATCTTCTTCAATCTTGCCAATCCTTCTCAAGCTGCCAAAAATTTATTCTATGGAATAATGTTATCATGGACATATATAACAATCAATAACTATTCAATAAGTAATAAAGATAAGAAAACAGATAATAAAGATAAAAAAGATTAGCAATTGAAAAATAAGAGTTCTTAGATTTGTACAAAAAAAATTTTGTTCAATTAACTCACAAGATTCTCTTCATCACATTACTATTCAACGATCCATTTTAATATAATATGGCTAAAATAGAAGTTTTTTATGTACCTCTTTTTATTTCGATGCTTTAGGTAATTCTGTCGATGCAATTCGAAATGTACAACTTTCAAATCTTAACGATTTTCACCTTGAAAATGACTTTCTCGCTTCAAGATGAAATCGGTTTACTTTTCACAAGAAGATACTCTATAAATGCCAAGAAGAAAACACGCACAATTTGTAATGCAAACGTATAATTTCATTGAATATTTGAAAATGTATAAAGAATTGTATTACATTAAAAATTATTTTATTAAAATAAAGAATTAAAACAGTATAATAACAGTATAATATCAATATTAAAAAATAAAAATTATATCGAAGAACTAATTTTTTAAAAATTTCTTGGCATCTCTATAGCAATGCGATGACATGTGTATATTTATACAAATAATTCATTTGCGTACAAATGGATCCTAATTATTTACTATCACAAATAAAGTCCATTTTTGTGGAAAAAAAATCTTAATTTTATTAAATATTATCTTTTTAAACATTTTTTTTCTTTAATAATATATTGTAATTTTATTTTAAATCGTCAGATGTATATTTTTTGGTCAAATTATCTTTGACATGTGATTTAATTTTTGTAAATAATACAACTGTTTATAGAAACTTTTTATATAAAACGATTGCGGAAACATTCTTTTTTTTTTAATAATTTGATATTATTCCAATCGATTGATGAAGCTAAATTTTTAAATTCCTCGAACATTTGTGGCCTATTGCAGGTTTGGACCTTAGTTAGAACGAGCAAATAGATTCTGGAAAACATGCTTCGCTTTACGCTGAATTCGAGTCACGGGTCTAACGAGTTTATTTCAAGAGGAATGCAAATTTTGGGACTTACTTCGGCCGTGACATACCATCGTAAGGGGAAGGTGGAGGAGGAATATCTTCTTTACGAAATCAAAGCATCGCAGCCATCTACTTATAACTTTACAACTTGCCAGTAATTTTAAATACGATATTATCTGTCGGCGGGAGATTTAATTAGTTTTTCTGCGAAATCACCGTCGCAAATACATTAATTATTTCTATAGAATACGTGCGATGAATAATCACATATTCATATATACGCGTTTAATTGGCTAATTAATTTCATTTCTACATAAATATCTGTGTCTGAAATCAAAAAGAAAAGTGCAACTTCTATATCGATCCACCGTCTAATATAAATTATAAGTACTTCATTACGCAATGCACTCGACTCGATAAGTCTTCCTCGAGAATGTTACAAGCGAATCTTTTTGTCGCAAATAGAAATCATATATAGCTATCGATTTATATCTATATTCTTTCCTCCTTGAAAAATAATAGATGCTGGATTTTCCTCTCTCTCTCTCGCGGAAATCAAGTTCGCAATCGCAGGCTGATGACAACGTGAACAATGACACGCGCGAGAACGGAAGTGATAATTATGATCGCGTTGGGATACAGCGTATAATAGGAGATGGAATAGTGGTGGGAAAGGAGGGAACAGAAGGGAGGGGGTGCGGGGGGGCGCGAACACTTATCGATCCTCGCGGTGACGAGCGAAGAGGCGCAATGTTTCGGGGACGCTCATTTAAAAGCGAACACGATAATCCACGTGCCGCCGCAATCATGCAGCTCTCTCTTTCAGCCGCGGACGAGTTAAAGGTTACGAGAGCTTCATTGCTATCGACCTTTGCGCCTACACTTCATCGTTACGGATCAAGAGGATCATTACGGAATGACTTATAATTCCGATCGGAAACATGAATTTTCGATCGATCATGAAAGATCGAAATTTTTCCGAGCAGAAAAAAAAATAAATATAAATAGTCATACACACAGAAAAAAAGAACATTCTTGTTTTGAAAATATCTTTAATTTCAACATGAAAAACTTGAAATGAGATTATATTGCGTTAACTGAAGAAAATTTGCTTGAAGGAAGTCATTTTATATAGTTCAATCAAGAAAAATATATTCTTATTATTTAAGAATAATTTTCTTGAATGGAAAAGAAATAATGTTAGATAGAAAATAACACATTTTTAAATCAAAAATTATAATTTAGAAAATTTTTTATTATCAAGATAATTATATTGTATTCTTGAGATGACAATTATAATATTCAAATAAGATTATAATATTGTTAAAATTTAAGATTATTAAATTCTTCTAAGAAGATTATATATTCCTGCGTATATAGGAAATAATGAACACGTTAATTTAAGTATATAAGTGTTAATTTGACACTTAATTTTTTTCCGTGCAGTGTGTGTGTGAAGCTGGCATCTCATTTTGTGGAAACTCATTAGTTATTGAGAGTTCTGGCTTTATTTTTAATAGTTCTAGAGTTCTTGATGAATTAAATTAATAGTTCTGGCCTTTAAAGCAAAAAAATAGCTCAGGACAAACTGAGACGCCAAGTTCACACAGCGTCTCACTTTGTCCTACGACATTTTCCTCATCAGTAATTGTCAGAATTCGAAAGATACATAGTTCTATTAGAGTTCTAAAGATAGTTCTACATTTTAAAAGTAAAAAATATTAATTAAAAAAAAATAAAAGCATTCGGATTTCTATATATACCCGTATAGACATGAGACGCCGGTCGATTTTCGAAGTTCTGATTATTCTGAAACAGTTCTGGCATAGTTCCGGGCATGTACAATGCCTTTTCATAGAGTTCTGATTATAAAAATAATTAGAAATAATACATATAAATATACATATTGAAATAATACATATAATTGAAATAATGCATATACGCATTTTTCAAGCATAATATTTATTTTAAAAAATTTCTAATTATTTTTATAATCAGAACTCTATGGAAAGGCATTGTACATGCCCGGAACTATGCCAGAACTGTTTTAGAATAATCAGAACTCCGAAAAATCGACCGGCGTCTCACCTTTATCTTGGAAAATATGCATTTTTCGAGCATAATATTTATTTAAAAAAATTTCTAATTATTTTTCTGATCAGAACTCTATGAAAAGGCATTGTACATGCCCGGAACTATGCCAGAACTGTTATAGAATAATCAGAACTCCGAAAAATCGACCGGCGTCTCACCTTTATCTTGGAAAATATGCATTTTTCGAGCATAATATTTATTTAAAAAAATTTCTAATTATTTTTTTGATCAGAACTCTATGAAAAGGCATTGTACATGCCCGGAACTATGCCAGAACTGTTATAGAATAATCAGAACTCCGAAAAATCGACCGGCGTCTCACCTTTATCTTGGAAAATATGCATTTTTCGAGCATAATATTTATTTTAAAAAATTTCTAATTATTTTTATAATCAGAACTCTATGGAAAGGCATTGTACATGCCCGGAACTATGCCAGAACTGTTTCAGAATAATCAGAACTTCGAAAAATCGACCGGCGTCTCATGTCTATACGGGTATATATAGAAATCCGAATGCTTTTATTTTTTTTAATTAATATTTTTTACTTTTAAAATGTAGAACTATCTTTAGAACTCTAATAGAACTATGTATCTTTCGAATTCTGACAATTACTGATGAGGAAAATGTCGTAGGACAAAGTGAGACGCTGTGTGAACTTGGCGTCTCAGTTTGTCCTGAGCTATTTTTTTGCTTTAAAGACCAGAACTATTAATTTAATTCATCAAGAACTCTAGAACTATTAAAAATAAAGCCAGAACTCTCAATAATTAATGAGTTTCCACAAAATGAGATGCTAGCTTCACACACACCCGTGCAGTAATACCTGAAGAATAAAATTATTCTGACCTTTCCGAGTATAGATTCGTGTAGTATCTTTTCGTTACAATGCTTAATTGGAATTTTTCTTTGGACATTTATCTATACATGAAAAGCTGTCGAAAGCGACATTTAGATAAATAAACTTTTATTTACAGATAGCTAAATAGAATTGTTGGATGGACATATCAAAGCATACCAAAGCTCGAATGTCGATTTCCAAACGATTGATAAATCACTAATAATAGAGGTAAAAACGAAACGTCCACAAGAAATTATCTCGAATGGAAAAATATAATAACATTTCAACTCGATCAATTTTTGACAGGATATTTATTTAATAAATCTATTCTTTGTTTGCTTTCTGTCGAAATAAATAATTGTAGAACTTGCAATTTAAATTAAAGGTTAAAGATTCTTTAACTTTTAATCAATCTAGATTTATTTTTTCCGCAATTAAAAAGAAACAACTTTCTTGTAAAGATTGACATAGTTCAAATCAATGAATAATCCAATTATTATTATTATAATATAATAATTTTCTTATCACGAAAATATTATATTGTACGATTGTTCTTGATAGTTTCTTGAAAAAATACTTTTCACGAGATCTTGTTAAAAATATTAAAGGAAATTAAATGTCGCATGTATCGAGTTCTGCATAAGAATATCAAAAGATATAAATAAGCAGACACGCAATCGAGAAAACAACCTTTCTACGGGGTCGATCGCGTAATCGCGCCACAATATTACCGCAACGTCCGCATAAGAGCCTCGTCCCCTTCTTTCCACGGAAGTTTCGCATGACGATCGACATTGGTACAATTGAGGGAAAGAAGCCGATGGGAAAAACGGGAGTTAACGTGCATCGAACGAGACGGGAAAAGACACGAGAAGCCCCGGCGAGACATACGGAAAAAGTTGCACGCACGACAGCTCGCAAATATTATAGCCGTTGAGAGTACGAATGGCTGGGATAAATAAAATATCATAATTGTCGTAGCGTTATGTCCCTCGCGGAATCGATAACCGGCTGGAGCTCCTTCTACCTTTCATTTTATCTCCTCCACCGCGATTCTCGTCGGGTTGCACATCACGTAATCGATATTACAAAATATTGCAAAATTTGCTAATAGAAAATTTATCTAAATTTAAACAGAAATAACGATGCTTCGCCTCGTGATAATTCTGGAACATCCTGCATATCGATTGAGAGAATTCACGTTCCTGCTGCTCGATAAAATTACTTGCAGTGATATTTATCTGATATTTTTTTCGTGTTTTTCACTTCGAAAGGTGTATCGATTTTCCTTCTTTTTCACGTCAGACAATAAAATATCGATAATAAAATTGCAGCAGGCAGTTCTATTACGACCTCGCAGCACACGTGTGTTACTTTTCCCCCCCCTTTCTCGTCTCACTCTCTCATAAACCACCTCTTTGCACTCTCTATTTCACAGTTTTACGGGAATTTCTTCTCCACGATGAAATACCGCTCAAAAAGATGGCAACGTTGTGCCACCGACGTCGTCTTTCTTCCGCGAATCACCCCGTAGATCGCGCGATAACGTCCTCACTAGATTCTTAACGATTTCTCACACGTCCGTGACACGGTCGGATTTTTATTTCGCGTGCTACCCGTAAAAAGAATTGTCACATATTATGAGAATTGTTGGATATTTCGCACGTTCAAAAAAAAGGCCATTCTTCTCCTCTTGACATTAGCATCTTTTCAATAACATTAATGATTGAATCTCTTATTGTACATATTATTAAAATATCGCGTCCCAGAAATTTTTCAAAAATATCATCTCTTTCATCAAAAATATTCATCTTTCAAAATCTTATCTAAATAATATTTATTATAAATAGCCCCTATTTTGAAAAAAGAAAAGCATATGTGAAATTAGCTTTCCAAAAGTTTTATTTGAATAATTTTTTTACTAGAAGTGTGTAAATAAAAATTAAAAAATGTATTCCTGCAAACAATGTGCAATCAAATCATGAAAAAAAAATCAATTATTTCTAATATTGGAGAAGGCTAACTTCACGCGCCCCATTATTTTTTCGGAATAATTGATCTACCGATTATTGATCGAGGAAAATGATATATCTTCGTAATAATAAAATAGTCGATCGCGTCCCAAAAATTTTTCAAAAATATCTTTCAAAATCTTATCTAAATAATCCCATGTATAAATACTCACTATTTTGAAAAAAGAAAGGCAAATGTGAAATTAGCCTTCCAAAAGTTTTACTTAAACAAAACACTTTTTTACTTAGAAGTGTGTAAATAAAAATAAAAAAAGTGCATTCCAGCAAACAATGTGCAATCAAATCAAGAAAAAAAAAAGAATCAATTATTTCTAATATGGGAGGGGGAGGCTAACTTCACGCGCCCCATTATTTTTTCGGAATAATCGACTGATTATTGATTGAGGAAAACGATACATTTCTGTAATAAAATAGTCGATCGCGTCCCAAAAATTTTTCAAAAATATCTTTCAAAATCTTATCTAAATAAATAATCTAAAGGCAAATGTGAAATTAGCCTTCCAAAAGTTTTACTTGAACAAAACACTTTTTTACTAGAAGTGTGTAAATACAATAAAAATAAAAATGTGCATTCCTGCAAACAATATGCAATCAAATCAAGAAAAAAAAGAATCAATTATTTCTAATATTGGGAGGAGGGGGGACTAACTTCACGCGCATTATTTTTTCGGAATAATCGATCGACCGATTATTGATCGAGGGAAATGATACATCTCCGTAATAAAATAGTCGATCGCGTCCCAAAAATTTTTCAAAAATATCATCTTTCAAAATCTTATCTAAATAATCCTATTTATTATAAATACCCACTATTTTGAAAAAAGAAAGGCAAATGTGAAATTAGCCTTCTAAAAGTTTTACTTGAACAAAACACTTTTTTACTAGAAGTGTGTAAATAAAAATAAAAAAAGTGCATTCCAACAAACAATATGTAATCAAATCAAGAAAAAAAAAGAATTAATCAATTATTTCTAATATGGGAGGGGAAGGTTAACTTCACGTGCCCCATTATTTTTTCGGAATAATCGACTGATTATTGATTGAGGAAAATGATACATCTCTGTAATAAAATAGTCGATCGCGTCCCAAAAATTTTTCAAAAATATCATCTTTCAAAATCTTATCTAAATAATTCTATTTATTATAAATAGCCACTATTTTGAAAAAAGAAAGGCAAATACCAAAAGTTTTACTTGAATAAAACACTTATTTACTAGAAGTGTGTAAATAAAAATAAAAAAAGTGCATTCCAGCAAACAATATGCAATCAAATCAAGAAAAAAAAGAATCAATTATTTCTAATATTGGGGAGAGGGGGGGGGACTAACTTCACGCGCATTATTTTTTCGGAATAATCGATCGACCGATTATTGATCGAGGGAAATGATACATCTCCGTAATAAAATAGTCGATCGCGTTCCATCGTCGCGTTAATCGAAAGATCGCGGGCTACGATGGCGACGACACGACGACGACTCTTCGATTAACCTGCCTCGATAGTATCGCCATGTAATTCGATTGTTGGTTCAGTGGCGGCGATTCGAGGCATCGCGGGGCACGGCGGCGGCAGCAGCTTTGAGTTCCTGAAATTGCAAACGACGAGAACGAGGAGGACGACAACAACGTCCGATGGATAGTCGGGACGGCCTTTATCAAAATGGGTTGTCAGCCGCAGCCTTTATCGTCGAGTTATCGAGCAAAGAGAAGAGCGAGCGTCACAGCGCAAGTAAGATAGAACGAGATCGAACTTGCAGTCGGACGAAGACACGCATATAACTGTGTGTGTGTGTGTTTTACGATACGCATACGTGTGAAGAGTAGCCACTATACTCTGGAATAAGTCAGTTTTTAGAATCGATGTGTTCTAGCAATGTCTCGCCGCTGCCATATTAATGTGTGGCCTACGCTAGATGAAAAATATATGCAATTAATAATAATTATAGAGAGGCAAAGAGTAACACGTATTTTTAATCATCATTTTCGCTGTAAGATAGAGATGTTTATTTAGCCAATTAACTCGTCGAGAATTAAACGCGATCTCTACACAATCTCACGATTCAGGTAACCAGTTTATGTGCGTGCGCTAATAAATTTTTAATATCTAATGATACCTCTCGCGCCCGCGATCGATGCTCCATTAGCGTTAATATGAAATTCAAAATAGCGATAAAATAACCAACCCGACGGAGCGGGATAGCTCGCAAGCGCTGCTTCTTTATCTCGGAATGAGAACGAGATAATCCGCTTCGAAAGCATCGGGTTTTATCTCTCATAAATCGCGATGCCACGGAAGCAGCAACTCGTCTACCGACCAGACCAATAGCCTAATATAATTATTGCCACCGAGACTATAATCATCTGCTCGTAATAGGACCATTACCGATATTGTCTGATAGATATGTTGCGATCAAACATATTAATTATCCTAAAGACGTCAAATACATTCTCAAAGTTGATAAATATTAATCGCGCTGTTGGAAATTTATTTTTTTTGTCGCTTTAAGAAGAATGTTGTTTGGAGATATCTTGTAAAGTAAAACATTCGGGTATACAAATTATTAATATTAAAACGGTATAACTTTCAAACAATATTTCTGGAAAAAAAAAATTATTAAAATAATTTTAAAATAATTTTAAAATAAATATCTGTTCGAATCGATAATCCTTTCTCTCTTCTTTTCGTTCTCTTTTTTAATACAGATAAAATTATCTCGAATTATGATCCTTTTTGGATGTATCTTTGATCGTCAGTAGATATATAAGTCGGCCATTCTATAATTATCACTTTTCTTTCGCGCAAATGTTACATGTGTGTGCATATACGATACATATAGAGTAAGCACACACGCATACGCGCAGCTCGCACGGCCGATGTTTATGTCCCGACAGCGTGTTTGCAAATACAAAGACAGGTAATGCAGCTTCGCGTTAAACAGCCGAGCACGTTACCCTGCATTACAAATCGACCGGAAATGCGAACGTGCTTATACGTGTGCGCGCATACATATGTTGCAAATGCATATTCCGTGAACTATGAGCTCGCTATTGTTCCCTCCTTCCTCTCCTTCTTTCATTCTTTTATTCTTCCGATCTTGGATTTGCTAAATGCGTTCGTTTATTTCGTAAAATTTTTATCGCGCGCTTTAATCTCGGAATTTACTCTCGTTTTGCTCTCGCCTCGCAATCCAAGCAAATGATTTATTACGAAAATTATAATTTATCACGATATTAAACTGATTGGTTAATTTACAACAATATCATAGTTCAAGAATTGAATCAGATATTGAGCGAAATTTGCCATAACACGGTCGGATTTTATGGACACTCGCTCGCGATACCTCTTTCGCGATAAGATCTTAGAGATCGACCCTAAACACGTTCGTCGAGAAAGCGGAGCTTTCGAGTACGGGGTGAGTAAGTAATAAAATCAAACGTAAAACGGTGCTCGTTTTCTATATACCTTATGCAGTCTCCGGGAAAGGACGAAGGAGGATAAGCCCTCCCAACCCTTCATGCACCGGTACTTTCAGGTATTGGCGGCATATTTCAAGAATTTCACAGATATGTGGGAGTTTTGTCTTTGTCGGTGTTTCAGCGCTCGAAACAATAACCTTTCTCTCAAAACATCACGTGAAAATTCTCGAAAGAATACGTAAAAAACTAAAAGAATCGTAGCGATGTTAAGTGAAAGGGCACAAAAGGATAGTTCTTTTGGATGAAGAGAAGAAATAAATCATGATGATATAAAGTGTAGTTCATTAAATTTTAGAATGAATAAACAGAAAGAAGACCTTCTTGAGATAATGAGAGAGAGCGAAAAATCAGTTGTCAAAAGTAAGATTAATGATCGATTCCTCAAGCATTTATTATAGCGGTAGGACCAGTTAACCGACTATCTGAAATCAATGTCTTATTTCATAATATTTGATTTGTCAATATAACATATGCTTTTACAATATATCATTATCATATTTAATTTATATATATACGCATATAAAGTAGAAGGATCTTGAATAATTTTAAGTAAATTCGAGAAAAAAAAGAACAAAATTATTATTAAATATATTTTCTCTTTCTCTCTCTCTCTCAAATTAAGTAAGAGATTAATTCTTCATCTCACGAATGTCGTGTTACGTAAACAAAGAGGACAAGGAAATGAGATATCCTGCGTGCGATTCGGCGTTTCGAGGATCACGCAGGATCGAAGGTCTAACCGATGCGTTCCGTTATTTACCCAAGACACTCCTCGAGACAAATACATAACACATGCTGTTGTACAAACATCTTGTCGGTGAAGAAGTCGCTTTCAAGGCCGTAAAAGGATTTACAATCGTCGACTTATTAGCACCTTCTCTCGCCAAACGACCGCCTCTGCTTACGCATAATTGACACTGGGCGCGTTAAGATTTATAATTATGCGGTGTCGCGTGCATCGCTCGTATATCTCTCTCGGTTCTTCTTGGCAATCGCGCTTGATAGCATGAGATAGACAAGAGTCAAATCTCTCGTATGTGTTTTTAAAATATATAATTTTCTCATATTATTTTAGAGAAAAAAAGAAAAATAAAAGTGTGCACGCACATGTGTTAACACAAAATTTATATGAAAATATTATAATTATTATAAAAATATAAAATATTAAACAGTGCACAGACTGGAGATCAAGAATAAACAATAATAATAAATGAAATCGAGTACAGAATATGAATACAATAATATATGGAAAAACTTTAAAAGTATAAAATCCTACACATTCCTAATGAATATAATTAATAGAATATAATAAATTAAAAAAATATAATAAATTATAATATTTCAATTTAAATAAACATTATCGATATCTTGAAAGGAAAATAAATCATCCAGAACTATTCTGCGTTTTATTAATAGAAAGAAGGAAAGATTTATGAGCTACGAATATGTAGGATATCGATTTTTAAACTTGTGTGTGAGTCGCGGAGGAGATAGATTGGCTTTTCATGCTTCCAATAATTAATGCACTAGTCATAAAAAAAGTAAACGGTTAAATAAATAGCAATCATTAAAATTGTATTCACGTGTTACATATATGACTATTTTTATATCTACTTGTAATATAGATTCCTTGATACATTTTTATAATACTATCGCTTCTTTATGCTTTACTCTGATATATACGAGATTAAAATTGAACGCGAGAAAGAATCACGAAAAGGTAAAAGAATCGCAAGGGAAAATGTCAGAGGGAGATTCACGTGATGGATAGTCAAATTTCTACTACAGCGATAGCAAATTAAAGGCGTTGAACGCGTAGAGAATTATTCAGCGTCAACGATACCCAAGTAAACTGTTCTTTTGTTTCTCTTCATTTCCCCTGGCTCTCCTTTATTCTGGCTGCTCCATAATTTAGCGACCTACGCAGCTTCTTCGTCGACGGACGTCGACGTCGCCATCGTCGTCGACGACGACGACGACCGGCAAGTATTTGGAGCGTTCTTCGTCGCTTCGTTACTTCGACCCTCAAATTCCTAAATGTCGCGCTCATCTCTTCGACACTCTTCGCCGGCCTTAAAGATTCTCGCGCGCGCTTTCCTCCACGTCGAAAGTTTTGGCTCGGGAATAAAACTCGTGACACGATTAAATTCATTCCCGAGAACGAGCGACAAGTAGCTTGGATTTCAAGTTTCGCTCTAACTAATATAGCGCGAATTTGAGTATAGTTTAAATTACAAACTTTTGCTGTGCATACAGAATAAATAAAAATCTTCATCATGAAAAACTCGGAGCAAATCTTTCCTCGGCGAAAACATTTATTTTCAGCATTGCACGTGTTGAAAAAAAAATTGCACTTTAATATATAAGTTAAACTTTAAGGAAATTTTATTTTTATTGCTCGCAAATAAAATTATAAAATAAACTATATAATAATATTGTATTAATTAGTTTATCTATTTTCATTTTATAGATTCAATTTAAATCTTTTTATATTTCCATCATTAAATGATTTCCCATAAGTATTCATGCCGCAATATTGAAACTAGTAAATTTGAGTAATTTTTTTTTTAGGTTTTCAAGTATGTCATTAAAATCACATTTGATGTTATCGTGATTCATTTTATATGTTATTTCAACCAAAGTGCAACGTGTATTCCATGACTAAAATTCTTAAATCACTTCATACGTAATTAATGAATTATTCTAGAAGAAACCAGTCTACTCCGGATTTCTCGCTAAATATTCATGTATATACTTCAATATATATGTTGTTCCGCTATTACAATGACAACAAAAGAATTCTAATATTAATATTAATTTTTTTGCGAGAATAATATTCACGTGCCAATAATTTTAAATTAATTAAAACGAAGAAATAAAAATTACTCTTAGAAAATAGAAAAGTAGAGACAAATAGATAGAGACAATAAATTTCCCCGATATTTTCAACGAGAAAGAATCTATTTCGAAATGATGAAGAAAATTGTCTGCTAAGCATTGTTATGACAGTAATAAGACACACATACGCATACTCGGTGTATCTTTTTTTAAAAAAAATCTTTAACACAATCATTCTGACAACCCCTTAACTGCTTGTAAAGCTTACACCTTCAACCTTCGATAAAGTAACGACACTAACGACGATACCATAACAAGCGCCATGCATCTGCGTCAAGATCAATAAACAAGGCGTCAATCTTCTGTGACTCATCCCCCATAATCGCGTCGCTTTACCACCACGGGGATGTATACTCGCTTCTGTAACGGCAGTAACGTATCAATGACCTCGTATCACCCCGAGCGACCCTCAAAGATTCCTCGCAAACGTTGCTCAAATTTTTCAAACGCCAACAGAAGATCCTACTTTTCTCACTTGAAACGAAATTGTGGCAATAATCGCGAAAGATCTCTCCACGAAACTCAAGGATTTTTTAATCGTCGATTTAACTTAATTAATAACCGCGCGAAATTAATTTATACTTTTGTATAAATTCGCGACAAAGCTAGCATTAAAAATCCACAAGTATTTAGACGATCGAGCGCGCGGATCCTAGACAAAGTAGAGACACGGAGGATTCGGAAACAGAGATAATCGCGAGAAAGAAATCCCATGATTCGCGAGAGCGAATGTCAAGCTGGACTCACTCACCGTGGCGGCTTCTTCATGGCTTGCGCTGGCTTGTGGCTCGGCTTGTCACGTGTCGCTGCGGCCGTACGTCGTCAGGCGTCGTTCCATGGTATCCTCTCGTCGAGGCTCGGTCGCGAGCCTCCGGGGAGGACAATCGGCGCGTCTAGATTCTCGTTGGTGCGACGCGATCACGCACCGCTACTACCACTACACTACCGTAATCGTCGCGTATACGTCGTCGCGCTCCTGTCCAATACCCTCCCTCTCTCTCTCTCTCTCGTTCTCGTAATAGTAGCGCGTAGCAGCCGAGTACACGACGGGGGAGGGGAGGAGGGGAAACTCTGGCAACGTCGCCTCGCCGAAACGCCGTACACCCCGCGTGTGTCTCCCCCGGTCACCTCTCTCTCCCTCTGTCTCTGTCGCGCGCGTTCGCAACTTGCCGCTCATTCACCACCTCTCGCGCTATTCCGATGTGTCCGCTCGTCGTTAAACGTGCACCTACCTCCGGCTACCTGTGCGCGCACACGGAGGAGAGCGCACCGGTGGTGCGCTCCGCGCACTCGAGCGCTGTCCGCTCGAGATTCGCGATTATCGTAGCAGTTCTCACGCGTAATGTTTCCCTCCTCTCGAGGACTCGCGATCGACTTGTTCGATGATCGACGAAGTAGCGCACGGAGCAGCGGCGCTCCGCGCGCGGAGCACGATCGTCGGGATTTCCTCGGGATCGTTGCCTCGCTTGCCGCGCGAAATTAGCCGAGATTACGTCTGGATTCGAACGGATCGGAGGGCACAGCGATCTTCCGTCGCGCTTTCTCTCTCTCTCTCTCTCTGTCTGTCCCGTACCACTGTCTGTCTCCTTCTAAGTCTTCCTTCGCACGAAACAACGATGTTTTTGCCGCACTCGCGGCACTGACGACGCGATCGCGCGATTCGACGTGAGAGGAAACGCACGGCGATTTTCACGCGTGCGGCTGCCCGCGCACCCCCCGAATATCACACCGTGACCGATGTCACCTTTTATCGGAGGTACTCTCGCTCGCTGGCGCTGGCGGAAGCCATATTGCGATCACTGTCCGTGCCATTGGGAGCGCCAAACGGACGGCGGGACGCGGGGAGGCGAGCGCGCTCGCCCATTGGCCGAGCGCACCTGCCGGCGCGGCCGACATCTGTCGGCGGATATGCTCAGCTGACAGCTCGACGCTCCCTACTTTACCGTGTTACGCTGATACGCGTGACGCATCGCAACATTGTCCCTCGATTCTTGCTTACTCTTCCGCTGTTTAATCGCGACGCGACGCGCGTTTTCCCTATTAATCGTTCGACCCGTATCATCTCTGTCGCGGTGAATCATACTTTTGTGCTCGTGCTATAAAGAGAAAATGCTCGGGAGAAGAATAATAAGAGTTTAGATTTTTTTCGAGAAGCAAGTAGTTTAATAGATTAAATTTGAAAAATGAAAGAATTTAATAAATAATAAAATAAAATAATAAATAATTTAATACATTTTATAATTTAATAAATAATAAAATAAAATAAAATAATAAATTGATAAATAATTTAATAAATAGATTTTATATACATAAAATTGTATCAATCTGTCATTAAAAAATAATAAGAAAGTGCAATATGCTCCCGCTATCGTTGTCGTAATACTACATTTTAAATTTAAATAAAGGATTATATAATTTGTTCAATATATTTGTCTGTTTGTTTGTTTCAATTATTATATCAATTATTATATTGATTATTGATTATATTGAAATTAAATTGTTTAATTGTTTAGTTAGTAAGTTATTTGATTATTTGGCTACTTAGTTTTATTTGAAATGTGAAATTAATTAATTGATTGATTGATTAATTAAGTAATTAAGTAACTGATTAACGCAGATGAGAATTAGTTAGTAAGATAGTTTATTATTTGAAGATTTAAAGATGTAAAGGATTAATAGGGGAGATGTTTTATGTTTTGATGTTTTATGTAAAAATATTATGTATGTACAGACCGGAAGCCATCCTAAGTCGAAAGGCGAGGATTATGTGCAATAAATAATAAATAAAATAAAATATAATTTGTTCAATGCAAATACCAGGCATTAAGATATTGTATCTCACATAATAGATGTAGCTAGAAAGTTACCCTAATGTTCTCTCTTTGATGCAAGGAATAATCCGAGTACGAGAGGGTTAAACGCAGGAGATAATAGCCGTCTGCGACGGACACTTGGTCCATCAGCCATACTATATGCGCGCACATAAATTGCTTATCGCATCCATCCAACCCTCGCTCGGTTAGATAATTAGTCAGGGCATTCGATCACCTCTAAGCCCTTCCAACTTTCCATTGACACCATTATCGAACAATGATCGCGCTGTTCGTTCGCCGGGAGACCGAATCGATTATGCGCCACGCGATTATGTTACACACTTTGTATATGAATATACGGTAGAGAGAAACAATAATAAAATGAACAAGAACGGGAAGAGCAACTTTGTCGCGCAATCTGCCGCACAAAGTAGAGCGAGATTAGAACTATGTACTCTCGACGCGATATAAGTCAATACATGAACGAGTTTTTTGCCACGAAGGCAAACATAATTTTCGCAGTTATTAGTTTCGTGCACGAAATTACGCGAAAAATTTTCGTATCTTAGTGAACTTTTTGCTAAAACAGTCTGCACTGTATAAAATATAGATTCGAAAAAATTTGATTGAATTTAATTAATAATTCGATAATGTATAAAAAAATATGATTATTTTAATTTCCAGTAATTTGAATTTTTAATTAACTAATTGTAATGGAAATAAATTTTATCATCTCTTGTCTCGAGAGAAATTTATTAAGAGTGCTTTAATACATTTCTCTTTATTAATATTCTTTAGATAATATTAATATTAGAGTAAACATACATTTATGGGCATGTATATTATGTAATAATTAATAATAATATAATAATCAACATACAGCAAGATATTTGGCAAATATGTTGTCTGCTTTCGAACACGCAGGAAATACCATCGCTACCACAAAGGAACGTGAAAACAGGAAATGCCGTCTCCTTTATTCTGTATCTCTTGATATATGACGATCCTATACTTTAGCTATAAACACTTTATAAAGATAACTGTGATGACCACGGTGTCGGAATAGAATATACACAATATTTTAATACTAATATTTTATTGATATTAAATATGTCACGCGTATATTATTTTAATTTTATGCTTAAAAGAATGACTTGTAACTTGATAAAAACTTTCCTACAGATATATGTATAATTATTTTCTCAAAAATATATGTATATATTTCTTCTCCATCTCTGTTTTTTAGCTTGACAATTGAAATTTTTTCGATTTTCTGTACATGTGCAACAGCTATATGCAATAAAATTGCGTTTACTTTCCTCTCTGTCTCCTCACTTAATACTCGCCATCAACAGCATCGAGAAAAAATTTATCAACTTCGAGACAAAAAAGTTTGTCTTTGAAAAATTCAAATGTGTTTCAATTTATCGATACAAATTGCGAATCGATTTGTACAAGTCGCCATATGTTAAAACGTCACGAACAGATAATACAGGAGCGATTATGTTCACCACAATGGTTGTTATCACTACATTAACTATTGGAGGTCGTTGTTATCGCAGCCGCTTTACGTCAATTTTCTGCAGATTAAAACCTGTTCATATTTTTGTATGCAATCGTACACGCAATTAATTTAGAAACTGGTTATAAGATGATAATAAAAGAGAGCAAATTATTTTTGTTAATTATTAACAATATGTGATAGAATTTTTGTAATCAAATAATTGTATAAAAAAATTACATAGCACTTTTGAAATTGAAGATCTTATTTAAAAAATTTATTTTCAAAAATTCTTCGAATCTTGAAGATATCTAAAGATATCTAAAGATTATTAAAAATCTTTTCTTACTTGTATAAATATATTTAATTATCTTAATCTCTGTAAAATATCTCTCTCTCTTTCTCTCTTTATCTACGTATCTAATAAATCTCTATAACATATATTTACCCGTACAATTCGATTTACATAAATCGAATATATATATTTATAAAATTGTTATTCCTATCTCATAAATATTTTATAACAACATAATTATACAGAATTAAATGTCAACGTGAAAATTATTTTCATAACACAATATATATGTTATATATCACATATTTTTTATATATATAATATTATAAAAATATAATATCGTATATAATATTATAAAAACTTGTTACTCGTATTCATTTTGTACAAAGAAAAACGCTTGTTTTCTTTTTCATAGAAAATCTCCATTAGTTCTTTTTCTTCTATTGTGCTTTCTCTTTAGAAAATCCATTTTATATTTTTTAATAAACATTAACGAAAGCTTTTTCTTTGTCGTTTGTCGCGATAACAAAAACATAAAGCAAGGCTATAAACGACATCGATGATCGTCACGATATCCTTACATCAAACGGGAAATTAATTTACAGGGAAACTAATTTACAGCCCAGGACAATCTATCTAATAGACATATCTCCGACCTTCTCAATTGCACTGTGGAATCACTTTGATTAAATAGACACACAACTGTTTGATCAAAAACGAATTAAGCCGGATTGAAGTTTTGCAGGAATCTGCGAAAAATTCGCTGACGTAATGTTATAACAATCAGAAAACTGACACTTATATATAACTGACACTTATAATTTATATAAAAATTGATTAAAGAGAAAGAGAAAATTTTATTTTATATAAAATGTATGTAAAATATTGTGCGTTAATTTTATTTTATATAAAATGTATGTAAAATATTGTGCGTTAAATTTAATTAATAATTTTTTAATTTTTAATTATATGGATATATATATATTAATATATAACGATAATTTATGTTACTTATTTGTATTGTATAATATACAAATAAATAATACAATAAGAAATTTAATGTTTTTATTTCTCTAAATAGAAAATATCAAATAGACCGTGTATTTAAAAGATGCTCCGTAAAATACATTTATCCATTTATTTAGTTAAATTCAATATTTACATACATTTAGATAGAGACTAGTGTTAATTTAATGTACAAAACGTGTTTCATATACCCAACATAATTTTCTATCTTCAAATCTTCTTATTTCATTGACCTACTAAACGAGAAGACATGCGCAAGCGAATATGCAACAAGTATACGTCAGTAGCTGCAATTTTACGCAGACTCAGTTCTAATCGCGGATGTTCGTTGGTAGACTACAACTTGAGAAAATGATTTAAAAAGCGTTACATTGCGCCTTCTAACGGCGATTGAAATCTGTCCGACGCAAAAATCCATTCAGAGAAAAAACAAAAAATTGATATGACAGAAAGAGAATCTCGATAAACGCGAGTCACATTCAGCTTTGTCGAAACCAGACAACTCCCGTCGTCTCTTTCAAAACGCAACAACTTACATTTTATCATCCTTGTCAAATAAAATAACGATTTACTTTTCACCGATGCGAGCTATCGGTCTTAAAATGCAGATAACACGATCGCGGACGTAAGAAGAAATATATTTCATCGTGACGTCAGATTTGATCCATCCATTTAAATACCTCTGTTAAGCTAGCAGGACCAAATTAGCAAAATCAAATCAAACCTATCACATTATTTAGTACCTATTTTGTACTAATTTGTACCACTAATAATAATTTTGTACCCTGTGCAATTTCGAAAAAAATCATGACACTGCCACCTTAATATTAAATATTAATAAAATTATATGTATTATATGTATAAAATTATTATTAGTGGTACAAATTAGTACAAAATAGATACTAAATAATGTGATAGGTTTAATTTGATTTTGCTAATTTGGTCCTGCTAGCTTGAGGTCATTTAAATCGCGAGTACTCCCGCGGCTTCGTCGACGATACGCATGTAGAAAAGGACGGAATGCAACAAGTCCTCGTCAATGGCCTCTTTCGGACGTTCCTCCTCTCCCGACGTCGCTTACGTCAGCGGTGACGCATGACTTCCGCTACGTCACATCGACGCGCCGCACAATGACGTAACTCTCCTCGTACATTCCGCAGCCCTCCCTTTTCCCGGAATACACCCACTCGTACAATTTACTGCAAATAGCGTTTCAAGTAGCGTTCGGTTATTAATTACGTGGGCGGTAAATATTGAAACGCGCGGCGATGCGATGAGAAACGGGAATTCTAGAAACACATGTGCCGTTATTGAAAATTACATCTCATCAACGACGAGAGTTATAATTACACGAGGTTGTAATTAATAAATAATCATAAATAATCGATCGAAATCTAACGTTATGTGAAAAAAAAATAAAATATTCTATTATAATTAAAAAAATAAAATATTATATTCTAATTAAAAAAATAAAATTTAAAATATTCCTATTTCTGAGTATGATATTAGTGAATATATATATCAAATATATCAAATTATTTCTGAAAAGTAGATATAATATGTATATATTCTACAATGTAAATAAAGTATTACGATAATTTATATTCGCTCAAACTAGATGGATAGATTTATGAAACTAATCGGAATGCTTTTCTTTAAATATTTGCAGCAAACATTTGTATCATCGACCAAAAGCATCAATATTTCGAGACTCTAGGAAAAGCTCACGATGACGATAGCAGAACAAATGCACTTGTCTCTGCCTTTGTTTAGTTTCCTTCAACAATACGATCAATTTGGAAAAAAAGGAAACAGCGAGAGAACTTTAAAGAAAGAAGAATAGGGCAGGAAAAGGATGAGAGAGAGAAATAGAGATGGAAGGAGAGACCGAGACGAAAGTCCCTCTTTATTGATTTCTCGCCAAGGGTAGGCCAACCAAGGGAGGATTAGGTATCGGCTCTTCTCTTCGTCATGTCTCTTCCATCTTTCTACCACTCTCTCCAACAAGTTTGCAATAATTCATCGAACAACTTGTCTAAGAGAGAAAAGGTAAAAGGTCGTCGGAAAATGTGACAAGTATAGAGAAAAGATTTATTAAAGGGAAACAAAAGATGTATGAACGTAAGACCAAAATTTTGTCCGACTAAAATCAATAAAAGATTAAGTGAATAATATAATATCTCTCTTGACATTTCTCATAAATCATACGCTAAAAAAAGAAAAAAACAGAATTACGGTTTATTCCGTTCGATTACGATATAAAGGAAGAACGGACAATATTTTAAGATAAAAGATAGTGTGCAGTAGTGTCTATTCATGCAAATTATAATTCGAAAATATACGAAAAAATATGCAAACAATATACAAACGATAAATGTGATATACAAAATATTGATATAAACAGATATGTAAGATGAGAAATCGGAGACGAAGAAAATTACATCCAATTAAAAAAAATTACATCCAATTAAAAAAAAAATAATGAGAGAGAGCAAAGAAGAGAGAAAGAAAAGGTCGAAAGAAACTATTATATTTTTCTTAATTATATGTCTTTCGCAGCTTCTTTCTCTCTCTCTCTCTCTCTCTTTCCCTCGATTTTTCTATCTCCGCGAGCATATCGTGTCCTACATCCCGTTCGCTCTTTCGAGCCAGGAGGTGGTAAAACGACGTAACTACAACGTGCAGACGAGAGAACGAGAGCAGCGGTGGTAACCAGCCTCGTATTGGTCGCGCGGCAGTAACCGTAACATCGGCGTGATAGTAATAGTAGTGCTGTAGTAGTAGTAGTAAGAGTAGTGTAGTAGTAGTAGTACTGCCGCAGACCTGCCCACGAGAGAGTAAACGACGAGAGTATTATTAGCAGTAGCGTCGACACGCGACTATCACCGCTACGCGACGCGTCGCGACGCGACGCACCCTGTAATCCCACCACGATGATATCGACGTTATCGGTTGCGACGTCGATCACACGCACTTGCTCTGCACTTTCATGCGGATGTTTAGAAAGAGAGAGAGAGAGAGAAAGAGAGAGAGAAATATCTGTGTAATATCAATAATATGCAATGCACATATACAGGGTGTTTCTAAACCTATTTCAGAGATTTTAAGGGTGTATTCTATAGAGATCAAAGTAATAAAAGAAAAGTTCTTAAACATGGATTCAAAAATGCTTTCTTTTCTTCCGAGTTATAGTCCCCTAAGTTTTTTTGGTAGAAAAAAATCGCAAAATATATTGAAAAATTAAAGGTCATTATTAATTATTAATAATGCTGCAAAATTTCAACGTTCTGTGAAAAAGTTTCCGAGAGTTACAATATATTTTGTGATTTTTTTCCATCAACTTTAGAGGGCTATAACTCGGAGGGAAAGCATTTTTAGACCCATATTTATGAAAACTTTTTTTCTTATTTTGATCCCTAGAATACGCCCTTAAAATCTCTGACATAGATTTAGAAACCCTGTATAATCAATATCGCTCTCGTCTTCAATATCAAGTAAATATCAGATATCTGGGAAATATCGTGACCGAAATGCTGCATATAAAATTGGCATTCTTCATGTACTATTTATTGTAGCATATGTCCAGCATCTACTTTAATTATTCAAATATTAATATTGGTTGCAATAAATTAAAATTTTTTACAAATATAATATTTAATTATCAGTTATCCATATTCCATGTTGTGCTAATAAATTATTATGAATAATGATTTTTTTATATTATTCTGAATTTGGAAAATCTACATTTCCTTGTATCATTAACTTTTATATTTCCGTTCAAAAACATGTCGTAAACTCTATCCTAATTTATTCTAGAGTTTCCCTCGTTCGATAGCATCAATGATACTATCTCAACGCGTCTGAACAACGCAATTAATGCCCGTCATCGAGGGGGCGGCGTTTGAATCGGCAAACGATATGTAAAGCCAGAGAACCCTGGATTTTCTTGGAGATTAGAAGGGGATACCCGAATGGGGGAGACGTTTAGACGATTACACGACATTCGTGAGCGGTCGCGCGATCATCTGTAATGCGATTACGCGTCTGATTATAGGTGTCTCGTAATTGGATCGTTCTAGGCTTGACATTAACTGGGTCAACTTGTACTGTGAAATTTGCTACGATTGATATAAACGCGGTTTTCGTTTCAAAGAAACGAGAAGCGATCCCGCATTTTCCATCTCCATTTTCCTCCCCCTTCTCTCCTTCTCTCTCTTTATGAGTGTGTTGTGTGTTACGGATTTATTATATTCTAACTTTACCCGTATTATAACGTGCGAAAAGTTATATCGAGGTACTTTGCATGCGAATCTTCAAGCGGATTGGACGGCAGATTCACATGCATACGTATCATCGATCCGTAAATAACAAATTTTAGAGCTTCCCTGGGACATAAGCCATAAATCCACACCTCGTCTCGTAGCCGTTCCCTTCCCGCTTTCCAGTATCTCGCAATAACCACAATATATCGTCGATATTAATCACGCGAAGTAGCAGATCGATAGAAAGCAACGACTGACAGAAATAACTTGATCTTTAATATTTACTTAATATATTGACATTTCTATTAAGCTATCTTCATCGCGATGGAATTGCCGTCACATACCTCTAAGCAATCCTTGTATTTAATGATTACAAACGATAAAGATCTCTGATCTCTTACCTTTACCCTGTAAATAATTTAATAATATATATGTTCCTAAATGACATTTGATTATTTTGAAGAAAATACAGAGAACAAAAATATATTCTTTAAATTAGTAAACAATATATAAATAGCATGTATTCTTTGCCAATTTTCTAGGCAATATTTAATTTAAAAAAAAAACGAGAATTCTTTTTATTTTAATATAATTTTATAATAAATATTATCTCTTTTACATCAAATATTGATTATTTCATATACGGGAAGTGAGGAGAAAATGCGAAAGTTGTATTTACACACGATGCGAAAGAGCACAATAGGAAGCATGCTGTAAACGATAATATCGAGTTCCATAATAATAGCGTTCATCCGTAACAAGCGCGCAAAATAGCGCGATCAAAATCTTCTGTCGATAAACACGCGCGCACGCGTGGCTCGAATCACGTAACGAAATCAACAACGGTTACACACATTTGACTGTTAACGGGTTAATTGGTTTACATATCATTTAAATCGGTTGCCCCTTCGCTCGCTCTTTCCCTATACATTATCGCGACATAATAGATGTTATCGGCGTTGCGTGGCTCGCCTAGGAAATCGATTAATGTAACCACTCGCCAGATTTGTGTCAATCACATAGGTGCACAATAACGAGAAATAGATCACTCACTATAAACGTGCTTTCACGCGATTCTATAAATCATGATTCTAATTATTCTAAGTTATGCAAGAGAGAACTGCTCTTGAAATGCTATTCATCGATTATAATCACTTATAGATGGATAAAACGTAGTGTTGTATGAATAAAGTAAAAGCGAAATATTATTATCGCAATGAATTTATCTAAAACTTTAATTAATATTTATCAAATAATTTATTTAACATAAATAAAAGCGGATTTTGCTTCGTTTTATATAAATTGCGAGCTTGCTATCATTTTCTCTGCTTATATTTCTCTCTAAAATGATTATGTATATAATAATATTTTACAAAATATACTTATTATTATCTTAAAATTGTTTTATAAAGTTAATAAATTTTTGTCTCTATAAAAAAATTGTACGTAAAATAAAGATAAAGCTGAAACACTCTCGGAAAATTCATATTTTTTTTCCTAAATAATTTATTCACGCTGCACTTCGACCGGTACTTAAATACAGGTACTACAATTTTGTCGCAGATATGTCGCTTGGCGAAAAAATAGCGCGATATAACCTGGATAATTCGAATTGCACGCAAGAGTTTGATTGCTCTGGGAGCGTCTAATTCCCAGAGCCGATGGCGGCGCGCTTAAATAGTTTAGGGCACCACATAGCTCAGCAATCGGCGTCTCCTGCCGATAAATCGTATTGGTTTACGTATTGGTTTACGTTTCACTGACGCAACAACACGACGGCAGATGCGTGGGAAATCAATTAAAGGAAGCGCACGCGGAACATTTCGAGGGGAAACAATGGACCCGTATTTATGAGTCGCGAGTCGAGTCGCGCATTTCACGATGGGGCCGCTTGTGTTGTTCCATTTTATCGTTACACACGCCGTTTGTAATGATTTTTTTTTTTTAATCCGCGAGCGCCAACGTAATCTGCGCTATTTTCATGACAGAAAACACGACGAGCGTGTGTTTGCATAATCGCCTCGAAACGAGGCGCATTGTCGGAGAGGAACGAAGTTTGATTTATTCGCGATAAATGTTGACGCTGCGATAGATTTTCGTCGATTTGTACGCTCGTACTTTCGAGCTCGTTAACATTTCAACGCTTCGATGCTAGCGGCGCATTAATGATGTATTATCCATTAATGATACTATTTGTTTCGCTTGCTAAGCGATGATAAATAAAGAGAGATATGTATTTATTTCAGAATATTTGATTAATTATAGAGTGTTAATATACATCAAGAAATATAAATGTTGATACACATCTTCGTTGTAGTATTTCAATTTCGCTCAAGAGTTGTATATAATTAATCAATATAAATTTGTATATAATTTATGGGCAATTTAACGAAACAGATTTATGTGTATGTATGTGTTTGCAACGCGTACAATTTTTAGTCTCGACCGAAACGGTGCACGTTTGTGCAATATTTCGCGAAGCTTGCGGACAGTTTGTAAAATTTGTATAGCCCCCTATTGATTTCCAGTAAATCGGAGTCATGCACAGATGCGCAAAACGAGTGACTGGGGGTCAGCAAGATAATGCATCTACATCAGTGCGCTACCGTAGGGTGATTTAGTGGTGGTTAGCCGGACTCCCCTCGACAATGAGTCACTGTTTCTCCTCCATCAAATGCAATACCTCCGTAAGTGCATCTATTCGCCGAAGCGATCGGAGAAGTGATACGGTAGGCTATGATTTACAAGCGTTCCTCTTGCGTTATGAAATCATGCAATTTTCAACTCGGATTAGGGGGACTCTATAACGTTTCGTAAGAATAAACATCATCGAGATTTCATCTCTTCGATTACCGAGCTTTCTCGTAGCCATTCAACGGAATAATCTCATAAAGTGTATTAAAAAGATACAAATGTCTATGTAATTTATTTTTCTTATAAAGCAGAATTTATGGATAAATCTATGCCAAATTTCACTCTCTTGAACGAGAATCGCAATTATTTAAAACAGAATAAAAATCTGTTTAAAAAGATACAATTTATCTAATCTATTATTTTAACATTTCTGCAATATTTGTTGATAAATTTTGCCAAAATTTCAATTTACGCGCGATAAATATAATCTGATATAATAAGATTTAAATTTCAACGTGTTAATTCTCGTGACAATTTCATTGTTGTTCCTGTCAATATCAAAGGATTCGAGTGTACCCTGATATCATCGAAGATCGCGATGACACGAAGAAGCAACACCGGCTTCTTCTTCGTCAACAGGCGAAGTGATACAACGTACGAGACATTCTGCCTCCCGTTGAGTATGTGGGTCGCGAAATGCCGCTCGCTAAATATATATTGGCGAGGAGGATGGGGAGTGTATGTGTATGTGTATATGTGTGTGTGTGTGTGTGTGCGCGCGAATGTACGTGTGTGCGAGCGACAAAGACGGAGTCGCGGAGCATTTCTCTCTCCTTGAAGAGGCTCATTTACCTTCCAAGCAAAAGGAGTCCCCCGTCGAAGCTCATTCTCCCTCTTGTCTCTTTGATTCCCCCCCTCCGCGCTACTCCTTTCCCTTCGCATACATACGAGATGTTCGAGCACGATTTTCCGACTTTCTGCGAATCCCCATTTTCCATTAACTTTGCAACATTCGACCCTACATGCCTTTGTAAACTCTAGATTAAAGTCGGATAAAGTCTCAACTCGGAATTAAATAAATAATCAACTTGTATTATCTGTTCGCGCTCCGAAAGTTTATTTTGCGAGAACGTTTACGTCGCTTACAACTCGCGAGATAAATGATACGCTTCTATTAAGATTCACGTCGACAAGTCTAACGCCCCATGAATACTCTCCTTTTTTTCTGCCACGTTCTTTTTACTCGGTGATCGAACGTGTCTTCCCGTAAAACTACTCCCACCGCGAAGAAATCGATTTGTCAATCTGCCGCGTCGAGACCTTTGGCCCCACCGACTTGGCAGTATCTGCGCTATTTACGCATTTTTAACGAAAATCATCCTTCGATTCGCGATATCGAGGTCGAGGACGTTCTACGATACGCATACATCGATATCGTATTATCTATACTCCTGGCTCAGAGAATACTTTTCGCATCGACACGTGTTTAACCTCTAGCCTAATGTATTGACCGTTTTCTATATTTTATACCTTGATTCTATGTACGTTCTAAAATTAGAAAGCCTGTTAGATTTTACTTGACAAAATTTTTATATTTTCTTTGGATTTTAAATTACAATCCATAACAAATAAAACAAATTTACCTTTAAATTTATGTTATAAATCATGTTTTATAAATCATATTATAAATTTAAAAAATTTGTCGAAATTCTTTAAACATGATTCGACACACCTTATTGTATTTCGACTGCTGTAATAATCGAAACGTTTCGTTACAAAATTAGATCTTGAAATAACATTTTGAACTTGCTATGTTAACACTCTACCATTTGCCTCGTCTTACTTTGTAACGTGAAAGTCATACATATTCTAGATTTCTATCTATCTCTTTTTCATATATATTTCTGTTTTTTCTCTAATTGATAAAATTAAATCACTCGCAAATCAATAAGAACTCAAGAAAACGTACGCGTTGGGATCTCACGCGGAAATCTGTTGCGTATTTTTGTTTCCACTCGGCACGTTAACCCTTTGACGACGTTGTGGTAATTTAACGAGTGCATGCATTGCACGGTGCTCGTTCCCTTTGTGCACATCACATAATGCAGTCTTCCATATTGCATCGAGTAACCACGAGGTAGCCATAATTAATTCTTACGGAGGAATATGTGCACGATAATTCATGACCGATAGAGCGATCGCATGGATCGCTGATTACGTGACAAAATAAATTTTCAATGCAAAGTGCATTAAAAATCTTTTAACATAAAATATAGAGTCAATCAAAATAATGTTGATAATTTTTCTATTTTTTTCCAAAAGCTAACTACATAAATTTATGATGAAAAATGTGATAATATATTCTGTTGTAGAAATTGTTTAATTAATTTTAAATAATATATCAGACTTATAATGTCATTATTTTGATTAACTCTACGTACGTGATAATAATTAAAATATTAGTTAGAACTGCAAGATTTATGTACATTTTTTAACCAAATTGTCTGTTCATTTAGTTTTAAAAACGCATTTTTGAGAAAATATACTAAAATATTTAAAATGTAAAATACTGTAGACTTTGGAAACAAACTTCTATATACATGATAATATACCGTTATAATTACATAACAATATAATAATATTAAATATAATTATATAACATATATCTCATTATATGTAACAATTGTTATGTGTTTTCCAGAATTTCTCTTTTTGTATACAGGGTGTTTCTTAATAAATGCGAAAAATTTTAGGAGATGATTCTTTGTCCAAAATTAAGGGGGAATTTTTCATATAAATATATACTCGTACATCCTCCTTCTGGAGTTACACTCCTTCAAAAATGGGGGTAAAAATTAGATTTTTATTTTTTTTTCAAATGTGGAACAAGTTAAAGAAATGAAATTAGGTAGATATTTTCTTCTATTAAAAAGGTTATTTATTAATATTTTTTTCAGCTTCTCGTATTGTTATAAAAGGATGAAACTAGCAACCCCTATTCAATTTTTTTAGAACTTTTTAATGTTTATATAACTCCCCTTAATTTTCGACAAAGAATCATCCCCTAAAATTTTTCAAACTTATTAAAAAACACCTTGTATATATCACGTTCTACATTAATTCGACAGCGTTTATGCCACGACGAAAGCTAATGCCGACGGCATTTAATTACAAAATCCCAACCGGTTAATGGGAAGTTAATGGAACGAGCAGGAACGAGGAAGAGGCGCGGAGTGCGGGAAAAATACGGTGGGGAAGGTCATAATCATCGAACACGAAACGACGAGCACGCAAAGCGAGCAAATGACGACCAAGGCCGAGCAAAATAATCCTTCTACGGCGACGTCATGCGACAATAATTGAGCATCACAAATAAAGAATATTCTACGTTACAGTTACGAGAAAATCTAAGTCATCAACATTATTTTATTCTTCGTGAGATGTCCATTCGTATAATTCGAAAAGTGTGTCGCAAATTATCAAGAACTATTTCAAGAAATATTATTTTTAGAAAGTGATATTTATTTGATGTTTGCTGCGACAGAGAATCATTATCGTAACGTCATCGCGCATTTAGCGCTATTAAAGTCTTACGCTATGTTTGGATCGAACGCAATTTTCACGAGAGACAAATTAGAATCTCTCAGATGACTTTAGTTCTAAATGCGCTGAGAATGTGATGAGAATGCGAATCGAAAAGTCGAGGATGGAGCTTTAACGATTGAGTATTCCTCTCATTTACGTTCATGGGAGAATATACCGACTGCAGATAAACGGATTATATCTCGCGAAAAGATCAGAGATTCGTCCGTGAGAAGCCTTACGAGCAGAAAATTGCAGGATTGCAGCGCAAAGTTATCGGTCCGTTATCCACCCTCCTATTTGGAGAGGCACTTAACGCTAAACGTGACTGTTTGATTCGAGACTGCATTTGCCGTGTCATTTGCTAACGCTTTTCTTATACTCTTTGCATTTAAAAACAACCAAAAATAAGTGCACACTTTTATGAAAATAAAAAGAAAATTTTAAGTGCTCGAATATCTTAATGTTCGATTTAAATACCTGATTTAGCTCGATTTCCGATTTTAATGAATATTCGCACGATGATATTTCAGATTAGAATGAGATGGTAATTATGCAAGTCAAGCCGATCGAATTAATTCACATTTAATAAGCATTTTTTTTCTTGACGTGGAAAAATGTCATGACACTATCAAGACCGCGACACAAACAGATCTAAATAACAATAGAATACTTGACATCGTGACACATACGCGTTAACTAAGTTTATAAAAAAACAAACGCTAATCTTGTTATAGAATTATCCATAATCAAATAATCGATATTTATGTTCAATTTCTGTCGCATCTGCACTCTTTTTATGACAAGTGAATTTAGATAAGAGAAAAACATAAATTATTCACTTATTTATCGTATTGAAAATAATTATAAAATAGATTCAAAAGAAAACAAAGATTAATAAATCTTTAATGTTTATAATTTCTATTAAATATCTAAAAGTATTCCATTTTTTAATCCATTGTTTCTAAAAAAGATTATTTTATTATACTAAATATTTCAAATCATATTTATATTTATATGCATGTAATAACAGAGAGAAAATTGTAAACATATGTAATATTTGTATCATTCACACATACCCGACAACTGATTTCTATAAAAATTATTATTACTAAGTCTCTGCCTTCACAAGGATTTCATATCAATTTATTACCTGAATTTTTATCATTCGATAACTATTAAAAATCTTTGTCTTCTCTCTCTTTTTTTGCAACCAACTCGAAGCAAGCAGTCGGTTCATTGGCCAAGCTACTTGTCGCCTTGAAAGCAATCTCCTCGTGCTCGCATTCCGCGTGCAACGCAAGTTGTCTCGCCGGATGATAATTTAATAACTCGGCCATAATTTACGGCCCGCCAATCCCCTCCTGCTTCTCTCAACTATAATCAATTTATCGCGCGTACAGACGAGACGCGCTCATTGCAACCACTTTTGCGGCAAGCTCGACACTCTTTAGCTCGTGATTTATTCGCGCTGCAAGGACCAAAAATTATTTCCATGCGAGATACTCGCAGTATATAGTTATAATGGCAATATAAATATCGTTCTTACGACATGAAATATATTTTTAGAAGGAACTTAAACCTTATACGCATATATACGTATAAAAATATGTATAAAAATTTTAAAATTTAATCAATAATTAAATCTTAAGATAGTTAAAAGTCAATTTTTTTTAAACAAGATTAACGAAAGTTGATGCACAATGAGCTTTATTTTACCATCTGAGCTGTTGTCAAACATGCACTTAGTTGTACCTGCATTAAATGTAAGTATGAAGAAGCCACAATGGCTAGCGATAACTTTCACTCGGATAACAAACGTAAATAACACGCGGCCGTGCACGACCATGACGAAGGTTTACTGTGATTAGATTTGTCTAATTGTTCGTTTCAACGATGGCGAGAAAAAAACAAAAATATTCTCGAGGGTTTCTCGAGAGTTTTGTTGAGAAAAGCCACACATAATAGTCACGAAGACTGTCAAGAAGCCATTCAAAATTGTTGTTGTAGAAACAAACTGTGCTAAAAGTTTCGAAATATTCGATACATTTTTTTAATGATGGATAAATTAATATAGATTTAATTATTTTATAATGAAAGAAAGTATGCAATAAACGTTATAAAAATGATAAAAAAGCAAAAAGACAGAGACAGAGAAACAGAAAACTATAATAACAATACGACATTTCAATTTCTCAATTTTAGTTAATTAAAATTTTATTTTCAATTTATGCAATTAAAAAATAACGCCTTTATAAACCATTTTATATTTAATAGTGCAATCGTAATTATAATTACCAAGTCGTTATAAACCATTCATTCGAATTATATAACTCTGCGAATTTTCTCATAGACATATTATATTTATTCTTTGCGGCATAGATCTATATCACTCTTTCACATTCTCTCTCTCTTTCTAGGTTTGCAATGTACTGCTTTCGTCGTAAATAACGATTTAATAAAAAACATAAACACTTCCTGATAACTCTATATCGCAAATCGCAAACAGCGACCACTTGTATAGCCAATTACAGAGCGATAAGTACATGAAAGGGGAATTAAGATAACCGATTTTTGTGGCTTCATGAGCCTTCGCTACTTAGCAACTATCCACAGAGCCTTGACTATGTTTTTTAAAATCCCATTCACGTGTGTCAACAGATCAAGTTATAAATTTTATTGTTAATTTAGCAAATTTCAAAGCAAAACTATCGCAATCTTTCTTTAAAATGTGATATATATGAGTTATACATACAGAAATATTTGTTGCTGAAGTTATGACAAAATTAAAGTACAAAATCTAAAGTATATATAAATAAAGAGCATGTAAAGCTACATGTTAATCTTATCTCTTTGATATATACATTATATACAACTAATAAAAAGTATAGAATACATCACCGATATAATTACAATCTAAGAATCATTAATAATATGCAAATAAAGCGTATTTATATTGTAATTTATTACACTTTCAAAAATCACTGATCCTATGTTATATTAGATTTCTTAATTAAATTTTATAAAATTTGTTGCTGATTTATATAATCACAACAAATTTTATAAAATTTGTTGACATATTATATAAATCACAACATAAGGTTATTTCGTTAACGCAATTATACTTTACGGAAATTTAATCGAGTTAATCACATTGTTCATCTTCTATTTGTGTATCTATTTATATTCAGATACTATAAAATTTCACTTCTCAAAGAGATATCTACATACATAAAAACTTTTTTCCATCTGCAGTTTATATTTTGAAACTCTTACAAGACTCGGAACGTATTAATAACAGTATCTAATTTATAACGAGAAAAAAGTAATCGTGACTGTAATTAATCGAAATAGATTATAAATTAGATTAATAATTATATATGTCGTAGATTTTTTTGTATATTTTTCTTTTTTACAAAAAGCCTCGATTAAAAAAGCTGATTTTACAAAATGTTATAATATATTTCTAGTAAAATATCGCAGTCAGTCATAAAAATATGATTATACTTAAATGTACTATAATTGAATTCACTCATTTTTTCTTCGAGTATACTTGGATACATTTTTTGCTGTACCACATTTTTGTATTTATATTTGCCTTATATTTTATCTATGAAGAAATGTGTCTATTGTTTACATTTTACTTATCGAATTGCCCGAATATATTTTTATAGGACTATATTTTTAGAGGGCACACATCTGTATTTCC
Organism: Camponotus fellah; assembly: GCA_030586385.1. Lineage (NCBI taxonomy): Eukaryota > Metazoa > Arthropoda > Insecta > Hymenoptera > Formicidae > Camponotus > Camponotus fellah. Next base: position 1,871,804 of record JAPIVC010000450.1, on the reverse strand, counting down.
TCGCAAGCAGATAAGATAAAAACGCGGATCTCACGGAAACGCGCTTTGGCGCAGTCGGCGACGTAAGCGGATAACGAGCAGGAAATGAAAAGCCGGAGTTTCCCGCGTCCGTATTAATAGATTCCTCTCTCTCCCTTCCGCCGGTTGCACGGGGCCCCGTGAGGGGTCCGTCGTCGCGAACGTCGTAACGCCAGCCGCACGGACGTCCGATGTAACGGCACCAACCATGCGCGCCGGATATTTCCGTGGGGTCGGCACGTCGTCCGAAATAATCCCGGCGACGGGGAATTTATCGAGGATACTAACTCGAGACATTCCAGTTATGTGTGTATTCCGCGCGATACGACCCCGATTATACATTTGGCTTATATAAATGTATTCTTTCAATTCGCGCTTGTGGCAGAAGCATCGTAACACTTTGTATATTTCAATAGATTGAAGGAGAAAATGGGACGATGGGATTGATGTTTTTCTTGTTTTCAAAATTTTTTTTAAATTAAACCAGAGAGAATAATCTTACTTTTTATTTAATTAATTTATATTTTATATATTTTTTTGTGAAAATTTAAGAAAAAATTCGGGCAATATATAAATTTTGCTTCTATGTTCTTTTAAATATTTTAATTAATAAATATTTTAATTAATAAATACTATTTTAATTAATAAATATTTTAATTAATAAACTTTATTAACTTTATTAACGTTTTCTTTTCGATTAAAAATTTATGACGCGTAGTGCATTTAAGTATAATCATATTTTTATGACTGATTGCGATATTTTACTAGAAATATATTACATTTTGTAAAATTAGCCTTTTTAATTGAGACTTTTTGTAAAAAAGATGAAAAATATACAAAAAAATCTACGACATATATAATTATTAATCTAGTTTATAATCTATTTCGATTAATTACAGTCACGTTTACTTTTTTCTCGTTATAAATTAGATACTATTAATACGTTTCGAGTCTTGTAAGAGTTTAAAAATATAAACTGCAGATGGAAAAAAATTTTTATGTATGTAGATATCTCTTTGAGAAGAGATGTAGTCTCAAATAATTATCGAGGAGCTCTCGCCGCGCTCGCCTGCCTCGGATGTTTGCTCAGCTGTGAGCCGCGCATAATCTCTTACAATGATATAGCGCACTTATTAACGGCGCCACGCGCGCGCCGCATATTTTCGCGACGCGGTCGGAATAATTCCGGTGACGGGAATTTATCGGGGATTCTAAAGGGAGAGAGAAAGAGAGAGGGATGGACGGAGAGGACACGGGAGATGTTCGCGTCGGTCTGGAGCAAGACGGACTAACGTCGCTGGTATTTACAGTTCCGTGTTGGTTGCAGCAACCGGAATCGGCGAAACGTTGCGGGGAATAGTGCGGAAAGAGGAAACGGAGGAGGGGGGGAGGGGGAGGGAGAGCGAGGGGGTGCGCACGGAGACGCCGGAGAAAAGAGAAGGGTAGAGGAGGAGGCATTCCGGGAACCCTGGATCGATGCCGTGTTATCAAATCACGTCCTCCGCCCTCGCCCTTTCCGTCTTTCGCCAGGTTGACTCGAGTCCCTCGCTCCTCTCCCCCGTATCCCTCTTCCATCTTTCCCCTCGCGATGGAATCTGCAACGTGTATAGTCGCTACCAGAATGATCGAGACATTCTTTTTATACGGATTCATTCTCGTATACAGGATGTTCAATAATAGACGCGTTCGATAATACAGCGTAGGCGGAAACCTTTCACACGCGCGCGCGTTTTAGTCCTCCAATTTTATTATATTCAAACTTTCCCTCCCTGGTTATTCACTTAGCCTTCGCCATTTGATTCTTATCGTTATCAATTATAGCCGTTTTTAGACGTCTAATGTCATATATCAGTCTTCGTATCTCATATATCTTTACGATCGATAATTATTGTTTGTCAAGAAAATTATATATCATTTCTTATGCAATGTTTTTTCCTTCTCTCCTTAGAATTGTACAATAAATTATATAAATGAATGTAATCGCGAATATATTCTATTTTTTTTTCTCGTTTTAATCAAGCACATGTATAATAAGAAAATCATTTTCATCTTAGGAATGTATTTTTAATTTCTTAATCATTTTCTAAAATTAAATTGAAATTAGTTTGAAAATTAGTTTAATCTAAAATTAGTTTCAAAATCTATTTTTATTTTCCTTCGATATCGATTATTTTGTGGTAGGTATTTAAGACTTATAAGAGCTCTCGACGTCTGGACGAAGGAAGGCGCAACATTCCATTCGGAAGAAGCCAACTGACACACTTGCTAACGCATGCATTCGGGTTGCACCGCGACGTATAAATATCTTATCTTTCGCGCGAATATGCATATCCTGCCACGTAGATTAATTTATAGATAGGAAAGACACTAAATCATAAATACGAACAGTATATATTGCGCTCGTGCTTTTCTTTTACGTCTTATAAGTTAGCGGAACAAAGTGGGCGGAATCAATTCTAATTGATATTTTTTATTTGTTGCTCATTTGTTGCTAAAAAGTTGCCAAAGAAAAAAATTTGTTGCTCTATTATTTTTTTAAAAATCATGTTACGCTAAAGGAAGATTAAGTTAGCGGAACAATATATATAACAACAAAATTATACGTAATAATAATATAAAAATTTGTTGCTAATTTGTTGCTAATTTGTTGCTCTTAAAATATTCAATTTGTTGCTTGCAAAATAAATTTAAATAATAGCGGAAAACTTTTTACAGCGTGCAACGCTACAAGAGTAAACTATTAGAAAAAAATTTGTTGCTCGCTTAAATTTGGTATTGAGATATTATTTGAATTTGTTGCTCTCGAAATATTCAAGTTTCGAATTTGTTGCTCACGCAATAAGTTTAAATAATGATGAAAAACCTTTCACAGCGTGCAACGCTACAAGAGTAAACTATTAGAAAAAAATTTGTTGCTCGCTTAAATTTGGTATTGAGATATGATATGAATTTGTTGCTCTCGAAATATCCAATTTTCGAATTTGTTGCTCACGCAATAAGTTTAAATAATGATGAAAAACCTTTCACAGCGTGCAAAGCTACAAGAGTAAACTATTAGAAAAAAATTTGTTGCTCGCTTAAATTTGGTATTGAGATATTATTTGAATTTGTTGCTCTCGAAATATCCAAGTTTCGAATTTGTTGCTCACGCAATAAGTTTAAATAATGATGAAAAACCTTTCACAGCGTGCAACGCTACAAGAGTAAACTATTAGAAAAAAATTTGTTGCTCGCTTAAATTTGGTATTGAGATATGATATGAATTTGTTGCTCTCGAAATATCCAATTTTCGAATTTGTTGCTCCCACAATAAGTTTAAATAATGATGAAAAACCTTTCACAGCGTGCAAAGCTACAAGAGTAAACTATTAGAAAAAAATTTTGTTGCTCGCTTAAATTTGGTATTGAGATATTATTTGAATTTGTTGCTCTCGAAATATCCAAGTTTCGAATTTGTTGCTCACGCAATAAGTTTAAATAATGATGAAAGACCTTTCACAGCGTGCAACGCTACAAGAGTAAACTATTAAAAAATTTGTTGCTCGCTTAAATTTGATATTGAGATATGATATGAATTTGTTGCTCTCGAAATATCCAATTTTTGAATTTGTTGCTCACGCAATAAGTTTAAATAATGATGAAAAACCTTTCACAGCGTGCAAAGCTACAAGAGTAAACTATTAGAAAAAAATTTGTTGCTCGCTTAAATTTGGTATTGAGATATTATTTGAATTTGTTGCTCTCGAAATATCCAAGTTTCGAATTTGTTGCTCACGCAATAAGTTTAAATAATGATGAAAAACCTTTCACAGCGTGTAACGCTACAAGAGTAAACTATTAGAAAACAATTTGTTGCTCGCTTAAATTTGGTATTGAGATATTATTTGAATTTGTTGCTCTAAAATATCCAAGTTTCGAATTTGTTGCTCACGCAATAAGTTTAAATAATGATGAAAAACCTTTCACAGCGTGTAACGCTACAAGAGTAAACTTTAGAAAACAATTTGTTGCTCGCTTAAATTTGGTATTGAGATATTATTTGAATTTGTTGCTCGAAATATCCAAGTTTTCGAATTTGTTGCTCACGCAATAAGTTTAAATAATGATGAAAAACCTTTCACAGCGTGCAAAGCTACAAGAGTAAACCATTAGAAAAAATTTGTTGCTCGCTTAAATTTGGTATTGAGATATTATTTGAATTTGTTGCTCTCGAAATATCCAAGTTTCGAATTTTTTGCTCACGCAATAAGTTTAAATAATGATGAGAAAACCTTTCACAGCGTGCAAAGCTACAAGAGTAAACTATTAGAAAAAATTTGTTGCTCGCTTAAATTTGGTATTGAGATATTATTTGAATTTGTTGCCCTCGAAATATCCAAGTTTCGAATTTGTTGCTCACGCAATAAGTTTAAATAATGATGAAAAACCTTTCACAGCGTGTACTACAAGAGTAAACTATTAGAAAACAATTTGTTGCTCGCTTAAATTTGGTATTGAGATATTATTTGAATTTGTTGCTCTCGAAATATCCAAGTTTGAATTTGTTGCTCACGCAATAAGTTTAAATAATGATGAAAAACCTTTCACAGCGTGTAACGCTACAAGAGTAAACTATTAGAAAACAATTTGTTGCTCGCTTAAATTTGGTATTGAGATATTATTTGAATTTGTTGCTCTCGAAATATCCAAGTTTCGAATTTGTTGCTCACGCAATAAGTTTAAATAATGATGAAAAACCTTTCACAGCGTGCAAAGCTACAAGAGTAAACTATTAGAAAAAATTTGTTGCTCGCTTAAATTTGGTATTGAGATATTATTTGAATTTGTTGCTCTCGAAATATCCAAGTTTCGAATTTGTTGCTCACGCAATAAGTTTAAATAATGATGAAAACCTTTCACAGCGTGTAACGCTACAAGAGTAAACTATTAGAAAACAATTTGTTGCTCGCTTAAATTTGGTATTGAGATATTATTTGAATTTGTTGCTCTCGAAATATCCAAGTTTCGGAATTTGTTGCTCACGCAATAAGTTTAAATAATGATGAAAAACCTTTCACAGCGTGTAACGCTACAAGAGTAAACTATTAGAAAACAATTTGTTGCTCGCTTAAATTTGGTATTGAGATATTATTTGAATTTGTTGCTCTCGAAATATCCAATTTTCGAATTTGTTGCTCACGCAATAAGTTTAAATAATGATGAAAAACCTTTCACAGCGTGCAACGCTACAAGAGTAAACTATTAGAAAAAAATTTGTTGCTCGCTTAAATTTGGTATTGAGATATTATTTGAATTTGTTGCTCTCGAAATATCCAAGTTTCGAATTTGTTGCTCACGCACTAAGTTTAAATAATGATGAAAAATCTTTTACAGCGTGCAAAGCTACAAGAGTAAACTAGTAGAAAAAAAATTTGTTGCTCGCTTAAATTTGGTATTGAGATATTATTTGAATTTGTTGCTCTCGAAATATCCAAGTTTCGAATTTGTTGCTCACGCAATAAGTTTAAATAATAATAAAAACCTTTCACAGCGTGCAAAGCTACAAGAGTAAACTATTAGGAAAAAATTTGTTGCTCGCTTAAATTTGGTATTGAGATAAGATATGAATTTGTTGCTCTCAAAATATTCAAGTTTCGAATTTGTTGTTCATAGAAGTTTAAATAATGAAAATAAGGAGAGGATAATAAGGAAATAGCTCACAGAATGCAAAGTTATTAAAGATTAGCCCAGAATAGAACAAAAAAATGACATGTAAAATAAAAAGTTATTAGAATTTGATACAATTTTATAATTTATTTAAAATATATATTAATAACTGAGGATTTGTCTTATAACTATCAGATTTTCTTTCTTCTTTTTCCCTTAAATCGTCGTATTGTATCCATGTTTTATTTTGACGAAAACATAATATAGTAGAATGTTTCAGTTCTTGATTCGATGTTCGGGTATATCGTGGTCCTTTATAATCAATGACTGCTGATAGGATACGTGTTTCTTCTTGATTGTCTATTACTATTTTGAATTGTGTAGGTAATTCTTTTAGCATAAAATATTTTTCTTTTCCATCTTTATTGTAAATTTTTATACAAATCAGTGGACCTAAAATATTTAATGTTCAATGTTTTAAATTAAATATTCAATGATTTTATATTTGCTAAACATACGAGATTTAAATATAATATTTACCAGCTGCTATAACTTTAGTTACAGTGCTTGAACAACATATCTGACAAGGTTTTAACATTCTCGGTGTTAATGCTAAATAATCTTTAATCCCATTATCAAGTGATTTTTCTATTAATTTTGAATCTTCTAATAATATAATATTTATTGACTTGCATTGATTAATACAACTGTTCTGGCAGAATATTTCATGTTCAATGCTTGGACAATCGATCAATGTTTTAATTGTAATCCGACGCTACAATAACAATTAACAAGACTTATGTTGCCTTGAACACTTGTGCCAAATACATATATTGGATAAAATATCAACAAGAAGTCGATATATTTTTGATGTAATACCTGTATACAAAAGAAATCTCTCAAAAATAATTCTTATTTAAAAAATTATGTAAATTAGTTATACTAAAAAGTCCACAAAATTGAATGTCATTTGTGTATAATTTAACATTAATATTGCCATTATTTCCATTTTTTTGTTGTTAAACCGTTTAGTGAAAAAAATTACAGTTAATATAAACTTGCTTAACGTTAAGTAGCTCTTAATCGAGAATCTCTCAAATGGATAGTTTAATAAATAAACAATAAACATAAGTGCATAACATTCAGTTTTGTAATGGAATGGATCTTTTATCAATATATTAATATAATTAAATATTTTGGAGATTACTATTAATCAAAAAAGGAAAATTAATATATTTAAATCAAACCTGTTTTTAAAATATTAATTATCATATTAAATAATGGAACAGATGATGCTTTTTGTCCAATAAATACTGAAACATTTGGAATATAACATGCAATCAAAAGACTTTGGCATAAACTATCAAATGCACATGTATTGGTAACTATCACAGATTTGCCTTCTAATTTCATCATTTGTAAAGTAAGGCAACTACCATTTTTTAAAAGAGGTATTTTTTTCTTTGGTTTTGATTTTAAAATATCTGATATTTCATCCATCCGTTGTCCTAAATATTTGCTTACTTTTCGTTTTTTAACTTGATCAGTGACTTTTCCTCTCCAGTTTTCTATCTCTCGTAATGCTGTAATTTCTGGATCTGTTAAACTATTTTCTAAGTCAGAGATGGAATGCTTTTTAGTTGTTTTTTTCTTTGGTTGATTATCTTCTATTTTTATCTCATTTTCTTTATCAGATAAATTGATACATTCATCAAGATCAAATTTATGCATTTCTTTGTTTAAATTGTGATCACTTGATAATTCAATATCAGTTGAATCGAGAGTTGTTTTATTTTCTACACAGATTTTATTGAAACTTTTGTTTAAAATTTGAAAATCTCTGGCTGAAATATCTGGTTTATAATCAATTAAATCTGATCTCGACTGTTTTGAGAAAAATACATTTTCTACATTTTCTTCAGTAAAATCTATCTTTGTTTCAGAATTTTGTAATAAATTTATATTTTCTTGAGCAAAATCTAAATTATCCTGAAATTGACTGTTAGATACATCAATTTGTTTTTGATATATATTTTTATCTGCTATAATTACGCGTCCAATTAAATATTTAATATGTTCTTCCACAAATTTATCGACTCTTAACGAATTATTTATGACTAGATTTTTTAATTTGTTAAATTCACTTTCAACTGGAGCACTTGATGCTGGTACACGTCCGTAACCAAATTTATCCGTATATATGTTACTCCATAAAGCAATAGTACTAATATCACGCAATAATTTAACCGCAATATGAGGTGCGTAATGTGCGTTAGCCCGAGTGCCATTTTGAGAAATACTATTTTGAATTTCATAATTTATTTCTTCTCCCCATTTAGACCACCAATTAGAAGATGTTGGAGCTTGTTCATCTTTATCAGATATTGGGATAGATTTTTCAATAATAAGATTTTCTTCATCAATAATCTTATCTGTTCCAGTTATAAGATGTTCTAGGAATTGTTTCTGAGTCTCACAATCAGATTTTATACATGTTCCCTGTAAATTGCCTTCTAATTCACATTGGGAAACAATTAAAAGTGCTTTTAAAATTTTTCTCGCATCTTCTAATTGACGGCACAGTACAATCTGTCCAATAACAGCAAGATAAAAAGTACGAACTGATCTTAAAGAAGATTTTAAGGCATCGGAATATGTTTTTATAAAGTGGGCAACATCAATACGGATATAACAATCTGGTACCGTATTTAAGCATCCGCATATCGCTCAATAGTTGGATAACTTGTAAATTCTTTTATAACAGCAGTTAATAAAGCTCGTGAAGCGTCTGTTACGATTTCTTTAGGATGTGGAGCACCCATTCTGCACCATTCCATTAACCAAAATCTAATAAAAGTTGTAGTGTGTATTTCTGTTAAAAACTGTGAAACTGAAAATTGACCAGCAATGGAATTAATAACTGCGTGATATAAAAAATGTAATGAGATGACGTTCCATCTGGTCTGTTTAATCTTGGAACTCTAACACCACTTGCGTCAATATATAAAGTAACATGTTCTATTTTTAATAATTGTTTATATATCTGAATTTGATGTGATGTGAAATAAATAACAAAAAATGGATTTTGTCCTATATTGTGTACAACATTTTTTCCAAGAGCAGTAGTTTTTAAAATGTCGAGAGCTTTTATTGGATCCGGATCAAGATAATTGGAAGCAACTATTTCATGTTTTGCTTTATGCAAAACATTCGCTGTATAAAATAGAGGAGCTTCAAGTCCTCCTGGAGACATTAGTCGTTTTGCTTCTTCAGCTCTAAAAAGATCCACACTTTTTTGACACAAAATTTTTCCAATTTTCTTCCGACGAGCACCCCTCAAATTTCGTTTTCCACATTGTCTAATTCCAGATGTTAATGTACACTTTATTTTTACACAATTCTCATCATTTCTTAAAATACCTCGAAAAATTGATCCACAGTGACATTTTCCTAAAAAATAATTTCTAATATTATTATTTGTTTAACTAACTTTTTATTCTTATTAATTAGCTAAAGATAAATATATATATATATATATATATTTTTTCTCATTTGTTATAAATATTTATACTTTTTATAATTATTTTTTTATATCATTAAGATATATTCATGTGCTTGTATATGCGCGCGCTCATATATGTGTGTGTGTGTGTAAATATAGGGTGAAAATAAAGTTTGTACGTTTGGAAAATTCCATTTACGCACAGATGACTGTATGACTTGTTTAAAAAGATCAGCTACACACACAATTTGAGTGAGTAGAAGCGCGAGAGAAAATCCATCTGTAACTTGATGCTAGGCACGCGGCGAAACGATGAGCGGGCGTTCGCTCATCAAACGAAACGTTGAAGTGCCGCCGTTATCATGTTTTGGTTACAGTGGGACTCGTCGCGTTTGTAGTTTGATTTTTTTAAATTAATTTTTTGTTGCAAAATATCCTATATATTATGTATATAAAATAATCTTAAAAATCAAGACATAATACGCATATGCATAAAAAAATCAAATAGGAAAATTATGTACTCTTTTGCAAATAACTACATAAAATTTTAAAAAATGCATATTAATAAAAAATAACACATATAATATAGTGAGACAAATTCTATAATCACGATTTCATTAATAGTTTTAGTTTTCTAACTATCTCTTAACAATATTGAATATTAATTGTAGCGAATAAGAATATAAATAGTAAGAAATGAATAAAATTTGTACATTTATTTTCCTATAAGAAATAGTCAACAAATCTCATTGTCATTTTCGATAAGATTTTGCAACATTATGTACAATGATTGATTCATTTCTTCATTAACATTTGAAAATTTCGCGTGAATGTTTGCAAAATGATAAAGCACTCTTTTATTTACTTTGGAAAATTCCATTTACGCACGAACGACTGTATAACTTATTTAAAATACTTCGTATAATAATAGTGTATGTGTACTTACCATAAATATTATCGTAATCAGCATTCTGTGTCAAATAATGTCCTTTAAAATTAATCCCGCATTGAATTCGTGTTTCATTCCAAATTTTTTGTGCTATTATATCTTCCCATTCTCCGCTTTTAAATCGTACACAGGTTCGTTTTCCATATACTTTTGTATCCAATAACGACTGATATTTTTTTTGCGTTAAGGTAATAGTAAACTCTTTTTCGTCGTTTATATTAATCGTTAAAGAATCGTTTGATGAAGAATTGGTAGATTGAATATTTTCATTATAATCTTTATTGCACAAATCTATTTTAGAGAATTTAATACCTAATAATTCATGCAAATTATATCTATTACAAATAACAAATGTATATAATGACGTTGCTTTAATCTGTCCATTATTTGACAATTCTTCCGAAATTTTTTGCCAAATTGAAGCAGTTTTCGACACTACTTTATTATTTATTAATATGTCCTTTTTATATTTCACAATTGTGTTTATGATAAGCTCACTAGGGACACTTCCTTTTCTTCCTCTATGCATCTTCATATAATTATATCACAAAATATCAAATATGATATCACTATCAATCTAATATCACACTTTAATCAATATCACAAGTAAAGTATCTTTCGACTGCTTGCTGAGATAGATGCAATGTAAAATACGTTAAGAATATTAACACGTAACAAAAGTAACAGTAACAAAAGCAGCTATATATGCACTCTCGTCTTATAAGTACGCCGCGAAGGCAGCGCTGTGGCAAGAGACAGCGTTCGTCGCGCATACACACACATGCAAGTACGCGCGAAGGCAGCGCTGTGGCAAGAGGCAGCGTTCGTCGCGCATACACACACATGCAAGTACGCGCTCATACTTGCGGCGTAAACATTTAGAAGACAGCGGTATTTGCTACGATATCAAATTTTTTCAAAAGAGAAAGATATTGCATAAATAATAGTTTATCATATAAAATAATTTGAGATAATCGCGATCAAGAAAGTAATATTAAGCAAGATTACAAATTCGAATCTTGAATATTTCGAAAACAACAAATTCAAATAATATCTCAATAAAAAAAAAATTAAGCGAATAACAAATTTTTTTCTAGTAGTTTACTCTTGTAGCGTTGCACGCTGTGAAAGGTCTTTCATCATTATTTAAACTTATTGCGTGAGCAACAAATTCGAAACTTGGATATTTCGGAGAGCAATAAATTCAAATAATATCTCAATACCAAATTTAAGCGAGCAACAAATTTTTTTCTAATAGTTTACTCTTGTAGCTTGCACGCTGTGAAAGGTTTTTCATCATTATTTAAACTTATTGCGTGAGCAAAAAATTCGAAACTTGGATATTTCGAGAGCAACAAATTCAAATAATATCTCAATACCAAATTTAAGCGAGCAACAAATTTTTTTCTAATAGTTTACTCTTGTAGCGTTGCACGCTGTGAAAGGTTTTTCATCATTATTTAAACTTATTGCGTGAGCAACAAATTCGAAACTTGGATATTTCGAGAGCAACAAATTCAAATAATATCTCAATACCAAATTTAAGCGAGCAACAAATTTTTTCTACTAGTTTACTCTTGTAGCTTTGCACGCTGTGAAAGGTTTTTCATCATTATTTAAACTTATTGCAGGAGCAACAAATTCGAAAATTGGATATTTCGAGAGCAACAAATTCATATCATATCTCAATACCAAATTTAAGCGAGCAACAAATTTTTTCTCTTGTAGCTTTGCACGCGTGAAAGGTTTTTTTTTTTATTTAAACTTATTGCGTGACAACAAATTCGAAACTTGGATATTTCGAGAGCAACAAATTCAAATAATATCTCAATACCAAATTTAAGCGAGCAACAAATTTTTTTTAGTTTACTTTGGCGTTGCACGCTGTAAAAGTTTTCCGCTATTATTTAAATTTATTTTAAGCAACAAATTGAATATTTTAAGAGCAACAAATTAGCAACAAATTAGCAACAAATTTTTATATTATTATTACGTATAATTTTGTTATTATATATATTGTTCCGCTAACTTAATCTTCCTTTAGCGTAACATGATTTTTAAAAAAATAATAGAGCAACAAATTTTTTTTTAGCAACTTTTTAGCAACAAATGAGCAACAAATAAAAATATCAATTAGAATTGATTCCGCCCACTTTGTTCCGCTAACTTATAAGACGTTTTTCTTTTCGTAAAACTATTCTGCGGCTAAAAGTTCGCAAGGTATTTAATTTTAGAGCATTCTTTTCATTCAAAAACTAATCATTTCAGTTTTCAGGTTTCACATGAAACTACTCATTAAAGTTTAATCCGCTCCAACATTTCTTATGTAACTCGAGAATCATTAATATTACATCATCATGTCATTCACAAAAAATCATTTCTCGTTTTACGACAAGCGTCGATTCTTCGACAAAATTGCGGTCTTCGACGGAATATTCTCAACGATTATCGCCGATAAAACGTGGCAAAAGTAACGAGAGTAAAGTAGAGTATACGTGTGTGCGAAATGCACGTAGGTAGGTAGGTCGTTGTGAAAAGCAGGTGGATAGAATACCGAGGTGGAAGAGGCCGCCGCCTCTTAAAAGAGAAAGAGAGAGAGAGAGAGAGAGAGAGAGAAAAAGAGAGAGAGAGAGAGAAAGAGAGAGAGAGAGAGAGAAAGGAGGCGATGCTCAAACCGGATGATTCCCACAATGCTCCGAGGACGGGAGAGTTCCTAACGGGACTCCCTCTACGCGATCCTGACGTCACTAAAACGCAAGGAACATCTCGCGATAAATTCTACCGACCAATTTGAGAGACAGCTCGAAATTATTTCATTCTCACCTTCGAATTTTTATACAAAAAATTAAGTGTTAAATAAAGATACATGAAGGTAAAAACAGGTATCAAAAATATCCTCAAGTAAGATAAATATAAAATGACAATTGCTCTTTCAGGAAATAGTATCTCCAATTTATATTAGCGATGATAGCTCGTTTTTCTTAAAATTTTATTAATAAAATAATTCAATATATATTTTTTTAAAACAGCTCAAACATTTTTTAATATTTAATTTAAAATATATGTAAAAAGTATCTGTATATCTCTCTCAAAAATATTTTGTATATCATAACGTTTGCAAATTTTTATAACTATTTATGAGTTTCATTTTTCAAACATAAGTGAATAAATAAGCAGCTCATAAATTAAGCTAATATAACGCACAACAAAAAAACATTCGGTAGCAAACCGGCGGATTTAACATAAAGGCCTGAAGTTTCCACCCCCCCCCGCGCCCCCCCCCCCCCCCCGGGGAAGAGAAGCCGGGTTTGCGCCGGCTCCCGCGCGGCCCCCGTCGCGTCCCCGGGTCGGTCGTTGGATGAAAAAAAAGGAGGTGGAGGGGGGGCAGGGATGAGGGCGAGGGGCGCACAACCCCCCGGGCGAGTGTTGGAAAAACAGCGGCACAACGCGAGGGGAGGGGCAAAAGACGAGAAAAAAAAAAATATTAAGAAGGGGAAAAAGACGGTGGGGGGAAAAAAATAAATGGGCGGGGGGTGCACAAAAAATGGGGGGGCCCTCCTTTTTGTGACGTGAAAACCAGTTGAAAACAAAAAAAAATGAAAATTAATTTAACCAACAATTTTTTTTTTTTTGGAGAAAAAGGGTTTTTTTTTTTTAAATCAATGTTTTTTAATGGGGGGAAAATAAGGGGGGAAAAACAAACGTTAATTAATTAGGCGCATCTATTTTTTTTTTTTTTTATTTTAAAAAAATAAATTTTTTTTAAATAATATTTTTTGAAAAAAAAAAAAGCCCACCCCAATAACGTTCGCAACAAAAATGAAAATGAGGGGGATAGAAATAATTAAAATCAAACAATTTTTAAAAAAAAAAAAAAAAAATAAAAAATCCAAATCGCAAACTCCCAAATACAATATTAATCTCCACCACTCAAATAAATAAAAATTAAAAAAAAAATTATAAGCCCCATGGGAACTTGATTTCTGATAAAAGGAAGAATGCTAGATTCAAAAAAGACTGAAACAATAGAAAGAAGATTATTATTGGAAATGTAATTTTGACGGGTTCAAAAATTTTTTTCTTTAAAGATTTCTGTGAGACTCAATTATACAGACATAATCCTCGTCTTTACGAACCAATAATTCTGAACCTTACGAGCCAGTAATTTATATATTTCGTTTTGTTTATAACTCACCCGATACTTAAATTCATAATGAGTCAACAGGTCCTCTCGCGGTCTCAGCCTCGAAATAACGACCTCGAATGCAAGGCAAGGCGACAACAACAATGCCGACACGTTTGCCATTGGCGATGCATTCCGTGTGATTTGTTCAACTCGGTCGCTCACCTCTTTTCGCCTTGGTAACAGTAACGCTTAAATAATAATGATCTACGCGGTCGACGACCACGCCGGCGACGACCTCGAAGACACATTGTACTACACCATACCACACTTTCTTTTACGACCATCGCATCACATGGAATTTGGATGTTAGGCAATTTTTGTCGAAGATAATAAAGTCCAGCCAAATATAACGGATCCTTTATTTCCCTCGGAAGACCCTTGAGATTTTTCCCGTTTCTAACTCCCGTCTCTACCTGAATCGTCATGGTTACTTTTACTTGAGCCGATAAGAGACTCTTATCGAGCAAAAAGATACGATATTATTCAGAAAAATGTTTGTATTCGTCACTGCTCGATTTGCAAGATAAATTTGTAATATAAAATTTGCATATATCGCCTTTAAATTGCTTTCTTGTATTAATTCTGTTATTGTTTATCACACGGAAAAAAATTAAGTGTCAAATTAACACCTATATACTTAAATTAACGTGTTCATTGTTTCCTATATACGCAAGAATATATAATCTTCTTAGAAGAATTTAATAATCTTAAATTTTAACAATATTATAATCTTATTTGAATATTATAATTGTCATCTCAAGAATACAATATAATTATCTTGATAATAAAAAATTTTCAAAATTATAATTTTTGATTTAAAAATGTGTTATTTTCTATCTAACATTATTTCTTTTTCATTCAAGAAAATTATTCTTAAATAATAAGAATATATTTTTCTTGGATTGAACCATATAAAATGACTTCATTCAAGCAAATTTTCTTCAGTTAACGCAATATAATCTCATTTCAAGTTTTTCATGTTGAAATTAAAGATATTTTCAAAACAAGAATATTCTTTTTTTCTGTGCAAAGAAACTGTATATTATTTTTTTAAAATAAAAGTTGTCAATAATAGTTATCTTTCTTTGGAAAAAAAAAAGATACATTTTCCCAAATATATTGTTTACTGAAATTAAATTACTAAAAAGTTATTCAGAACTTAATATATTTCTTTATTTCATACAAAAGCAAACTTTGGACGAAAGCTAAGCCTAATTAATTATTGAATGGCGATCGATAGGAAGGAAACTTTACCGAACGAAAGTTTCTGAAGAATTAAGAAAAGGAGAATAGAGAGGAGAATAGAGAGGTTTAGAAAAACGATACATACGAATTAACCGACGAGTTTCTCTCTCGAGGTAATTGGACACTCGGCTCGAAGCAGGTGGGGTTAACCGACGGCTCGATGGCGGAAGTTGCAAACGGGTTACGCGTTGAATGCAACCCTCAGGATGGAAGGGAGGACGGTAAAAGGAAGAAGCAGTTTGTAAAGTGACGCACTCCTGCAGAGAAAGATTCTAAAAATGCTCGCCCAGCGGCACATTCTATGCATATGTATCGTATAACACCCTGACGCGGTAGATCAAACAACCTCGTTCCAGGCTGGATACTTTCTTAAAACGGTACGAGTGTCGGCACATATCTCGTAACTTCATAGTATTTTAAATCCTAAATATTTTCATTATTGTTCAAAGAAAATTTCAATAAAATAAATAAATAAAATTCAAGAAATATTTGTTTCGCCTTTATACGACAGAAGAATATTATTTTAATCATTTTATAAAGAGCTTCCATTAATTTTAATCATCGGAATGTACGCGCATATCTAATCGTTTCTTAATCAATTTAAGATTAATTAATTTTTGATGAAGAAATTTTGAGATATAAATATATTTTCTTACATTGCAATTTTCATCAATTTTTCGATAAGAAATCATTAAAATCAAATTCCTCGCAGAAAATTATTGTATTGCGATATTAAAAAATTAATATTAATATTTCAAATAAAAATCTGCGCAGATAAAAATTGTCACGAGAAAATATTTTGACGTGACGTTTCAAAATGTCATCAATCAACGTTGCAAGAGCGAGGAAAGTTATCAAGAGGATGTGTATATAATCTCGAGGTAATTTTCTTCTTTATCATGGCGCAGAAAATCGTACAGCCGACAGTCTTACCATTCATGTTTCTGAGAAATACCGTCAGTGAAGCGCTGTATTAGGCGAGAGAAGACTGGTCCTTTCCCAGAGAAACCTACTTTCAACGAGAAGCTTCCACCCGTCATCGACTTCTCATATTGCTTCTTAAGCGACTAATCTCACCGATAACTTGGCCGCGAAGTACGGCCATTTGCCTTTTAAAATCCCCCGTGCCTGGCAATTTATCAACTTTACCGAAAGTTAGATCGCGCTCATTCAATCGGAACACCACGAAGAGAAAAATTTCTCCTTGTTGCTGATCCCGACAATGTTCACTTTCTTTATCGCTTCGCCGAGCAATCGGTGAGTTGATTGGATTGCAAAGCTTTTATTTGTTATCTCATCTGCGCTTATCAAAAGTCCCATTCGTACAATTACATATAAATTTACTCGGTAAAGTGTATTTGGGATTTAACAGATTCATTATCTCTTATCTGACATTATTTTACTAGAATATTAATTCCTGTTATAATTTAGAGATCGTGTTTTTCATCGTTCAAATTATAAATCAAGTGTTGTAAAAACTAAGAATGATATTTGATTAAAATTTTGTTAAGGAAATATTCAGTTTTGAAATATTCTGTAAAATTTTGTCGGGATTTCTAAAACAAGCTTAAGTATAAACATCTATCAAGGTGCGCGACTGAACCGACATTTTCACCCTTTTGTCTCCTCTTGCTCTTTACATCTATCGTGTGTTCTTTCCGACACGGTGCCTGCTCCTATCCCTGCCATGCTATTGTCTCATGTTAGGAAACGCTCACACTGTATACGAGCGTGCTTATAAGAGAACGAATGGGGCCACGCAAGTACTCGGACGACGAACCGATCGTAACTTTCACCACCGTCGACGTTTGAACGCGATCGTCCTCCGTTTTAATTCTCGTTAAATCCTGAAATATCTACGTAAAATGATGACGATCGCAACTGACGCAAATGAAAGAAACTAATATATCTAATATCATCATATTAGCGCTAATAATGTATTATTAAATGCGAAATAAATAATGAATTATTAAATGCAAATTTACGCTTTATTAAATATTAAACGTAATGATACTCATTTTATAATGTTAATCATTAAACGACAAATAAATGAAACGATAATTTATGTCGAATAAATTTCATGCAGTAAATCAGAATTAAACGGCAAAGTAGATTTTCTCTCGAAACTATTAATGATCTCATTGGACATGTTTATCGACAGCGATTATCAACGCTGGATATTATATCGAAACTTTATTGCGAACGCCGTGTAATATAATCTGTGAAAACGTAGTTATGAATAGAGGCAACCGCGTGGCACGATCGCACGCAGTTGACATTACTAGCGATAATATCAGCTGATTTACATTTAGTGGTGCGTACGAGGTAGCAGAGCGATTGTCAAACGATCTTACATTATGCGTATATCCGTTTTCGAGTAAACAGCAAAAGCATACGCGAACAATGTACAAGATAACCCAGATATATCGCAACTTTCGATGTGATAAATCTGCTTCAAACTTATATTCAAGAACGCACGTAGAAAAAAAAAGAGAGAGAAATGTCAGGATAAGTTATTCAAAACATCTGGGATATGTTGTACACATGTTAAAAGCATTATTACGTAAATGCATAATATAAATGATATTATTTTGCACTTATGAGGCTTTTCATAACTATCTCATAAATGAATCTCTATCGCTTCGTTTTACAATCTTTCAGAAAATTTGCATAAAAATCATATTTTTCTTTTTAGCAACTTATCTCTGACGCATAACAAGAAAAAAACAAGTTATTTCTTATTTTAATCATGCATTAATATAAATATGTACAAAATGTGTGTCATAAAATTTATCATTTTTTTATCATCTATCTGTATTTTAAATACTGTATATTTTATGTATATTTCATGTAATTTTATAAAATGACTCGAAAAACAACTTTTTATATTATTTTCGCCTACTCTACAATTTTATGTAAAATAACTTTTTAAACGAAAAATATATAATTTTTATGATTATATAATTATTACGTAACTATCTAAATAACACCTCTCATGAAATATATATAGGTTTATTCTGATTTGTTTTCATGTAACGTGTTCATTTTTACAAATATGCTTGTGCACAAATAATTTTACAGTATATTTTACCATTACGCTACATGTGTGCAAAGAAAAACAATAATGCAAACAAAAAATATTAATAAATATAAATTAAATTTCGTTATATGACTTTATAATTCTTGTCTAATTAGATAATTGTGTGTGTTTACTCTTACTAAAATAAATTTTCAAGCTATTTTCAATTTTTTAATCTAAAAAAAAATTTGATACACCAGATTACAAACAGAAATTATCGAGACATTCCAGAAAACTTTATTAACGACTTGAAAATTTATTTCTCGATATAAAAGCAAACAACATTATTTAAAAAATTATCACGTTAGAAAAAACTATAAAGCAACATTTATTCCAATTTATTTGTATCTTTCTTTATATTTTTCCATCTATTGAATTAAATACTGTAATCTTACTGATAAAGGTTTTCTTATAAATAGAACAAAATGCATAAAGTAATGCGTATAGATGTTTTCTTGTTAACAATTGATATATTTAAAAGAGGACGAAAAAACTTGTTGCTGCTTATCAAATTGGAATATTTTCATTTAACTAGCGTGCACTGTAGCTTTAACAAAAAACAAGTCGGTTTATTAGCATTTTGAGAGATACGCGATATATTTATTGATTATTAGTGCATTAGAATACTTGCAAAACGCACATTATGTAAATTACGCTCTGGAATTTATATTATGTGTCGCATTATCAAAGGATTCTCTGTTGTCAATTGTGAACGCAACCAAAGACGACCGAGTCCGCATTAGAAATCCACCGGTGAAAGTGTTGGACTTGCACGGCGGCTTCTCGTGGCACAAGTCTTAGATCGTTAGAATGTGTCCGATAGGAATAAAACGATGCCTTTTATGTGTATTACGTCTCGAGCGCGATAATCCTCGATTATAGAAACGAGAAGGAAATTTTGAAACTTACGCAAGTCTCTTCATCGAGAATTCGACTGTGTTTCTTATAAAAATGTAAACGAGTGCCACGGGCACGTTCGACTTCCTAATCGCCGCTAATTTTAGCGAAGCGGAGGTGAATGGATTTACATTTCGCGGATTCTACTTTCAACCGTCACAGATTTAAAACAATATGAGCTCTACAGAAGTTTCTAACTATATATTTCGCAGTTGAAGTAAATACGTATTTTACAGTTGATATAAATTTATATTTGATATAAATGCAATGATCCGTAATAACAGACTTTGCGTTCATGCTACTTATCTTACGGAGCTATCGTGAACTTAAGACGTAAACAAATGCACTTCTTCGGACGCACATTAAGAAAACACATTAATAATTTTCGAATATCGCGATCTTCATTTAATTTTTAACGAGCGTCTTATCTTGCAATGTGCGATAAATTAGAACATTATGAATTTTCATCTATTTGCATTTGCATTGGGAATAACACTTACGTTGTATTAAATTTTACAAATTTTACAAATTTTAAGAAACGTAATTTAAAAAAGCAAATTCTACATTAATTTAAAAACTAATAAACAAAAGAATATTCGCGGGATATTCTATAGAAATCATGCAAATAGCGAGAATCTGCTCAAACAGATGCAAATTGTATAATAATTCAGTGTATATTTCTCGCTGGGTGTTTGCGGACAGTTTCTTCGACTCTGTCTGTAGAAAGATCAATCAATCAGTTATACCATCTGCATAATTAGCATACCATCTATGAAGAAATCAATCGCGTGCGGTTAATAGCAAGTAAGACTGAAATAGCAAGAATAAGAGAGACTGTCAGTCTCGGTTAGGATCTCTCATTGCTACGTAAGGGACTATTATTTGCAACAATTTTCGCTGGGAATTCGCGTAATTCGTGGAATAACACGCCCGTAATCAATACATTGCGCTTATTTGTTATGCAGTTAATGCTTCGTCACAAACGTTCGAGTTATTGTTCGTAAACTGTCCGAGACAGTCGTGCACTTGCGCTCCGTTCGTGGATTATATATTCTACTGTATCTATAATATTCAATTACACGATAAAGTATTCCCGTAAACTGTTGTCCCTCAGCTTTGCAAAATTAATCACACGTCGTATTAATAAGTTTTGCGAGGTGCGAAACTGCAAATGTTGTAAATAATTATTGCTTGCTCTAGATAATGAAAAAGTGATTTTTACATATTCCAAACCTCATTATCAAAAAACATTACGATATTCGATAATAAAAATGATAAACTGTTTTGTATTATATGTATATAAATTAATATAAATAATATATATATAATTATTATAATATTGTACACTTGAAACGCAATTATTAATGTTAATATTTTAATAAAAATTATGCAAGGATATAGTACAAGCAAAAATTTCATTAAAATTCATAATAAAATGTTTATTCATACAATCAATACTGAAAACTTGTTTATTTTTTCCTTCTTTATTTAAAAAAAAAATACTTTTTTCAATTCCTCTTGCTAAGAAAATTTGTTTAACTTATACAAATTTATACAATGCAATAATCATTACATTAGTAATAAACATATATGTAAATTTAAAAAAAAAACTTAAAAACAGTTTTTTAGTGATTTTAAATTATTGTGTTACATATGATCAATTGTCACGAGTTTAAGGTTGTGTGACCTATGACATTTCGACTTGGGGTTATCGTAAATTCTTTTCTGAAAGAATATTATTATATTCTTATTTCTCCAGAGTATTTTAAAGGAATCGGCAAATAGCTGGCGAAAGCGCTTCACAACCTTTCTCTTCAACTACAAATTATCGATGACGCACGAATACCTGGCTTTATTCAATCATTGTCAATTCAACGAGAAGATAGACTGGACGACGTTATTTCCTTCCGTGTTTAGTATTGCATAGAAATTACATAAATGGAAATTGAAAGCCGATTAAAAATAAATAACGATTTTTTAGTATATAAATACCTAAAAACATTATACAGATTTTTCCTTTTCGCATGTAAAAGTTAATTTTCCACAAAATATTTTTATAACATAAAAAAATATATTTTGTTTTCATTCGTAAAAAAAAAATTAAATTGTTAACTAAATATCGTTTATTTTCAAGAAACTTTTATTATCAGAATCGGAGTGGGAAACTTGTTATTAGGATTGCAGTAAAAATAACAAATAATAGCAGACAGAAATTACGTTCATTATTACACGAAATTATACCTTTTTTACGGAAGAATACCTTTTTTACGGTTTACACAGGAACGCTGATTATCGCTCGAAAAAATCCTTCGGGTCAAGAGGAACTGAATTCGTGGTCAAATCATACTTTCAATTTAGTTTCACCGATGGAGAATCAAATAATTTTTTATTCGCATCCGATCGTAGTCAGAAATTTAATTAACCACTTGAACAGCTTGAAAATAATTAACGTATTTAAAAAAATTCTTAATCGATCCAATTACCTCCGACCAACACACTAACAAACCAAATGTATACATGTATTTTCTCAAAGCAATTTACGACAAATCAACGCACACCTATATCCTTGTTACTGCCAACTCCAGATAAGATTATACACACAAGTTTTCCTTTTCCTTCCCGCTCGTACATATTTATCAGTCGAGGTCGCGCATTTGGTTATCCTCAATACTTTAAACGAAGATTGTCTCGATTAATTGGTTGTATTAAAGAACAAGTAAAAAAAAATTAAAAAATGAAACATTTTTATATTCAAATAGAAATACCCGTACAGATACAATGTATACATTTTATTGATATTTAGAAGTCAATTTAGAAAACAAGGACGAAAACAGAATCTAAAATCATTATTGAAGAAATATATTTTCCCGAGTATATTTAAAATATGCTCGTAAGACGCTACTATTCCACGATGCATTGGCTTGACAAATATTCTAAATTAGACGCGAAGATAGACAAAGTTATGGGGCAATATCTGATATAACCGTCATGGATGAAATAACTTGAAGCGTAGCCGCTCGCTCGGGGGTTAAAGTTTCGAAGCTATGCTCGAAGCGTGACGATGCGTGCGCTCGATAAGCTCGTTTCCATTCGACGAACTTCTAACCTGACCCAAGTCACTCGTGGCAAGAAAAAATTTCTTTTTCTCATGTCGCGCCCATGTGCGTTCGTGTCGAGGCCAACTCGATCACTTTTGCCGCTGGGTCGCCGCCACCCACTGATAGCCGGCGAAAATGTCAAAACGGACTCGAGAGAGCGGTGAACTCGCCCTGGCGTCACGCGATAATAAAATGAAATCAAAACGCATTTCCCCGTAATAACTTTTAAGCTGCATTTTGCACGCGGGATATATCGCGTATAATATTTTAGATTCGAGCGAAAATTATTGCGCTGTCATAATTCTAGATTATCACGTTTAAAATTAAAAATAATACGATAACATTATTGTTATCATATTTTTTATATAGTGGGATATCTCCTCAATATAATCGATTCAATACAAATAAAACATTTGTATTAAAATAAATTTTAATTCTCCATTTTTTGCAAAGAATTGTATTATCGTCGTTATTTCAAACTTTGGAAAAAAGGGTAATCAACATTTCCTCTATAATACCGGAAAAAATATAGTGTGTTCATTAATGACAATGTTTTACTTGTAGCAGGAAAATTTTTTAAATCGAGCATCGTCGAGATTCAACTAAAATTGTCACATAATCGACGGTGCGGAGATACGGGAGAGATTAGAGGGCGGAAAATAGGTCAACGTACTAACGCTGCAGAATGTCGGAACCCTGCGGCTACGATAATGAGAAAAGAAACACGGCGCCATCGTCTCCTCCCATCGTCCTCCTGCGCGAACGGTCCTTTTCCTCCATTTTCCCCCTTTTTCGTGCTTCATGCTTGTCTCACGCATGGTATTACACGCGCAAAGTCAAAAATAGCACAACTGTTTTCTATATATATTTTTAATACAGAGATAAATTTATCGTATAGAGTTCTACGAGAAAAACATATATTTCAAGCGCATAAATGAGCCGTTTATTTTGAAAGTGGCCCATTTGTCAATTATTTTTTATTATTTTTTTTATTATTTTTAATTTTATTGAAACGCAAACTCTTAAATATCTCAATTTAAATATACATGGACTTAGATCATTTTCAAAATAAATGGCTCAAATATGCCAAGTAAAAAATAAAATAATCCATTTTATTTAGATTCTTATAAAGCTGCAAAATTGAAAGAGTTTAAATTAAAAAAAAGGATATATTTATTTTATCTTTTGAGTTTTTCCGAATAATATGTCACGCATATGTAAATGCTTAGAAAGAGAGGAAAAAAAAAACACAACATGTTTCCTGCAAACTATAAACTCTGCGCACGATTTGAAGAAAGAGCGCAGCTGAAAAAGCATACTCGTATTCCTTCGTGGGTATAATCTTAGACTTATCGTGGACGTCTCGAGAGAGAAGTGCATAAAAAGCTCGCTCAAATTACACGTCTCTTAATTTCATCGAATGAAGAAAAGCAATGTATCATACGCGGCGAGGGAACCGTGTGATTTACGCGCGTGTGCGTCGAGACAGGGAGCCGCGGAGCGTAATTTCCTCAAAACACCACCGTACGATTATCCACCCTTTAATTTCGTTCAATTACCTTATATCCTCGCAATTTGCCGCGAATGTGCGAATCGATATTAATGTATACGGCCATTGCGCGAGAGAGAGTCCGGAGGTAGTAAATAGAGAAAGTGCCGCAAGGGTTCCCGTCCTCTTGGCGCCCTACGACCGTGCACGATAATGAGAATAGAAGGGCGGCGCCGGAACACACACACACGCACACACACGCACACACACGCACACACATGCACACAACACACATACACACATACACTCTCTCTCTCTTTCTCTGTCTCTCTCGTTTCATTCGTCGCGCTCGCCTTCTGTCTCTATCTATCTAGTGTCGCGCACGCTCGACATATTGCACATGCATGAAACCGTCTGAACAAACACGAGCGCGAAAGCTCGTTAGCCGAGTGAGAGAATGCACTTGGCGCGACCGACGAGGATTTAATTTCATTGACCGCCATTACGGGATTGCGCGCATAAAAAAATGTCATTCGCAAAGAATCGGTCAAGTCGACGGACTTAATCTTGCGAAGTACGCGGGATGAATTTACCAAGGAGCAGCGTATTTCAATTCAACAATGTCTCGCAACTATCCTACGATATTTTTGCGTGTTGGAAATTGATTAAAGTGACGCTGTATATTAAATATGTAATATATTAGCAAATTTTCTCGTGTGTGTGAAGCTGGCATCTCATTTTGTGGAAACTCATTAATTATTGAGAGTTCTGGCTTTATTTTTAATAGTTCTAGAGTTCTTGATGAATTAAATTAATAGTCTGGCCTTTAAAGCAAAAAAATAGCTCAGGACAAACTGAGACGCCAAGTTCACACAGCGTCTCACTTTGTCCTACGACATTTTCCTCATCAGTAATTGTCAGAATTCGAAAGATACATAGTTCTATTAGAGTTCTAAAGATAATTCTACATTTTAAAAGTAAAAAATATTAATTAAAAAAAATAAAAGCATTCGGATTCCTATATATACCCGTATAGACATGAGACGCCGGTCGATTTTTCGAAGTTCTGATTATTCTGAAACAGTTCTGGCATAGTTCCGGGCATGTACAATGCCTTTTCATAGAGTTCTGATCAAAAAATAATTA
The DNA here is from genome assembly GCA_030586385.1 of Camponotus fellah. Taxonomy (NCBI): domain Eukaryota; kingdom Metazoa; phylum Arthropoda; class Insecta; order Hymenoptera; family Formicidae; genus Camponotus; species Camponotus fellah. Next base: position 1,846,549 of record JAPIVC010000450.1, on the reverse strand, counting down.
GAAATTTTTTAAACAATTATTATACCCAAAAAACGCATGTTTTCGAGGATAAAGGTGAGACGTCGATCGATTTCTCAGAGTTCTGATTATTCATAACAGTTCTGGTATAGTTCGGGCATGTACAATGCCTTTCGATAGAGTTCTGATTATAAAAATAATTAGAAAATTTTTTAAATAAATATTATGCTCGAAAAATGCATATTTTCCAAGATAAAGGTGAGACGCCGGTCGATTTCTCAGAGTTCTGATTATTCTATAACGTATGCGTATATGCATTTTTCAAGCATAATATTTATTTAAAAAAATTTCTAATTATTTTTATAATCAGAACTCTATGGAAAGGCATTATACATGCCCGGAACTATACCAGAACTGTTATAGAATAATCAGAACTCTGAGAAATCGACCGGCGTCTCACCTTTATCTTGGAAAATATGCATTTTTCGGACAAAATAATTGTTTAAAAAAATTTCAAATTATTTTTATGACCAGAACTCTATGGAAAGGCATTGTACATGCCCGGAATTATGCCAGAACTGTTTCAGAATAATCAGAACTCCGAAAAATCGACCGGCGTCTCACTTTTATCTTGGAAAATACGCATTTTTCAAGCATAATATTTATTTAAAAAAATTTCTAATTATTTTTATAATCAGAACTTTATGGAAAGGCATTGTACATGCCCAGAACTATGTCAGAACTGTTTTAGAATAATCAGAACTCCGAAAAATCGACCGGCGTCTCACCTTTATCTTGGAAAATATGCATTTTTCGAGCATAATATTTATTTAAAAAATTTTCTAATTATTTTTATAATCAGAACTCTATGGAAAGGCATTGTACATGCCCGGAACTATGCCAGAACTGTTATAGAATAATCAGAACTCTGAGAAATCGACCGGCGTCTCATCTTTATCCTCGAAAACATGCGTTTTTCGGATATAATAATTGTTTAAAAAAATTTCTAATTATTTTTCTGATCAGAACTCTATGGAAAGGCATTGTACATGCCCGGAACTATGCCAGAACTGTTATAGAATAATCAGAACTCTGAGAAATCGACTGGCGTCTCATCTTTATCCTCGAAAACATGCGTTTTTCGGATATAATAATTGTTTAAAAAAAATTTCTAATTATTTTTATAATCAGAACTCTATGGAAAGGCATTGTACATGCCCGGAACTATGTCAGAACTGTTTTAGAATAATCAGAACTCCGAAAAATCGACCGGCGTCTCATCTTTATCTTGGAAAATATGCATTTTTCGAGCATAATATTTATTTAAAAAATTTTCTAATTATTTTTATAATCAGAACTCTATGGAAAGGCATTGTACATGCCCGGAACTATACCAGAACTGTTATAGAATAATCAGAACTCTGAGAAATCGATCGACGTCTCACCTTTATCCTCGAAAACATGCGTTTTTTGGGTATAATAATTGTTTAAAAAAATTTCTAATTATTTTTTGATCAGAACTCTATGAAAAGGCATTGTACATGCCCGGAACTATGCCAGAACTGTTTCAGAATAATCAGAACTTCGAAAAATCGACCGGCGTCTCATGTCTATACGGGTATATATAGGAATCCGAATGCTTTTATTTTTTTAATTAATATTTTTTACTTTTAAAATGTAGAACTATCTTTAGAACTCTAATAGAACTATGTATCTTTCGAATTCTGACAATTACTGATGAGGAAAATGTCGTAGGACAAAGTGAGACGCTGTGTGAACTTGGCGTCTCAGTTTGTCCTGAGCTATTTTTTTGCTTTAAAGGCCAGAACTATTAATTTAATTCATCAAGAACTCTAGAACTATTAAAAATAAAGCCAGAACTCTCAATAATTAATGAGTTTCCACAAAATGAGATGCCAACTTCACACACAATTTTCTTTCCACAAATTAATACACTGAGAGAAAAACTATCTTGAGATAAAAAAATTTTACTTAATTCGAAAAAGCTATTTATTCAGTGGCTAATCACATATTTACTTGTATTCAAAACATCTATTAAATATTTATTTACATATATTAAAAAATTTATAGACTTAGGAAAATATAATTTTTAACTATTTTTAATTTTAATTTTACAAAATACTTATTAAAATGCATTTACTTGGAAAAATTTTGAATTTTTTAGTTTTAAAAAACAATATATTTAATTTAATAAATTATAGTATGTATTTTATGAAAATAGTATTTAAAAAATGTAAATAAAAAATAATGTACTCGATATAATATGCATATTTTTAATTAAAATTAAATGCCTTTGCTTAAATAAAATAAATGATTCCTTTCATTCAAAGCAAAAGTTTCAAAAAAACAAATTTACTTGATTTAAAATAATTTTTCCCTCAGTGTATTAATGATCGTCACGGCAAACTGTTGGCTTGTAAAAAAATGTAAACGAGCAAGTAACACAATCTTGTTCTTTTCTTCTAATCTTAAGTTGAATTCCGATACCGAGGAAAATTTCTTCCCCGAGGAAAATAGTCGACTTGGGACTAATCAGAAAGATTCAAAAAGGTTTCCGGACGGCCATCAAGTAAAACTTTCCTCGAGAGGATGTCCAACTATAGATAGAGTTAGATAATCTCAATTTCTAATTAGAATCCTAACTTCAAATATAATTGCGAAATTATTTATTTTTTTAACACTTGAAAAAAATGTATTATATATTGTTTATTAAAATTTAAATTCAGAAAAATTTATATTGAAACAATTTACAAAATAATCGAATAAAATGATTAATTAAATTTAAAAATTTAAATGCAAACATTTAAATGCAGAAAAATTTATATTGAAACAATTTACAAAATAATCGAATAAAATGATTAATTAAATTTAAAAAATAAAATGCAAAATATAATTTAAAAAAAATTATGGGATGATGAATTGTAAATAATTAAGTAAACTTTTGAAAATTTGCATTATGCATATTATACGAAATCACAATAATTTTGTATCGTTAATAATACATTTGCATTGTGCATATTATATGAGATCACGATAATTTTGTAATAACCTATAATTGAACAAATTGACGGTCTTATGCATTATAAAAAAATTGATCCATAGAATTCAAGCGAGAGAGTCGAGTCAAAGAAATTTCCTTCGAAGCGAAACGATCGCATGGTGGTGAAAGGAATTCCACGCCTGTGATTATTGGCAGACGCGTCGACAGACTCGAAACGGTTCTTTTGACGGAATCGGGAATAAAACTCGTTCGCAAACTCGCCTCGTTATTGAGTTATTATTGTCATCGTCCGGAGATTCGTTCGAGCCAACTTTCTCTTCGTTCCGCCGCGACGATTTGAGGATTCAACGCAGACATGGAATTATCAGCGTGCCTCTGCTTTAGCTTATCTAACATCGGGAAAGCAACCTTCCATGGTTGACCAAAAGTTATATATTTATATTTAACTCCACGCGAAAGGTATCTAATACAGCAAGAGTTTCACAAATAATACATCAATATTATGATTTAATTAAATTATTCAAGAATAATTCAAGAAATTGCACGCATTTATGTATGTAATAATACTCTTTTCATTATTGATTAATAATTTAGCAATAAAATCAATGTGTATTATTATTTTGTGTTTTATTATGTGTTTATTATGTTATTATATGTTTTATTATTATTAAATTAATCTGTTATAAAATTAAATAGAGAGACCGTTTTAATTAATGTTAAAAAGCTTGTCGGTTTTCTTCTTTCGAATCGATTACATATAACGGATGCCAACCGCACATCTATGATCAACAAGAAATATATGCTAGCTATGGTTGAAAATGAGCCAACCATGGCGATACTTTGACTATTATGACTCGGAATATTTCGAGCAAGAAGGTGTGCAAACGGTTAAATTATTATTCCGCCAGCTGTGCGATCGTTAATTACGTTTACATTGAATATAAGTCAGCGCGAATAAGTCTCCATGTTATTTTGCGAAATTCGAGGACAGTCGTGACGACGTTACGTGAGTATTGTTCCAAGTGCTAAGCTGATACTGCGTGCACGTCGCCGCGAATATCACGTCGTTAACACAACGACGTAGCTGACGTGCGAAATGTGCGTATTTATATGTGATCCTAACAGCACCGACGAGATCGCATTCATCACGCGTTTTACGAGACGATTCATCGAGTCACGAAATATTTTATACCACTCATACAAGGTATTAGATTTATGCGTATTCACGCAAATGTATTTAAGAGAGAACTAATCTTTCTCTTTTCATCTCTAATTTCATTTCTTATTATCTCGTTTTTTAATCTTTAAATTTTTTTCTTATGTTTCAATAATTTTATGTTTTTTGAAATTAATTAATTATTAATGTTAGAGGGAATTAATCTTATTTTTCAAATTTTTTTTTTTCAGAATAAAGATTGCATCGTAAGTCTCTGCAATGTCCACGTTTTTCCTTCAATTAACAGTGACATTTAAGAGATAAATTAAAGTCGCGTGCATGTTCGACCGATATACCGAGGCTGTGTACATAAGTCGCACACGTGCGAGAGATGCGTGCGTAAACCAGACGCAAATCGGATATCGACATCGACACATACACACACACACACACACACTGCCCTTCGTAGGCTATTTTGCATTTAACAGGGCCGCATCAAGGACAACGGTTGCGAATGTACCAACGCGATGTCTTGCATTCCACCTATCAAGGTCGTCGTTTTTACGAATCGAAATGTGCGCCGAAATATTGAGCGGAATACGTGTCGAAATGAGACATAAATAACAAACGTTAGAATCAAACGTTAGAAATTGTGTTTCGCTTTGTGTTTGTATTATTTAAATTTATTGTCATTTTAATAGCGATATAACTCCGAAGTACATTCACAGAAAAAAAAGAAGTGTCAAATCAAAACTTATATACTTAAATTAACGCGTTCATTGTTTCATATATACGCAACAATTTCTAATCTTCTTCGAAGAATTTAATAATTTTAAATTTCAACAATATTATGTCTTATTTTAATATTGTAATTGTCACCTTAAGAATATATAATTATTTAATTCTACTTTAAGAAAATTATAATCTTTGATTTAAAAATGTTATTTTCTGTCCAACATTGTTTCTTTTCCATTCAAGAAAATTAAATCTTAAATCATAAGAATATATTTTTCTCGATTGAACTATATAAAATGGCTTCATTCAAGTAAACAATTATTCAAACAATTATATTTTTCTTAAATTAACGCGATATAATCTCATTTCAAGATTTCCATGTTAAAACTAAATATATTTTCAAAATAAGAATGTCTTTTTTTTCTGTGTTATCTCTAAAAAAAATATATCAAATATAAAAATAAATTCTTTTGACGCAAGCTATTTGTAATATAAAATGAGGTGATAGGATGCGACTAATCGTATTATTATTATAATTTGCATATGTGATTTGATCTTATCATTGATAATTATCCTTGATCTTGATTGATAAGATTGTCATCAATCTATCGATATCGTGGACTAATCACAATCTCTCAAAAAATGTAACAATGTAAAAAAAAAATACTTTTGATGCCAAATTATTTGTAATGTAAAGCCATGAAATATGACTAATTGTAAATTATAATTGTCATACGCTATTTGATAATTATGATTGGCCTTGATTGATAAGATTGTCAAGATCTATCGCGGATTGTGTAATCATAATTTATGCACTGGCATGATATATTGACAAAAGACAAATGTGACTGTGTTTAAAATATTGAAATTTCAATGATCGTTTGTCTTCGCAAACATGAGGAGTGATATTTCGCGGTGCATTCTCGTTTAGCGTTAAATGGTCATCCGGTTCTAGATTTTAACGAGGCAAGCACTGTACACACTTCGTGTAAACAAGAGCGATGCATTAGATAGCCGCACATTTAGCACTAAATGTGTGGTGAGAATGCTGACCAGAGTATGTTAACTCTTAGCTGGTATATCTATAGTGAGAACTATGCTTTTCACTTTGCGGTCGCAAGAAGCGGCTTTCTCTCTCCATCTCTCTCTACCTTCAATATCGCTCCTCACATTTTAAGCAAAGATATATCTTTTCGTTTCCGCTTTAAAAATGTGCAAAAACGAGCTGACGATATCTTTTGGATAAACATATCAAAAAGCATGAAATATAATCGATAATAGATATTATTGATTAACATTTTAAGCACGGTAATGGTACCACATTTCAATCTAATAATATTAAATAATAAATAATAAATTAAATAATAAAAATTAATATAATATTAATAATAAAAGATGTAGAAAAAAAATGAGAAAAAAAGGAAAATAGAATTCTATATTAACATTACTGTTTATAATTATTCATTATTCTGTATCATCAATATTGCATCATATTAATTACTATCTAATATTATCGAACATTCAAATATTATAAAATTTATTTTAAAAGATACAACTAATTTCGCGCATAAATTTTATTATATTTTAAACTTTTACTCTAAAAATATTTACAAAAATATATATCTATCAAAATTTTTAATTTGTGATTTAATTTTTATTTTGCAATAATAAGTAAATAATTAGCTTTATTTAAAAAAATCCAAAACTTTTTTATTCTTGGCAACGATGACAATACTAAAAATGTTTTGACTGAAATCTAAAACGGTGCCATTTTGCCGAGCTTAAAATGCTAAATGAAATGGAAATTACACTCACCTCGATAAGGTGCCCTTGAGCAAAGGATTCCTGTCGTCATAATATCCGCCGCCGGACGAAGGCATCTTCAAGTAATCCAAACAACGGGCACGTGGCACTGGTCACTAACACTACGGCACTGCATCACTGCATCAGTTGTTCGTGTGATCTGATCCACTGCTTTAGCTCTCCATTCACCACCGATAATACACTGCCGGTAGTCGCGATGACGGTTTATCTCGGCGGTTGTTACGCGCGCGATGCATCGTCCTTCCGGCGACGATGACAGCAGCAACTACAACGGTTACGATGGGAACGACGACGACAGAATAAAGTACCGTACATATCGCGCGCGACTTATTTATGAAGGAAGAATTACCGCGTCCCTCGACATTGAAAATGGAATTAATTTCCAAGTGTACGAGCCTCGGAGAACACAAGGATATTTATCAAGATAGCGTCCGTCGCGCGTCTTATCTTTCCTCCTTCTCTTCTTCTTCGTATCGAATTCTGCCTTCTCGTCTTATCAATATCGCCGTAATAACAATCTCACGATGGTGTTTCCTTCGTTTCTTTCATAAACCCTCGTCCTCCATGTCTTCGCTTCTCTTCGTCGATAGTTCAACAGGGTCGAGCACACTTTTTTCGCGAGTCACAGCTGATTAATTACGCCTCACTGTCCTTTAATAGGCGTAATTTGTCATCACGTCGAAAACTGACGCAAAATAATATTCAGCGAAACGTCCAATTTCGTTTCGATTTCACTCGGCGCCGATCGACAAACATCGCCGGGGAGAAAACGATTGTCGAAATGGCGATTTACCGTGAAATTTCGCTACACAAGGCACGCTTCCCATGGCCAGCGCGAAGAGTATCACGTTGTAAACAAACTCACCGTGAAGGACGTACACTCTCGAGCACGATAACTCGATCACGATTCCGTCCGAAGTTCAAGCGACCAAATGATATTAGCCACCGGTTGACTGATCGACTGCGCCAACACGCGTGCGCGAACACCACAGGATTGTTCCCCTTCTCTCTCTCTCTCTCTCTATCTTTCTCCCCGCCTCTCTCGGCGTCTTACGTTAACCAGATGTGGCGTCGCGACGACGACGTTGCTTCGTCGACTCGTTCGAGAATACCTCCGGCTTATCCGTCCTCGCTCTGTCTCCTCCTTTACCTGCGGGCAGAATTATACCTTCTCAGATCTCGACGCTACTGACTCCCGGGGATTGATTCACGCACGTGTAAACTCACGCACCATCTGGCCGCGAGGCTGCAACTGGCCGCGTCAACACGTGCAGCCACCGCTACCAAACATGGCCGCCTGTCAATCCCCCCTCCCCTCCCCCCTTCTCCTCCTCCTCCCGAGCGTCGCTACCTCAGCAGAAGATACGACGACGTCGCGCGCGATCGCTCTCGGATTCGTCGCGAGATTTACCCGCCTCGTTATTCGTTATCGTTATCGACTCGCGGACTCGCCGCAGATTCCCGGGGCTGTCTCTGGTCGATCGCGCGAAATCTGTTACGATTCAACGCCGCCGAAATCGCGCGCGCGATACGCTTTAATCGCCCGAGTGAAAGTGCGCCGAGCGCAGCTGACAGTCGCTCGGGCGATCTCGCGTCGCCGTCTCTCTCTCTCTCCCCTCCTTTTTCTTCTTCCTTCCCCCCCTCCCATTCTTCGTCCCCGAGCCTTCCCTCGCCCCTCATTCCCGCGCTTTTCTCACAACTCTTTCTCTCTCTCTCTGTCTCCGTCTTTCCAATCGGTCCGCGCGCGAAGGCTACAGTTGACGTAAACAAACGGAATATTCCCGCTGGAACGTCGCGCGAAAATAAAGGCCTATTTAATGGAACCATTTTTTTTTTTTTTTTTTGGTAACGATTCGCACGATGTTCGTCGATCGGACGGCGATTATGCTCTTGATTCGTGTTTTTTCCGTCTCAAAATATTGCATCCCGATTAAAACTTGTGAATTAAACGAGTAAGCGTGTTCGGCGATGATTCTCTATTTTTATCTCTCGTCTTATCTAAGCTTACTAATTAAAAAGTAGCTTGTGAGAATCAATTTTAATCGTTCGCCGCGATCAAGTTTTTCAGAAGCAAACTGCACGAGCCCGAGCATTCTCTTCGCGGAGATAAAACCGGAAATTGGTAGTTTAAGATTGAGAGAGAGATTATTTCTATGTCTCACTGTCAGCCCTCTCTTTCTTTGTCAGTCTTACATTGAATAACAAGATATTATTCTCTACATCAGTGGTCGCTTCAAGGACACGTATAAATATAATAAGAAATATAATAAGAATGTGTAATAAAATATTTACAATAGATAAAGCGTAGTCAAATTTCAAATACAATTATTTCATTTTAATCGTAATACTTACGGTATATTTAATGTCACGATTGGTTATCGATACTTATCTCTTGAGCGCTATCTCACACGTACATGTACGCTATTCAATTGACAGCGAGTAAATATTTATTGAAAACGTCGGCTTACGAGGTGGAGTAAAAAAGAAAATATTCAAACAAGTAAACTCTCTTGTTATCTTAACCTGAACTTATCATGAAATTCGGCGCCATATTGGAGTCGTACACAAGCACTTAACCTACATACATAATGTATTGTTCCACGCTCAATTCTACGATACCTCCAATTTCAAATCTATTTCATTCTATTTCGTACATTTCGTTCCTTTCTTCGCGCGTATAACTAATATATAACCGCTAAAATTCTCCGTACGCAGAAGAATTTTACAGAAGAAGAACAATGATATTAAAGGCGAGTTGAAGTATAACGTATTCCGAATATAACGTTATTACGATGTAACTGTACCCCCATTACAATATAACGTTCACACAGATCCTTCTTACCTCATTCTCGAGATTCTTGAAAACGCAATCTTTTTTTCGAAAGTCTTTGTCTCAGGATCTGTGCCAGGCTTCGCGATCTTCTTCCGACCGAAGTGTGCCGCAACACGCTGTCCTCCGACATCTTAGCATTCTCCTTCGCGAACGTGAGCGATATTCGGAAATTGACCAGGAGAGAGGGCAGGCACGCGCTTCCGAACGCACGATGAAGGTGCTACGCGTGTCGTCGTAGAGCGGAACGGCACCAGGTGAAGTGGTTTATTTATAAACGGTCGCGAAAACAGAGAAAAGAATCGCTCGCTCGATCCGTGACGCTTCGTAAACTGCAAGCGCGAGCGCTCGGTCACGTGAACGCAAATCCGCTCGCGTGATTGGACACCGGCCTTCGAGATGTTAGGCCGAGTCGAGTCGGGCCGAGAAAGAGCGAAGCTAGCTCGAATTAAGCCGACTCGAGCCGACTCGAGCCGAGTCGAATCGAACCTGACACATTAAATTATCAATCTGAATCTTTTTATTACGGAAGTATGAATTATTGTACTAAGATGTTTATTACCGATATCTTCTTCGAAGAGTATAAATATCTTTGAAAATCTACTTCAAACTTGTTCCATTCACTTTCGAATATTTTATTCCATCTTTGTTAAAGTACGTTTTCGCACGAGATTAAAAAACTAGGAAGAAAATCGTAATATTTATAGTGTTTGAAAAGAAATTGGAATTTCTGTTTCTCAATTTTTTATTATTATTTTTAAATTATTTTCTTATCAAATATATATCGTTGTATGTATTCATCTGTATAATATATCTTATATTTTGTGTATTATTATTAAAATAAATTTCATGTAAATTTTCACATTATTAGTAGTAATGTTCCTTTTATTAGAATCATTAATACAAAGTAGAAGAAGAACTGCGATATGAAATCTCAATAATAGATTCAATAAAAGCCAGACCACAGATGGTATGTAAATATTGATAGCGATATGTATGATTGCTTTGGTAATGATCGACAAACATGAAATGAATGTATTTGAACTGCTTCTTAATACTAAATACTTCTTTAATTTAGCTTGTCATTAAAGAGGAAATGAATCGATATATATATGATTGTTTTTTAATGATTGTTAAACATTTCAATTTGCTTGTATATTTTTCTTACATTTAGTGATATAAATATTTTAAATCTATATCTGTACAATCTATCTTTATAATTACAGCTAATCTTCTAACTATCAAGAAACAAAAAAATAAATATATAAAAATAAATATATAAAAAATTCGCAAAAGTTCACATCATCCTTTCAAAAAGAATACACAGGATACACATGTCTTTTAAAAACAAGACAAGTTTCATTCTCGTCTTAAATGTTAGAATGTATGATTTTGCAATAAAAATAATAGAAAAAAATTTGCTTTATTAAATTTAAATTTACTATCAAAAAAATACACAGTTTAAGATTTCCCCGAAAATTATTTTAAGACAAAAATTTGAGATTAAAAACTAAAAAATATTATATAAAAAAATAACTACTACAAGAAAGATTTAAAAAGGTTTACATTCTAGAATTAACACAGATTAGCCGCTACTTTTATCTTAGAAATTACTGTCTCGCGGCCAGCAGATCGAGCTCGATCGGCGCCATTCTTGCGAATCTCGATAAAACGTCAAGCATGTGAAGCTACTTGTTTATCTTAATGTCCGTGTGATAAGAAAAAAAGTGCGTAAACAAGAAGTGATAAACTCAGCATAAATTGACGTGAGATTAACTATCGCGTAGGGCGCGTTTCGAGTTTACCAATTACAAATCGCTAACTAGCAATGTCATCAAAGCTTCCCAAGTATATCTGAAAGTCTGATTGTGGTGTTCCTTGCCCGAAAATTCCGAAACATTCATTCCCTAAGTTTTCAGAAAAGCAATCGCCCAGTTAGTCGTACAATGTTGAGACTACGCATCTACATCAATGTTTCTTTCTAATTTAATTCCTAAGAAAAATGTTTGACAGCTGCATTTCGCCATAAATTATTTGAGCAACTTGCAATTTTTCTTAAACGAATGCGTCAAAATAATATTCAAAGAATCAAAAATAAATCACCGCACGCATTTGGAAACTTGGTATTCTTTCTTTTCTTTTCTTTTCTTTTTTTTACAAATGCGGAACTATTGATTTTACAGTTCGTTCATTCAGTTTCGAATTGTTTCCAAGAAACGTTTCAGAAATCATATTGTCCTATTGTTAATTGTATATCTTTTCTGATGATTTATGTCAGTTATTTCAAAAACTACGAAATATTTTGCTCCTGACAAAGAGAACAAAATATTTCATAATTTTTGAAATAACTAACAAAAATTTTAACTTGAAGTTTAGTTACAAGAATTTACAATGTCAACATCAGAAAAGATACACAATTAACAATATGATTTCTGAAACGTTTCTTGGAAACAATTCGAAACTGATTGAACGAACTGTAAAATCAATAGTTCCGCATTTGTAAAAAAAAAGAAAAGAAAAGAAAAGAAAGAATAGTTTCCAAATGCGTGCGGTGATTTATGATTGCATGGAAGGCTTCAAAGAAGGTCGTGTTATGATTTGAATCCTAGGAATCCTAACCGTTACAACATTCCATATTACAAATCGCAATTATTCCTTTCTCTCACTTTCAGCTTTTGCCGCCTTCACATCTCTATGCACTTTCACCGCGTGCGTCTTCTTGCTCCGCCCGCAAACTCGAATTATTATTCTAGCGATCGAAAGTTCCACGATCGACGCGAAAAACTTGTTATAATTTAATAATCTATAAAGAAAATTTCGAGATTTCTCCTATTTTTTCAAAGACGCTCTTTCCCCAACACGAGAAAAAACAAGAACTATCCGCAAAGAAATAACAAACATCGGAGATATAATTTTGAAGAGATCTACAGAAAATGTTTGAAAAATCTCAAAGCTTTCTTCGATCTTTTTATAATTAAATATTTGATAATGTCGGTGTGTATTCGAGGAGATATCTGTAATTTTCTTCGCAAAAAGAGGGCGAGTAAGTATCGTATGAAGACATCAAATCGAAAAACTAATTTCAATTCGAAACTCGGAAATCCCAATAATCTGTAATTTTCGAATGACCGATAAATACGCTTCAAAGGAACCGATTCGGAAGTGTGTAAATCGAATGATTGGTCTCTCGGACGGGAAAGGGGCATAATTTGAGGTTCCTAGAAGAAAAAAAGAAAGAAAGAAAGAAAGAGATTCCAAAAGCGGGGCATTCCACGCGAGAGATTCCACGAGCGCGGCCGCGCTGAAAGTTACGCCGCAATAATTCGCGCGCAGAGAAATATACACGGCAGATCGAAACACCGAGCGAGAGATATCCCTTTATACGAACCGGTTGATACACACCGTTCTCACCAAAGTCGAAAGTATTCGACGTTACAAACGACCTACTCGTCGAGTCGCTATTTTCGCGAGTCGTTAAACGGATCGACTGGCGGCGCGCTTCATTCTCTGCCGCTCGGATAAACGCAATTCAATAGGATGCAAATGTATTGATGCATCTTAAATGCGATGCGATGCGATTCAAGGGGGCCGTCCCGATCGGGTACCTTACCCTATTTTCTACGGCAGCATCGCCTATTATTTTCGCCGACTATAAAATAACATCTTGCGCTTTTGCGTAACAATCTCGAGTGAAAGAAGCGCTTCTCTGTAGACCTCATTTTCGTAATTTTTTTCGAAAGAAAGCATAAATCATATTCCGATAGAACTGCGCGCGTGTTATTTAATTATATTAATTATTAAAAGAATTGAGAAAGTTACTAATTAAAGAAATCAAAAGGGAGAATTAAATGAAAAAGAGAATCTTGAATGTCAAGATATATTAAAGAAGATGTGAAAAATAAAAAGATAATAAGAGTATATTTTTTTATTCAAGATGTAAAATTTATTCCTTGATTTATTTTTTGGATTTTTAAATTTCACGAATATCTTTTACCTTCCTACTTTTCCTATTTCTAGATTTCAATCGATTAAATTTATATAATAATTATGTAAATTTAAATATGCGCTTTTTACATTTTTCAATTTTGCTATCCTTTAAAAAAAAATTACATTCGAGGTGTACATTTAAGCTTTCATGATGCAAGCATCGTTATCTCTTAGTATCGAATAAGCGAAATTGAATTCCATAGTTCATCGACGATTTGTGGTTACGTTTTGCATATTCTGTCCCACATGTCAGAGTCCTTCGCTTGTTGAGTAAATGAAAATTGGCAGAGAGTAAAAAGAAAGAGTCGTGCGCGATGTTAAATATATGTTGGAAAATCGGTACCGTAAGCGCTCCACTTCTCTCTTTCTTTCTTTCTTTCTCTCTCGTTCCCTCTCTAAAAGAAAACCGCTCCGGAATTCGCACCTTGGAATGCAAGACGACGAGACTTGACTTGTTAGCACGAATACAACTTGTCCACGTAACCGATTTTTCCCCTACTAAAGCCGGCCGATTTTCCTTCGATGTTGGATGCATTTAATTTAGCGTATTACTGTGTGTATCATTAAAATATAATAATTATAATTCGTGACATATTCCTTGACAAACTAATATTTCTCTATAATTTAGATAATTTAATAATTATAATAAATAATTTAACTAATTAATACTTTTCATTTTAATTATTAAATTAATAATAATACACTCTATGTATTATTATTAATTTAATAATTGAAACGTGTTGTTAATATATTAGTATATTTATTGTTATATACAGCAATATGCAAATGGTGTTACTAAAATTAAGTTTGTTTCATTTATTAATTTAATGTGTAAAAATGATAAAGACAATATTAATTCAATCAAATCAAATCACTACTTTGCCTACAATTATGTTCTGTGATTTCCTAATTGTTATATTTCTAAAAATTATCGTCTAACATTACGGAAATAGAGCATTACGGAAATAGAGTATATAAATTTTGATCGAATCTTAAGTCCTTCTTCCGAAGGAAGAATTTCGAAGAAAATTCGAAGAAAATGTCACAGCTGTTCTTAGATCGCTTCGAATTTGCTTAGGTAAGACACAATGCATCGCGATTGCGATTGAAATCCTTCGACCGGAAAGGGTTAATCTCCGGGGGATACTCGAACCGAGGTGAATTTTCTGCTTCGAGTTACGGAAAGAGAGGGACTCGACTCGATTCAACTCGATGTATGTACATGTGTGTACATGTGTGTGTGTGTGTGTGTGTGTGTCGACACGACGTCGCCATCGTAATCTTGTCCACGCTGTTTTCCCCACAAGCAGCTTCGCACCTCTCGCTTGCTCTTCTCATCGACCGATACTTCACACGTGAACGCGTGCGTTCCGGCCTCACAAACATAATTACATCCGTGAAGTATCGTTGACACGACAAATATTTTGTTATTTCAATAAAACTACGTCATTAGATCAATAGGATATGTCTATCGAGTTAATTAAATCACAACGTTCAAATTAATATATAGGGAAATGAAAGTGATTAAATAAGCAAGTTACATTTAATTAAATCTCTCCCTCACTTTATTATAATTAAACGAATTCAAATTTTTTAAACTATTATTATTTAAACTATTATTATTTTCAAAGATGAATAAAGTCATAAATGTAAATAAAAAAATTCTCAATATTATAAATAAATTTCTTTTTTGAATGTATGTGTGGAAAATTTCTGTTTTTCATTTTTCTGTTTTTCAAGACTCTGAAATTCACGAAAGTTTAAAAAATTTTGTAAATTCGCAAGTAATATATGTAAAAATGATAACTGTATGTATAGATGAAATATCTGATCAGAAATATTTAAAATCTATTTATGAAACCAACGAAGATAACAAAAAATATGATTTACAATCAATTTTTCGTAACATTTAAAAATTAAAAATACAGACAAAATGCATAGATTTATCATAATTTCAACAGTTGAAGGATAAATATTAATTTTTTATACGTTGAAGGATAAATATTAATTTTTTATACGTATCACATTTTAAAAATGTATAAAACAACGAATATCATGACATCATCTTTTGAGAATTTGCATTGCTGTCTTGAAAGAAATCTTTATTGATTAACAAAATTATTAATTTTTCCAAACAAAAGTGTCGAAAGAACAATAGACTTCTTCGAATTATAAGAAACAAAAAATGAAATTTTCAACAACTAAATTCAAAATAATGCAAATAATAAACCTTCGTATAATTTTGCGAAAGCAGACTTTGAGGCAAAGATATATAAATTTAGATATTTAAATTGAGAATTTTTTTTTTTTTAGAAAATTGGAAATTTCCAAATGATAATTTTTTTCAAAACTGTTCTATTTACGAATTAAAAACATACGATATTTTAATACGATCGGAATCCGCGGCATTCGAGAAATGGAGCAAAAAGTTGCGCGAGAAGAATAGAATCTACTACGCTTCTCTCTTTTTTCTCGCGGCGGTTATTCGACTCGGTGAGCCGGAATTATCGGGCGCCAGAGCCGTTCCATCGATACTACATAGATGAGAATTGTCGTCATTAATAAGTAACCGACGACGCAGTAGCCGCAAACGGGATCCAAATCTCTCGCGTGTCCCGAGCGAAACGTGTCACCGTTTCGCATTGACGGTCATGCGGGTCGCGCTCCGTTTTCTCGCCGCGAGCTGCGAGAATAAAGCGCTATTACGAAAAAGACACGCCTATTATAGAAGAAGATAAAGAAGCGAAGCGCGCGCGAGACTCAATACCTTGATTTTTTAACCGCGACTCGCACAATATTACTCGAACAGAAAGACGCTGCAATTTTGTTTTATATTAATTCATTATCAATCCAAATCGACTTGTTTATTTTGTCTATTAATATAAACAATTTTTCAATTACTGCTAGAGGGTAAACAATTTTTCAATTACTGCTAGTCCAATTAATCATGGCACAATCGAATGCAACGGACGTGATTTTTCGGAAAAATAAATAGAAAACTAGAAAGCATTTTTTTATTTTATTATTGTTTCTAAAAAAATTATTCTAAATAATAAAAATTATCAGTAATATTAAAATGTGATAAAAACCTTTATCGGTTATATTGTGTGCGCATTTTATTAGATATCCTGCTGTAAATAGGATTAGAGACATTCACTAAATAAATACTTTTCAAAGAATGTTTATTCTATTCCGTATCTCTATTCTGTATATCTACGATGTGATAAAAACATGGAATATTTACGATATTTGTAAAAGTCAAACGTATAAAAATTTTCATTCATATTGTGCCATAACAAATTGCTACATCACCATAAAACATTATCATAAATCTGCAATAATTTTCACAGAGAAAGAGAGAGATATTTATGTTCAGACCGTTTCGAGTAATTTTCGCCAAATCGGAACCGGAAATAATTCAGCGAACAAACGTTTGAGCAAGTATTATATCCAAGAGTGACATTCACGGATTCTCGCTAATTCTCAACGACAATGACACATATTCGCATAGATCCGACACGCGCATGACACGTGCATTTTCGCGATGAGGACGATTCTCGGGTGATTCTTGGTTGCATCGGAAACGCCGCGCCGTCTAGAAAGTAACGCTCCACATCGACGACCTTGTTCCTAGGATCTACATGCGACGTCGATCGGCCTCGACTCGACGTAGCATATCCGCGATCGGCCACTTTCGAGTCTCCGCGATAACCGCAGCTGTCACCTGTCAATTGACAGTAGAACGCGACGAAACGCGCTTCTCTCGGAACTCTAGAAGGAATCTCAAAGATCGAAATCAGCGACAAACTCGAAGCTTCCGAATAGACGAAAATAACCCCCGTATACACGAGAAAGAGAGAGAGAGAGAGAGAGAGAGAAGAAAGAGGGAGGGAGGGAGAGAGAGGGAGAGAGGGAGAGAGAAGAGAGAGAGAGAGAGAGAGAGAGAGAGCTAATTTCTACGCGAAAATAACCTTCATGTTTATTCACGATTCATCGCAAAGCTACTTCTCTCGCGATCTTAAAATTGACAAGGTCAATTTTCCGATACGCAAAGTCCCGATTCTTCTGCTTTATTCGCGCACAACGGAAGCGATTTCGCAACGAAAACAAATTCGCGGTATCATTGAGCCGCTATTTTCAGACGAGGCGAAATTTACATTTCGCTCCGGGAATTCGTGAAAATTAAACCTAACCTAATTCCACGCTGAATTTACGCCGTACGCGTTAATTTCATTCGGACTCGCAACTCGAGGCGGAACTATGACGTCATTGATCGCTCTCGAGAGGAGCAAACTTGCTCCTAAGTCGGGAACTTCAATGTTTATCTATGTTAGCAGTCGGTAGTAACAGTACGATAATGAACGAATGGCAACAAGTAACACGCGCGAGAGAAAGAATTTACGCTATTGACACAGATAAACACGAGAGAGTCCCGCACATTTTTCTCGGGGGGGGCATCGAAATTCGAACCTCGGCGATTTCGAACCTCGCGCCAGAATAAAATATATATATATATACGTGAAATAAATACCGTTTCTTCCCGCTGGGCTCTCTCCGCTCCTCGATACCGCTACATCGATCGATGACAATTGACATTGATATCGCGCGTGGGGCGCGACAAGTACGCGCGCGTACGTGTGTTCGTTTTATGACGTACAATCAGTGCGTATGTACGCGCACGCTCCAGCAAACGTACGTGCGAACCCGACTGCGTCACGCGTGTGTAGGTGTTTGTGCGCGTAAGCGAGGACGCGTAAAAACAACACAGTAAAGCAACGCGTGTACGGTCGCGGATGGACTGATCGTGGGGGTCGAGCCACAGGTGTCATCTGACGGCAGCGAGGGTATCCCCTCCCTTCCCGCCCCGCCATCAGGCACGTCACGCCTGCTTCCCCCTCCCCTCCCTCGCTGTCATCCCCACCCCAGCGCATGGATACGACGCTATCGCTATCGGCGTTTGTCGTTCTTCGCATTGAGCCGTGTTGCGCGTGCGTGTATGTAAATCGAGCTACAACCACACGGAGATTTTGTCATCGTTATTCGCTGATACTAGAAAGTATTTTAGATATCTTTCTTTGAGGTAAATAGATAAGTAAGTAAATAGATATGGAAAAAATTTCGTTTTCGATAAACTTAATCAAACACGGATGATGTGTGTTTCTTTCCGAACATGAGAAATTATATTCCCTACCATGTCCGAAAGACGTTTATGGAATACTAGAGGCAGCCGAAGGATATTTTTATATGTTCTCTCGATGACCTCTGGACATCTTTTGACATTGTATTGTTAGGGTTGGGTTGGAAAAAAGTATCGATTGAAAAAAAATATTGATACGGATACTCGAGAATGATTAGACGATTGCAAGAATACTGTAAACATTAATATAACGAACATTTTTAGTAGTAGTTTTAATATTCTGATTCTATCGATAATCCGTAACGAGAATATAATTATAACATTAAAATAAACATTTTGTTTCATTGCGATTTATTTTATTTGTATGTATTGTTATATTTAGCATCTATAAATTTAAATTTTAACCAAAGATTACTTTATTTACTCTAGCCCAAGAAAGGAAAAATCAAATGTCATTTTAATGTCATATTGATCAAATTTAAATCATATTTTAATCAATATGATGTCAAATAATATTATTATTTTAACTTTTGTGTTTCTCTTGGAAATCTATTCTCACTGATGCCTTTTTAAAACACATGTATCACTATCACATTATCATAAAATATTTTAATAGTATATGCTAGAAATTAATTAAAATTAAAAATATTGATTAATCTCTAATAAATATTTGGAACATGCAAGTAAAATATGCCAATTGTAAGATGTCCTGTGTGTCATATACATGCATTACAAGTTATAAAAAGTTGAAAATTGATATAACTAAGATTCAGAATGGAATATAAATATACAATATATAAATATACAATATATTAAAGTATTTTAATATAATTCGAAATATAAATTATTGAGCTTCAAGTCTATACAATTCAGAATGGAATATAAACGATCAAATTGTTTAATAGACTTATAACTCAATTTTCTTTAATAGTTCAAATAGTTCAACTCAAGGACATTTGAATGTAAATAACAATAATAAGATAACAATAATGAAATACTTGACTTTGGTTATATATATAACATGCAAATTAAACAAATCCGCACAAAAAAGTTTCAGATTTCAGAGTTTAACGGCTTAAGATATTTTACTCATTATTTATTTAAGAGGTATAATGAATAACAAAAGATAAAAATATGATATGACGAAGAATTGAATTTTCTGAGTTATAAACACACATATAAGTGAATTTATTTTTTTATAAACTACTTTCTTTAATTATTATCGATAATAAGGAAAAGATAAAAATATAAAACAGGATATATTAAAGATAGATTTTGAAAGTAGTACTATAGTAAAATTTTATACATAATTAAAAATTATCTTAATGTCGCTAGTCTAATAATCAAAGGATCATTGAAATAATATTTATACATAATGGCTTTTATACATAATGTTCTTTTATATAATTTGTGTCTAAATAATTTAAATAATCATTTAAAATATATATAAAATAAAAAATGCGGATATCAAATGTAATCTATAAAATGACACGCTTAATTGACAATGATACTTATTGAATCAATTACTAGGAAAAGAAGAAATGGAAGGCTTAAAAATGACTGGAAAATGATATTTGGCACAAAACTGAATAATTCAAAGAATTCAAATAGATGTAAACAAATACCTCTCCAGGGACAGGACAGATGAAATTCATAGTTCAAATAGATATTTATTCAAAAACCATTGTATCCGTGACAAAACATATAATGTCTGTTACTGACATAACGCGCATGACGTATACTCTCATTCATTCACTCGCATTCATACTAATTTCTCCCATATTATTATTTTCAGTTTGTTTTTTTTTCCTTTTATTAAACTTAATATTTACTAATTATATGTATATATATTTTTCTTTTATGCTGTAGAATAATTAATATATCTTTTTGCTATCTCTCCACACATACATCCCACACGCCAGTTGCGGCTTATATTCATACAACTTTTGTCATTATAATGTTATTTATTTAGACATATGATTGTATGATTGTGTAAGTGTCTAATTACATGTTGTCGTACGTTGATATGGCGCTAAGCCATTTTTATTTCAGCTATACACTACGTAATTTCCCGCACATGCTCATACGCACAAATTTGAGACCTTGTCAAGTGTACGAAACGATTTTCCATTCGACTTTGAGAAATATCTGTTACAGACAAATAAGCAGATAATCTAGAGGATTATTTTATGTGTGAGAATTAAATGCGAATCTGAAAACGAATAGTCTATATAAAAAACTTTGCTTAGGTTTCTTTTCCAAGAGCGCGCGAACGTTTCTTCATTCCTTATCTTATTCAGTATCTTCCTTAAAACATTCAGAGGATCGCTAAATATTTCTTTTTAAAAAGCTATAATTATCGCCTAAATTAACAATTAAACATAAAATTTACAATTTTATTATCCAAACATGACAAAGAATACTATAAATAACAATTTAGAAGAAAATCTCGATAATTATCAAATATAAAAATTCAACAATTTTTAATTTTTACATCCTCTAAATTCTCTAAAAAATCAATGATCACTAAAGTCTTCTTTTCCTAGGAAACGAAAAAAAATTCACACAGAATAAAATAATTGATAAAAGAAGCGCAAATTTACTTCAATATGAAGGACTCACTTGTTTTTACGTTTTCCTAAAACGTCGACGGTGTCTCCTCTTTCACATTAAAAGGTCGGAGGAAATTCGTACGTTTTTCTTGACCATAGGTCTCCTCCGCGAACCAATTTGCGACTCTCCGATCGTTCTCGACTTCGTCGCGTGTCGCCCGTGAGAATCGCACGATCGTCCTGGGAAAACGGAAGGGCTCCACTCACTCACTTCCTTTCTCGTCATCAGAAGGATCCTCTCCTCGCGAAGATCGTGCGTCTCGTACGAAAGAATGGGATACCTCATCATAGTAAGGACTATTCCGAGAAGTCGATGTGCGTCGAACACGCGATGCTTTTAAGAAAATAAACTCCCGTGTATACTAAATAAATTAAGGTTTGGGAAAGTGATTCGCAAATACTCATTAATATATCTTTTATTAGCAAATAAAATTTCATTGTACTCAATTTGATTTCGAGATTGGATTTAGTTTTTTAATTATGGAATGATAGAATAAAGTACAAAATATTATAAGTGTACAATTTGAATTTCTGTTGCTTTCGAAACTAAACTTGCGAGAAAATATTACTAATGTTAAAATTCGGATTCGGAGACAAAATCATGTATATTTTAAATAACATTCCCTTCTTTCTACAAATCTTATTTCTTCTATATTTCATTAAGATGGAAAATGTTGTTAATTGGCTTGTTAATTATTAACAGCACTAGTAAACGTGAACCGATTTATCAAGCACAAATACAAATCTTTCTCTTATTTAAGTGGAATTCTTTCTTAAATTTTGCGATTATATCTCAAAATGATTCAATTAAGTATTTAAGTAATTAGTATTTTAAATCTTAATGAAATATAGAAGAAATAAGATTTGTAGAAGGAAGGGAATATTATTTAAAATATCAAACGATTTTATCTCTGAAGCTTTTTAATATTAACAATATTTCCTCGAATCGCTTATTAATGAATTAATAATAAATCAAATAATAAATCTGGTCATTTGCATTACACTGTATTTATAATAATATATACTGAAAGTTGTTATATATAAATATTAATACAAAAGCATATATATAAGCTTTTTGATGAAATAATTAATATTATAATCAAATAGAAAAAAACTTTCATATTGTTGTTATTGTATATTTAATCAAAATATGTATATATATATGTAATAATAATGAATATATATATATATATATAATTCAAAATATATTTGTATTGACGAATTACATTTAAAAATATAATTTTATTATATAGATTTGTGCATTAACACGTGTAGTGCAAATGATCAAACTCATTATATAAAGTAGTTATTTTTTTCTAGAGATATATTGGAAATATTTAAAGATAAACTACGTGTGACAATATACTACTATCATCTATCAAATTTCCTATGAAAGAATCACTTTGAGGTATAATCATACAATTCACTGAAGAATTCAATTTAAATGACCAATAAGAGAAAGATTTGTATTTGTGCTTGTTAAATCGATTCATTTTTTTTTACAAATGTTGTTAATAATTAATAAACCAATTAACAACAGTTTGTAACTTCGAATTCGTTAGTAAACGATTAGCTGTTCGTTGTACAGAGTGCAAGATAAAAACTCGAGATCTACAAAATAAAAGTGCATCTATAAAATATGTTAAAAGTTATTTTTTAACGTTACTTTCTAGAATATGTGGATCATGAAGAAGACGAGAATACGAATAAAGATCAGTCCTATTGCTATTATGCAATTGTCCCGATTAACGGCTATTGCAAGATATCGCCAAAATTATTATATAATCGCAATTTAAATTTTACAATTGCATCACATAAAACTTATGTGTTGATTCTAAACTTCCTTGCAACTATTGTCATCAACGCTTTACTTATCATCGTCATAATGTAGTCTGTCAGTCTGTCTATCGTTAAGATAATCTCACGTCAATACAATGTGTTGTTCGTTATCAATTACGACTTTCGAAACGCAATCCACATTTCACTCAACGCCTTCCTTTAATCGGTATCCTAAGGCACATATATTTTCGACACGTCGCGAATCTCTTGAAATTGAAATAATTGGATCTGACGTCTCGTGCATAATCGAAGTCGAGACGCGACTGGGGAGCTCGATTGTTAAACCGACGCTATTCCTTCATTTATAGATGAAGAAAAATGTTTCTTTAATCGAAAAACTATTGCGCTATGACATGCCAGAAGAAAAAAAAAGAGTATTATTATAATTAGAGTTGAAATCATCATTCTCATATATATAGTAAGTTAGAATATTAAGATTATTTTACAAATGTTTGCAACATTTTTCTTCTCAACGCACGTTGACAAAAGTCTCCTGTGATACACTGCTCTTTTCGTTTCATTTTCAACACGTTCTTTAAAATTTTGCAAACATACGCACAAAATATAACGACGTGTGTATTTCTAAATCGCCGACCTATACTAAGTCGAGTATCTTATTAAAGTATCAATTACTGTTCTCACCCTCTCTCTTTTTTCCTCAGTTAGCGGCGGGAAATAACGTCAGGTAGCGCAATAAATACGGTATAGCGAAGTTCAATGACAACATGAAGCCTATGTTGCGTTAGAACCTGGCCCTGATATAAACGGCCGAAGCATCATGTTCACCATATCCGAGACGCTTAGCATGCTTGTACACCTCGTTCGCTGCAGCAGCCAACGGTAAAGGTTGTTCCAATTGATCACTCATACCTAGAGATAATCTCAGGTCCTTTTGCATATGTTGCAATGGTAGCTGGGTGGGAAAACCGCCCTCAATGATTGCTATAAAACAAAATATTAAGAATAACATTAATTACAAGTTTCATAAACATATTTTATTAGCCTTTAATCAATTGATAGAGACCATGAGATATCATATAATATGTATAATCATTAAAATTACTAAAAAATTAAAATTATCTTTAAAAATATTAAAATAATTTAAGTTAGAATTTCTACTACATTTATTAGAAATGTATACATTATTATTAGACTAGAGCAATTAAAGGTGAATACAAACGTAAATGAAATAATTGTGATCTAGACAAATCCATATTACCTTTGCCCTTATCGAGAATCGCTGGACACGCTAAAGATGTCAATTCTAAAACTTCCAGAACATCTTTCTGCTGGAGACCGGCACGATCTGCAAGTGCCATACTTTCAGCCAGAGCTGCCAGGGTTACACCAGCCATTAATTGAAGCACAAGATTCATTTTGGAAGCATTTCCGACTTCACCGAGATAGAAGCTATTCTTGCCCATAGCCTCGAAGCAAGATTGACATTCATCAAACAACGATCGATCTCCAGCTGCAAGGATCACCAGAGTACCTTCTTGCGCTTGTGTTTTGCTTCCTTGCACTTGCGCTTCTAAATAACGACCACCTTTGCCGTTTATTGCTTCGGCAATATCCTGAGATGTCTCTGCGTCAATACCGGTCATTTCAACATAGCTCTTGTCAGGAGATATCTCTGTCAATACGCCGCAATTGCCAAATACCATCTAGAAAAAGCATTTATTTAACACACAAATTTAATAAATTTGATAATTTTATTCAATTTAATAGAAACTATATCGGTGAAAAAGATGGATAATTCCCAGATAGCAAGATGACGTCAAATGACGTCTTAATAATGTCATAAACGTCTTTAAGACGTCTTTAAAACGTCTTTAAATGTCATCTTGCTACCTGGGATTATTCTTAAAGAGTTGTAGAACTTTATGAATACTTACATCCTTGGCAGCTTGTGGGTCAGCTACACAGGAGAAGGTAATGTCAGCTGCCAGCACAACATCAGATGGTGTTAAACCTTGCTCCGCTCCAGCCTTGACAAAATCTGCACACTGCAAAAGAAATATAAAAGACAAGATTACTCTATTGAACTTTCCATGGTCAAAATATAGTAACATAATTCTTATAATATTTACAAAAAGCGTTATATAAGGGCGTTTTTTCCAATATTTTATATATACATATAATATATATAACACATTGCATGTTGAATTCAATAATATTTGTACAAATATCTTTATAGTATTTAATCGCAATTTAATTATAATTTCATAAATATTTATGGCATAATATATAATTAAACTTTTGTATATATATTAGAAATGTTACACAGGAGAGATATATAAATATTATAATTTATAAATATAATAAATAATAAATAATTATAATAAATATTGTAATAAATATTATAAATATTATAAATTATAGAGATATATAAATAATATAAATTATAATATTCTATACATAATACATATATTATACATATATAATTATAATAAATATTGTAATAAATATTATAAATTATAGAGATATATAAATAATATAAATTATAATATTCTATACATAATACATATATTTTATCGAAATTAAATTTAACATGGTGGCACCATCTCTCGTGAAATACACAATATAGTAAACAGTCACAATTAGTACTAACTATCGCCGACAGATGACGGCACCACGAGGAGCCGAGCGCCATTTGCGTCGTTCCGTTCGTCTCGAAGCGTTCTCGGCGGCCACATCAGCAAACGACGCCATTGTTGATCAAAAAAAAAAAAATGTTTCCTCCACGTTGGTCGCAAATACCCGTTATAGATTCGTTCTCGCGTCCGGGACTTTTCTCTTTCAACGATAAGTGAGCGAGATGACGCGTATGGCGATTGAAAATGGAGAAACTTGGCGATATTCTCTTCCCCTTTATCTCGACCACGAAAATTACGAACGACCGTTGGCCATTTTACGTTTCCACGTTACATCGCTCGAAGGCGAGCCTCGGAATTTTCTCGCGAGGCGGTAAACTATCAGGGCGCGGCTTTTCCTGCGTAGGTGATTTCCGAGACTTCATCGAGAACAAGGTCGATGACAAAATTGCGCGATTCGTGTTACGACGAATTTATTTCGTCACGTGGCTGATGGCTATCGCGATAACGTTGGATTTTCCTCGAAACCGACGAATTTTGTTTCCCTCGAAATTTTCATGAAATTTATTCGCAGCTGCGCTCATTTTTGTAGTAGTTTATTTTAAAATTGACGATCGGTATAACTAAAAAATATATCTCGCATATGTTTTTCGCATTTCGAGCACTATTATGCTCGATCTTCTAATTCTAAAGAAGAGAGTTCAACTTGATATTACCTTGAAACGAGTTATACGAGCTGAATCAGCGAAAATACAATACTTGAATATCTTTTCAAATTGAAAATAAGTAAGGAATATATTCATGTAGTAATATACATCTAGTATTCTAACAATCTGAACTTTAAAGATTTCGTTGTAGATTTATCAATTTGAAATTATTTTTTAATATATATAATTGTTTTATATTACACTACATAATAAATTCATTTAGATATTATAGTGATCCTGAAGAGAATATTTTTAAGATAAATCACGTTTCACCGTGTTCCTTCGAATCGGTCCAATTTAATTAAATTTTTACATATTCTTATACAATCCTACATATTTTCTTTGTTTTTAAAAAAAATTAAAATATTTAAATATTCTACTTTAACTCTCACTATGTATATTAAATATTCTTATCGAATGTCAAACAAAGCTTGATGTTACGTGTCAAATACGTTAGTCTTTATATACATAATAAAACTTATATATTACATTATCGAATAAGAAACCGTTTATTACACACGCGTTGTAAAGAGGCTCGACTTATTCTTTTGTGTACACGGTACCAGCGCGTCCTATCTGAAATCCTTATCTCATCCGGCCATATGTTATTACGAGAGAGAAAAAAAGAAACAAGACGCAAGTACATATGTATCGACAAACCGCGACCGAAAAGGAAAATAGGTCGTGTTAATTCGCAAGCTTACGACTTGCAGTAATACGTGCAATAAAATGTTAGATTAAATTAAATACGACGCGATAAAAAAAAAATTTGCAAAACGAGAGAGAAAGATGAGTGCTTTTCGAAATCATGTTTCATATATTTATATTGTATCTGACTTTTCCATTCCTTTCTCTCGTCGAAAAACAGCTTTATAAAGTAACATCCTGCCGTCATGGTCTACTTAAAGTTACGTTCAATGTTCGTTCGTTCAGCCCATATGACGCATTTCCGTTTTCTTCTTTTTTTGATTACTTTTCTTGTGCGGATATTCCCATAGGAAATCTTGCTCTAACTATATTTACAAGACTAGAAATTTTCCGAAGAGAATGTTATAATGGCGTTTCCAATAATATGTAATCATTTAATTGTAAATAAAATCAAAATGATTATAAATTGTAATTTATTCAACAACAATTAAATATTCAGCAACAATTTGAAAAATACATTTAAATATAACACGTAATTTCATGTCCAGCTCACCAACAATAATTTAATCCGTTAATAATTTCATTGTAATTTTAATTTAATTAATTTTTTAATTAGTCGCTCTCTTTCTCTCTCTCTCTCTCTCTCTTTCTCTTTTAATATTTCTAGTATATATTTTCTAAATGTTGCACTTTTAAAATATCCTAATTGCTAACTAGTTTACAAAGTTAAATAAATTTTACAGATGTAATAGAATAGAAGAGATGCGTCAACATTTATTATACAATTGTTCGAGACGACCTTCGTCGTTTATCGTCATTGTTATTGAAGGTGGAAGGAGCTTTGAAGGACCAAAGTAGGAATCGTGCTAAACGATTAATGGTCAAAAAACTGTTTCTCCTTTTCTTTTTCTCCGTATGATGTATACCATCATACAACGTAAAGCAATCGAGCGTTCTCTTCCTACATTTTACCACCCACACGATATACATGACTATACAATATACAGGGCGTCTCGAAACGAACGAATTTTAATGATACATTCTTACATCAATTTAGAATTAAAAATTTCTTAATAAGAATATATAGATGCACTTTTTAGCAATTTCTAAATTATAATTAAACAAAGATAATGAATTATTTCATATAAAAAAAAGTTTCAATTTTAAACTTAAGTTCATTTAAAGTTATTCCTTGAAAATTAAAATCATAATAAATTGATGTTATTCAATTTTTGCTATGAAATTATTTGATTTCCCACTTTGATTCAAGAATATGATATTAAAATTCGTAGCGTTTAATTTGAGTCACGTTGTATATATTAATGTGTAAAATTTAGTTGAAACAGAGAGATAAAGTTTATGACTAAGCTTAATCATTAACATCTTGGCGAGTATTTGATACAAAATATCTATCGATTGCTTGGTAACATGATATTTATCACACGACATTTTTAAAAATATTTCAAAATGATAAATATTTTCGATTGTCAATTCAAGCGAGATTTATGAGCGGAAAATACACACAGACTCGTCTACTTGGTGAAAACGGAATATCGTCCAAGAGAAACACAAAAGAATTTACAAAAGAATCGAAATTTATAACATTGGATTCCTGTTATTTTAAGAGTCTTCGCGAAAAAAGAAAGGTAAAGGAGATGCAATTCTCAATTTCATATTATTTCTACGTACCGAATAAATAAATTTAACACCCTGAGTTATTCTCTTTCTCGACAGAAAATTGTAACTTTTTTTTTATCGACAATACAAATATTATTAAATATTCATAAAATTTAAGATTAGCTAATCAAATATATAATTAAATCAAAATATAAAAATAAAAGATAAAGAAGATAGATAAAGAAGATAGATAAAGAAAGAAATGAAATAATTTTTTGAAGATAAAATAAAATAAATCATAATAATAAAAGTAAAATAAATTATATATATATCATGTATTGAATCGGAGAAATGTGTGATATAGAAAAAAATCTCCCTAATCTTTTTGAAGCTTATTTAAATTATTATAATTTTTATTATAATTTATTTAAATTATTATAATTCGTCTAATCATATCGAAAAGATTGTGCTGAACGCGATTACGCAAGATAATATTTGTTGCGTAAATTTCGCGAAAATTAACTTTGCAAATGTATGCCACGACGAATCTGATAACGTAAAGTGCCATACAAAAAACAAGTGCGTGTCATCACACAGGTGACTTGGCAATCAAATAAATAAAAAGAATTGACAGACAAGAGACGGTCACGACAAATCGCGATAATGTGTTTTATACGAATGGCCTTGAACTAACTTGGACAACTTGTATGACTTCCATGATGGAAGAAATTCAATGATTTTCAGGACAAATACGACACACGTGCACGCCTTGCATTTCTTGTCACGATAACACATTGTGACATCGACTCTCGCTTAATCGTATGTAACTCGATAACCCTAACGATAAAATGTATGAGTTTTTTCGACATTTGCTATTTTAAAAGACTCATAAAATTCTGAAGCGCATAAAAAATATTACAGATAATAGTTTTAAATGAACTTTTTTTTAAATATACTTTGTAGACATATTTAAAATACGCGCAACAAAATTATATTTTATTTCATTTTCGAAAATTAAATTTATCATCCATAAAAACTGAATGATATGAAAACTATTGCACATTTATTAGGATATTTCACAAAATATGTGTATCTTTAATCGCTTAAAGATTTTGTCTTTTACATTCTGCTTTATATTATATTTTTTTATTTTAATAATATATATGCAAAAATTATATATTTATTTATTCATTGAATGTACAAGAATCTTTAGTTATTAGATTTAAATATTTATTTATTAAATAAGTTATTTAAAATGCAAAGTGCATTGAATATAGATTAGGAAAAGGAGATGCATTCCTTAATGAAATTTCGGCTCGCTTTATAAATATAAATATAAATATAAATATTATAAATTGCACCACGCATGTATGACCTACGCGTAGGTGAACAATTGTGCATGCTTAACATTGAGGCTGACAGTTTGGTGTCCACATTAATGGTCGACGAGCGAACAATACTATTTACCATTTCCGCATCGTATCTATTATGCACTTGCAACACCTCTGCAATTGTCAATGTAACGTTTCAAACAAAATATTTGTCAATGATATTGCCGTTTTATTCACCTATATTCAATTTCCAGAATATCATGCATAAAAAATTACGCTATTTCTTTCTTCTCACATATCACAAAAGATCTTTAGCTCGATAAATATTCCGATTGCGTGTTGAATTAAACTAATCAAAAGCAGCAAAAAAGAGTTATTATACTTTAAATTTTAACACTATATATAGCGCCATTGTCATTTATATCTTATATATGATATTTTTATATCTTTTATATATTTATATTTGTATCATATCTTATCTATAATATTTCGATATGTGGTTATCATGCATTTTGATTTAATTAAATCCTGATAATATAAGATATTATAATTATATTTAGTAGAAAAACTTTTAGATTAAATTTAAAAATTAAGCTTTTCTTAATAAACAAGAAATCTCTTCGATCAATAAATAATCCTTCCCGGCTTAATTGATATAG
The DNA here is from genome assembly GCA_030586385.1 of Camponotus fellah. NCBI lineage: Eukaryota > Metazoa > Arthropoda > Insecta > Hymenoptera > Formicidae > Camponotus > Camponotus fellah. Next base: position 1,815,893 of record JAPIVC010000450.1, on the reverse strand, counting down.
CTTGCCGAGATATCACAATTATGAGATATTCACATATTTCCAATGAAAGCAGAATAATCATTTGTAAAGACTATGAAATCAAAATATGATGTTAAATAGGCAAATATTGTGATTAATATTTTAGATAAAAAGGCTTTAAAAAAGTGGATAAATTTATTTATTAAAATGCATCTCTTGATATTGACTAACAATCCTTTACAGATAAAAGAACAACTTGAAAAATTAAATTCTGAAATTGTCTCGATGTTCATTTCGAGAGAACCTAGAGTTCTATTAACATTAAATTTATGTCTCTACATATATATAGATATTGATCCACCGTTAATCAAATTGTTCCATTCAGTGCGTGGTGCAGTTTTGATTGATGGGAAAAGATACGAATTGAACGCACACGCGCGTACATGGATCACATCATGCATTTAATTAATTAAATATTATTCCGTCATGCGCGTGCAGGTCATATAAAATTATGTGAAAGCTGACAGTTGTGAGGGATGCATTTCTTATGTATGTTGAGCTATGGGTCTTTTCTCTATTGTCTCGTCAGTACAAAAGTGTCGATTGTCATGCAAAGAGCACATTTTTTTGGCTTTCTCCGATGGCATATGGACCCTGCAAAGATGTCGAAATTTGTTCGGAAAGAATGCTATTCAACTGCTAATATCAACTTGGATAGGAATGCGCCCGATAGACAAAAAGAAGGAAAAAACGGCAAAGTACATTAAACAGCTGAATAATTAGCAAGCCGCTTGTAAACCGCTTCAAAGGCTCGGCACTAACAGCCTTGCAGACAAAAACGATAAAGTTAGGATGGAATACTCGACGGAATTAACGGTTGTTGGCTGTTCAATTGATGTTTTATGCCGTGAGATATGTTCACAAACGAATTAAATTACGTAAAAATTTTCGTAACTAAAAAAATGAACAAATTTTAAAATAATTTCACAATAAATATGTAAAATTTCATGAAAAAAAAAAATACAAAAAATAGAGATTGTGTAATTGATTGTAAAAAATAGTTGAACCGATAAATGTAATATTTTTAAATATTTTACAAAATAAAAACAAATGTATTATTATATAAGAATATTTTTATAAACTGATTGAAAGAAATTTGTAATGTAAACATACTCGATTATATTTAAATTCATAATGCGAATGCTTGTAGGTGGAACGAGCCAGTTTGATTCTCGGAAAATAAAATTATACGACAATTTATTTTTCTCGACGAACTCTACTAAAAGTATTAGAATTGTGATAGGATCTCCTTTTTCCTTGACAGAATAAGTAATGGATTAATCTGTAGATAAGTAAATTAGGAAGCCGAATTTATCGAGGTCGACTTGCCTATAGCAAGTTTGTATCTTTATCGTTGAGAGATGAAGAAAACGAAAGCAATCGCACACGTGAAAGTATAATGTATAATCAAAGAGACTTTCTTGTTTTCACCTTCCTACAGATGGAATCCTTCATGCGATGCTACTTTATCATCGACCAATCAAAGCTAGGTAAACAATCGGATCTTGAGTAAGCAAAACGAACGTTGCCTTTATCGGAATTCAATGTCGAAGTAATCGCCCACATGTGCTTTCCATTCCCGATTTAGCGACGAATTGAGAAAACATCATCTGTAGAATATATTCAATTTCTGAGAAAATAATATACAAGTAATATATGCAAAAAAGTTCAAAAAATTTAGTTGCATTCTTTCATTGGCTTTATCAACTTTATAAGAGTATACATTTTGAAATTGAATATTTCATAATTCATTCGACGCATCTAAAATTAATAATAAATATTAATAATAAATACACCCACACACACACACACATTAGATTATCAATATTACGTCTTGAAATAGATTGACGTAATTTCATAATTATTTTATTAATTTACCACAGCATAATGCAACAACGATAATTCATTTAAATAACACTCAGGTGCAATGGCCGCAGCAAGTATCTACGTCCCTGATTTCCTGAGTGCACGTTTATATATCCAACGCGAAGTATTTATAACCACGAGTACAATAGCTAGAGAAAGTAACTTATTTTACAGTTGTGAGCCTTTTCACAGACACAAGATTTTACTACATCCATACATTTCATCAAAACTGAACCTTTCGAAATGTCAGTGTCTAATCGGTAAAATGCCGAAGGGGAAGGCGAAGAACGATACTGAGAATGTTAGGCGAAGAACGAAGAAGCGGACGAGAGAGAGATCAGGGAAAAGGAGAACGACGAGAGTGCAAGGGGAGAAAGAGAGAGAGAGAGAAAAGAAACCGAGGGAAGCGGTCGGCACGCCGAGCAACCGGCACGTTTAAATAAAGAGCCGATGGTAGTTGCAACGTTGCCGGATTGCCTCACTATTGATCTGCGGATTCGTTGAGCGCAAGCCGGGGGTCATGCGCCCAGACGGCAACGTCGCTTGTCTCCCAGCTGATCGGGAGCTCCGCTCGACTCGGCTCGGCTCAAGCTCTACCCGTCGCCGTTTTATCTTTCTCTCTCTCGTCTCGGGCAAGAATCGCGTTTTGCCTCGTTGCATTCACGCAACTAGAAACGCGATACATCGCACGGCCTACCCGAGCGTGCGACCGCTATTGCCCCGATTCGTAAAGCAAGCTTCTCTTCCTCGCTTCCTATGAAAGTGTGTCGTTCCTCCTTGGTACGATTTGTACGAAGACGAGAACCTTCTTTGCTGCTTTTGCACGTGTTACGTAACGAATATGTTTTTTTTTTTTTCGCGGGCATAAAGAGACGCAAGATTGCATAATTGGTCACTCGAGTTTTTTGAAAAGAGCTCACATTATAATTAATTTTAGATTATTTTCAGAATCTATATTTAGATGTCTATTTTTAGGATCTATATTTAGATGATAATTAAAAAATGTTTAAATATTAATTGTGGAGAAAATTAAGCATTATCACACACCATACGATTATCAATATTAATCATGTTTTCATCTCATTGATTACATAATTTTTAAACGTATTATTTTATGCCATGTGTCTAAAGTGCACGAGAGAAATCTCTTGAAATACAATTGAATTTTAATATTCTAAGCAGTACAGCAAATACACCTCGACGTGTGTAATTCTTGCAAGAGATATATCGCGAACAATGAGATTTTTATGAGATTTTTTTAACAGTCGATTTTTTCGAATTTGCCTTCAACGAGGAAATTCCTTACGACCATTTATGGATGTTGTTACGTAACACGTGCAGAAATTGATCATTCCCTTATTTTTTCGGGGAAACGTGCTTTCAATACTCAATGAATTATATAACGGGCTTCCAAAAGTAGCGCCACAATCTTTTGAGAATAAATTTCTTAAGCTATTCATATATGTATATATCACTATTCCTCGGAAGATCTTGTGTAAAATAAATAAAACCTGCTTATACAGTAATTATATAAATATTATTTAAAAAATGAAAAAGATGCATATCATTTAGAAAGAATATATTATTTCAGAATTATTTGTACTTCTTTAAAAAAAATGTCTTGTATTTATTTTGCGCGATTATTTTCGATTTGTTTAATACGAAAATTTATTGCATTAAAATTCGATGTGATGATAGATATTTCATCCTTATTTATTTACAGAAATATCGTGCAAATAAATATGAGATAAAGTAATAATATAATAATTTTTATGAATAATTATATTTTTCATGCAAAATTATGCTTCCTTCATCAAATAGTCTCTCTTTTCAAACGCATTTGCAATTTTTCTGCAATTTTTGATAAAATCTCGTTACACGTGTCGAGAAAGGGCGAAGGCGTGGTGGCGAGATCAATACGAAACTCATAAAAGTTGTCTTATAGAGTAACCGTTACTAAATAGTACATGTCCTCATGAGAGGAAGCCTTGGCGCGCATAGAGAGATCAGATCGAAAAAGCAGATGACCCTACCCTTTGATACCGCCCCTTCCTGACCATGACCGACGATGTGTGCAAGCAAAAACGGAGAGGGGAAGCAAGTTTTCACGTGGCCTTTCCGTAACCCAGAAAACTTTGCCAATCGAGATCAGACTTAATCTTATTATTTAGTAATAAAAGTATGTAATTACATTCTCTCAAGCTGACTGATTTGCAGCTACGTACTATGTAGTTTGGACATTGATCGATCAATCTTTCAACTCTTCTTAAATTCCAATCTAGGAAATAGAAGGACAAAGGTCCCTCGACGAATGCGAATAAAATTTTAATGACGGTTTCTTTGATTCAATTTGTAATTAGTTATAGAGAAATTGATAAAGTATACAAATATATCAATCAAAAAATAGGCTAATAAGAGGTTGTTTAATATATTTGTAATTAATTTTTCTTCCAGCTATCACGAATTTCAATGCATAATAATAATAATAGTAATAATAGTAATAATAGCAATAATAATAGCAATAATAGCAATAATAATAATAGCAATAATAACAGCAATGTATAATAGTAATAAATAATAAGAAAATAATAGAGTATAATAATGCTTTGTCTCTTATACATATATAACAATAAAATTATCTATATCATAAATAAATGACTAATCGTTTGATAATACTATAATATCATTTGATAATGCCATTATCATAATTATTAATTGTTATTTTATTTTTTTGTATCAATTTTTTTTCCTTTCAGTATACGTAATCGCTTGCCAATGTCGTAAAAGCGTCTCGATATGAGTTATACTTTCACGGCAGCATTTCTCGACGACGTGTACATTTTCGACTGCGCCTCGATCACTTTTATAGATCGAGGCGCAGTCGAAAATGTACATCGTCGAGGACGAGGATGACACGAGGCTCAAGGCCGTATCGGCGAATGGTGCGTGACAGTTTAGACAAGTTATCCGACACATTCGCGTGCATCGAAGGAAAGTCCTTTCCCACTTGCTTTTTAAATTTTCACAATTTTTTTAAATTTTCACAAAATTTAAAAACAAATATGCCAAAATTTAAAAACTATAATAATGGAATGTTTCTTCCAAAACATTTAAATACATCAAGTCTCGGAAAATGATAATGTTTCGAAATCTCACACGAATTAAAGAGATTATCATAGAACGCATATTGTTGTCATATTTTATTTTTTAATAAATTTTTTTTTTAAAGCCACAAAAAATCTTTCTTTGTCTGATATACTAATGATATAACTATCGATAGCTTTTGATAGAAAGTGTTATCGATATACTATGCAATCAATGATAAGACCTAACACGCAGTATCCATAAAATTTAAGCCATCTATCTCCTTTTCATGTTAAATAGGTTGAAGGTTGCTCATTAATTCTCTTCCAGAACGTCACGAATTAATCTAGGAGAGCACCGCTACATGTTTAATGAAGATGATTTAGACCTATATAAAGCATTTATCTTGAAATGGCGCGGATTGCAAATATCATGAAAAATTGCAAATCAAAAAGACTAATATAATATACATCTAAATAATATACATCTAACAATAAGTCTTGATACTGAATGCATTTATAAAATGCTTTGATTTTTCTATAAAAAAACTTAATGAGCATTATGATTAGCAATATGAATGAAATAACATTTCAATTTTGCTTCTTTTGAATCGTGAATGATTGAATCTGAAAATAGCTTTTACATTTCAGAAATCATCAAAAATATAACTCGGATTTCAAAAGAATGTATTAATACGAAATGTGAAATATTGCATAATAACCGATCAAAACAATTCTGGATAACTAAATAGAGGTGTAATATCTTGCTTGTCAAATGACATGAGTCAAATCGTAGGCGCAATCGATAGCCTGCGTGACAAACAAATAACTTTCGAAATGCATATGGAACTGTTATGCAAAGTACATTATGCAGCATAATATCGACATGAAAAATTTTTCGTATAATATTATTGCTCGTATCAAGAAAATCGTGTTTATTATTATCGCTCTATTTTATAAAGTAATTTTAAAAGCAACTATATATATATATATATATATATATATATATATATATATATCTATTAATTTTAAATTGGAATATATTAATTTAATTGAATATACATAAATGATATGCACACGTTAAACTATATGAGATCTTTTAGTTAAATATATTTAATATTTATTTACATAAAATATTGTATTAATAAAACATGCATTTTAGCAAATCTAAACGAAGAAAATATATAGATAATTAAGAAAAATACATAATCAAATTAAAATAAAATAATTTTGGATCTCTCTTATCGATTTTTAATATTAATTTCATAATTTTGCAAAAATTGCACGTGCAAAAAAAGGACGTATTAACACAAGGGTTCTGTTTAAAGAAAAAATGCATAAACAGCGAAGCTTGACGCATGAGCCCGTCCCCTGTGGCTTGCGTAAACGCGATTGACGTTCCAATAACGCGTGTTCTTGCAAATTCTTTGTTCAATATAAATAGTTTTATCGAATTATTGACCTTCGTTATTAATTATGGACCTTCGTGCAATGGCCAATGATAGAGAAGATGAATCTATTAATCTGGAATAGCTTCCTATTAATCTGAAATAGCTTCGATTATTCATGAGCCGTGCCTGGCACGAAAGATAGCGATTCTCGGGTAAATCACGATGGAGTTTATTGACAAATGGTTGCTCCTGATTCGTACAATAAGCAACATTACGGCATAGCACCACGTTCACTTCATTGATTCGGTCGCGAAATTGTTTTCCTCGCGCGCCAACATTGTACGCAATTAACGGACTCCTACGGTTTGCAAAACGAACTGTGCAACCACATATGGCCTCCGCCATTGAATCGATTGTTTGCGAATAAGCAACGTGTCATGTAATTGCTGCAATTGTCGCGAAATGCAAACTTTTAATCACTTTAATACAAAAGCATTCTTTTTCTTTTTCTCAGAAATAAAGATTTCATCGAAATTCCTCGAATATTAAAGAGTTTAAAACCATGAATTTTTTCATAACGTCTTATAGTATATTTAATATATTTTAAAGAGGCTACTCCTTTCACACGCACATTTGGAAACTTAAATTACGTTTCGTAAATGAACATATCGATTCTCTGATCCCCAAAGAGCCTTTCTAAATTAACTCCGAATTTAGGTAACCCTAAATCTTCGTTTAAACTTGAAAACAACGTTGAACGATGTTTCCGATTCCAAATGGCTCGTATATTGCTGGCAAAAGCGAAGAACAAAGTTAGGTCATGGATCGATATTGCACGGTGGAGACCTGAGGGACAACCCGCTTCCATCCCTCGTTCAAATATGATACCCTTTTCATTCAAATCAACCAAACATGATAGCAAACGCGTATTAGTAGTTATACAAGATGTCCATAAAGAACTTGCACGTATGATATTTTATAAACAAATGCTTTGACGGTGCTGTAATCAAAGAATCTATTCATGGATTATTATTCATACGTTCTACAATACAATAACAATACAGTATAAAGTAAAAATATAAATTTATAATTTATAAGAGATATAGATGTATGACAAAGTATTATAAAAAGCACAGCATATAATAAAAATATAAAAAAAATAAAAAAAAGATAGAATATAAAACAATAAAAAAAAATATATAACAATAAATATAAAACGATAAATGAACAAATTCATTCGAAAAGACATAGTAGGACTAAAGTAAAAGCGAAAACACGCTTTCTCAATTGCATCATTAGAAGCAGTAAAATATTACAATATTCACAATATTACAGTCTATGCATTCGACAAGGCAAATAGCGATAAGATATTGCACTTTGTCTTAGCTATAATGTTTAATTTATGCTAATGACCTACTTATGTTCATAATGGGCAGATATGAAACGTTTGACATTAGATAGTCATATACAATATATCATTATATAATGTATATCATTACTTCTATATAATGATACAATATATTGTATTATTTCTTAAATAAATAAAAAAAAATTAACCAATAATCTTATTTCTTATTATTAAAAATTTCAATATTTGACGATATATAATTTTTTTTACAAAAGCTATAATAATTTTTTATTTCTACATCTCAATTTTAAAAGTAGTAATTTTTTATGTCTATCTGAATTCTAGAAGTATAGATTAATACGGATCTGCAATATTGATTTTGACTTCAATGCAATTTAACTATCACGAATTTTTTCTCACATGATTGATTTATTGTGGAATGATTGTGGTTTCCAGAAAGGTTTCCACAATAGCTAGACATCGAGGCACCGTGGCGAAATAGATTTGATTAAACGCGAGCGAACGTGGGAGTATCCTCTGGCTAGGATGCTCGTGAAATTCTACCGTCTGCACGACCGGTTCTATTAGCGAGAATCAAAGTTTAAGGCCCCGTTCTACCGCAGATACGAAGTTATATGATCCGTTATCACAGCTAATACATAATTGACAAAAAATCTGTTATCTTTTTACACTTATTTTGAACAGTGATAACTATTATCTGATCGTTTTAAATAAACAAATTCATTAAACAAGTTGTTGAAAACATTCAACGTCAGATATAGCTACTAAATATAATGCTACTTATAATCAATAATATTCAATGTAAGATATAGCTGTTAAACATAATGCTATTTATAATACAGGAAATAACATCTTTCCTGATTTTACATTCTAAAACTTTGTTCTGTAATGTGAACGCCTTCTAGAAGTTCTATTTGGTGCTATGCCCTATGGTTTACGATCTACGAGATACTATTCATGAAGCAAGCGAGAATAAAATCTTTTTTCTTCTAGATTTTTAATTTATCCCAGACTCAAAGAGAATTCTATTCGTATAATTCTTTGAAATTCTTCCCTATTCTTAAGATTCCATTTATGATATTGAAGAAAAAAAGATTCTTGTTGATTCTACAACTCAAAGTTTAACAAGTTTTATCAGAAATATCAGATTTATTTAACTTAGGCTATCAATGTATGTTAGAAGCGACTGTGTGACTGATTATCTTTTTCGATTCCCTTTTCTCAAAGCGAAATGAATCACTGCTAAAACGCGCTTATTTCTCTATCATATCTCATGCGACAATCTTCTTACAAACGCTAAAGCAACATCAAATATTTAGCAGCTAATTTGGCAACAAACTGGAAATTATTTTGGCTCGTTAATCGCAATATCGCGATATAGCTCGAAGATGAGAGAGTTTACGACCAAAATATCCGTCAGAAAACACCTCCGGAAATACCTTCGAGGAAATATTGAAAAAATGTTCAAACGTGTCAAACGATGCTGAAATAAACCTAAGTCATGCCAATGACGCGCATTTCGATGGATTCGTAACATCGAGTAGAACAATCTGCGAGAAATTCCAAACTCTCACCCTATCAAATGGACAGGGCCATTGCCGAGGGGCTACCGTCTATCTAAACCCTTCTTGCCCTTGCTGTTCGTTGAGCCGCTCTTTCAGCGATTCTCCCTTCCTCTCTCCCTCTCTCTCTCTCTCTTTCTCTCTCTCGCACTCGGTTCTTCTCTCTTTCCCTGCTCGTTTCACAGAGAGATGCCGACGAGGTCTGCGTCGGCGCCGACCGACTGGGGAGTCGGCGACGTTGCCGATTCGCTCGAACCGGCGGTCGCCACGAGGAGAGTCCGCCGCTCCGATAGAACCGCGGCCGGAGCTCCGTTCCACAGTCGCTTTTTGCATCTGACGCGCGGCGGGCGGATGCGGCCGGCCACCGAGAGCGCGATATGCACGAACGTGTCATGTGACACGCGTGACAAGTGGTGCGCGCTACGGCGTTGCTGCACACGACGCCTGACGGGGACGGTTATCGGGATAGAAGGAGACCGAGAAGGCGTGACAAAGAGAGGAGATAGATAGATCGAGAGAGAGAAAGAGAAGGGATAGGGGATAAGAGACGAAAGAAAATAAACCGTTTTCTCCGTGTGTACATCCTCGGTGCTTGCATGAAATCGTCGGTGTCGGTTGTAATGTTATCGATGGACTGATATTCCTTTGCAATTTTGTGGTGCCTCTTGTCCCGTTGCCGATACGGTACGGTACAGGTGAGCGCAATTATGTTACCGGTGCGACACGACGGCAGCATTAACGGACGACGACACGCTGTTAATACCGTCATCTTCGAAACATCGGTCATCGTCAGCATCAGTATCGTCGTCGTTGGCCGCATCAGGAGATTCCTCGACACACCCATCGTCGTGAAACACGGTGCCGTCGGATTCTTCGCGAACGGTTAGGCTCCAAGAGCTCTCTTCTCTTCTTTGTGTTACTATCCGTCCCACTTTGTCCTTAGGAGCAAAATATTTGGGGTAACCTGCGGGGAACACGGCCGTGATTTTCGGTAGGTAGATAGTAAAACGGAAAAAAACAAGAGATTCAGGAGGGGGGGAGCTTTTAGACACACGTGGCCGAATGATCGATATATCGAAATTACTGCCGATGTTGAATGGATAGAAAAAAAAAAAAGAGAAACAAAGTAGAATCCGATCGTGAGCTATATAATAAAGTCTTTGTGTCTTGGTCAATTTAGCAGATAGTCTAGAATCGATTAGAAAGGACTAGTTTGAAAAAGATTTTACGTACGAAAGTCCCTTCGTCGGCAACATGAGAGAATCACTGAATCCATGAAAATCGTCACATTGCAGGTCTTAGGAATGCGGGAGCGGGTGGCGAGGGAAAGCGGTGGTCTGCGCTCGAGGTGGTTGATCTTTCTGGTCGCGGTGATAGCAGTGGTGCGGGTCGCGGGTGCACCCTCGAACGTACTGTCATCGGTCACATCAGCCACTTTACAAATAAAATGTCCCGGTGGTTGCCACTGCAGGGACATCAACAACGGTGGCACCCTGGTATGCGTGGAGCGCAGTTTTCTCGGTCTTGGCTTGCCCCGAAATATTACGACCGTATGGTTGAAGAATGTTCAAGCGGCCGCGATTCCAGTGTCCGCTTTAGAGGCATCCGTAGGGTTGCGAAGTCTGACCTGGACGTCAAGCGGCATCGAGAGCGTAGAATCTGGGGTGTTCCGCACCACCACGAATCTCGAGCGACTCGATCTAGGTGATAATCGGCTGTCCGAGCTGCCATCGGACGTCTTCCATCCGTTGCATCAACTCCAGTACCTGAACCTCACCGGCAATCGGTTAGTCGCGCTGTCGCAGCTGCTGTTTGACGGCCTGAATCGTCTTCGGGATATTCGTCTGGAGGCGAATCTACTCTCCGTACTGCCTTATCAGGCGTTCGCGCCCGCTCGAGAGCTCATGCGACTTGATCTGAGTGGTAATTTTTTGGTTTCGCTGCCGGATCACAGTTTTCAACCGAATGAACAATTGCAGGAGCTACGATTGGCCCGTAACCGATTGACCAAACTACCGTCTCGATTATTCTCCGGCTTGACTCAACTAAAAGTGCTCGATCTCGCTAACAATGAGATCGACACGCTGCCGCGTGGCCTTTTCAGCGACCTCACGGCCTTGGAGCGCCTCGACCTCGAAAACAATCCAATCGCACGTCTTACTGACATCACGTTTCAAGGCCTCGTCAATTTACAATGGCTCAGACTGAGTCGTTTGCCAATCTCATCGCTACCTGCGAATGTGTGGCGACCCGTTAGCAAACTGAAGACCCTCCTGTTATCTAAAACTAAATTGGAGAATCTCCGGAATGGGAATCTAGCGGGTCTGATGAACCTGGAAAATTTGGAGATCACTAATAGCCAGTTACGCGAGATCGGTCAATTGACTCTGAATGAGACACCATCTCTACGTACAATCGACTTGCGGAATAACGATTTAACCTTTTTACCGGCGAATATAGCGAATTTACCGCTACTACAAGACCTACAGCTGCAGGGCAATCCATGGGCTTGCGATTGTCGTATGTTCTGGTTCCTCAAGTGGGCGGAGAGTAGGACGTATTTACACTCGGCTTTCCAAAGTGGATTGAAATGCGGCCATAAAGTGGATGGCATTGTCGACATCATGCAGACATTAAGTTACCTCAAGTGTAGTCCGCCAATTTTGGTGCGAACTACCAATACCCAGCAGTATCTTCTCTTAAGCTCAGTATTGCTGGAATGTGAGTTCAGCGGAAATCCTGCGCCTTCCTTGACCTGGGTCACTCCGAGCGGCCTGGTTTTCCACTGGATGCCGGATCCGGGCTTTCCCGATGCCTTCATCGAACATCCGCCCGTACACAGTTGGTTGACGAACCAGCCGATCGTTGACGATCATCGCATACGCGTTCTGGAGAACGGTTCTCTTTATATCACAAAGTTGTTACGGCAAGATGTGGGCAAGTACAAATGCACGGCAGTGAATCCGATCGCAAATGAGACCATCTACGTAACGTTACACATGGATCCGGTAACCTTGAATAATATAAAGCTCTTCAGCATCCTCGTCGGCGCAATCAGTGCTGTGGCGTTTCTTCTATTGACATTGTTGCTGCAACTACTGCGGTACTTGGTCTTGAAGTGAGTATCATGATATATAAAGTGATGATATATTAAATATATACATCGTATTTTTTTCATTTTCACAACACATCTTTCATACATCTTGCGACATTGTATAAAATGCATTTGTCAGTACTATCAATCTGTTAACAGTTCGCGAGTGATGGTAATTGTTTGTCAAAAACGTCAACTTTGACGTAGAGTAAACGATTCGCAAGAAAGTTAAATTTAATAATTTCACTTCTAGCTATTCCAGTGATTTTCTATTTTCTCTTTCATACTCTTTCATTAATAGTTTTCTCATATTTTTCGCAGATGCGGATGCGTCAAATGGTGCTTGTGTTGTAGACGTGTAGGAGTAACGCCGCGAGCCAAGCAAATCTACCAGATGCTTGACAACATTGAGCAGTACAAGAGCCAACAGCTTGAAAGACTGAGGGAAAACTATACCCAGCAGGTGCACAGAATTAAAGACAACTGCGCTCAGCAAGTGGAATGGATTCGCGACAGCTACGAAGGTCAAATGCAACATATACGGGACATACGGGATTACGGTACCAGCCACCTGACCGCGCTGAGAGATCAGTATTATGATCAGGTACGTAGATATTGTGTAAATTATTTTTTATGGTAGTATTCTTCGCAGTTAAATTCAATCTTTTTTTTATTATCATATTCTGATCATATCTGATCTACGTGATTTCGTTGCAACGCATAAATTGTTGTGCACGAAGTAACAAAAAAATCTTATACGTGCAAAGTTCATTACATTGTTTTGATCTGCGCACGCATCTCGATTCCTTAATGAAACAATTCTTTATTGAGAAAGCACGATCAAGATTAACAGTCACGTAGCACGGATTAATCATAGAAATAATACGAGATATTACTGTATATATAATAGATATACATAATAATCGCGTTTATTTCTCTACTTTTTCCCAGGTAAAGAGAGTAAGGGATTACTCCACTAGCCAGCTAAACTGGGTGCGCGAGAATTACGTCTTCCAACGGAACAAAATCCGTAAGTTCAGCGCTCATCAGGTATTGCGATTGAGAGAGAGCTATAAGTATCAGCAGCAGACGCTGTCCAAGGTATTGGAAAATTTGCCGAATCTATATTTCGATAATTGCCGGAGCGGCTCGTGTGGCAAAAGCGATTCCATGGTGTTCGACCCTAATAAAGACGACCTTAGTGGCATGGATACGTATTTCAAGGCGAAGATTGATGATCTAACGGCGGGACCGAGTTTAGAAGATGTTAATAGTGAATATTATACGCCAACTGAGCTATCATCGGCTAGTCCACATGGTCAAAATATAATGGATGGCATTCACATCAACTACATCGAGAAGAGTGGTCCACCACCGCCACCTCCGGGACTCGTCTCAATGTTATCTACTTCGACGATGTTACAATGTATCGACGAGTATGACAGCACGTTATCCATATGTAGCAGCTATGAAAACAGCAACAAGCCAATTTTTAGAGGTTCCAATAATACAAATATTCTGGCCAAAGAATCGCGAAGACAGATTCCGGAAACCCTGGGACTTTTAATACCTAGCAACAGTCTACCTGATCTTCCACGCGAGACTAAACTCTAGCCGGTAGTGCGTTAAAGCAGTCAAGAATGGGTTCCTGCTATAGTTTAAATTATGAGAAACATAGAGAGAGACTGTACTCGAGTAATCGATAAGGTGAGGTGAAATGGAAGGATAATCGTCATTCTGCTCGATAAGTGGGAAATTGGTGTCTTCGAGAAAACTATTCGAAGCTTCTTCCGGTTGTACGACTAATTCGAATAGAATACCTAGAAGGTAGTTCGAGAACTCGTGTGTCAGTGCCAAGGAAACGAAAGAATCTTCTTCTGCAAAGATCAAGACTGTCGATTACAAGTGCGTGGGTGTGCTAACTAGAAGAACAAAAAAAATTGCGGACAGTTTCCAAGGACTCTCTTGGTATAGTCGACCTTGCAATCTGTCCGTCTTGTCAAGCAATGTGTCCTTTTCAGTGCGCTATCGTTTTTAGATGATCAATAGCATCCGAGAAGATGATGGAATAAAAATAAAATTATGCAAATTGCATTACGCGCTTCGATCATAAATTAATTTCCTTTAGAAGCGCGAGACGAGAGAAAAACAAAAACTTTATCTAGTTGTCAATTCCAGTAAGTCTTAAGGTTTCCGCGAGGAATCATTCTTAACTTTTTGTAAATAGAAATGCGTGAAAGTTTCATGTATCAGTGTCCGCGAAAAAAAAAAAAATTCGGATTCTATTCTCTATTGCAAAAGACTGAAAACAATGAGATCGATTCGTTTTTAATTTCTGTCTCTTTCTTCGTCTCGATTTCCTCGCGAGTAATCGAAAAATAGTAAAAAGGAAACGCTGATTGCGTTTGCTCACATCCTTTTTTTTAATCGCTTATGATTAACGTAGTTGATTACAAATTGTTTGAGATATAAAAGTGTATACATACATACACACACATGCATATATATATATATATATATATATACATATATACATATGTGTGTGTCTTCTCGAAGAGAGAAAAGAAAGAAACGTATACCGAAAAAAATATAACGTACGTACTTAATTTTTTAATCATTGTAGAAACATATCCAACTGTTTATCATGAAAAAAAGAAGAAATTATAATACAGAAATTATTGGCTGTTAGAATTTTTGGAATAGAAGCACCGCTTCTGAAAGAAATTGTATGTATAGTTTTAGTTGCAGTAAAAGTGCTATTATACAAGTTTTCCAAAAATGCGTTCCTTTGTTGAATAAATCTTGACGAATCGTCGCGAAGTGCCATCTTTGTCTTAATCCCCATCCAAATTCCATCTCGCGAGATAAGAGATTCTTTTGTAGAAAAATATATTGATAGTTCAATTTGAAAAATACTGAAAGTTTAATTTTTCAATGACTTGTCTTAAACAAGCGCTAAAATAAAAAGATAAAAGTGCTAATTAACAATAGGCAGTATTTCATAGGCAGTATTTCTGATAGTTACTGTCGCTAACTCTAAACAATTTAATTAACGCGGATTCTAATTATCGAGATTACCATTGCAATATTGTTCAGTGTCCGAGTTAAAAAAATAAAAGTGACAACTGAAGAATATAGAGCAAGAGTGGTTGTGTATAATTTATCAAATCTGATTAAAAACTTTTTAATAAATCGTGATTGTTGAATGGACTATAAACATGCAAAAAAGATTTAACAAAAAATCACCAATTTATGGACAGAATGAAGTTCAAAATTCAATAATAAATTTCGCAAACTGAACAAAAACTTTTTTTAAATATGTTAGATTTATCACTTTATATAAGATAGCAAGATAATATTTAAATTATTCATTTAAAACCTTCTAAAATCAATTTATATTTTAAAAAGTTAATTTCAGAAATATTTTTGAAATTTTTGATTAAGTTAATTGTTATGAGTAATTAATTTATTATGTTAAAATTATTTTATAATGTATTAATATTGAAATGTAAAATATATAAATATAAAAATATATTAGAAACAGCAAAACATTTTTGTTTCAAAACATTTTTGCTGTCATAAGAAATTTAAAGTTAAATATTTATCGCTTGTCTTGCTTAGAAATTCATCGATCTTGAATCGCAGAGAAAGCGCATATTTTTATATTGAAAAAGTCACGCAAAAAAAGGATACGTATATATTAATCGTCTATGTAAATAACACTGTGGATTATAGAAACGATTGAGTCACAATAATAACGATATTAGTGAACGGAAAGGAAAAAGATGGAGACCAGAAGAGCATTGTCGTTATTTTTGGATCGCGTCAGCGTCGTTATGCGAGAGATAAAGTTTTATCCTATTTCCTCCGTGTTAGAGGGGGAGATCGCGTACGGGATATACAAGACGAAGCGTAACCATGGCGGAAACCATATAGTGCTTGATGTTACGGTGTCATAATGATGCTGGGGGAAGCATATTCTATGTCGAGAAAAACCTGTGCAACCTATATCAGAAAAACTGAGACTCAGTAAATCATTAAATTTAAACTTGATAAAGCTGATTCAGTGAAAATTGATAAAAAGGCAGTTTCAATTGGTCATAAAATAAACAGATATTAATTTCTAAATGACTCATTACCTCACTTCATCTTAATAGGTTCTATCAAAACATAAACAGAAAAGTTTCTTAATAAATAATGTTTATATATTGATGAAAAATATATCGAAATTGAGTTTGTAATGTAACGATATTTTTTTAATCGGTAAAAAGCCAGTTTTCTATATATCTAATATAATTAAATCATTTTTGATATTTTAAACAAATATAATTAATATAATTTAAAATAATTCAATTAAAAATTTGTGTTAAGAAGCTTATATTTTGTTGTTGTGGGAGTTGTTGTTAACACTTTTGCTCTTATTTACAAGTAAATATCATAAAATATAATTGCAGTTATAACTGCAGTTGCAATCACGTAATCATTGAGGAATATATTCTTCACGATTCTACAACAGTGTAAACATATACAATTTATTAATCCTCTTTCGTTTTTAATTTATTAATAATTTCTGCCTCTTGACTAATAAATAAAAAAAAACACACAAATTTACTATTGAGTGTTCACCTAATTCAAAAATTTTTATTCCAATTAATTGTATGTGTAATAGATATAAATGAAAATTCTTCTGGAATAATTGATCATTTTTTGTTATAAAGCAAATAGTGCTTTTGCAATTATTAAAGATATATTAGAAATTAGTTGAGATATACATATAAATTAATTTCTAATATATATTTAATAATTGCTATTTGCATTATAAGAGAAATGATTTAATCATCCCAGAAGAATTTTCATTTATGTCTATTTTATATAAGATACAATTATTTATGAATAATCAACAAAATTGAGTTAAAAACTTTCTCAATAACATCTTAAAATGGCTTAAATTTAATTTTATAAAAATTTAATTATCGCAAACATTGAACACATAATTAATCTGCTAATCATTCTTGAAAATTAAAGAATATATGCAAATTTTTGCATCAAGAAATACACTATTCTATATATTAGATATATAGAATTATTCTATATATTAGAATAATACTTTATATTTTCATCAAATAATGTTTCTCCCCTATTGATTTCCAACTTTTCAGATACATTCTATTTCATCTAGATAAACAAATCGGAATGGCACTATATATATGAAATGCAAGAAATGGTATCTAATCTAACAAATTTCGTACTCGCGCGTCTATGCTAGTTTAAATTAAATTTATTTTCACTTTAATTTATCTGATGTCAATTGAAATAACTACCAATATAGCATATATCTTGCAATTGTAAATTTAATTTAAATTAATTTAATTTAAATTAATTTAATTTAAATTTATTAAAAATTTTAACAAATTGATAGTTGACGATAAATACTATCATTTATTCAATGAATCTATTATCAATATAAATTTGTCAGAAGCGTACAATTACATCATTTTTATGTATAATATCTCAAAATGACAAAATCGATTTTTCTAAATAAGAATCTTATAATATATCATTTGTGTATTATCAAATTATTATAATTATTATAATTATAGCTTCTCTCTAACAATAATATTTTAAGTATGTATTTCTATGTCAAAACTTTTTTAACAAGTGAATCTCTCTTTATTTACAGCTCTGTTCACTTTATTTAGGATCTTCCCATATCTTTTTCCGAATTGTCGTTTCGATGATACTTTAAGAAGAATTGTGATGAAAGTTATTAAGCCTCTAACAATGAATAAAAAGAATTTTTATAGCAAGAGAAGAGCTAGTAAGAACCGCAGATGCTAATGCGTAAATAATAATGTCAATATATATGATTAGCTTTTGTATAATGTTTGTCAAACCTATCGATCTGTGAATACATATTCTAAAGAGGATACTTGTTACAATTTCAATTTAGAGGCACAATCATATACATATACATATATATATATATATATATACACACATATATATATATATATATATATATATATAGTGTATATATATTTAGATTGCTTCTTCTATCAATTCGATGATGGCATTTATTTCATTAACAAATAAATAATTATCAGTGCAGAAATTTAATTTACACAAAAGTGTTTGAAATTAATGTTCAATTAATAATTGTTAACTTGTCAATATAAATTCCATTATTACAAAGAAATTAGTTTTTAAATTTTTATTGCTCAATATCGCATTTATTATGAACAATCCTACGACTAAAATATTTAATTGCAGAGCAATCAATATCAATAAATCTTTCATATCAATATCAATAAATCTTTCATATCATTTTTTTATTTTTGATTATATAAAATAATACATAGAGAAAATTCTATTGATGTATTTACCCGCGTATTTCCAACATATAGTTAAACTGAAGTATATTATTGTATTATGTCTGTAGCCAGACTAGATAAATGCAACTAGGCAAACGTTCTTGAAAATAAAAAATAGAAACGAAAAATAAGAAATTTAAAATCTATTCTCTACGCTTAGAGAATAATTTAAACTCGAGTTATGGTACATCGAATCTTAAGTGAGAGAATCTTTCTCTGTTCCTTCATAGATAGAACTTGTACTTATACTTCCGGCACATATATTTTTTATACATCGTTTTAAATCATGAAGTCTTAACGCAAGAGTAACGCGTGTGTAGCGCATATGTAAATTAATTATAGCGTAAAGGATGCTAATCGCACTATTGACTTTAATTAAAAGGCGTACAGAAAATCAAAATAATTTGAATCGTATAAAGTTACTTCCCGGAAACAATTTTTCGCATTCCGATATATTATTACATCAATAGTGGCGTAATTAGTAATAAGTGTAAGTAATTGGTATTTTAAAATTCTCCCCTAAGAGATTCATAAAAAGAGAATGAAGAGTGTATACTATTATTATTTTAATAACATTAAAACACAAATTTGTCTTCTTATTGACAAATTTTTTTTATTGATAATTAAATATTTATATAAATTAAGAAATGCACAATTTCTTATATTTTTTTTTTAATTTTGCAAATAAAATAGAAGAGAAGCTTTTTGTCATTTTAAAGAACAAAAATTTATTATTAGTGAGTGTATATTAAAAATTATTTACGTCATTTGTGTACGTAAATAATTATAGAAAAATAGAGATTATAAAATTTATTTGTTAATATCTAATGAGAGAAAGACTTCGTAAGAAACGTTGTTTTAGCGGAAATAATATCATAAGAAATAATTTTGTAGCAAAAATTTATATATTATAAGAACGTATTTAATGATAAAAAAACTTTACTTTCCTAATGTGCAAAATGCTCTGAAATTATACTTGTTTGAAACATCCTATGCAATTTCAACTTTATTCAAGATATTTTTTAAATGCTGTGATTTATGAACTTTCATATATTACGATTTAAGTTATCAATGTATATATTATAGAATATATAAAACTCTAGAGAAAGAGAGAGAAATTATTCTATCTCACTTGAATGTCTTTTTGATACAATTAATTGTAAGTTGATAGCAAATGCTCTCAGAATTATTATAAAAAATATTAAGAAGAAAATAAATTATAGATATATAGATATATAAAATCAAGGTGAAAACGTATAGTCAATTTTTTATTAAGTGACGTTTGTCAATCACTGAATTTGTCAAAAATATATCGATGTTAGATTACATATCTGTGTATTGTATACAAGTAATTACTTGTATTACAATCCAAAATTTGAAAATTGCATACCAAAGAAAAAACGAAATGTAAATATATGATTATTAAATCCGATTTACGTTAAAAAGTTTGAGCAATTCTTATGGCTATCCTATAAGAAGAATATTATTTCAAAATATTTTATATGTTAGTATATCACAAGAGAGGGTTACCTCCCAAAATTTAATATTTCAATATCTTGTCAAGTTTTCAAAAGTCTTCTATTTTCTATGCTCTGAAAGACAATACCACAAATAGATCCAAAAGATACAATAAATAAGATAGAAAAAATTGCCATTTTTTATTTTGTAAACTTGCTGTTTCAGAATAAACAGTGAAATGGCACCAATTTATACTAAGACATATACTATTCATTATTAAGCAATATCATATTGAAAAATAAAAGATCAAATGATTAAATCATTCAAAATTTTAAATGAGCGATGTAAAAGATCTAAAGTTATTCATAATAAATGATTTGTTTCGCTTTTGCGAAAATAATTCCGAGTTATTTAATTCAATCGAGATATCGGTGAAAATAATTCCGAATTATTTCTTTGAATCGAGATAATGTTTGCTCAACTTCTTAATTATATAAATCTCTTCAATTAATAAATTGTTTATTGTGATATTCTTGTAATAATATTTCTCCCAATAACTCTTTATTCTCTAATTTTTTTTTCATTTTAAATAGTATAAGTTAAGTAATTTTTAAGTGAGTTAATATATAAAAAAAATTTATATCTATTTATAAAAATGTAATTGTTAATGGAATATAAATATATTTAATAATAATAATAATAATATGTATATTTTAATTATAATGCATTGGTAAAAAGTTTTTTGCACGCCGTATAATGTAAAAAAAAAAAACATTGATACATACCTTTTCCTGCGTCCGATTCCATACGATCACGCTATGACCACTGTTGATCAAATTTTTCACGATACCGCTACCCATGATGCCGAGCCCGAGGAAACCAAATTTTAGATTTGATGGAAGAATATTCTTTTCCTTGAGAGTTTTTGACATCGTTTCGAGATCTAAAGGTGGTGTAACCTGTGAAAAAAGAAAGAACCTGTGAAAGAATGTTAACGGGAACATTATTTATACAAACTATTTTGAAATATTTCCAAAAAAAATACATATATAAAAAATTAGAACATTTTTTGTATGAAAAACATTTCTCCTATACACACACACGATTCAATTGGCATAAATTTTCATTATTTGAAATATTAATATTTTGAAATAATTATCTAATTTGACTAATTTAAATTTTATCTAATTTTATTAATTTTATTTAATTTTTTAATAATTTAATTTAATTTAATTATATTCGCCTCATATAAGTTTTCAGCAGTAAAAATATCTAAATGTTAAAAAATACCATTATCTTATTTATCATTAATAAAAAATTAAATAATTTTTTGATAAATTAAATTTTAATAAAAAAAGGAGCAAAAAAGAAATCTTAACAATTAATTGTAATTAAAATCTAATTTAATATTTAATAAAATTTTTGATTATGAACATGTTTACACTAAAAATTAGAAGATTGTAAAAATTTATTTATTATTCAAAAACTTTTGACAAAAAATATATTTTAAAAAGCTTTAAGAAAATAGAGAAGGAGAAGAAGCTTATTTTTTTAAATATTTTTCAAATAGAAATCCACTTTTCTATTACAGATACGAATAATTATTGAGTAATTATTGAATAATAAATTATCAAGCTGTGGATAATTAGAAGAATTTTTTATAGACCAAATTTCTAAAATGTGGTTGTGTGTGCATACAGAGAGATTAGTATAATTTCTTTAAAATCTTATTCAGATTTTTTCATTCTTATAATATATACATTTAGATAAGTAGTATAATTTTTAATAAATATATAATTAAATAATCATTAAATTTTATACACACACATAAACATTGTCATTTAATAAATTTATGTCATTTAATAAATTGCAAAATTAATATTTTTTATAAATTAAATTATAAATAATTATAATATTATAAAAAGTTATTAAAATGTTAAAGATCTCTAAATTTGCAAAATTATTAGCGTCTGATATGAGGATATAATTAAATATTACTTTTATCAAAATTCAAATAAACTTAAAAATTTTTTATTTTTATAAAGAAATATATTTTTTCAATATATTTTATTAAAACTAAAGAACATATGAAATCACTAAATATAGTAATGGGATCATCGTGTAACTAAGTACGGCACTGATACACGTATATATGCGGAACATTCCGCGCACGTATACCGTCCGATTCTCAGTCTATGATAACATTCTACATAATGTATTCATGAGTACTGGATACAAAAAAAATGTAATTCAAACAATTATATTTAGTGCTAATTGTAAATATAAAAGTGCAAAATGTAAATATAACTCTAGATATTTAAAAATAAAATATCTCTTCTATAATTATCTAATCTCAACTCTATAAAATGTTATGCAAATGTTGTGCATTATGGATATAAGTTTTAGATTTAATAACATTATTAAATCACATGTTCTAACATTTACTTGGGTTAATACTCACGGTACAGAATGCATAAATTTTTTCAACAACAATGAAAAAGATATCAATTACTTACAGGTCTGGTGACATTTGCCGGTCTGTTTAGAAGCGAGCCCGTTTTTCTAGCTGGAGTAGAATGATTCAGTGTAGGACTGACACTGCCGAGTCTGTTGCTATTACTGGTACTTGATTCCCTACGCTGCTTTTTAGCAGGCCGACGATCACCTGAACCACTGTCACTTAATCGCTTAGGAGTTTTTGTTGTTTCCTGTAGCAGTAGTTAATTGTGTGCATATATAAGATAATTAATATTTTTAATAATTCTGGAAGAACATAAAACATGTTTACTACCAACCTTGCGAGGTTTTGGCGTTTTAACAACAGGTTTCTTTTCAGCTATAGTATCTTCTTTAAGTCTATCGAAAAGAGAATCTGGATCCAAGCCATCTTCGAATACCTAATGCACATCAATAGATATTATCATTTTCATTATGCAAGATTAAAATTAGATATTTTATTTCTAATTTTTGTTCTCAGATTAATTCTAATATTTGGAACTAGAATATTTATTACTACTTAACTAATAATTTTTATATCTATTAACAAGTGCATTTTATTAATATCAAATTATATAATATGTAAAATAACAAATTGTCAAATATAAATATATAAAAATTTTGAACTCACTTCTCCTTTGGCGATAAATTCTTCTATAGCTTCCACTGCATCTTTGAATGCACCAGACTTGCTAGATTTTACTAAAGTATCTTTATATTCTTGGTACGGTTTAATGTGGGATTCTTCTATCCACGCACTACAAAAAAAATATTAAGAAATTTTAAAATATAACAATATTTTATGATTATATAACATGTAAACAACTTGTAAATAAAACTTACTAATTGTTTGTCCCAAAGAAAAAAATACACTGTACTGGTCCCTTTTTTGTATTTGCAGGCTTCTTTAAGTCCTTTGAAGGAACTGACACCTTCACATGCCATTATATAATTATTAATATATAGCCTAATATATATTGATAAGCATAATTACAACATTTCATTCTATGTTTTGCATTTCATTTTTACTTACAATCCATTTCAAACACAATATTTTATCAATCTCTTTATATAGAATAAAAGATGGATACAATCGCTTGAAAATTTATTCTAACAAAATACTTTGATACTATGACATAGTTGTCTCATTTACAAACTAAAATTCATTACAACTGCAAACTTTTAATATTTATAATGTTTTCATGTGAAATTACTAGAAAAATATCATTTTAAATATAATAAAAACTATCAAAGAAAGATATCAATATATTATTAAAAATAATTCAATAACACAACCAATACTTCTTATCCAATAATAATTATACATAAATTAATATATACATATTGTTTCTTTTAAATTGAATTTTTATATGAATTAATCTGAAGAAAAATTACTGACAATAATATGAAGTTACATCTAACAATAAGTTCTATCGCTTTCGTACGCTCCTGTCATGAAACGATATGCGATTACCGCGATTAAAATCCAAGGGATCCCAGAATAACACACACATACACACACACGCTTCGTAATACTTAATTTTCTCCTCTCTTTCTTCAGAAAAATATGCATTTTTATTTCATTGTAAACGTAAAAAAATGCGACCGCGACAAGCTGATCAGACGTAATCGGACCCGTTCGGACAACACGCTCGACGTCACGCGCGTCGTTACCAATCGAAAAAGAGGTAGCCAGATTACGCGGGACAGATCCTGAAATCTCGACGATTAGCGGAAATACCGCTACTCGATGCTCACAACGACAAGTTACGAAATCCGCGACGATCGCTTTCGAAGGCGAGAGCAAGAGAGGGACGGATATCGAAAGAGAGAGAGAGAGAGAGAAACGCATAAATTCGGGATTTAGGTTATATTTTCGCGGTCTGCGCGCCAATTTGAATTCGAAGGTCGGGTGTGGCGGGAGATAAGAGAGGCCGCGACGATGCCACGCGACGAGACGCGAATCCGAGTTGGCGGCGAGTCGCGTCCGGGACGGATATCGCGCGGCGGAACAACTCGTGCACTCGCGAACGCGGCAAAATACCCGCCAAATACGAGCGAGTATGCGCGCGCGCGCGCGCGCGCGACGTTAACGGGAGGAGAGAGAGAGAGAGAGAGAGCGAGCGAGCCCGCGTTACGATAGTCGCGGACTAGGAAAGAGGCGGGGAGAAGGGACCGGGGGGAGGGAGGGAGGCGGGGGGGTCGGCACTTACCCGGCCGGGCCACGGCGAGAATCCCTTCATTTTCGCCCTGAAAGCCAGAAAGAGAAACGAAGAGGATTAGTACGTGTGGCACCAAGATACACACGATCGCGTTGTGCGCACTTTTATATTAATACACACCAAACTAAGTCACCCAATTTGAATACTTCCGACATCGCGTGGCCGAGGATCCGTCTACCTGCTCCTGCGACGATCAGCGAGCGACTGGAGCAACTGACTGCTGACGAGCGGAGCGTCGTTTATGCGCGACGACGTGAACTTAGCCGCACGTACCCCGCGCCCCGCCCCCCGATAAGCCGTCCTCGTCGGATGGCTAGTCAAGCTGGCGACGATTTCGACGGATCGACGATGCCGACGACGTTTCTCCGCGCGACACGCGAACGTTAAATCCACGCGTTATTCGCGACGCGTGAGGAGCGTGTTACGAATTCGCTTGGAAGAGCGGGGAAATTGTTAACGGTGCATTTCCGGTGCATCGCGTTGTCTTCCGGTGGCTGGGATCCCGTCCCAAGGGCCGGTTCTCAGTGCGCGACTGCCCGCGTCCAATCAGATCGCTCGATATCTTTAATAATCCTTATAATCCGAATTTTCGCGGATTATTTTCTATTATTTTCTATTATTTTCGGACGATTCGGCACGATCGTAATTGTTGACAATTGCTCAGGATGTCGAAGGTAGAACGTATTAATTTAATTGAATTAGATTAACAATTCTTTTGGGATTATAACGTAAATGGAGAAAGTTAAAGATTCGATTTCTATCGACCTCGATTTTATTCAAGCGTAATTTATCTTTCATCAGTTCATGATTATTAATTAAGAAACCATTTTCTCCTCAGCTGCATTTTCTAATTTATTGTACTAGTATGTGTCACTGATTTCGACAATATTTATGAAAACTAAAATAGAAAATCTGGAAAAATTATCGAAAGGAACGTGTCGCATCAGGAAAGTAGCGAACATTTGTAAAAGAGAAAGAAAAAAATGCTCCTTCTCGTACGCACTTTCTGACCAGAATCTATAAAGAATCGAGAATGATGGACGTGACTTTAGAGCGAACGTGAAACGTCACGTCAGCTACGACTTACCAGCTGTCAGCCATCCGAATTGCGAACGCTTTTTATTAATTTGGAAAACGGTGTTTTGCGTTTCACAGGAGCGTGCCGTTCCTCGAGGAGATCATTTCCGATATCGTTTTGTCAATTGCCACGCGGAAATCTGGCTGGAAATGGACAGTAACGCTCGCCACAATACGGTACGTCCACCGATAACGAACCGTAAATGGTTCCATTCACTAAACCCTTCTAGGACATTTTATCCTTTTATTGCGTCGAGAAGAGTATCTCGGGTGAAATATTTCTACGCGAAAACATCGCGTCAATTTATAAGCACGACGGAAACTTGCCTCCGATCGTCAATATTTCTCGCTCGATTATAATCAACTTCGTTCGAATCGTTAAAATTCTTTTCCGTAATGTCATGTTATTTTGATAATTTATGTTAGATTTTGTATGTTGATATATCGTTATCTATGATTTGCCACGGCACATTTATATCTTGATTATTTTGAAAGTTTTTCTCGAGCGTACTTTTGAGACAGAGTAAACAAAAGCGACTGTCATCCCGCAAACTATATGTGTTTGTCGAAATCTAGTCTATGTACTGTTTTATAGCCGCCTCAAACAAGTGCGGATACCAGTGGCGAAACGTCACATCAAAACGAAGTTTCTACAGTCACTGTAGCGATGCCATTTATGCAAGTTGATATACTCAATCATTCCGGAACATCTGCTGCTGGTGCACAGGCAAACGATCTAACAACGGTGAATCGAATTCGAATGGTAACGTATATCATATAATGTATAGTAAAAATTATTCTAGATTAAACAATTGAATTAATTGAGTAAAATTATTTAGGCCGATGGAGAAGAGATTCCACCTCCAAAACTAGACTTTTCTGCACCACCTCCTTATGAAGTAGCTACCAAATTGCCCAGTTATGAAGAGGTGCAACGTGAAAAAACTCTACAAGGCGAGCCACAACCTCAAGTACATATGGTATATAACTGTACTTGAAAGAATTTTATATATTTATATATTTGTTATGTATTTATGTATGTAAATTCTTTTTGTATTTTAAACATCTCTTTCCAAGTTTTGAATCTTTAGTTATTCTAAATATTTTTATTGTAGCCAGGAAATATTAGGTCACCACAACAACCTCTAACAATATTGGCAATAGATACCGAAGCTGCAGAAGGTGATCCAGAAAGTGGATTACTTGGTACAGACTTTATGTTTTTCACAGCATTTCTTGGTGAGATATTCTTATATTTAAAAAATCTTTTCTTTTAAAATATGATATATTTATTTACATTAATTCATCTGCCTTTTATAGTTGCATTCCTATTTAATTGGATCGGGTTTCTGTTACTGATGTGTTTCTGTCACACTATTGCTTCTCGTTATGGTGCACTGGCTGGTTTTGGATTATCTCTGACAAAGTGGACACTCATTGTCAAACACTCTACCGATCTTGCTTCACGTGAGAATTCATGGCTTTGGTGGTTGATTATGGCATTTGGTATGTATGATATTTAAAAAATTTAATTAAAAGATATTTTAATGTAAAAATTATTATTAAAAAAATATTAAAATATAATATATTATTTCAGGAGTTTTAATTTGTGTACGTGCCATCATTCAATATTTAAACATCAAACGTGGTTGGAGATTACTATCCGGCAGTGCACAGGAGCGTCTGCTTTTTTTCTATTAAAAAATTGAATCTGCACCTCTCTTTATTTAACGTGGCTTTAGAGCAAACAGCATTTTTATGTGGGGTCATATTTGTATAATATATAATCGACAAGATTATCAATTGATTATAAATTTATCTATCAATTGTATCTATATAGAGCAAAAACAAAGATTCAAAACAAATTTGCCAAATTTACTGCATGAAACAGAGAATAATACGAGAAAAGAAATTCGTTTTTGCATCCATATAAATACATACACTCACTCACGCCCTGAACACACATTTTTTTAAATATCATACAAAATAGGGTACAGGAAGAAAAGTGTACTTTTTTATTGCTCAAAATATGAAAAATGCTTTAAGCCAATGATCTTATTCATTTGCGCGTTGTATATTTAAATGTGTGTCACTAAAGTAAACGCGTATGAAACGCATGTGAAATTGTTACCGTGCAATATCGACTCGAATTGAAATTAATCGCGCGAAGAAACGAAATATACTATTCGTTATTTCCAAATAAGTAATGGAGGACAAAAAAGTTCTGATAGTATGTAATACAATTCTAGCACTAGAAAAGCTTCTAGAGATTTGACTACTTACTATATGTATATGATAAGTGTATCGATATCTTGCTTGTTTTTATAGTATTATAATTTTCATATGTATATATATATATATATATATATATATATGTATATATATGTATGTATATATATATATGTATATATATGTATGTATATATATATATATACACACACACACACATCACACATACACACACACACATACACATATATATATATACATATATATATATATATATATATATATATATAGTGAGAATTCTTATTGAAAAAATTCTGTGAGATATAGATGAAAGATATATAAATATTACATATATATGTATTAAAATTTATTATATGAAATAAGCGATATGCAATTATATGTTATTCTATGAGAAATTTCATTGTTATACTTACTTATTATAATGATAAAACAGAAAAATGAATATTGAATATTTTATGTTCTCTACATCCTGCTCATTTAATTTTAGAATTGTTAATATAATAAAGTTAGTAAATTGTTTTTTTGTTGCCATTTTAGCATTTTCTAAAAAAAGATTTGATTTTCAAGAAAGTTTGACTATACTAAGTTGATTTTAATTTATAATATTTATAAATATAATTTCTGTTCTAACAATAAGTAGAATTTGAATTTGATGAGCAAATTGTTCAATTTTTCCATTAATAGATTTTAAATTATATTACATTTTATACGATGTTAATATTTTGATTTCATTGTAATGTGTAATATTTACTTATGTTATATATAGGATTTCTCAGTATAAGTTCAATTGTATAAGCAACAAAATTTATTTTTAATGTCTAATTGTAAATTAATTTTATCATTTCTTAATCATATTATTTATAATTTGACAAAAATTATTGATAATTATTAATTAGTACAATTTTATAGAATGCTGAGATATCTCAATAGAACTTCAAAATTTATTCAATTTGTGCAAATAATATGTGCGAAAAAAATAACTTATATTTATTATTAGAGATGTGTAATAATTCTGTCAGTACGAATTTAAAGTGTTAACGCTTATTACCAATTAATAAATTTGACATATTAATACTTTGAAAATTCATAATATTAGTAATAATTTTTATAGAAAAATTTTGATGCTCTATGTACATTATCCACTGTGCTCTTGTGCAAGAGGTCCCATGGTGTAATGGTTAGCACTCTGGACTCTGAATCCAGCGATCCGAGTTCAAATCTCGGTGGGACCTAGTATTTTTGTAAATGTGTATATATTTTCTTTTATTGTTTTTTTATTAACTTTTAATATAAAATAACAAATGTAATTTTTAATGTAATTTTTTAATAACTGAAATTATCGCATATTATTCAAGGTAACGTATTTTATTCAAGAACGCGCACAAATAAAAGGGATTGGAAATTTATATATATATATACACACACACACACACACACACACATACACACATACATATATATATAATAATATTAAATTATTCGAGAACTTTCTGTTTCATGATAATCTTATAATCGATTCTTTGGTGACCTCTGAAATTTTTTTGTTATTAGAATAGAAAGTAATACTCTAATATTTTAGATCAAGTTTATATTCTTGCCAATTATTGTTTATCTAGATGTTTTTTCTTAACATTTGCAATGCTCGTGGAATCATACCATTCTTTATTATTCACCGAAAGTTAAATAAAGACAAATGATGCTCGCGAATATTGAATGGCAAGTGAAACATTCTAGAACTCTAGATAATTGATTTGTTTACGAAAGATTTTGACTTTAAATCTAAAAACTTTAATAATATTTTTATCTTTGGTTTTAGCGAATATATATATATTATATATATATTTTAATCCTGCGTATATGTTGTTTTATTTAAATCTAGTTTTATGAGTGATTAATAATTGATTTATTATTACTCGCAACATATATATATCGAATTTTTCGAAACGAACAAAAGTTTGGCCATTTACATCGAGAGATTGATTATTTTCACTCTTATTTAAAATCGCAAGTTTGATTTACTTTGATAAATTTAATATTCTCTTATCTCTTCTTATCTTATACAAATAAAAAAATTATTCTATATATTTTATATATATATATATATATATATATATATATATATATAATTCAATCTTGTTGACAACTTTAATATATATGTTCAGATATATTCTTTGTTATTAGTTCAGACGCAATACACTTTTCAATTTACAAAAGATACATTTTTATCTTCAAAAATAATAAATTCTAAGAAGTGATTATATAAAATCATTAATTCTGTTAGAATATTATTAGAAAGAAGATTTTTATCTCTGATACTAGAAATAGCAATTAGAAAAACAACGCGTGTGACAAAGACACGATCTAATATTTGTGTCATTGTATTTACGTGAG
The DNA here is from genome assembly GCA_030586385.1 of Camponotus fellah. Lineage (NCBI taxonomy): Eukaryota > Metazoa > Arthropoda > Insecta > Hymenoptera > Formicidae > Camponotus > Camponotus fellah. Next base: position 1,785,245 of record JAPIVC010000450.1, on the reverse strand, counting down.
CTTCGCGGCTACGTCAAGCTGGCGAGTAATTTTACATACGAATAAAATTGTTCGCGTTGATTTTTTTATCGAGAAAGATATGAAGCATCCCTCGAAAAAGAATGCGAACGATCTTCTTACAGATAAGGATAATCCTGTGGTTTTTCTGGACATTGCGATAGGTCCTGAAAAAGGTATTTCGCATGAGGTTATAAAATATCGCAATATATTTCGCAACAATTACTTTATTCTTATTATATGACTTTATTATTATTATTATTATTATTATTTAGTGGGAAGAATCGTCATAGAATTATTTAAAAATGTGGTGCCGCAAACTGCGGAGAATTTTCGTGCCTTGTGCACTGGCGAGAAAGGCGCTGGAATAAAGGCTACGAGGTTACATTACAAGGGGAGTACTTTTCATAAAAGTATGCATCTCATAATTTTCAATATTTAATCCTCTTTATTGTAATATAATTTTTAGTCAATTAATCTTATCATTTTCCTTTTTTTCATATTTCCCTTTGTCAATCGCTATAATCTTGAGATTATAATACAAAAATAAATTTCTATCTTTGTTTGTAGAAAAAATATAAATTTTTTTATTATTTGAGCAAAAGAGAACTTACTAGAATCTAACTGATTACAATAATTAATATGTTATACATTCATGTAATTTTGCATTGCAGTCATTTCACAGTTTATGATTCAGGGTGGAGATATTGTCAATTTTAATGGGACCAATGGAGAAAGTATTTACGGTCCTTACTTCGATGATGAAAATTTTACATTGGATCACATGTCTGCTGGATTGCTTAGTATGGTAAATGAAGGACAACCACATACCAACAGTTCTCAGTTCATCATTACCATTCAACCTTCTAGACATTTGGATAATACCAATGTAGTTTTTGGCAAAGTTATAAAAGGCATGGGCGTAGTGTTAGAAATTGGTAAAGTGCAAACAACTGAAAAGGACATTCCAGTTGATGTAAGATTGTATATTTTTTATATAACACAAGAATAATATAGTTTCTTCCATCTATAATAAATGTTCAGTGTTATGATTGCTTTGTTTAGAAAATAAGTATAATTGATTGTGGAGAATTCAAAAAAGATGAGAATTGGGGATTAGAAGAAAATGATGGCTCAGAGGATGTTTATACACCATGGCCTGAAGATTGGGATTATTCTTCACATGTTGAGAAGCTCAGTGTAATTTTTTTTAACATATATTTCTCTAAAAATTATTTTTTACATATTGATATGAAACACCTTTTAATTTTAATTCTAATTATATTTTTAGCATAAATATATGGAAAAAGTCATAAGAAGGATAAAGGATTCTGGAAATTTTTATTTTTCCAAAAAGAATTTTGTTGATGCTGGTAGAAAGTATAAAAAAGCATTACGGTATTATCTTTGGATGTGCCAGCAGAAAGACATGCCAGATACAATTTATGTCTCATTGGTAGATCTTAAATCAGTTTTATTGCTTAATTTAGCTGCTGTATATCTAAAGCGGAAAGAATATCGCAAAGCCATAGAGTTCTGTAATGAGGTAAGTAAACATTTTGTGATAAAATCAGGAAAATTGTATTATCATTTAAATATACAATTTAATTTAGGTTTTGGAAATGGACAGTACCAATGGTAAAGCTTTATTTAGGAGAGGGCAAGCTTATAGTAGCTTAAATGAATATAAATTAGGAATAGCAGATTTAGAGAAAGCATTTGAAATATATCCTAATGATAAAGATATTATACGAGAAATAAAAAGAATAAAAAAGTTGAAAAATTCTTATTTAGAATTTGAGAAAACTACATGCCAAAAAATGTTTCATTAATCACGTTTTACATTTATAAAGATTTTGATAAATATTTTTATACTTTTGTTTAGATGAAAGAATCACTCATATATGTTAATAAGGAATTGAATTAAATATTTAGAAATCGATAATTTGTAATAATTGATAATTAAACAATAAAAATCAAAAACTAAAATTAATATCGATATTTCAATATTTGAATCAATTCACTGTATCATGTTGTGTATATATACATCATATATGAATGAAAAAAGTAAAGATATCGACAATTCTTTGTGTTTATTAGTTAGTTTTTTGATACATTTTTATTAAAAATGCAAATAAGTCAATTATATATTTATTAAGAAAAAATGTGTGGATAATGTTTGGATATAATATTTTAGGATTATTTAATATACAGAGAGACAATAATATTTGCATAACATATTCTAATTTTGTATATATTTCTTAAAATAATGTCAAATACAAATATAAAATGCAATGTAAATAATATGTAATAAAAGGAGAGAATGTATTGCCTTATATATACATATAACATATATATATATATATATATATATATATATATATATATATATATAATTATAAGTTGTCAGGGAATATGAGAAATAAATATAATACTATAATTATGCTTCTATATTCTCGTTTCACGAGAAAAATGTCTATCCAACCCATTACAAGCTATTACAAGCAAATTATTTTGGTTTACATATCACATATCATATTATGTTTCTCTTGAAAAATCACAAGAATAAGAATTTTAGCTAAGCTTTCTCTATTGAAGCAAACATTGCTGCAAATATCTTGCAAGTTACACACACATTGAACATTCATTCCAAAGTTCATAAAAATGTTGAAGTATTCAAGAAATTTCAAGCATTAAAATATTAATAAGTACAATTGTGTCTCTTCATTCCTAATGTCACTCTTGATCATTTCCCTTCTTATTTTTAACTGCTCTTTCATTACTTGACACTTTTCGTATACACATAGAATGAATGTTATATTCATAATTGAATAATTTATTGATTTTAATTTTTAATTTTTCGTCGATATATTTTCTTAAAATTTAATAATTTTAAAGAAAGTACATCAAAAACAAGATAAACTTCATTGTAGTTAAATTTTTTTAATTTTTTTTTAATTTATTTTAAAACCATTTAGAATTATATATAACATTTTTATTTTATGTATTATATGATCAAATGTAAAGTAATAAATTAAGATCAGTGAGAGGGAATGAGGAGTAAACAATAAGATATATAGAGATTATATATAATATAAAATATGCTGCAATCAATATATATTAATTTAATTAATTTTTTTTTATTAAGCTCGCGTATATTTGCAGAATATGAATTATTCAATGAACAGTTATTTGTTGTATAAATATTAATCAAACTCAAAAGAAACATCATTATATCTTTGTTATAATTAAATTATGCTTTTTAACAATATAATGAATCTTAAATGAAGATGTTGCAATGTTTATTTCATAGCCTCAAGTAATATCTATACATAACAATACTAAAATGAATATCTACAGTGTACCTAAATGTAAAAGCTACTGTTATTGACTAGAGAAATTCAATCATATCTTTTATTCTATTCTATTTTAATGCTTTAATATTTTTAGTGTACATTAAAGATAATACTTTTTTATTACAAACAAATAAATTATTAAATATGAAATTATTACATGAATGAAAAACTGATTAAATGGATATTAAATGGATAATAAATATATATTTTACAGATATTTTTAATTTAGAAATACCAGTATCTATTGAAATGCAAGCTGTGATTTCCTAGAGTATATTATGAAATTATTTCGAGGAGATAGAGAGCAATATAAACAAAATTAATGCTTTCAAAAACAATTCTCAATGACCAGTGCGATAAAATAAATCTGTTTTACAAATATATGTACTATCATATTAATAGTCTGATATTTGGACGGAAAATTTCTGAAACTTTTTATGATGAAAAAATGATATATGGAAGTAATGTATAACAAAATTGTACTTTAAGTTTCGACTTAAAAGTTTCATAATTATATCCAAATAAATTTTATCGATATTATACGCACTGTGTTTTCATCAACCTTTTTTACTTAAGCACGAGAGAATTATTCGACCAGAATGGCAGCTTGTTGTTCATCATGATAAAATTCCCTCTTGTATTTCCTCTTGTAACAAAATGGTTTTTACGATTAAAATTATAAATTTCGTTTTATAATATTGTTACGATTACTATTTACAGTGAGCATTATATTTCAACATTCATTTTCCTTTTTCTTTTACTTCGTACACACTGTCTTACCGTGATTGCGCTACTCACAAGGCATATGGTGCGAATACGATTCGTCCTATTCAAATCTACGAGGTTTCCTTTTCATCTTCATTAATCGCGGTTTCTTTGTCGCAATTTTCAGAAACCTCTGCTCCATTTTCCGTTTCGATCAAGTTGTGCAGTTCCTTGCATAATGTTTCTTCACATACTTCACCATCTATCGTTGCATTCTCGATTATATTTTCGTAATCGTTTGTCGCAACCTCATTCTCAACTGCCTCCTTAAAATCGGATTCTATTATCTCTTCGCAACTCTTAAACATTTCGGGATTATCATTCGAGTGTGGCACCTCTGGATTTTCATTTGAATTCAAGATATCCGTATTAACTTCATCATCTGTCGTATCAGTAGATTGTGATACTTTCTTCAGTACGCTATCCACCAAGTTAGACGCGAAACTCTTATTTTCATTCCCCTCATGTATCGTTTGATGTATCGGTAGACTTTGCGGTCTATTAACTTGCGGACGTCCATACGGGAATGTGTTTTCTTCGCCTGCCGGTGTGTGCACAGCAGATATTTCCGTTTGAGTAGCGACACCGTTATCAACGAGAGCAGGTCTTGGTTTCATACTAGACATGCAACGCTTTATCTCAGACATCGAATCCTGTAATTGCTGGACCTGACAAAAGAAACAGAAAAATGCAAAATGTTGGAAATATTTTGGAGTCTATTGCAGAACTTATTCTATTAAAAACTTACTTGTGTGTGAAGTAGATTGCAGGTTTGAGCAAGATTACTAACTACATCTGCATTTGATTGCAGATTATTGTCCGCTTCATTGAAAGTGTTCTCTCGATTATTACCTGGTTGCAGACTGACTACTTTCTTCCATAATGCATTAATCGCTTGCATTTGTAATAATTGTAATTTATGCTCGCTTTCAAGAGCGGTTCTTGTAGCTTCCATATCAGTTGATAATTTCCTATAAAATGTTTTGTCAATTTTATTTCATAAATGATGTATATAGAACTGCATGACAAAAATATATATGAGCTTACTGAATGTATTTATTTGTTCTCATCATGTCGATTGTTTTTAATATATTAATAGCTTTTTTATTGAGATTCCTTGTATGATAGCCTCGCCACATTCTTTGAATACAGATAGCAGCCTTTTCTGTTTGATCTTGATCTGTTAAGCAAGCAGAGAAAACATCCGTTAATACATACTTACTATTAAGTTAATACTACTATTAAGTACTTTTATTTTAATACTCCTATTTTAAAATCATATCTTACCTTTGTTACTGTCTTCTTGTCTTCGTTGAATAGCTCTATGCCGAATACTATCTAATTTCGCTTGACATACTTCACTATCCTCATCGCTACTTTGAGTTCCGTTATCAGCATCGCCATTCTTATCTTCTTTGTTCAAGTTACTTTTGAGTCTTTCGTTCGCGCTCTTCGGTCGCTGTATACTTCTAGCTAGATTGGGACTTCTTGTGCTTCTCTTTGCAGGTAATGTCTTGCTCTGAACGTAATTATTAATCTTTACACTATGTGGACATTTGTTGTTAGCATACGTCACGACCGGCTTCGCTATGCTCGGTTTCACGCTGCAATTTGTTGCTGAATTGCTCTTCACTAGTGCATTCGCTTTTATAGCGCTTAGACTCGTTTTAGCCATAGGATTGACAGTGTTTATGATTGGAATTGCCTTTCCATCGCCATCCATAGATGGTTTGCTAGGTATTGTTATTTGACAAGGAGACGTTAATTTACTTGGCGTGGGAGTCTTTAAAATCCGTGAAAGACCCGATGGCGGACGAAAATCTGGACTCATCAAAGATTCTGGCACTGGTACAAGTTTCGTAGCTGCTTGCAAAGGGCTTGATGTTTCTATATAAAAAATTTTTCTCTTATTATGTAATCTGATTCTCTATTATTTAATTACATAATTGAATTACCTTCCATATCTTGCAAACTATTATTTGATGTTTTATTATTGAATGTACCAGAAAGCATATTGGGATCCAAGCTCTGCGTCATCAGAGTCGAATCGTGATCCCCGCTCAATAAACCATGACACGAAGAAACCATAGCATCGGTATGACAACTGGATACCATTCGATCTGGCGATTTCATTTTCAGAGAGTTCCTCGAGGAAGCTTAAGTTAAACATTATTTGATAATATTATTAATATTTATCGTGCAACAATCGAAATTATATCATTTGTATAAAATATATTTGTGCTTGTAGGAAGTTTTTCTAGATGCTAGCATTGCTAGCAAGAAAGCATGCAAGAATAATATGTAGTCTACTGTAATTAAAATTATACTACTATTCAAAGAAAAGATGTGAACTATGTGAAAAGGTTTCTTTCCAAATCGTCGAATGCTAATACGCTAACCAAATCGTCTAAGTATATAGCTGTAATAATATATTAACTGCTTTCATCGGCCAATGGTCATTTGCACTATAAAAGCCTAAAGAAGCAACTGCTCAGAAAGTACTATGCATGAGAGGAATAGACATGTGCACGAATCACATCAATTAGTTTTTTCGTGTTTTAATTGTTTTTGAATAAATGATTGATATTTCTTACAAATGAGATATATATATATATATATATATATATAGGCTGTAAAATACATACTAATAAATAAAAGTAAAATAATATATAAATATTACAATAATTAATATTAATATTAATATTTATATAACAATTATTGAAAATAAAAAATAACTTTATTTACAATTTAATTTGTACTATTTAAATGCAATAACTTCATGAATTGAAATATATAGTTTTCATTAAGCACAAAGAATAAAATTGCTCTTAGATTCTTGCACAGTCCTGCTATGTGATTTTGATATATGATAAATCCTCAATTTGACCTTGGATACCTTTGCAAGGAATATGGCAGACACAGTACTTTGCTTCATAAAATTTTGGTGATTGTAAGCATTTATCTTCATAGTATGTCAACATTGGCACTAGAGAAAACAGATCATAACTAGGATGTGTGTACCAGAAAACTTGACGACTGGAAAATCTATATCACTACTAGTCCACTTCTCGCACAACTATGATATTAAATTGAATTCTAAGAAACCTCGCAAAAAAAACTCATTCCATTCGAGTCTCCAATATGGCTCTATGCAAAAATGATGAATTTATTGGACTCACTAGGTCGTCTGGGAGAGTTTGCCTTGTTATGACTAAGTCTACGTCTAGCGGCTGGAGAAGGACTCATTGTCACGCTACTTAAGCTGTGCACGCTTCCGGCATCGCTCTGTTGATTCAATTGCTGTTGGTGATGTTGAGCTTTACTCAGTATGAGCCTAAGTTTTCTGTCCGTCTCGTTCTCTAAGGATTCGCCCGAAAGCGGACAGACCGATGCTAGATATTGAGCAAGTAAGGCGTGTTCACCAACGCGGAATTGTCTACCGCGTCCCTGAGAATACAGCCACTCTGCTTTCAAGCTGAGTAAATATTGTCGCCAATTAGTTTTGATCATTCAAATTCAATGTGAATCATAGTCTTGATAATAGTAATTTATATATGAGTATATATTTTTGAGGACCCACCTTTCAATAGGATCAACTGCATAACCATCGATGGATTTTAAACTCATACACCAATTAATAACAAAAGGCCGATAGTCAAATCCACTATAGACCATTTGTTAAGAATAATATGCTATTGTAATGCTATATGATTAATGTAAACTAACTTTTTTATATCTAGTGTAACTGTGAAAGCAAAAGTTACCATTTATAGCATTTAAAAAATAGAATGCTACAGTGTTATGTCTCGATATAACAAATTTCTTTGCAACTATAATCAATATTAAAAGACATCAACAGGTCTACTAATTTCTAGATGAAATAGTAACATGTGTGGGTGTGACTTATAAAAAGGATACATACTGTTACCTGTCATACTGACACACGGATTGTTAGCAATAGAGAAATTGACTAGATTTTTAAGATTAGCCAAATGTGACATTTCATTCAGATCAGTAATATTGTTATTTGCCAATGTAAATGTTTCTAGGGATGTGGGCAAGTAGCGCTCGCATTGACGTAATGTTATTATGCGATTGTTATGTAAAAAAAGTTCCTAAAAAATTTTAATAATAACACCAAATGAAAGATATATATATTAATTGTAAAGCAACATTCAAAAATTAAATTAAATAAAGCAATAAATCAAAGCATTTAATTATTGTTACACAATAATTCTATACAGAAATATATCTATGATATACCTTTAAACTTCGCAGGTAAGATATGTCTGAAATATGACTGATGCTGTTTTCAGACAAATCCAGATGTTCCAATTTGATATTTGTATGCAGATGTTCAATAGACTATAATATATTATTATTATTATGTTATAGTATTATATAAAAAATATATATAAAATTATACAATATTACTGATTGCATTACCTTGATATTGTTACCCGCTAAACAAAGAGTCTGCAAATTGATCATGTCCTTGATACCTTCTATTGTGAGAATACCATTGTTCGCCAAATTGAGAGTAACAAGATTATGCAACTTTGACACACCATACATACGTAATAATTGGTTTCTGACTATAGAAAGCTGAAATCAGTAGATCATATATCTACATATATATTTTTTACATATATAGTTTAATACTAAATTGCATTGATAGAATAAATAATTTTATATTACATATAAACAATAGAATTCTATCAATTTAAATGTACCAAGACTGTTTTAAATGATTGAAATTAATTATTTTTTACATATATAGTTTAATACTAAATCGCATTGATAGAATAATTTTATATTACATATAAACAATAGAATTCTATCAATGTACCAAGACTGTTTTAAATGATTGAAATTAATGCGTAATAAAACTTTATACAAAATTTACAATTCCTTTATACAAAAATATCTAATATAGCGATAGACTTAAAACTTTAAACTTTACATATGTATATATAACACTAACATAAACAATATCTTTAATTTGTATATCTCTCTTTCTCTTTCTCACCTTGGTAATTCTGTGATAAGAATCCAGATTATCAAGCCGTTGTATATCATTGTCGTCTATGATTAACGTACTAATATCAGCATCTGAGGGACATCGGCTGAGCTTCTTGAGGCCCTGCCCGCTCAGGTCGAGAGTATCGCATACCAGAGATTCTAGAAACGAGCAAAGATTCAACTCAACGTCCTCGCAAACACATGTGGATACAATGTGATTTTAAACAAAGGACAGAGGAAAAAAGATTAGATTGACAACTACGCGAAAGACGCAAAATTAAATTATCTTGATGCGATAAATAACAGAAAATTTATCAAGAGCGGAATGCAAGATCATTTAACGGCGCTACGTTCCATTTGTTGCCGTGTAAATAAATTAAAATGCTAAATTAAACATTTTCGCGGCGAATACTAACCCATCGAAGCCATGATGAACACAATGAAGCAGGCAGACGCCGAGATGTCGTCGCGATCACAACAGATCACAATCATTGAATAAAGAATACCAAGAAGGAGCATATGCCAATATGGGTGGAGCGTGGAGTCGGAATTTAATTTTGTGACGTTTTATAATATCATCGGAAGCGAAAGAACAGCGGAAAATTTCAAACATTTATATTTAACTTGTAAATCTCTTATTAATATAAATATATTTACATGTGATTTCGGTATGTCTTTGAGTTTTCGAATGTCCCTATAAATAATAATTTATCATCTTTCTATCAATTCATTTATAACAAATGACAAAATTAATTTAATTTTTTTATCAACACACTCGATTATGAAGTGTGAATCAATGAAATTAAAGAATGCGTTACAAAAGTATATATATATATATATATATATACAATAACATAAATTCCACATTTTAATATTTCAAATATTTAAAATTATAAAATAAAATACAATATATTATACGATCAGAGATACATAAAAACTATGGATATATTAATATTAATAGATACATTATAGTATACTAATATTTAATTATAATAATATTAACATTTAATAGATACGTTATGAAATATTTTTTATAATATCCCATATAGCACAGAATATTGCAGTAATATTACAATATTGCTACAATATTGCAGCAATATTGCTGCGATATTGTAGCGATATTGTAATATTACTGTAATATTCTGTGCTGTGTAGGATATTTATTTAGATATTTTATATATAAGAATTTTTTTATTCATTACAATTTTTATTTCGAGAAAGAAAGTGGCCAGGATCAACGAAAGGTAGTGGTAAAAATATATGTGTATTAAGTCAAATATAATATTTAATTCAAATGTTAATGTTATCAATATCAAATTATTAGTTCGATGTTATTAAATATTTGAATAAATGGAATATTATTATTTAATATTGATAGCATCATAAATTTGTAAATTGTAAATAATTAAATTTTTAAATAATTAAAAAATGATTGTTTTATTATTTGATATTGATAGCATATCATAAATTTGTAAATTGTAAATAATTAAATTTTAAATTTAAATTATTAAACTTTTAAATAATTAAAAAAATGATTGATAAATATCAAAGATTAGTTTACTAATTAAGAAGATTTATAGAAATACGATTAAAAATATTTTTTATTTTATCCTACAGCAGGCATTTTGTTTTGTAAATAAAAAGATATAAAATATGACAATGAATATAGAAAAATATTTATTTCATCTTTAAATATTACAGTATCTTTCGCAATTGAATAATTTATTTACTATTAATTTACATATAATTAAAAATAAATATAATTAAAAACATACAATTAATTTACATATATCTTGTTATTATAGCACTATTTTATTATTATTATTTAATGTTACCGACATTTCGTGCACATAGCACGGAACAAAACCAGAAATTGTGCATATTATATATTATCCTCTGAAAACATTCGTGGATACTGGCTTCGTAGTTCATGTCCATGTTTTTATGTTCACAGATGGCGCTTTTGGGAATCATTTAAAAGTGGATTGTGATCTCTTTCAGTCTTCTCTTTGCGGCGACATAACCGCTTCTGATGAAAATAACAATCTAATGTTTTTCAAAGGATTTATTAAATTATTTTTTAATATTTCCGTGATACCAAACAGAGTTTACTTTATTTACTGTCATCAGGTAAGATTTCGTTTCTTGTTCCTTTTTAATAAAATTGCCAAATGTTTAATAAAATATTGCTTTATAACGCGCGCGTTTTCGATAACTTCGAGTTACTGAAACATGTGCTTCGTTTTATTAGCCGTGAGGCATTCGAAGGAAAAGACAATAAAATGCGATTGAAGGTTCGTTTGATCAATGTTTGCATTCGGCATAAATGCACGAACGTGAAGGACGGTATACGAATTTCCAAGAAGAGCCAATGGAAAAAAGTACGTTTAAAAACCGTACAAGATGTGAAATTTCACCGAGAGGATTCAATCTCTAAAAATGCCGCACAACCTGCACTGAACTCTGTTTATAATACACCTGCAATACCAGAAAATTTCGAGATGGGTTTTTGTAAATTATTCAAAGGAGCATCAAACGAATCAGATATTAATGTTTTAAAAGAATCGAAAGTGGACGAGAGAATGAATGCAGATATAGAATTGAAAATTCATGATGTAAATACGCAAATGATTGAATCACATCAACGATTAACTCAAAATGATGTTCAAGAATTAGAAGAACCGAAAAATATCACGGATATTGATACAGACACTAATTTGCGAAAGGATACTGTCAGAGTTAATGAAATAAATATGCAGATGCTACCCAAATTATTGCATAAACAATTGTTCAGGGAAGATGATAAACAGGAACATCTCTCTGAAAAGGAAATTAATAATATCAAAAAGAATTTAAGCACATATGGCATAAATGTAGAGGATGCAACCAGATTACCGGATGTAAACTTGAAGCTACCAATTTTGGAAGGAAAAGATATAGAGGAACATTTTTACAATATTGGAAAAGTACAAGTTAAGCCATATTTAAAAATCATAAATGAAATTATCAAGGAAATTCCTGAGATGCCAAAACAATGGCTCTTCAAAGAAGGTTGGACCAGATATACAGCAGATGGTAAGATGGAAAGTGTAGATTATCCATTGGAAGATGGAATAGTTTTTGATGTTGAGGTTTGTATGAAACAGGGTCCTTTGCCTACTCTCGCCACTGCAGTCAGTAATAAAGCTTGGTATGGTTGGGTATCAAATTCCTTGGCGCAAGGTATCAATCAAATATTTGACACGCAATTATTCATGCCGAATATGCTTATTCCTATAGAAAGTAACAAAGATGAATATGGACATAAATTGAATCAACATCAGAAAAAACCAAAAATTATTGTAGGTCATAATGTATCATATGACAGAAGCAGAATTAAAGAGCAATATTGGATGAATTGTACAGGAAGTCGTTTTCTCGATACTATGTCATTACATATATGTGTCAGTGGTCTTAATAGCTATCAAAGATCATTGTTATTATCTAAAAAAACAGACTTGGAGAAGAATAACTGGCAATCCAATACATCATTAAACAGCTTGATAGAAGTGCATAAGTTATATTGTGGCTCTGAAATAAGTAAGGAATCGAGAGATATATTTGTCGAAGGTACTATCGAAGATGTTAAAAATAATTTTAATATGTTGATGACTTATTGTGCTTCTGATGCTGTTGCCACTCATAATGTTCTACGCAATTTATTTCCACTTTTTCAAGAGAGGTTTCCTCATCCAGTTACTCTAGCTGGGATGTTAGAACTTGGCTCTGCATATTTACCAGTGAATTCTAATTGGCAGAGATACTTGGAGGAATCAGAATCCACTTTTGATGATTTAAATTATGAAGCAAAGTTTACTCTCGCTAAGAGAGCCGACACCGTTTGCCATCTCATGCATGATGAAAAGTATAAACAAGACTTATGGATGTGGGATCAAGATTGGAGTACGCAAGAAATTAAGATGAAAAGTAAAATACCAAAAAAAGTAAAACTTGACAATATAGAGACAAAGGATATGGGAAAGCAATCAGACAAAAAATATTTATCAGATGACGAAGAAGAAGAGCAGGATCCTCTCGCAAAGGAATTTGCTTATTTAGAGGAGACTAGACATTTGTTACCTGTTAGAATGCCTCATATGCCAGGATATCCAGCCTGGTATAGAAAACTCTGTCCCAAACCAAATGATGAAGATTGGATACCGGGTCCGCAAAATATCAGCACTTCCATGCAAGTAGTTCCAAAGTTATTAAATTTGACATGGGAAAAGTATCCGTTGCATTACATAAGGGAACATGGTTGGGGAATTCTGGTACCTTACAACAATGATCTCGATATTGAAACTAAACTACCATTAAAAAATCTTTTAGCATACTGCCCTTTGCCAACATCCAAGAGCTCTAGAGATATTTCCGAGGACGCGATGTCTACCTTGAGAACAGACGTGCAAAACGATCTTCACAAAACGGAATTCTGGCGGTTTAAGAAGAAGCAGAACGGACCGGATGATAAGCTATACAAGGGCACTGGCGTATGGTGCAACGTTGACATTGACAACTGCTGTTACTTCTTCAAGCTACCACATAAGGACGGTGTCAGTCATAATGTTGGTAATCCGCTCGCCAAGGATTTTCTTAATAAATTTTCCGAGAATGTACTTGCTGGTTTGAACGTCAGCGCTGCGGAGGTGCTAAAAATCGCCCGTATGTTGTCCTATTGGCGAAACAATCGCGATAGAATCATGTCGCAGCTAGTGATATGGTTAGACGATCATTCTCTGCCTGGTAGTATCAAGAGAATCAAGAAACATATGCGTTATGGCGCGATAATACCTCAAGTAGTCGTTTCCGGTACTTTAACACGACGTGCTGTGGAACCTACGTGGATGACAGCGTCGAACGCGCACATCGAACGAATTGGTTCCGAGTTGAGATGCATGGTTCAAGCGCCGCCAGGATATAACATCGTCGGCGCCGACGTGGACAGTCAAGAGTTATGGATTGCCTCAATCATTGGAGACGCTCATTATAAAAGTATTCACGGAGCAACTCCTTTCGGCTGGATGACTTTGATTGGCACTAAATCCAACGGTACGGACATGCACAGCGTCACTGCTAAGGCTATCGGCATCTCACGCGACCACGCCAAAGTCATCAACTACGCACGAATTTACGGTGCCGGCCAGAAATTCGCTGAACGTCTGTTGAAGCAGTTCAATCCATCCATGACCGATGCCGAGGCTACTTCTAAGTCGCGCAAGATGTTCGCCTTGACCAAGGGTAAAAAGGTGTTTCGACTGAAGGCTGAATTTGTCAACAATGATCTGGAAGATAAGCTTTACACTTCCTATCAAGCATATCAGATGGCAAAGTTGCATGGAAAAACGTTGCAAGACATGTTCCAGAAGTCCGAGTGGATGGATGGCTCGGAATCGGCCATGTTCAACCGATTGGAGGAGATTGCTGGCAGTAAGCATCCAGTCACGCCGTTTCTCAATGCTAGATTGAGTCGCGCTTTAGAAATCACTGATACTGAAGACGACGACAAGTTCTTGCCCACCAAGATTAATTGGGTTGTGCAGAGCGGGGCAGTGGACTTTCTTCATCTGATGTTGATCTGCATGAGATGGTTGATGAGAGATAACGCGAGATTCTGTTTGTCGTTTCACGACGAAGTGAGATATCTGGTCCCGTCTAGATACAAATACAACGCCGCACTGGCAATGCACGTGACCAACTTGTTGACGAGATCGTTCTGCGCTTCTCGACTAGGCATGAAAGATCTGCCGATGTCGGTAGCGTTCTTTGCCGCTGTGGAAGTCGATACCGTTCTTCGCAAAGAGTCTGCTCACGATTGTAAAACTCCGTCGAATCCTCATGGTTTGCAGAACGGATATGAAGTATCACCTGGCGAAAGTTTAGACGTATGGGCTGCCTTGGAAAAATCCGGTGGCTCGCTAGGCTGGTGGCATGATGCGAAAAATCGCAAACTTAAGTCAACAGAAGATTCAATCGAAAACTCGCCACAATCTCATAAAGCTATTTAAATTATGAAATCAATTTTGTATCGCAATTTTGGATCTTTAAGAATGCGAAAACTAAGCTTTAAAAAAGAAAAAGTTTATGGAAAGGAAAAAATGAGAGTAAAAATTATGATATTCTTTTAATTTAGTTTTTTTCAGAGCACAATGTCATCTTCTATAGCAACGAAGCGTAAATACGTTTTCCAAGAGCTTGATGATATGAGCCTTCCCACGGATTCGCAAACCATCGTACGAATCGTTCAAGCCCGCGGCCATAATCTTCACGAAGTTGTCACTTCCTCCGGAGAACAATTCATTGTTTCAATGCCTACTAAATTCAGACAAAATATCTGGGTAAAGAGAGGTGATTATATTGTTATTGAGCCAATCAAGGAAGGCAAAAAAGTTAAGGGCGAAATTGTTAAGATACTCACAAAGGTAATTCATTTTATTAGCTATTTTCATGATTTCTTTTATCATTTTACATAAAAATTGTTTTATTCGAATATCAATAAAAAATGAGAAATAATGAAGACTTAAAATTCGACTTAAGTCAACTTTAAGTCAATTAAAAATTCTATTTTTTAATAATGTTTAATAATGTTTTTAATAATGTTTATTTTATGTCAGGATCACATAAAATGGTATCGTGCACAAAATTGTTGGCCAGCGGAATTCGACGAAGATCCGAAGAGAAACGGACAATCGATAGCAACGAATTATACTACGTGCGACGATGAAGAGCTCTTTGTAAATATGAACAGGTATTCCGCTAATCAGAAAATAAACGATAGTGAAAGTGATTCCAGTGAATCTGATTCTGATTAGTATTATAACTTAAAATGGACAGACTTTATTTTTGTATTATATTACAAGAATGTACATACATAGACAATTTTGTGCCTGATAAAAACAAATCTTCCTTTTTTTCTACTCAAACGTTATATGATAATGTTTATATAGTTATGTAATAAATTTTTACATCAAACTGATTTCAACAGGGTGACATTTTCTCTTAATACGCTTTTACAGAGACGAATTTGCGAAACGACAGAGTTAAAGTTTTAAATTATCGGCATTTTGTAAGCATAAGACATAACAAAATGAAAAGAAGATAGCTAATCATAAAATAAGCGAAGTATTTTTAGGAATCTGAGGAATCATCGTTCGCAAGAAAAAAGTATTATATGGATTATAAGATAAAGCGCTAATCTTGGTAGAAAGGAGACTATACAGAACCACGAATTCTTCAGTGGATAACGTACTAACTACGTATTCAAGATTCGCATTTTACGCAGACATAGAGAGGTCTCAAATATGGCTTTTAAATCGTGGAGACGACCGCTGTCAGACCCTCTGCAATATGCATTTTGCATCGTAACGTTATAACAACGTAATACACAATGCGGCATGGTTATGAAGGAATGTTGAGCTCCGACTAGAGCGAGCTAACGGATTAACGAAGTACAGTTAAACCGACGGAATTAAAGATCGGCCGGACGCGAGATTTCGGCCTCGCACCGAATCGTTATGCGCTTCACAGAGACGAATGTGCATAAAGCCACGACACATTGTTCCGTTGGGAAACTGGCTAGTCGGTCGGCACGCAAGAAACTCGGAGAATCGAAAATAATTGCGGCCCACGTGTGACCCTGCACTTCCGCTTAATGACAAACGTCCCCTTTCTACCGAGATTATCGCTTTATCTTGTCTCCCTAATTTCGAGCAATTAACCTTTGATCCGCATAATATTTCTTTCTCACGAACCTCAGATTTTCGAAAGTACTTCAATTATTTTATGATTAATTCGATGGTAGTTTTTAATCGGTGCGTCGCGACACTAATGTGCATGCGAAGTAAATTAATTGATATAATAATAATATAATAAGAAAATTAGATACATAAATAATAATAATAATTATTATTATTTAATGTGCAATACGTACATGTTATATATATAAATAATTATTTAATATGCAATACGTATCATTACAGTCGCGACATTAATGTGTATGCGAAGTAAATTAATTGATATAATAATAATAATATAATAAGAAAATTAGATACATAAATAATAATAATAATTATTATTTAATGTGCAAAACGTACATGTTATATATATAAATAATTATTTAATATGCAATACGTATACAATCGTTACAATCATTACTATGTAAATATTTATAAATTATTAGCACGCATTAATTATGAGGTTGAAGTTGCGCACATGCGTACACGCGTAATTACCGGACACGTTTTGGTCATTCGCCTTTGATAAAACGCAGACATTGACCTTAGTAGAAAAAACATGACTCATCGTCCCCGCTGTGTGTTGACCGTCTTGTCTTGCGAATTCGATCCATCGCCAGGCGCCGTACACAACGACACAGAACGCATACGTCCTACATACCTAGCTCATTAAAAGAAAAAAAGAACAAGAGATAAGCATCATTTTCTGCCTAGTGTGCTAAATATCCCGGCTCTTCTTTCGTAGTCTTCTTTATTTATTTTATTATTTATTTTTTTTATTTATTTAATTTTTTTTCTTTATTTAATTTCTATCAAAATTCTCTTTCCCTCTAAATGAGTCGTTCTATTTCTAGAATTTAGACGTTAAATTTAAATGTACTCGGAAAAGTGCAGGTTTAATCTTTGACGTATAACAAGTTATGCACATGCGGGTTAATTAAATAGAACATGACTTCTCGATGACGGTGATTAATAGATAGTTATGATTATCAGACATAGTTGCTTCCATACTTGGAAAAAAAATAGCCATTAACGTCATCATTGAAAAGAAGTTATGGTAAAGAAAATTGACTACTTACTTAAAAATCTCAAAAATTAATACAATATTAATACAAATAAATGTTTAATCTCTAATAAGGAGACAGAAAGTGAAAGAAAAAAATTAATCGCGAATTGCATTGTTCTATTTGATAAAAACCGATATTTATTTAACTCTTTTCTTTCTGAATGCGCACGATGATCGCGTGTCACCGTGTCAATGACGCGGATGTTAACGGGAAGCCGAGGAAAGATGTTAGAATAATAGACGGAAGCTTTTTACAACAGCGGGAGACCATGAAGGAGCGCGGAGCGCAGCTGGAGACGGGATGCGCGACTATCGTCTCGATTATTATCGTTTTCGACGAGGACGGTGGAAAGCCATCGTGGAGTGTCGCTTTAAGAGAATGATTCACGAGATAAAGACTTCCAGCATCTCGCTTCGTTCGTGCACTTTCGACGTTTTTTTTTTTTAGAGCGACATCCTGCTTTAAGAATTCGTGGTATGCAACCGTATGACTGTGTTCCGTGCGTTAATTATACGTTGTAATTTAAAACGACAACTATTAAGATTTTAATATAAGTGTTTATAATGTTAGAGTAGATTAAAATATAAGATATTATTTGTAGGTAGTTTTTCGCATGTTTAATTATCTGTGAATTATTTTTGACACTTTGAAAT
Organism: Camponotus fellah; assembly: GCA_030586385.1. NCBI lineage: Eukaryota > Metazoa > Arthropoda > Insecta > Hymenoptera > Formicidae > Camponotus > Camponotus fellah. The sequence continues at coordinate 1,766,616 of JAPIVC010000450.1, read as the reverse complement.
TTTATTCTAACTGTATAAAATTTTTAATGTATAGATTTTATAAGTTTCAATATTTTTTTTTTTTTTTTGCTATTTTTGGCAGACTCCAAAACGTATAGATTTTAATAAGTTTCAATATTTTTTTTTTTTACTATTTTTGGCAGACTCTAAAAAAAAAATGTCTTTAATTTCTGCCTAAAAGTGATTAAACAAAAGTGATTAAACTGAAGAAAAGAAAATTAATGTAATTAAAAATATGTTAATCTATAATATTCATTACATCCTGACATGCGAATGCCGTCGTCGATTATAATTCCCAGACATTAACAGCATGCAAGCGTTGTGTGTGCCCCAGAATTCATATGACCGAAACGCTTCCCGTTAAACGTGATACCTTGTATTCACAACCAGAAGGAAGTATGTACTTTCCAAAAAAAATCCCATCTCCTGTTACAGTTCCGGTGAATGAGCTCCAAGGTAATTCGATATAAAGTGTAATCGTACCTTCGCATTCAATAATATTTCACACTGACGCGAACCCATATACTAAACTATACATATATATAATTTGCAGCTTCCGGCAATCAAATCGCAGCAGTAATTAAATCGCATTATATTCGAAGAATCGATTTCGCGCTCCAAACTCAAGAGCTACAGATAAAAAAAGAAGAAGAAGAAGAAGTAATTACTCGCTTTGATGATCAGAAGCTTCGTGCGACACATCTATTCATAGACAGAAAAGAAACAAACGGACTGGAAGAGCGCTTCGGGATACAGATTTGTGTATCGTCGAGGGTTTACACACACCCTTCTCGGAGTGTAAAATCCCGGATGCGAAAACCAGCCCCGTCGTTTTTCCTCCCCTCGCTCCCTCCCTCCCTCTTTTTTTCCTCTCTCTTTCTCTTTCGATCTTTCGTTCTCCTTTCCTTCTCTTTCCGTCAGGACGACGGATTGCTCTCCCCGCTCCTCTCTTAGGCTTAACCCCATCATCGCCAAGCGCCGTAGCTCCGCTTCGGGAGAGTGGAGCTCAGGAGGCCGACACGAGTGCGTTTCCCTCGTCCGGCTCGTCATCCATTCGCAGACCCGACTCGCGACGGCCGGCTGCACACCTCGTCTCGGTTGCACTTAGCTGCACACGCTACGCACAGCTACGCATTCCATTTCGACGCATCCAAGTACGCACGTCACAGCATTCGGCACGGTATCGAGCCGCGACAGGATATACAGGAGGATCGGGAAGAGATCAGCTGTTCTTATTCGCCACGCGCTCCGTTTTTCCGCGCTGAAAGGAAGGCAGAATGAGGGAGATCGTGCATCTGCAGGCTGGACAATGCGGCAATCAGATCGGGGCCAAGGTAGGTCGACGATTAATCGACAAAAAGAGATGTCTTTGCTTAAGAAATCTTTCGAGAGAATTTAATGTGACAGTAAAATCATTGCCTATGTATTTGAATTTCAAACTCGATGTTGAGTCTTTTTCGGCAAATTTAATGAGAAATTGCTGTTCACTAAGGAAGTAGTTTTCTAATATTTCGTATTTTTAAGTATTTTAAAAATTATTTATATACACTAGGATGATACATCTTAGCAGATTTTCTAGCAAATTTCAATTTATTGTCTTCCAATTTTCGAGCTTTAAATGAAAGTATTTCATTAATCGAAATATATTACCGAAGCAAAATATCATAACAAATTCATGAATTGATACAATGATTCTAAATAAAAGTACGGATAAAAAAAACTAAACGTTAATATTGAAAGTATAAATAGAAGTCGTAATATATTCGAGTATATTCAACAGGATGTGGAGATTCGCGAAAGAGCTTTGCGATAGGACAAGAATAATTTATTTGTTTGCAAAGATAGGTGCCGGAAATTAACCGTAAACCTGGTTTATGTCGCGTGATGAGACGACAGACAGTCAATTAAAGCGCGAACAAGCCGGGCATTGTGACTCACTGTCTTTGAAATATCGATCGGAGCATTTTCGCCGTGATTTCCAGAAGAATTGCGTTCTTCAAACTACCTCTTCTCGTTTTCGTTATATTCATCATATTTAAAAACCGAAAATTACTCGTAATCCTATCAATTTCGAGGAATTATTCTGTCCGCCAAACGCGTTTATTTCTTTTTTTAGATGCATGATATCATTTTTAATCATGAAAAAACACAATAATTACGAATTAATTAAATATTTAATCTGAAATGATTAGCAAGAATAAAAATATAATTTCAAGAGCTCGAGCAGTCTTATCAATTTTCCCTGTTATTTGCCTTTCTTGGAGAATTAATAAACTCAGCGAAATAGTAATCAGCAGAAATACGAGCATTATTCCATAAAAAAACCATTGGACAATGCAATCATAAAAAACATTGAACAGTACAATCTTTCTGAGTGATATCATTTGACTGCGGCTATAATTGAGTCGAAGATAAGGCGGTGCATAACGAGATGGAATTTAAAGAGCTCGTTTCGCTATTGAGATTCCCCCTTCTATCTCGTGCGGCCAAAGTGCGTAAAGTGACCCAAGTTTTAATCGCGCTAGCTACATAAGGGGCGAGGGCAGGAAAGAGAGACGAGCTTACTTAATGTGTACTTAGAAAGCACTTAAAATTCTACAGTAATCGTCTCCATTATCCATTGGCGTGAAAATGGAGTCGGTCGGTTCAAGATTCATCTTTTGGGAAAGTCAGTTATCTGAAAAATCATCATAAATTATTTCCAATGAGAAGAACGATGATAAAATAAAAAAATTGCTTTTATTACGCGATTGTAAAATTTGCATGTTAAAGCAAATTAAAATTATCATATATAATTAAAAATGTGTAAGCGTTAGTAGAATTATACTTATTATTAATTATTATTTCTTATTGTTTATTTTTTTCAGTCAAAATTAATTATTCTTATTGCTTGTTGATTCTGACTGAGTCAGACACATTACTGGAAACATTGTAAAGTGTTATCGTGAGAGAAGCACTTCAGATTCGTTAATCTCATTGATCGTGTTCATAGGCGTGACAACATGGGGATTCGCGATGTTCAACATTCGATTATATCAATTATTATGCGCAATATTAAAAAATTACATTTTTTGTAAAGAAAATCAATTTTTTTGTATATTATTAATTTATTGTTAATTTATACTCTAATTGTATGTCTATTCTGTTTATTTTGGGGATGTTTCAGTTTGGGAATTTTGTTCCCAAACTTTTTGTTCCTAATATTTTTATATTATTGTTTATAATTTTTATACATGTTACTTTAATAAAATAAAAATTTGGCAGATAGTTACTTTACATGTTACTTTAATAAAATAAAAATTTGGCAGATAATCCAATTCGAAAACTGTCAAATAAAGATTTAACTGCACTTAGCTAAAGTAAACTTTTCACTTTATCGTAACTTATCTTCGGTAAATGATACCTTTATCATTTCTTAAAACATCTACGAATTAGGGCTTTTCTTTACACGATATTACTTATCGCGCAGTGACGCACGTGTATCATAAACTGGAAGATATGATTCAGTGAGTCAGAAACATTTTTATCAGTAACATAGCAATATACAAATTTAGTAATAACTTGTTTTTATGAAAATATTATAATTAAAAGTTACGTTAAACTGATAAAAATGCAATGTCTTCACTAATTAATTAAAGAGAAGACTATATTAAAAAATATATTTATTTTTATATATTGATTATGCTTTTATGAATTATAAATAATTATCACTATCGCAATCAACAATGTATATTCGCGATATAAATTTTTTCTGCCATTCAAAATCTGAAATTAATCGAAGATATAATTCTAAGAAAGTGCAATTTCTTAAAATTAATCAATCCTTTAAAAATCATTCCGATTTTCACAATCGGATGCGCATTATTTCCATCAGTCTATCAAATAAAACACTCAAACAATCGTCTATCTTAGAAGAGCATCGTCCCTTCACTTTGTATTAGATGTGATCCACTATCACTTCCGCGGTATTGTTTCCGCTTGAAAGAGTTTAACGATTGCAGGAAGCAAGAACGAAGCTTCTGTGAAATTACAGAACGTTTATGATCTAAACGAAAATATACGACGGTGCTTCTCGGGCAATTGAAATAGCTATTGCAGGTTTGTGAAAATTTCCCGATGAATAAACATTTTTCAATAATTATATTCATCCCCAATTTAAGTATCAGTATAATTTTTTTTAAAGTCTATGAAGTATAATCTTTTTTATATTAAAAAAAAATTTATTATATGGGTTTAGTTTAATATACATGTTTTGTAAATATATATTTCACAAGAAATATATAATATATATATAATATAATATATATTGCCAAATATATTATAATTATATTATATTATAATTTATAAATATATTATATAATATATATTTCTTGTAAAATATAGACCTATAAAATGATGTAAATATTTTACTTTGAAAAAAATGAGAGATGTAGATTAATTTTTATTCAACACGAAAATAAATGTAGTATACAGTTAGAATAATCAGAGGGATGCATTTCGCTGTGACTGTCGCCTCGACGACTCGGTTTGCTATTAATAGAAAGAGAAAATAGTAAAGACAAGACAAATGGAGAGAGAAGAAATGTTTTAACCGGAGGATGGACATGAACAGGGGGGACCGCGTTAATTCCGTGCATCCCTATTTTTGGATGTCGCGCGTGTTATCCCCCCGTCACATCGCGACCCGGGAACTTTAGGGTAATGTGCTCGATGGGAAGCCGCTCCTCATTCGACACGTTGAGTGGTTCGAGAGTTTGGCGAAAAGCACAGCGTAAAATAAACCTCTTTCCAGGGCGAGTTTTAGTTAGGAAATGATAATAGGATCCTTCCCTTCCAGCTATTTTTACACGAAACTACTTTCTCGGGTTACTAATATTCCCGGAAATGAGCGAACTGTTTGAGCAATTGACTCACGTAGCATAATGTTAACGAATCACGTTGCAGTTCTGGGAAGTTATTTCTGAGGAGCACGGTATCGACCAGTCCGGCATTTATCACGGGGACAGCGATCTGCAGCTGGAACGAATCTCCGTATATTATAATGAGGCGTCTGGTAAGGACATGAATTAAATTATGTATTTGCTTCTTTTATTTTTAAATGCAATTTAATTCAACTTACTATTATTGGAATATTGTTATCATATTTACTATATGCTGGAAAATTAATTTTTATATTCACAATAAAATATTTTCAATATTTTTATATTCACAATAAAATATTTTCAATTTTTTTGAAAAAATCATTCTTTATGTAAACATAATTTATTAATGTTATAAATACATATAATTGATAAATTACATATAATATTTTCTTAAATGTTTCATGTTCATATATATGTTATATATTAATGAAAGTTACTGGACACACCCAATATTTTCATTCTGTTCTAATTTTGATGTTTCTGGACTGATTACTTTTGGACACACCCTTTCACTTTTTTGATGAAAGGGTGTGTCCAAAGATAATCAGTCCAGAAACATCAAAATTAGAACAGAATGAAAATATGAAAACGATTAAAATAAGATATTTATTTAAAAAATAACCCATTGATATATATTGCATTCTTGAATATTGTATATTTCATGTATATTACATGTATATATGACATACATTTATACTTAATGGAAATCGGATTACTCGATATACCTGGCTTCTCGGTGAAATAGAGTGTGTACAAATAAGATGATCAGCCTAGAAATCAAGAATACAATGGAATAAAAATATCTCAAGCTAGTTAATTTAATTACAACTAATTTAATTATTTTACGTAGTTTTATTTAATCTTTTATATAAGCATATTCATATAAATAAAAATTATAGGTAACAAATACATTATTTAACATTTCTAACAAACAATAATTTCTAATGTTTTTACGTTGATGAAAAAAGGAAATTATATGTAACAGAATATTATACAAGTACAAAGAGATCGTATTCGCGGGCGAGAACAGATTTCTCGATCCGTGAGAGAGATCTTTCTAGTGGAGAAGACTTCTCTCTTTCTTCTCTCTGTGCGGATTCTGTCCTCGCGTCAAAAATAGCAATAACGAGAAAGGTAGAAAAGCGCGTGTCCCGCGCCGATGGATGAAGAGGAACGTCGGGACACGCATTTACGCTGAAAATAGCCGCTTTGTGTGGTCGGAGAATTATAGATTGCGGCTGCAACACGATTTCTGAACTTCTCATGCATTTCTTCGCGCCGCGAAATGAAATTATTTCCAAGAACGTACGCACGGTACGTGCTCACGCACATTTGAAGCAGCTCAATTAACGTAAAATGTCTCAGTTGCATACATTATTCGTTAGAAATAGATTGAAATAGACACATAGAAAAATTTATTTTTCATGCTTGTATATCTTTTTATTTTTTCTATATTTTTAATTTTTAATTTATATACATATATATATGAATTTAACGCATTGTTATAGTTTTAATATCTATAATAATAATTGAGAGAGATTAAAAGGAAGAATTTTTCAATTAATATTAATATTAATTAATATTTTTCAATTAATATTAATATTAATTAATATTTTTCAATTAATATTAATATTAATTAATATTAATATTTTTCAATTAATATTAATATTAATATTTCAATTAAACGTCTATAAAATTAGAATCCTCTTTATTGTGATTCTGCTTAAGTTGAATAATGCAGAGCTTTATATTCTGTTGACAACATATCTCAATAGCTACTCATTTGCAAACGATACAGGCACGCATTTCCGCTGACCACTATAGTCGGTATGAGTTTTTGGTAGAATGACAATAGCGACTAATTAATATGATGGCTTCGACGTCTTTTATGTCATTTATATAGCGTCTATTGAATATAATCATTAACGTCTTACACGTCATACGTCTTATCTTTGATATTTATATTTAATAATTAAAAAATCTAGAGATTTCTTTCCCAGATAAATAAATATATTGTTACTTATTCTTTTTATTTTAAACATTTTTCGGATTCTTGCGTTCTTCACAATATTTTAATAGGCAAGTAAACATTAATTTTCACATCCTCCATTTTTCTCATCTCAGTTGCGACGTCCACGAATGGAGGGAAATACGTGCCACGCGCGATCTTGCTGGATCTGGAGCCAGGAACGATGGACGCCGTACGTTCCGGCGCTTATGGGAAGCTCTTTAGACCGGACAATTTTGTATTTGGCCAGTCCGGGGCCGGTAACAACTGGGCGAAGGGCCATTACACCGAGGGCGCCGAATTGGTCGACTCTGTTCTCGACGTGGTACGGAAGGAGTGCGAAAATTGCGATTGTCTCCAAGGTTTTCAGCTCACGCACTCGTTAGGAGGCGGCACTGGATCCGGAATGGGCACCTTGCTGATCTCCAAGATCCGCGAGGAATATCCAGATCGAATTATGAACACTTACTCGGTGATGCCGTCGCCCAAAGTGTCCGATACCGTCGTCGAACCGTACAACGCGACCCTTTCGGTGCATCAATTGGTGGAAAACACCGACGAGACCTATTGCATCGATAACGAGGCCCTATACGATATTTGTTTCCGTACTCTCAAGGTTTCCAATCCGAGTTACAACGACCTTAATCACCTGGTCTCGCTCACCATGTCCGGAGTAACGACTTGTCTCAGGTATCTACAAAAATCCACGGAGCCAATAAGCAAATTCATAGAAATGAAAATTTTTTAATATATAACAGATTCTATTTTAATTAATAAAATAATAATTTATTGATTAATAAAGTTTTGATCTCGTGAATAAATTCGCAAGTAATACAGATTGATTTTTTTCAGGTTCCCTGGCCAATTGAACGCTGATCTTAGGAAGCTCGCGGTGAACATGGTGCCTTTCCCACGTCTGCACTTCTTCATGCCGGGTTTCGCGCCTCTGACATCCAGATCCATGCAGCAGTACTCGGCGCTTTCTGTGCCGGAGCTCACTCAACAAATGTTCGACGCGAAAAACATGATGGCGGCCTGCGATCCTCGTCACGGCCGATATCTTACCGTGGCGGCTGTTTTTCGCGGAAGAATGTCGATGAAAGAGGTGGACGAGCAGATGCTCAGCGTACAGAACAAAAACAGCTCATACTTTGTCGAATGGATACCAAACAATGTAAAAACTGCCGTCTGCGATATCCCACCGAAAGGCTTGAAGATGTCTTCGACTTTCATCGGCAATACCACCGCCATCCAGGAGCTATTCAAAAGGATCTCTGAGCAATTCACGGCGATGTTCAGGAGGAAGGCCTTCCTTCACTGGTACACTGGCGAGGGCATGGACGAGATGGAATTCACCGAAGCCGAATCCAACATGAACGATCTGGTATCCGAATACCAGCAGTACCAGGAAGCCACAGCGGAGGAGGACTTTGAGGCGGAGGAATGCGCTGATGACTTTGAAACTTGCGAGCAGGAAAACTGAAAGTAGTCGCGATGCTGCTTTCTTTTTCTGGTTCTATCTTCAGCTTTTCTATCTGTGTCCTATCATTGTAAGAGCTCGCAGAACGACCAACTGTGCGCTCGCGAGAAACCGCCTTTTGATACTTTTATATATGATACGCTTTATAATCGACGAATCGAAGTGAGTATAATATAGGCAATCGAGATGATTTTTATACGGCATAATGATACCGTAATATTTATATATGAATACATATATAGCATATATATTTATGAGGATGAATATTTGAAGGCAAACGATATAATTGTGGCGAATAATAAATTGAAAAATAATTATTTAGAAGGTATAGTTTAACTATATCATTAATTTTTGATACGCCTATATTATATTTAGCTCTATTAGATAATTATAAAGATCTTAATATGTTGCTTGGATAAATGTAACGTAGATTGAATTGTAATAAAAATCTTTAAAAAATCACGATTTTATCACAACTGATAATCTCTTAAATTTTTTTCTATATAGTAAAGAATTCTTAATTTAAAATTAAATTTTTTTTGTTTGTGTTTTTTTTATGATACAGCATTATTGCATCACCGTATTAGTTTTCTTATATTTTATATTTTTTATACATTGCTGTATGTATTTACAAGTAGCAACAGATTAAATCTTGAAACTTTGAGCCTTTTTCACAATGAAATATTTATGATATTAAAAAATGAACAAGTGTGGCATATATACAATAATTAATTCATCCAATTATTTTTTAGCTTGATTTAATACATATATATATATTTAAAATATCAGGTTTATTTCAGTCTTCAACATATGATATAGATTCTTCAATCCATATATATATATTTAAAATATCAGGTTTATTTCAGTCTTCAACATATGGTATAGATTCTTCGACGAAAGCCGTTGTGGCCTCTGCGTCTTGATACTGTTGATATTCAGAGATGAGGGATAACAAACGGTTCTGAGCCTCCAAGAAATCAGATTCCTCCATACCCTCATCGAGGTACCAATGAAGATACGCCTTTTTTTTGAATATTTTTTGAAATTTATTGAGCAGTGTCATAAACACATCCTGAATCGCAGTCGTATTTGATAGCGAAGTAGCAGATATATCTGTATTATACGTTGCTATGTCGCATATAGCAGTTTTAATATTATGTGGAATCCATTTGACGTAATGCGAACTGTACAAACTTTGCTGCAAGTAGTACATGTTCTCGTCAACTTCCTAAAAAAAAAAGTTAAGTCATCAAAATATCGTTTTATCCTATATATTTTTATCATCATTTAAAAAATATTAAAATACGAATATTTTATTTTATAAATATGATTATTAAATATTAATACCTTAGGAGATATTCTGCCTCTGAAGATAGCAGCGGCGGTAAGAAATCGTCCCTTTCTAGGATCACAATTGATAAATATGCTTTCGCGTTTGAACATATTCTGAATCAATATTTTAACCATATGTTTTGAATAAGGACGCTCATATTTTAACGATACGAATCCAGGCACGAAAAAGTGCAGTCGTGGAAACGGCACCATATTTACCAAGAGCTTTTTGAGGCTTGTATTTAATTGACCTGGAAACCTATAAACAAACACAAAGTGAATAAAAATCTCTTTGAATTTTCCAAATGAAAAATAAAAACTCTTTTATAACAAATATTTTTTTATTAGTAAAAGCTTAACAATATTAAATTATTTATATTTTACATTTAATTAATATATTCTTAAATGCCATAATTTCAACCTTAAACATGCTGTGATTCCTGACATGCAGAGCGAAATTAAATAATTCATATTGTAGAAAGATGCCTTGTCTTTCAATTTGTCAAGGCAAATGCGGCTGACGGCTTCATTGCTGATGCAAAAGACCTCGTGGATGCAATCGATCAAGTAGGGAATAGTTAACACCGCGTTGTAAGATTGTACTATCTTATCATTACACGACGGTATCAATGTGTAAGATTTTAGAATTCTATTGGGATATTCCTCTGCCATGTATTGAGCGAACAGACTACCGAAGCCTGATCCAGCACCACCGCCTATAGCGTGCACAATCTGTATACCTTCGTTAATAATATATGTATAATTATTAATCTTTTTTTAATATATTTATCAAAAGATTGGACTCCAAACCATGGAAAAAATAATGTATGATTGAAAATTTTTAATTTAATAATAATAAAATTTAGCAAGACGGAGAAACAGAGTTAGTAGTATGTAATAATAATAATTGATATAATCTAATTTCTTTTATTTTTCAGCTGAAAAGCTTTAGTAGTAAATAAATATGTTAATTTTCTTAACAACTTAGCAATATCAAATTCTTCGCCGAGGCTATTAAACTTTCAACCTTGAATCGAGTCGCAGGCCTCGACTTCCGTTCGCACGATCTCCAAGGCTTTTTCCAAGATGTCGGCTCCTTCGCTGTAATGACCTTTGGCCCAATTATTAGGCCTGGCTTTGCCACATACGACATTGTCGAGCTTAAACGGCGAGTCGTAATATCCACCTAATACTTGGTGCAAACTTTTGCAATCAAAAGCAAGCAGTATAGCTCTAGGCACGCGTCTTTCATCTAAAAAAAAAGGAAGCAATCACAATAATTCCACATCTGACGCGATAATCGCTTTATAACGATTTCTTTTAATTGCGACGAATACAACAGTGTATATCAATTATTCTGTTCCAAAGACATGGTTAATATATGCAATTAGTGTATTATAAATTAGCTTTAGAAAAAAAAAAAATTGCAGTTGCATCTAATATTAATACCTGCACCTTCCGAGAAATACACATCAATACGTTGCTTTTGAAGTTCAGAAGTGTTCGGTTTGTATTTGCCTCGTTTGTCCAATCCATGCTCGGCTGAAATTATTTCCCAAAACTAAAAATTAAATTTAACATATATATATATTTATCTCAGGGTTTCGTTATTTAATTATTATAGAATTAATTTACATAAATTTAATAAATGTTTGAATTTAGAAATTTAATCTTTTCAAGAGAGATAATTTATTATAATTTTTTTCTTACGATAAATGAAATTTATATATTATCTTTGCACATTACAATACAAAAGATATAACGTGTGTTTCAGAATGTATTATATTATGAAATGTATTATGTATTAAAACAGGTTAATATTGTCACCGATTTTCCAATTCTGTTACCGCAACATCCTATTTGCACATGTACAATTTCTCTCATTGTATATATTAACTGGAACAATTTTGAAATGTGAATGAAAAAGATTAATAATTCTTTTAATCCAAACAATTACATTTTTGTGTTTTTAATGTTACATTATACAATATACTACATTATGTAGTGCAAACTAAATGCTACGCTATCTTAGTATCGATTATGTGACAGATGTCGATCGTAAAACAATTAGAAATTCAAAATAGCATTAGATTTTTTTGAGTATACATATTTTAATTATACACATTTTTATTTTCACTATATTTTTAGAAAAATAATGTTAATTTTTGTAATAATACTTTCCATTTTTTTTTGTACAAAATCTCGTTGTGGATGTTTAATTTCTATTACATAAAACAATCTTTTCTTTAATCACACAATGCGCAATCATTACGCGCTAATTTATCTTTCCGTCTTGTCAAAACATTTCCGCAATCACTTTTATAATATGTATAATTTGATACAATCATAATATTATTTTATTATTGCGATAATTTCTCGAAAGCATTGTTAAATTGATGTTACAGCAGAAAACGCATTAAAATCGCGCGCGAACTGGATTCAACATCTTTGCCTGTTGCAATTCGTAACAGCTCACGCAGTAACACGCGTTCTACGTTATTGCACGCAATAATAAAGTGTTTGCCCTCGCGGGGCACCGATGAGATAATGCGCGATCACCAATTTTTGCCAAGGCCTTGAGTTCATCAATGTGAGTTGGCCAGAAGGACGATATCGAATTCGATAACGAGAATCACGTTTTTAAAGGCCTGCGAATACTAGTCTTATTTAAGAGACGCGTGTATTTATATCTCACGCTATACAATGTCATTAACTGATATAGATGATGCTGACAGCGCGAAAAGTAAGTTTCTTAAGCGATCAGAATATCACGTGTTTAGAAAAAAGTCGTTAATTAATTTGCGACCATAAAAGCAATTTTAATGTTTCTGCCACAACATATTATTTATTATAATAAACTTCACAAAAAACAATACAAATTTCCTCTCAAAATGCGTGTACACAAATGACATATAAAATACTATAAATCATTATTTAAAAAAGCAAAAATAACAAGTACCAAAGAAACAATCAAAAAAATTTGCAAGATCCTCTGCTTCTCTTTTATTTCTCCATTTCTTCCTCATCTACTTCATCATCTTCCACTGTCGCATCTTGATACTGCTGATACTCCGACACTAGGTCGTTCATGTTCGACTCCGCCTCGTTAAATTCCAACTCATCCATGCCTTCACCGGTGTACCAGTGGAGGAAGGCCTTCCTCCTGAACATCGCCGTGAATTGCTCGGAGATTCTTTTGAACAGTTCCTGAATGGCCGTGGAGTTGCCGATGAAAGTGGCGGACATCTTGAGGCCACGGGGCGGAATATCGCACACCGCCGTCTTCACATTATTCGGTATCCACTCGACGAAGAACGAGCTGTTTTTGTTCTGAACGTTGAGCATCTGCTCGTCGACCTCCTTCATTGACATTCTACCACGGAACACAGCCGCCACGGTGAGATAACGTCCGTGACGTGGATTGCAAGCGGCCATCATGTTCTTGGCATCGAACATCTGCTGGGTGAGCTCTGGCACAGTGAGAGCTCGATACTGTTGGCTTCCTCGGGATGTGAGAGGCGCGAAGCCGGGCATGAAGAAGTGCAATCGAGGAAACGGAACCATATTCACCGCGAGCTTCCTGAGATCGGCGTTCAATTGGCCAGGAAATCTATAATTAAAATAAATAACTCGTATATTTATTGCTTATCAATTTATATACATCACTTTTATATGTATCTATTATTGCAATAGTTTCTCTAAAGCATTATTGGTCGAAATTATGCAGCGATATTGCAGCGAAAATCGCCTGAATGTTCTGGATTTTTAATATTTATTTATAATATAATTCAATAACTATGTGATAACTTTTATATGACAAACCTTAGACAGGTTGTCACGCCGGACATGGTAGCAGAAACGAGATGATTCAGATCCCCGTACGTGGGAGTAGTCAACTTCAAAGTACGGAAGCAAATGTCATAGAGCGCTTCGTTGTCGATGCAATAAGCTTGATCCGTGTTCTCCACCAGTTGATGAACCGACAGGGTGGCGTTGTAAGGCTCTACAACAGTGTCGGAGACTTTCGGAGAGGGTACGACGGAAAAGGTGCTCATGATTCTGTCTGGATATTCCTCTCGGATCTTCGTGATAAGCAGAGTTCCCATTCCGGATCCAGTACCACCTCCCAGAGAATGCGTTAATTGGAAACCCTGAAGACAATCGCAGCTCTCCGCCTCCTTTCTTACTACATCGAGAACGGAATCGACGAGTTCGGCGCCCTCGGTATAATGACCCTTGGCCCAATTATTGCCGGCTCCCGATTGCCCGAACACAAAGTTATCCGGTCGGAATATTTGTCCGAAAGATCCCGAACGCACAGAGTCCATCGTGCCGGGTTCAAGATCCACCAGAATCGCGCGCGGTACATACTTCGGTCCGGAGGCTTCATTGTAATAAACATTGATTCGTTCCAGCTGAAGATCCGAATCCCCGTGATAGGCGCCTGTAGGATCGATGCCGTGCTCATCTGAGATCACCTCCCAAAACTATATAAATTGTTAGAAATAATTAAATGCCAAATTAAATATTGAGAAAAATATCAGCATGATAAATGGTAAAATAGAAAGAGAAGTTTATTAATTCAGAAATAGAGAGTGATTGTGCATTATATTTAATTGAGTCCGTTTTTTATATATAATCGTTATATCGATTATTTTCAAAAATTAGCTTCGAAATTTTTAATTTAAGTATTTTAGAAAATAGTAAACGCGATAAATATTTTAATACATCAGTCAATCTTTAAAATTGTGATTGTCATTATCGCATTTATTTTTTTACAGTTACTAACCTTGGCACCTATTTGATTGCCACATTGACCGGCTTGGAGATGAACAATTTCACGCATTTTATATCGAATATCGGAACTTTAGGAAATCAGAATCATGAAATAATTGCATGGGATTCAACGACAACCTCCTTAATGACCGCGATAGGAGTCAGAAGTCAAAAGTAAGGACGAGAAACTCGGAAAACGGAAATAAGGACGAGAAACGGAGAAATTACGGACTTGCTAAGATGACATTCAAACAAAAACAGGCGACTGCTGGATTTTCCTTGGCGACTGTCTGGCCGCTTGTGTAATTTTCTACTTGCATCATAATATTGCAAAATCGACGATGTAAATGTGTTTTATTTCAGCATTTGAGCTATAATGCGTGTAAAATATAGATCATGCATGGATCGACAAGATTTTTCTCGGAAAATTTCATCACAATTTCCACATCAATATAGGTATTAAGATATTTTATTTAAACTAATTGAAATCACAACAAGATTTGTTTAATAAGGACAAAATGCAAAATCCACGTCTAATCAAAAACATAAAAAAGTATAGGCATTACGCTTTAAAATTCTCACGGCGTTGATCCTGAACCCATACGCATATCAATCACGCACACGCATACATCGCGACGATAGGACACTTTCTTGCAGCATAGAAAAAGAAACAAGGATCGAGCCGTGCCACTGTTGTCGACAAACTCAGGCAGGTTTTACAAAGGAAGTACATTATAATAAATGTAAAAATAAATACAATGTGCGTGTGTGTCTATACTGATAATTATATAACACAATGTTTGTCAAAGAGAATCAACTTATAAGATTGTCTCTCTCTTTTTCTTTTTTTTTTCTCTTTTTTTTCGGCTCATTGCGACTTCCGGCACACGTTCACTTCCACTATCGCGCTAGAAGTTTTCGATCTGACAATTGTCTCGATGTTCGTCTCCTCTCCCTTGGACACGCTTAAGTTCCTCGCCTCTTCTTCTTTCGAAGGCAGTACGGCAGCTAGCTTCTCGCCCTCCGATGTAGTCGCAATTTCCTGTGCCGCGATCTCCTGTGTCGCGATCTTCGAGGTAGACGAGCGACTACCCGGTCCACCGTTCACCAGATACCTCAACGGTACGGTTTCGGATTTGCCTTTTCTGAAGCGTCAATATCAATTTATTTAATAAGTACAAAAAAGATCATTAATCGAATAAAATCATCAATCGAATAACATCAGTCTTACTGATGTTTATCATATTACTTGATAAGTTAAAAAAAATGAAATTCTTAATTTGATAATAGCATAAATAATTATAAAACAAGTTTGTAGGAAAATATATAATTAAAATATATAATTATATAATTTTAATTACATTGAAATTGTTCCTTGAACATTTTTTCCCTGAAAAGAAATTCTGTTTCTTGCGATCAATTTTCGTGATCGAGATTACTAACTTTGGTATCGTCGGGCAGGACCACAGCTTGAAATCAGCCCCGAACTGCTCACCCTCCTCGATCGTCTGCGGCAGGTGAATGTTGAGCGTTTCCGGCAGGAATATGGAAGTGAAGGCGCCGGCAAGGCTCAGCGAGCCCATCACGATCAGGGGTAAGACTCTCGAATAGACCGCCAAATGAACGATGTAGGGAAAGGTGAGGAGGCCGATGCCGGCGATGAAGGAGGCTATCCCCATCGCCTGAGACCTTAGCACGGTCGGCAGTAACTCACCGACGAAGACGTAGAAGACAGCGAAGGACGCAGCGATGCCGAATTTCCCGATCATCGCCAGGCTTACGGTCACCCAGACCGCGTCTGCTGCGACAAAGACCGATCGTGTATATAAGTTATAAGTTGTATATAAGTTATACAGGGTGAGCCATTTTAATTAACGCACGCAATTATTTCTGGAAACAAAGCATTTTAGAGAAAAATGTTTCAGACAAAAGTTTTATGGTTTCGAGGGGGCTATAAGATGGTATCATTGATTTGACACTGAAGAGTCATTTGAAAGTCACGTGAAGGCCATCTCAATTTTTTTAAATTGCACCCCTTATTTTTTATTACATATTCTTGTAGCTGACCTCGAGAGCTTTCCAAAACACTATAATTAAATGTTTTTCCGTTAAGTACTTTTCGAGTTATAAGGCTTGAAATAATATCTTAATTTTACATAAATGATAAAATATCTAGTAAAATATTCATTTTTCGATTATTACCTTAATACTTTTATGTACAAAATAATAGGAGGAATCAATTGGTGTAAAGAAAAAACATAGTTGTTTCGAAGAAGAAATATGTAATTTGCAATTAACAATTCCATATTTTTTCTTAAAAACAACTGTATGTTTTTTTACACCAATTGATTCCTCTCATTATTTCGTACATAAAAGTATTAAGGTAAGATAATCGAAAAATGAATATTTTACAAGATATTTTATGGTTTATGTAAAATTAAGAAATGATTTCAAGCCTCATAACTCGAAAAGCACTTAATGGAAAAACATTTATATAATAACATAATTATAGTGTTTTGGAAAGCTCTCGAGGCCAGCTACAAGAATATGTAATAAAAAATAGGGAGTGTCATTTAAAAAAATTGAAGTAGCCTTCACGTGACCTTCAAATGACTCTTCAAGGTCAAACCAATGATACCATCTTATGGCCCCCTCGAAACCATAAAACTTTTGTCTGAAACATTTTTTTCTAAAATGCTTTGTTTCCGAAATAATTGCGTGCGTTAATTAAAATGGCTCACCCTGTATATTCCCTGAACCTCTTGATTAGAATTGCACATTTCATTGTCTTAAATTCTTCCGCTGATTCATTTTTAAGACAAAAACCTGACACTTGCGTTTCGTTGATTTCTAATAAGAGAAGTTATGCGTGCGGATAATAACTAATTTATAAGCAGGTCGAACGTTTACTCATAAACGTTGTGACGTCGGCACGACGGTAATTCACATTCATATTAAACGTGTGTAAGTATGATAATATCATGACGAATTCAATAAGCTAATGACGTTTGAGGCCGCCGTGACGCAGAAGCGCGATTCGGCTTAATATTTTTATTCAATCTCACGGAGATAATCAAATAATATGGAGGTGAGCAACGCGAAGTAATAGCATTACACGTTTATATTTATTTTGTGTCGTTCTGCATTTTCGCTTCTTAAAGATATTCGCTATTATTAATAATAAAAAAATGAAATATTTAAAAATATTTAAATAATTAAAAATATAATAAAATGAAAAAATATTAATAATAATTTTGAGAGTAGAATTGTTGAATTAATTTTAAGAATAGAATTGTTTGGGAAAGAAAATTACTCTTTTTTTATCAGAGATTTGAATTAGAGTAAGAGATGAATCGACAAAGTACCTTCGGGCACGAACATACACGACACGCAAGCGAGACCACCCAGCATCATGGTCACGCATAGTACCCATCGTCTGCCTAATCTGTCCATTGCGTACCACGTAATGAAGTACGATGGAATCTCTACGATACCTCCTGTAGAAAATAAACATAAAAAAATCTCATAAATTTCGGATATATTCATGAAATTTTTATAACAATTGAATCTAGAGCGAGAGAAAAGAATTATTTTACCAATAAAGAAAGCCAGATAATCGGAGACACCTAGATTGGTCGTGTTGTAAGACAGTCCGTTGTACACCACCGCATTCGCCACCCAATCGAAAGCGAGAATAAAGAATTTTTTCCTGATGTTCGGATTCGTAATCAGGTCCATGGGAGTCGCGGATGATGGCGGTGATCTGTTCTCGCTCTCGATGTCGATATTGCCGTCGTTGGAATTCTTACCATTACACGATATTCCTTGCCTCTTTAATATTTCTATCTACAAACAATGATCGCTAAATTTCATACAATCTTCTCGATTATATTGAAAGAGTGAAAAAAAATAGGATATATTGTTTATACATTGTAAACTAACTTCGCGAAGAAATATGTATTGTGATAATTAAATATCAAACAAAATTACCTCCATTTTCCTGAGGAAGTTCTTAGGCACTTTTTTGCCATTGATTTTCGCCATATTCTGGACTATTACTTCCGCCTCGTCTATTCTGTTTTTACTAAGAAGCCACCGCGGTGACTCGGGGATGATCCAGTAGTAACTGAAGAGAAGAATGAAAGGCACCGATGTGGCTAACGATAAGGTGTACCAGTGCCTTAATAAATATCCCTGACGGAAAGAAAAAATAAAAGCATGTACCAGCGAAAGCAAAAAATAATCTTTTATATCTCTTTTGCTTCTTTTGCGTCACATAAATATTTTCGAACTTCACCATGAATATTTCCTTAACAAATTTTTGATACAGTTCTTCATATAATATATATAATATTAATTTAATTTGTGCTAAAATATTTAATTATGATATCTTATTTATCTTAATTATATTTATAATAGTTTAACTTTTGTTAAATTTGCGTTCTTAACTTTTGTTAAGAACGCAATTCGGCGTGAAAACATTATTTCGAATTTATTATCTCTGTCGCGCACGTCACTTCAGGAACATCTGAATGTTTCTATTTGCATGCAGCGAATCACTCGCATTTGCATACGCTGGAACCATATGATGCACGCTGATAGATCGCTTGCAAAATGATCCGCGTTGTACCCTCGCGTTAAGTTTATTGTACACGAGCTGTCGCCTCGCGCGATCATATGAGTGTCGCGACGTCGAGATTTTTATCACGAAACGTTGTTGTACATTGCTGTACTTTGCTTTTTTCACATTTTTATAAATGAGGATACTTACCAGCAACGCCAGAAGAGACATTGCCGTAGCGAAAAACATACAGATTACCATTCCGGCAAATGTTCGATATCTTGGTCCCATCAGCTCGAGAGCTGCAATGAAATTTATCATGAAGAAGGATCTTTGTCGATCTTTTATTTAGAAAGACGTTACATTCTTTCTGCTCCTTCTGTTTTAAGTTTGCTTTTAAATGCGAATTTTCTTTAATTTGCGAATAAATATAATAATTCAAAATATAGGGTATATCTATTTATGATTTTATGCATATTCGAATATACATGTATATCTTGATGTATATTTTGTATATGTGTATATTTTTTAATCGTACATGTTTGTTTCTGTACACAATGTATATAAAATTAAAAATTAAATTTTTTTAACAAATTTGTCTAAAGTTTTTTGTCAAATTATAAATTGATATGATGCATCATATTGATGATGGATCATAAATATGTCTCAAACTTTTAAGTAACATTTTTATTTAAAATATGATTAAACTAATTAAATTTTATATATAATTAAATTATGTGTGATTAACGTACCAAGTATAAAAGGTATCTGATAAATGGCAGGAAAAAAGAGACCATTCACAGTCCTCAGCGCGGTGTAGATCACGTAATTCGGACTGAAGCTCGTGGCGATGGAGAATATCACCTCGAGAAACAGGATGGCGAAGAAAGCCGTTCTTCTGCCCCATTTATCGGCGATCCAACCGAACACAACGTTGCCGAAGAGGCTTCCCACGTAGAAGAAAGTCGTCGACGTGGAAGGCCACCAGCTGTTGTCACATACCAGATCTAGCTATGTGGATATAGAACGCCATTAAACTACTTCGCCAACAAGAATATTAATATTTTGCATATTGGCGAAAATGAACCAAGGAAATCAATTGAAGGAATAATTTTCAATTAGCGTAACAATAATAAATATGGAAATTAAAAATAATGGAAATGAAAAATAATAAAATATAAAAATAATTAATAATTATAAAAATATCAAGCGTAAATATTAATGTCATGTTTAAGTTATAATAAAATAATTCATAAACTATGTATGCTATTAATTGATAATAATTGATTCGAGAAAAGCATGCGTGCTTTTATTAATCAAAGTGTTTCATAGCTTTTTCCCTTCGCTTATCTAATCGAACGCCAAACAGTCGAGTATGAAAAAAATTACTATACAAATAAGATTACAATTAGAATGAAATTCTCACAACTAACTAGATTATAAATATCGACATATAACAACTCGAGGAGATAAATCGATATCGCGGGAAGCGAAGAAGTCATTGCTCCGCTATCGTTCTTTTCGTATACATATGTATATAATACACATAATATGCAATTACAAACTGTTTTGATTGCGAACTGTTTTGATGATTTTAAAATTTTATAAAGATATAATCGACATGTATCTCACGATTTGCGTCACGATATAAGAATACAAGTGCTATAATGTTAGAATGCATTAATGAGATATTTAAATTAAATTAGAACTCGCATTCTACAAAAATACTATAAAAATTCATGCAGCATATGGCTGTCTAGGATGATAATCTAAGCTTATGCATATCTTGTACTTTAGAATTTGATACGAAAACTTTTCTTAAATTATATAAAAAATTTAAATTAAATTAAAAAGTGCATAAGTGCACAGATTGCCTACAAAGTCATGGTAGATATTCGCTGACATTGACGGTAAACGTCATAAAGTGCTCTATACAGCCGCTACAATGGCGTACAAGCGGCGGGCTGTGCGCCAACATTAGCGACGAACCGGATTGCGTGCTCGCACGCGTGTGAACACACGCGTCATTCGGTTGATCGTCATTTGCTCGTCGGTCCAGCATCGCTGGATGACACACGCACCCGCGTGCGCGCTTCGAAGAATGGAGCAGTGGTTGGAAGCTGGAAAGAGGGAGAGGACGGAGGGGATGCTGCGCTGGACCAGTACAGCGCGATGGCAGAGGCGTTTCATCTCGTTGCGTTCACGCGGAAGGCTACCACCGTAAATGCGCTCGTGTTTATCGCGAGTGGGGAGAGCACGCTTGCGTGTACGTGTACGAGGTCTGCATGTAAATTGCAAGCTCGCATGCGGACGCGCGTGTTCGTCCGAAGGACGCCAAGGTGTATTGGTAAGCTTCCCACAGTGAGAGGTGTCCATCACCCTCGTTTGACAGGAGGAACACGGTCCCCCTTCCTCTGCGCCCTTTAAACTTCCCTGTCTCTCTTTCTCTCGTGCGCGATCTCGCGCGACAAAACCGATGCGATCATCTCAACGAGCGTATGTTTGTCAATGCAAATGATGACGATAGACGCCTACGCTGAGTACACTGCATTTTAATATGATACTAATTAAAGAATTGTGTATACATGTTCTGGAAAATTTTCTAATAAACTTGTTTTTTCCGAATGTTGTTGAAGGAGCTACATAAAATGTATAAGAGTTATTTGCGCAGATTTTGTAATTTTTAATATGGCTGAAGAAATATGTTTCTCATAGATATAAATTTATATTTAAAGACAATTAAATTTCAATGAGATGCCTTTCATAAGTACTTATTATTCTTAATCAATTTTATAAGAAAAAGTGTCTTTACTACAGTTTAGAATAATTTAGCATCCGAAATTAGTATCGCGAAATAATAAAATTTTGAAAAAATAAGGAATAAAATAAGAAAAATAAGGAATCGCGCGTATTTTCTAAAATTCTCTCCCTAAAAGATAACATGCAACTGCGTGATTTACATCTTTGACATGATGTAAAGATATATAATTAATGTTATTCGCAAAAACCCACGTCCGAGCAGAATAAACGAAATCTCTTAATCGAGTGCCTATTAGCGCTTCGACAAATAAAGTCTGTCGGTATGTTTTAATGGCTTTGACACGAAGTTTGATTTAAGCAAATTGCCACTCACGGACTTTCGAGGTCTGTGCGAAACGCGCAAAAGATAAATTGCGCGGAAAGACAGAAGAGCACCCGCTGATGATGCTATCGAGTTATTGTCAAGGGCAGTGCGTGCCGCCCATAAGGACATTAATAACACATAATATGTATTTTGTCACCCTGACACACTTTGAAATCACTTGATATTGATATGACCGCGATACCGTTCGCTTTAGCGATTGTTTATGCAATTTGTTGCACAGATTCGAAATCGATATTGAATTCGTTAAAATACATACGGCATAATTACATATAATTTGCTGCAAAATATATGAAGAGAGGAGGTGCAAAGAAATATTTGATATGAAACTGATAACAAAACTTCACGTCAAGTTGCGCAACTTTTGCAAAAATATTATATAATAATTAATCAAATTATAAGGATAAATCTGTGATGCATTTTTCCACGTCCACGAACGTCAAATAATAGCACAATACTCAAAAGTTTCTATTTATCACACGATACTCATGTAACAAGATCATATTCATTATATTATAAACTCGATGTACGCGAATCGCAAATTTACACGTCTCGGATTTACACAAACATATGACGCAAAGAGAAGTAAATCCTATTCCATTTTCCATTCTGTTTCGTTATCATTTTCTATCGTATGTTGCACTTGTTCATTTTATTCATCCCCTTTTATTATTTCCATTATGCTTGCTTTGCTTTATGCTTTGTTTCGATTACGAGATAATCACGATGTATCTTTCACATAATGAATTAAAATACTTTGTCAAAAAACATATATTAAAAATTCTTAGAAAAGATATTAGTATGATTGATTTGTGTGTTCGTTACAAAGTATAAATAATTTAATTTTTTTGTGCAATGGATGTTTTTAATCTCTATAGTCTAAATTTTTTTCGTTGTTGATTTAAGATGAAGAATTTCGTAATCTATTTCATATATGCTTTCGTTTTATATAGAATTTTTTATTCAGATCATTGAACATCAATCTAAAGTCAGCAATTTTCAAGCATTCTCACATATCCATGCATATTTATAATCCATTGCTCGCTCCAGATGCTCGCTGATCCGCGTGATATTCAAAATGATATGGTAGTCCGAAATCAAGATAGAACAAGCAAGAGAAAACTTTATTAATTTTAGAAAATGATTGGTCCAGTTATTGCAAGTAACAAATTAGCAAAAACTATTTTTTATAAATGCATAAAAAATAACTGCGGAAAATAATACTAATAATAAAAGATAGTTTATATATATAATTAGTTATTATATAATATATAATCGGTTATTATGTCATTTACGATAATAGAATTACCAAAAATATATTTTTGAAGGCTAAATCAATTTAATTGTAATTATAATAGCCTGATAAATATATATAGCAGAAGTTACCGACGTGTAAATTACGTATAAATGTGATATAAATTACGAAATATGTATATAAATTATTTGAGCATGCTATAAATTAAATCCAGGCGGAGGGAGAGAGGAAGTGGCGGATATGTGATATATTTGTCTTGGCCGCTTGTCATATGTCGACACGGAAAAGACAATGACCTGTTCCGCGGTCTCGTGCGGCCTAGTGTCATTAGAGTGAAGCTCCTAAATCGAGCACAATAAATCATCGGATCGGAAGTAAAGGACAAGGCGAATGCCCACGCGTTTTTTTGCCATGCTGGCCTCTTGTTTCTCCCTCGTCCGATATACTCGTATAAACACATCCGAAAAAATATTTTAATCGGATAAGCATTTCAAGATAATAATTTCATCTCGCTCTAACGAAACGTGCTAATTAAGTGATGCTAATCAAGTAAATTTAGGAAAGTTAAATAATTGAAAAATTTCGAATGACATTTTAAAAACACACATTGCACATCGATGTCTTTAATAATATCATTAGTTATTTTTAAAAATGCAAATTATATTATATCTCGTTAAATATTCAATAAAAAAGATAAAAGCGAAAAAAAAAACACGTGAAAATGTGAAAGAAAGAGATAGAAAGAGAGAAAAAGAAGAAAAAAAAAAACGGAAGCTTGTCACGTTGAATCCGGTAGTGACCAAGTACGTAGGAACATATACCCTCTACATGAAGAGAGCTGGCAGTTTGTGCGAGGCGTTTGATGTGACATATCACATGACCGGATGCGGGGGTAGGTAAATTGGTCGGCAATTGCTGACGCCACCAGAGCTGCAACCTATCGGCCAGTCACTCGGTCGCTCATCAACCTTGTTCACCTGTTGATGATTCTCGTTGTTGAATTCTCGCGAATCGACCCTTTGACGGTATCTTAGAAATCCGTGCGTTAACGCGAAACATTACTCTTCTCGAGATTTCGAAAAATTTACTCATCAATTATTTATTATGTCATCCATGACGCAAATTATCAGTTATTTTGTTCATCTAAAATTTAAAATCTTAATATATCATTTATAATAATTTATAGAAAATTGTTATATATAATAATCTCTTTAAATCCGAAAAATCGTAAAAGCGATCAATTTTTCACAATTCCGATAATAATTTAATTCCCTAATTCGATAATAATGTAGCATCTCGCATGGGACACATTTACAAATAAATGAAATTTATTTCCCGCACGTTTATCGTATTAAATTAAATCTCTCTACAAAAGAGAGCTAAATTCGATTGTTGTATTTCACGTTGGTTAAATAAATTTTGCGGATGATTAATTAAAAGGACGGAAATGCAGTGGTTATAATTCATGGTAATTCTACTGAATAAAAACCGACAACAGGGCGCGTAAACATTGGAGAGAACGAGTAAATATAGAATAAACGTAAATGCGATGCACTGAGGTTTAACGTTTAAGCCTTATCAGATATTTTGAGGAATGCACGGAGAAAATTAATAATAATTCTCTGATTTATCATAAGCGGCGTCATATAAACGAACTAATTCGCCCAGATAATATCCGACGATATAGATAGATAAAATAAATACAGCCCATACAATTTCGAGACATATTTGCTTTAAAAAAAAAGCATCCCTGTTTCGCTGTTTCGATAATGCGGATTTGTGTTGCCGTGAAATTTCCAATCGTGCATTATCTCTACGCAAAATTTTATAGCCGTTATATCGCAATCAATATTCAAATTCATCATCAGTTAGTAATAATTAATAATTAATAATTTTCTTAAACGACGCCCACTTTAAAATTATGATTCAATCGGTTTGATTAGTAGAATTGAATAAAAGAAAAGAGGAACACGAAAAGAACGTTCAGATTTTCGACCCCGTGCATTGCGATCCCCGTTACGTCAACAGTTCATGTCGCGTTGTCTAATTGTGGCAATTTAATAATGTCTTAATGAACACTTACGACTGTTGCTACATGAGCGAAGTTTACTCAGTTCCAGGCCCAGCTGTTTTCTTCAATATTTAAATGCACGGCGGAAAATTGCTACGACTTCTTTCGGAAACGCGATACGTGGTGTTGACTTGATGCGAATTAAACGCGAACTTGCCTGGGTCTTCTGCAAGATGTGACGTTTTGCGACGAAAACAAAATGTAAAATTACAAATATAGCGCAAGATGGTGCAATCTCTCGGAAGTAAATCGCACTTCACAAGTGATCCACATCTATATATAAAACAATTTTGATAAAAAAAAAAAAACAATTTCGGTAAAAAAAAAACGTGAAAAATGCATAATTCGCATTTTTTCAAATATATCGTTCTCACATTTGCGCATTTGATAGCGGAAACGTAATCTTCATAATAAATATGTTTACGAGCGACATTGAGGATTTCATGCAAGCGAGACGAATGATTCTCGTTGTAGACAGAGGATGTGACGAATAAGACCGCTTTGAGACATGTTAATTTTGCGCACTTTTAATCTCACACATCATGTTGGAAAAATTGCTTCGCGTAATTAATTGCAAACACACACGCTGTTCTTTAATAGACCAATTTCCTTCTTTAATCTCGTCATTCGATACTTAAGAAGCATTACTTTTTTACTGAATAATATCAACGATCATCATGAAAAATCTTATTTCCTCTTTTAATATAATTCTCTAGCGATGGGAACTTTTTTTTTTTTACGACAATGATGGAAATCGCGGTGAGATAATAAACGCGGGAATGATACGTCTCTCAACATTTGATTTCACGATATCGCGCTTAATCGGACCTAATCGCGCGTAATCCGCTCTCCGCCGTTTAATCCGTTCGCGCCAATCGTTCCCATCATCGTCGACAAATACTTCACGGAAAAATGAGAGATCGTCACGGAGACACGTAATTTCATTCCGCGAACGGGACCGCAGAAGCTCGGCGCGATGCACAATCGTCACTGGGACAGCGCTACGAAGTCAAAGGCCAAGGCGACGTGGGTGAAATCCGATGCTATGCAAGGAAGAAATTCACTGATGACGATTAAGGCCGATGTAGGAATATTAAGCAAATCGTCGTGCCATATTTCGCGTTATAATGTACCAAAGTTACTTGCGCGAGAGGACCGTTTCTTTCTTTTTTTGCAAATTTGCGAAAAAAGGAATTTCTCGTTCCATCTCTCAAGCATATAATAAGAGATCTTTATCATTATAAAATTAATTTAATAATAAAATTAACTTTATTATTATAATAATTTTATAATAATTTTATGACGATAAAATTTTATAATAATTTTTTTAGAACGATAATTTTATTAATACCAAATTAATTTGTCATCGAGGAAAAAGAAATAAATTAATGCAAGTTGAATAATTTCAATTTGACGGTAGACGATGGAAACAAGTAAATCAACATTTCATGATTTTTCAGCAATTATAGTCGCCATTATTACGCGTCGTTTCACAGGTTTCTTTTATAGGCATGTACTTTGTATTTGAGAAATACGCATTAAGCAGCCACTCGACTCGTAAAGTCGAAATTACCCGCAATGATTTAAATTCTTTACAACATATATTACACTTGCGTAACGACACATAACAACATTATTACTTGCAAATTAGGCATGTCTGTAAGAGGAAAGAACGCAGAATGTATGCTCTTTGATTTTTATAATTTTATATCCCTTGTATTGAATTCTTTACGCGATTATCCATCATAAAGAATAATTATTTTCTTTATCAAGGAATTAAATTTAAAAATTAGCGTTCGGATTTTCTCGTACATTAAAGCCATCCAAACAATCCGCAGAAACTGCCATTGCCCACACGCAATCAGTGCGAGACACGAATGTCTCGAGTGCCTTATGACGGAAACAGTCGCTTCGACGAGCATGCAGTCTCTCCTTCTCTCTGTCTTTCTCTCTATCAAAGAGAGGTGAAAGAGAGAAAGTCGAGTTTACCTCGGTCACCAGGGTGCTGTCGTAATCCCTGGTGTCGTAGTTCCATCCGTATCGGCACTTGCTGATCGGCCAGTCGAGGTTGCTGACCGGCGGCGATCGGCTCGTCGACGTGGTCGACAGCGAAGTGCCGTCAGTGACGTTCTGTGGATCGTCGATGTATTGCAGCCACGAATCGATTATCTCCGTGTAATTCACGTCGTACATGTAACACTTGGAGTAAACCCTTCTGCCGTCAGACTTGACCGAGTAGGGCAGCGAGAGCGCCTTCCTCTCCTCCAACGACATCAGATCCGTCAGGTTCTCCAACTCCGGTATCCTGCACCAGTGTTCTGGCGAGGCACTCACGAACACCTATTCCGAAATTGTACAAGTCTTGAATCAAAAATGTGTGATAACTCGGATGTATTTCGTATCTGATACTGTTTTTAATATCGCCTCGATTTAACCTAATTTCATTAATTCAATAGACTTTATTTCCGTGAAATTCAATATAAATACGTTTGATATTTTATGAATTTAAATACCTGCGATATTCGTATTAATTTATTGTTTGTTTTCATATATTTTATATTTCAAGAGAGCAAATTGTCAAGTTATGCATTAAATTATATTTTCGTGAAATTTCTCTGCATTCAAATGCACACGTAATAGCAGTAACTATGTTTTATCTGTTTGCAAAACTGTTGACATAATTTAATACCGCGATGTTAATTATACCAACATGCTTCAATTTACCAATTAAATCTATTTATTTACGCGTTGTAATTTCGCAATTTATGTTCTTTCAAGATATAAATTATTGTAAAATTTTTTAATATAGAATATTAAATTTATTATAATGAAATAAAGGTCCATTAGATAAAATCAAAGAAAATTACATAAAAGGCTTAAAGGACTAGCATAAGGATGAAAAGATGCGAAAAAAAACGGTTATATTAATATAATAAACCTTATAAAATATTTGATTAAGTGACAAATACTGCGTTTCGATCCAATTTGGATCGATTCCTTTTCAATGTAGAATCACGAAGAACAAAAATAAACATGAAAATAAAATAAAAATAAGATTGAAATTAACAATCATTCGTAACAGAAAGACGCTAAGCAAAATAAATAATACTAAAAGAGTCAGAACTGTCAAAGTAAATTACACAAAAAAACGGGCGAATTCAAAAACATATAATCATATAATCAAGGTTTTAATCAAACATACTAGGCCTCACTGCGTTTTCGGCTGGTCATCGACTTATGCATCTTTGATCGCTTTTAATTTTGAGATGCAGCTTGGTTATGGGTTTTCCTTCTGGCATGTGTTATCGAGGGGAACAGTTTGGTTTTCATGGCACATTGAGAGTGTGGAATACAGGTTTGCTTATCCACTTATCGGATAACGCGTTGCGCTTCTTTGTTAGTTTGAATTCGCCCGTTTTTTTGTGTAATTTACTTTGATAGTTTTGACTCTTTTAGTATTATTTATTTTGCTTAGCATCTTTCTGTTACTTATTACGAATGACTGTTAATTTCAATCTTATTTTTATTTTATTTTCATGTTTATTTTTGTACTTGACATTGTGATTCAACATTGAAAAGGAATCGATCCAAATTGGATCGAAACGCAGCGTTTGTCACTTAAACTTTAAATAAATCAAATAAACTTTAAATAAATTTTATAAGGTTTATTATATTAATATAACCATTTTTTTCGCATCTTTTCATTACGCTGGTCCTTTAAGCCTTTTATGTAATTTTCTTTGATAGAATATTAAACAATAATTTTTACCATCATATTATATAAATAATCAAAAAGAAATCATTATCAAATTGTTCGACTAATTTCGAAATATTAATAATAATCTGTAAAATAATAATCTAATATAATAATTTAATTATATTTAAAAAAATCTCAGAGAAATATTTATACTCTCTGAAAGTGACTCAGTGTATTATCACTGTAATTAGTGCTATACTTATAACTGCTTGCAATTAGTGAGTATTTCTTGTTTTTCAGTGATAATACACTGATTCACTCTAGTGAAAGTAGTAATACTACTTTCACTAGAGTGCAACAGTGTATTATCACTGAAAAACAAGAAATATTCTAATTAAGAAGTTATAAGTACAGCACTGATTACACTATATTCTCTTTCAGAGAATATATTCAAAACTTTTAAATTAAGAATACAATTTTAAAAAATATTGAGTCTTGATTTTCATTCAGCGTTCTTGGTTTCTGCAACTACCCTCAAATCTTTTGCAACGAAGCATAACAAGAGACAGGGGCGCTTACTTGCGAGAACGCCAAGAAAGCGGCCGGCAGGGTGGCGGGTATGCACAGTAAGTAGTACATGATGTTCTGGTATCGGCCCTTCTCTCCCACGTGTACCAGCACCTCGTCGAAGTCGATCGAGCTCATCTTTCCGGCGGTGTCTCTGCGACTCTGCCGTGTCTCAATCTCAGCTTCACCACAACGACGACGGTGGTAGCGGCGGCGGCGGTGGCGGCGGTGGTGGCGATGACGACGACGGCGACGATCGTGCACGATGCGTGGTACACCTTCGAATTACACGGCATGACCGCCGTCGCTCATCCTCGAAGGCAGCCACGCCGAATTACAAACGCACGTTTCCCGCCCGTCTTCGTTGGACCGCGCGCCGAGGAAGTCTTTCCTCCTCCTTGGCGCTGCCTGCTCTCTTCTCGTCACCTCCACCCCCGCCTCCTTCTCTTCCACCTTCTCGTCCTCGTCCTCCTCCTTCGCCTCCTCGTCCTCCTGCCGTCCCTCTGCCGCCTGGACACTGGATCGGATGTAACCCCGAGCGTGTCGAATCGGCCTGTTTTTCGGCGAGCTTTCCACGATTCGGACACGTATTACGCTAATCTGATTGTTTGGGGATCCAAGATCGCGCACGATATCATTAAGAGTATTAGGGAATCGCGATTGATCGGGATCGAGATGCCGATTTCCATCCGGCTGGAACGAAGGGGTTGCATTTCATGTCTCATGTCGTATCGAGAGTACGATTTTATTGAGTCTGATCAGCGCCGATCGAATCCCCTTCGAGAGCTTCATCAGAAGCGCCGAGTATCGCGCTCGATCAGTTTGGTCCTTGACGCTTCGGAGGACACGAATCGTGTCTCAATCGCGAAAATTTGAGGATAAAAAGGAAGAAAGTAGGAAAAAGTAAACTTGATCACGCAGTCTGGCCTCAATCGGTCTTTTTCCACTCGCGACTCTTCACTTTCACCCCACCGCTATTATCTCGAGAGAATCGAGTTAATCTTCGCCGATCCTCTCGTCAAACATTTGACAACCGCGTCTTTACAGTATCGTTATCTCGAACAATCACCACAGGTAGCCCAAGTCAAATATTGAACTTCGCATTTCGCGAGTCCCCTGAAATCGTTCGTCTGATCACGCAAACTTCTTCCACTGAAGATCCGATTCGTTCGTTCACGGCACTACGCAGGTCGACGTTCACTCACCCTCATGATTGTTTACGGAAGTGACGTGCGTCCACTTGACTCTCCCGTTATCTCTTTCTCCCTCGACACGCGCTTCGCCGCTCCCGCTGCAGCTTGGCTGCTGCGACTGTGACACTTCTCGACACCGCTCGCGACTCACTCGCGACAACGCAGCGGTTCCTCGTTTACGAGGGACCGTCCCTTCATCCTCCGCGTTCCTCGTCCGCTCGCTACGTCACGATCGCGATCACGGGATCAGCGTAGATCCCGGAATCGGCTCTTGACTTGATGATGATGATGATGATGATGATGATGATGTCGTCGTCGTCGTCGTCTTCGTCGTCCGCGCGATAGAGCGACTCATAGGCCGCGGGCATCGCGACGATCAGCCATTGCCGCAGAAGACCTCCTCTCGTCTAATCCTACCGAACATCATCTTCGTCGAGGTCTCGCCTCCTCCTCTCTCGGCTGATCGAGAGCCGCCGCCGTCGTCGCTTCTCGATCAAGCGCGTTACCGCAGTCTCCGGACGCTCGTCCGCCTCGCCGCTTCTCTCTCTCTCCTTCTCTCTTTCTGCAAACGAAATTCCCTTCATAGTGCACGCTATCGTAAGTGCTCGCTATTCGCTAGCTTCCGCGTGCGACGCGCACGATCGTCACGACGGAGATAAGGCCGGCGGATTCTGACACGAGGGTCAATTCCGCGTCCCCTCGTCTTCGAAGTTTCTCTGGAAAAACATGTTAGAATCGCGAGGCGGTTATCTGAAAAAATGATAAGGCTTGAATAATATCTAACGATAATAGATATGGGGGATTTATTTCTTGACGTTGACGTAAGGATATTTCCTATCATTTTTTTTTTCGAGAGGGAGAAAGTGTAGAAATCCTCTTACTCTTGTTATAAAACTTGTATAGGTCTTTCAAAGATTTATGTTATTCATTCCATTTGTCATAGATTCTTATAGCTTCTCAAGATTTTGGGATTTTACACAATTTATTACTCGGGATATTAATTTGTTTGCATTTGTACGCGTCAATTATAACTACTTATGAGCTCTACATTTTTAAATCTGTATAATACGATAAGGTTTTCCTCAAATTTTATTTATGTATATCCACTTAAGAATTTAAATTTAGTGATAGTAAATAATCTTGTCGAAATTTTAATTTTTCATCTATAATTCATTTAGATGAATTTCATTTTCTACATCACTCTGACACTATTTGCGATATGGATCTGCTTTATTAATTCAATTAAAATTAATTTATTCAACACATATCTAAAATCGTAAATAATCAACAAAAACCGAAAAGAATTATAATTATAAGATAATAATTATAAGATAGAATTATAATTATAAGATTATAATTATTAGAATTATAATTAGAAAATCAGAAATATAAGTATTTCTTTAGACACATTTAAAATAAATCAATAAAAATTTTTAATTAATCATAAATATATCGAGAGCTTCTTAAATCCCGATCTTAATATCTCGCATTTAACGTAAATGGATGATGAATAAAAAATCCGAGCGCTTTTATCGCTTTTATTCGAACTTATTAACCTAATTAGATTGGGTCTCCACAATTAGATCATCGGTAAAGTGCGTCGATAGAATATGAAAAATCTGCACACACATACACACACTCACACACGCTTACCGGAACAATTGTAAAAATAACAAAAGAGAGATAAATAAAAGCACGCTTATGTGGGAAGTAAACAAGAATGATTCGATTTCGCGTCTTTCTACAAAAGAGTACGCATATCTATTATTATCTTCGTAGCATTATTTTCACAGCGTCGAGATGTGTTGCATTATTTTCACAGCGTCGGAATGTGTAGATGCAACAGTGCGAGCAGAATGCAATTTCTCACTCACTTGACGTGAGAAGAATTGCGTGTTCTTCCTACAGTAGTAAAACTGTCCTTTTAAATTAAAAGGGTGTATTTAATCTTTTTTTTTAATTTGATAAAGCACAAGTTTTTAAGTAATAAGACAAAGAAAGGCCAATTCTTCGCCAAGATTTTAAAAATAAGATATAAAATTGGAATGCGGAAACAAGATTGAAACTACATATGAGGAAAAAAAAATTCTCATACAATAATGATTTAATAACGTGTCTATTTAAAGATTCTTATGAATAGTTTCTGCAATCATTAATAAAAATTGATTAAATTTTTGCCTTCCTCTTAGAATCGAAAAATCAGTTAATAATAAAATTCAGTTGACACATATAAAATTCAATTAAATTTTATGAAAGAACAATTTAGCATGAATTATTATGCCAATATTTATTTTCATAAAAGGTGAAATGTCAGATATTGTATATCGAATAAATACAATAATAACGAGAATCACAGAAAACATTATCGCAACAAAATGCATGCGATTTGTAGAAATGCATTCCTATCGGCAATTGAAAATAATAACATGCAATTTCAAATTTACGTCATACCTGATGCGGATTATGATAAGTAGAGGAAAATAAACATATCTCTCTGTTCGCTTTTAATTCGTTCGTAAACGAATGTTACGATCATCCGACGCCATGAGTTGCAATGAATTGATTGCGTATTGCAATTTAATTTTTTTTATATTTTTTATAGATGTAAGAATCTCATGCGAGCGTAACTTTATTTATACATTGTGCGTATCTATAGCTAATATATTCAGTTATCAACTACTAATAAAGTAAAGAAAATATCTATATATGTTATGTCATGTCATTTATCATTGTATTTCATAAACGATCTCAGCATTTATTACTCTTTGATATTTAATTCTTAATTTCTAAGATGCATAATATTTATTATGTATTTCTCATCTTGTAATGCTGTCAGTTATATCAGCAGGCTCTACTCAATATCTGCCGAGAATTTGATGAAATTTCATTG
Organism: Camponotus fellah; assembly: GCA_030586385.1. Classification (NCBI taxonomy): domain Eukaryota; kingdom Metazoa; phylum Arthropoda; class Insecta; order Hymenoptera; family Formicidae; genus Camponotus; species Camponotus fellah. Next base: position 1,732,722 of record JAPIVC010000450.1, on the reverse strand, counting down.
CGCAGATCCTGCTTTCTGCAATCAATCTGACATCAAACCGTTTTGCGCAGGTCCTTCTCTATTTTTGTCGCTAATCTTCTATAATTTTATACAATTTTGCTCGATTTCTGCAATCAATCTAATATCAAATTGTGTTGTGCAGATCTTGCTCGATTTCTGCCACCAATCTGTTATGATAATTTTAAACAAATCCTGTTTCTGCTATCAAATTATGTCAGCAGATTTTGTAACATTTCTGCTGACATTCTATTATCATTATTTGATATGACAAATTTTTTTATACAATCTGCAATCTTACTGTCGACAAAAATTTATAGCAGAAATTGACAAAATCTGTTTGAACAGACTTTGCTGTCTGGGGACATGCCTACGTGCTTGTCGACAAATTAATATTGTCACGAAATCGTCAATAATCAAGCCATCGTGTAGTGCACACGTTTCTATCTTATCTTTGAATTTTTTCCTTTTACTGTTATTTCTCCCATCAAGTATTGATAAAGATGAAAAAAAGATTTAAAATGCCAAGATTGCCAAGATTTTATTTATTATCTTCTGGAAACAACCTATAGAGTTTTTATTAGGATGTGGCGTGATCGTCTGCAAGTAATTTGAAGAATCTTTGATGATGTAAAATGTTTGTAATTTTATAAATCGAAGCTAATAATCTCATAAGCAAACTGATAATGTAACTTTGCATGCAATAAGGTATGCCATATTCGTATAATTTCATAAGACTGATAACGATATGCATACAAAATAGTTGATCCATTTGCTCCATAATTGTCGTATTTTGAATGAACTTAACTCGAATGCTTCTACAATTCTTTGGAGAATTGTAATGGCTTAACTTGTTTTCGTCAATAAATCAAATTCATATTCTCTTATCAATCTCAACTGAAAGCAAATCCCATTAATTAGAATTTACGAGATAAGTAACATTAATTTGTAATCTGTTTCGTATCAAAACGATTAGCAATAAACAATAGCATCTTGTTCAAGATTTCGATTCTTATTACAGTATAATCTTGATTAATAATATAATTTATTCCTAAGAAAATAATCAATAATGATAATTTAATAATTTAATCAACAATATTTATCAATATTTTTTACAAGAATATAATATTTCCTTTTTTGAAAGTAGAACAATAATAGATAATTAAATCATACTCTGTGTCTTTTACATACGTTATATAACGTATACCTAATTACGCAGGCGGTTTCTTCAATTTGTAATCCCACACGAACACACACAAAAGGTTGACGCTTTTTTTATTTACCGGGTTATAGTTGGCGTCAGGTAATTCTAGATCTCGGAGAACATACGGTACGCGAATGCGTACGCACGCTCGCGCCTCTCTTTGTTCGTTACAATTACGGATGACGTCACGAGTGCAAACAATGTCATTCCGTTTCGCACGCCTTCGCATTCTGCCTATCCCTCTCTTTCTTCCCTGTGCGCGATCTCCCACTTCATCGTCTCCGCTGTTTTTGTCATCTGCGTGTTCGCATGCGAATCCGCGCGCCTACGCGATACTTCTTACGCATTCCATGCCGTAAGATCTTCTCTAGAAATTGCATATTTTTCTTGTTTTTTTTTTATTTTTTCTCGCTAAAAGTTTTATTATATTTTCCTCTTTTAATAATATCTAATTTTATTAATTAATATGTAATATATATTAATATGTATTAATATGTATTAATATGTATTAATATATCTAATTTTATTAATTAATATGTTTAACAATCCATAATTTAATAATGCATAATTTGTTGCATGTAAATTTTACAACTCATATAATTAAAAAGGAAATATATCTGTTAAATTGCATCAAAAAGAAGTCTATTAAAGTATATATTCATGATAAATATTGTAAAAATAATTAAAATAATTAAGGAGAAATATTGAAAATTGTATTTACATTTTTTTATTGAGTTTAATAGACGTGTGAAAATTTTGCATGCTTTCAAAGATGTCACAAATTTTTAACAATGTTACTCATTATAATATCCAATAAAATCAATAACGATATTTATCGAAGATGATTGAAATTCTGCAAAGCTGTTACTTAGTTTGTGGAATTTCAACTAAATTCTCTCCGTGATGGAAGTTGAATTTTTGATGCAATGCATATATGATGTATAAATGATGCATTTTACGTTGTTTTATTTATAAGATGTACGACAAAATAATGAGGAAATTATGTTTTTAAGTTTTTGTGCGCATTTTAAGTTTTTTGCATCGCAACAATAAAAATAGAAAGAGAGACAATTTATAAATAACATTAAATTTATCGTTTTGCTTTGAAAAGACTTGGCAATCTCACTCACACACATGTTTTCAAATATTGTAATTATAGATAATTATAATCTGTCAATTTAACAAAATTATCGTCGCGACAGATTTAATAATTTTATTTGATAAATATTTATGAGTGTTGTATGAAAATTCGATTTTTAGAAATTCGATTTTTAAAATCAATTTCAAGAATCATCTATATTTATGTACCTGACCAAATTAAGGCTGTAATCGTGCCTATACTAGCGATTGTATAATAGCTATGCCTGATAAGAGAAATGGTAGCGGAGATGACGTGTTTCTATGACGTATATTTCTCTGACGCGATTTCAACTGATCGAATCTGTTATGAAATACAAATGCAAAGGAGATTTCGTATATATCTGGAAGAATTTTTGGACATAATAACATATTTTTAAACAAAAAAGTGTAAAGTGTCATTAATATTAATGCTGCATAATATAATTTCGCATAATTCGATGACTCGATTATTTAACATGAAATATTTATCTATTAATAAATGCATTTTATGAAAGACATAATGTACTCCATTTTTATATATTTTACATTTATTTCATATATCTTATATTTTCATATTTTGTTTGTTTCGATTATCAAAAGATAATTTAAGGGATTAATAGCTTATTTTTTATTTACACTATTATACTATTTGAATGTATAAAATCCTCAAATAATCAATTGTTACTAATAATATTTTTTTACTTTAATTTTTTTACTAATAATATTTTTAACTTTTTTTTACCATATGATGATTGGAATCGGGGAATTAATTAAATTGCAGTCAGCATTAAAATAATGTAATATTCCGATTGAAAAATCTGTTCCGCTAAATCACCAAATTCGCAATTGCTATTCAGCCTCGTGAATGAACGATCATCCGGTCTTACCCTGATATCGATCAATCCCTGCGATTCCCTATCGCAAGGATCGAAGAAAGCTCAATGAAGCGCGCGCGTCCGGCCGTCATTTCCTCTGTGCTACGCTGATTGAAATGCGACAGCGCGCAGATGGGGCTGATGACGAGAACGATGACGACGATGATGACGACGATGATGCTCTCTTGGGTGGACCACTTCGGATAAACTCACCGCCTTTTCTTCCTTCGTAAGCCGCACGTACACAAGAGTGCCTAAGGGATCACTGTATAAGGCCCCGATTGACGCTGGTTCGCAAGCACGCAAGCACGCACGTACGCACGCAGCAAGAGACACAAACGCACGCACGTACACGTACATTCACTTAACGCGGCACTCGGAAGTTCGGTGGAAGCCACGAACACTCTTGAGCGAATCAATCGAATCACTGCACCGCCCGGCATCCGGTCACCTCCGTTCTGCCATGACGATATGTGTATCTATATATGTATATATTACGCGTGTATTTATTGAAAATAACGCGTTTCACAATTCTCGTCTTGGACCACCGTCGTGAGTCATCCCGCCGACAAGGGATGACGAAGAAGATCAGGAAGATATTCGCGAGATAAAGGGCAGATTTGAAGTCTTCTGATGGATATCTTCGTTGAAATGGTCCCCAAACGTCGTCCTCTCGTAATCTTGCACCCCTCCGACTTATTCTTACGTTCTATTTCTTCATAATTGCTCTCTTCCTTACCCTTGTTACGTTCTCCGTCTCTCTCTCTTTCTTTCGTTCTCGATTTCCTTTCTCTTTTTTCTCTTCCTAAAGTATCATTGCACTCTCTCACTTTTCCACTTTCTCTCGACTCGTCTTTTTTTCGTCTGCTAATCTATCTCACCCTCTCCCTCTAGAATGCAAAGAAGCGCACCACTATCTACTGCTAGAAGGAGCAAGTAACCGAACTGAAACTGAGGCTATCGTGTGTAGATGCAAGGGGTCCAGCGCGTTATCCCGTCCTCGTATCTATCATTTCGAGGCCCCCCCTCGGGTTCCCCCTCTGCCACCCCGCGAATCCGATCGCTCGATCTCCCTCGATCGGATGTACGAGCCTCTCGAATCCTCTCGCTCTCGCACGACCCCCTCTTTCCGCCCCTACCATTTGCCGACAACGATCCTCCGGGACCGCTCTCCCCCCTGGCTCCCAACTATCGTCCTAACCGAGGTGGCCCTCTCGGTATAAACGCGACACATACATAGGCGGCTATCTCGACTATTAATATATAAAAGGGGTTCCTCGACACTCGCCGCCCGGTAATTGTGTCCGCGCGGCCCGCACAGCCCGGTGCTCTCTCGACGATTTAGATTTCCATAGCGGCCTAAACCCTTTCTCGCCTTGTTTCTCTCTCCTTCTCTGTCTTTCTCTTTCTTTTTCCTTCTCACTGATCTCTCTCAGTCGTTTGGTCCCAGTGATCGCGGAGATGATTGAATCTATCCGAAGGTATACTTGTCTTCTTCGATGGAGATACGTCACTTTAGTTTCTACAAAATGAAAAGAAGGAAGTTACATTTTTTTAGATAACATTATCAAAATTAAAATGGAATAATACGTTATCGCGATAGAATAATTGATAGAAATTAGATATTCTGTTCTTTTCAGAAATAAATAAACAGCTCTCTTTCGTTTCTCTTATTCTTTTAGAGAGTTATTATATTATATCTCTTTAAGAGAAGGATTTTATCGATTTCTTATTTTTTCATACACGCGTTTTCGTTCTGCTATAAAAAAACGTTTATCAAAGACGTGACGCTTCAAGAGCGTAAGGGTTTATATCAATCATGATCGAACGGGGTCGGAAGGAACATCTTGTCGCTTCATTTAAATAAGAGCACTCGGCAGGGTAAGATAGTCGTACACATCCGTGTGCTCAAATCAGACTATAGCGGATGCTGTTGAGGCAGATCCGCGGAGGACAGGATATTATCACACTAAATCTCGCATTTGTACATTTAAGCACGCTATCCAAGTGGGAAGGTGCAGTGTAGAAAAATATTATTATGCGATTTTTTTTTTAATGGAAAACTTTGATGTATACGTTTCATTTTTTGATTAATCTTTTTTTATTCTCTTTTTAAATAAAATTAATTTCTTTCAATATGTATTATAATAATTGATATAGTTACGAGATTTATAATTCTAAAAGATAATTAGAGAAGTAAAACACACACACATACATCTGGAAATGACTTTTTTTGTTAAACTGGTTTAGTTAAATTGACATTAAATGGATTTTTTAATGTTTTATTATTAAGGAAACCTTATTATTTAATATTTGATGTATCAAGTCTGATGCTATTTATATTAAAATAAATGCTATACTGATAGTATACTGAAAATATCCCTATATATATATATATATCTCTTGTTATATAAATACTGTATTTTATTTCTCATATATAATTCTTAGGAAATACTAAATTTGTTATTAATATCTCGTTTATTATTTGTCGGATTATAAATATAGCCTGGAAGTGTAGCAATATTGTGTGTTGCAATATTTTATCATTATATAGTATATATATTTCATAATTATCTCGCATTCACGTTTTATTTATAAATACATATAAAGCTAAAAGGCAATTAATTAGATCCAATATTTATATTTCTGTAGCATTTATACAACGGTAAAAAAAGATCAATTTTTGCTGCCAATTTCTTTACATATAAATCAAATTTACATAATCAAATAATTTATAAAAATTATAACTTTTTTAAGGATTATTTTAATTTTTAGAAATTTATTTAAACTCTTTAATTAAATTTTTAAATTAAATTTTTTTGCAAGCTTACTAATAAAAATTGTGGATTCTTGATATACAGGATGTCCCGCAACTACCGCTCAATATTTTAAAGGTAGATTCTCTGGCCAATTTAAAAACGATTTTTCCTCAGCAAAAATGTCAAGGCACTAATAGTTTTCGAGTTATAAATGATTGAAAATAAAGGGTTTTTCGCAAACTAAGCCTTATGGGAATAAAATATTAATAAAGTCACATTCTTTAGTTAATTTTAGGTAGAGTTTACTTTAATAGAATTTTAATTTAAGGCTTAGTTAGAAAGATACATCATGACAAAAATTGGGAATATGCGAAAAATAATGATCTTCTTCGACATTTTCGCTGAGAAAAAATCGTTTTTAAATTGGCCAGAGAATCTACCTTTAAAATATTGAGCGGTAGTTGCGGGACACCCTGTATACATTGAATTGATGTCTAATAAAATAGTAAACAAAACAAAAAAATTAGTCTTGCAATTTCAGATCAGGAAAGAATCGAATAAATAATGTGTAATCGATTAATTACAATCGATTAATTACAGTCGAGAAGATAAATTAAATTAATAAAAATATAATATTCTCAGAAATGTAAATTAATTGATCCATCGCTGCACAAGTCTTTGATCTAGAACGCAGGGTGCAACAGTTCAAAGATGCAGACTGATCGTCAAGGCAACGGTAAGATGGCAGCGTGTACGACACGATTATGGGTTCGGGGAGCTTCCTATCGCGTTGTAGTCGTAGACGCGAACGCTACGAGATTCGTTGGGAGAGCCAATGAAGCGTTGGCGATGTGAGCATAAATAGCATTAGTGTCATGGCGTCTTCTAACCCTTCTAACATCGTTATTACACGTTATTACATGTTATTATGGACCAGATATTGAGAAAAAAAATGTTAGCAATAGCATTTCTAGCACTTGCAGAGCTAATAGATTCATCATCATCCGACAGCGATAGCGACGAATTAGACTTGTTATCGTCGTTATTTGACAGCGATGATAATAATATAGGTATGCGGTGTAGATAGATATATATATGTGTCAATGTAATATATAAGTATGCGATTGTGCAATTTGCGTCGCGAAAAACAGACTATATGTAATTGGATTTATTCGCAATGTCAGAGTGCATCGAATCGAGCTGCAGCCATTCTAGCAGGGATGCGTCGTTCGACACCAAGCCGAGACACGTGAGACGTCTGAACTTTGGAAAATCGATCCTCGCGCTCGACGCCCCGAAGCAGGATTCCTCGGATCGTGCCCTCGTGATTGATCAGAATGTGGTTCACATACCGCACACGGACAAGAAGGATTACGTACGCATGTGGCTGGAGACTCAGGAGAACGATGTAGCATCGAACGACAATCAGTCTCAATCGTCGCCCGTTCTTGGGACATCGTCGATTGATACCTCCAAGAAATCACCAATACTCGTTAATAGCAGGAAGCGATCTAGGAAAAAGATCGATATAAATACACATGCTACAGTGGAAAGGGTAGACAATGTGGATTCCCACGCAGAACATTCTACAAGTTGTATGCTACAATCTAAACTAGATTATAGAAATGAGGAGAAGAACGAAAACCAACAGGAATGTTCAAGCGAGGCACATTGCACACCATCTTGTGCAGACGAGATTACTGATGAAACATCTCCTGTCCTTATACATTATAAGAAGCGAAGGAAATTGCAGCATGAATCAGACGATGGCATTTCTCCAAAATATTTAAAATTACACAATAATAAAGTCATAAGCACAAATATAAATCCAGTAATAAAACTTGATAATAATCATAGTATTCTGGGAGAGATGGATGATAAGTTGGAAGAAAATGCAGATGGCAAAATTAAAACAGTTTCCTTTTCAAATGAGGTAAAAGAAAGTTCAGAGAAACATGGACAAATGTATCTATCATCGGTACAAGATATGTTGAATTTTGAAGACAGTTCAAGTAATAGTACTGATAAAAAGATCCCAAATATAGAAATAGATACAAGTAATGATAGCAAAGACAATGAATCTAATGAACTTTTCAATACACAAAGCAGTAGTAACAGTAATAATGAATGTAATGAACTTTCCAATCCACAAAACAGTAGTAGCAATAATAATCTGAGCGATCTCATAGAGGATGTTGATACACAAGAAACTGTGAAGACATCTCAGCTTCCAAATAAATCCTTGATTCCTTCGAGACAACCATTTACATTCTTACAATTAACTGCCGATCACTTGGACAAAACTTATTGTTCAGAAGCTGAAACAATACAGGATGAAAATACACCATTGTCTGCAAAAATCTCTCAGGTACCATCTTTTAATAAAACGACTCAAAAGACAGATAGCAAATCAAATCAAACTGATGCAATTATTAGTACTATAACTACACCATCAAAAAAGTCTCCAGACAAAAGTATGTATACGCAACTTTTGGATTCTGGAAAAAAACGTCGCAAATCTAAAAAGTGAGAAACAATAATAAATAATAAGAAAAATAAATACAGAGAAAATGCAGTTTATATGATATGTACATAATTTATTATTATTATATTTTTGTTTCAGAGGAAGCATGGTTGCAAAACTGCAGTCTTTGATCAATGCACAAGTATCCAATATTCGTATATGGCGTCATCGAATGAATAAGGAGCAGGATGCTGCATCAATGCGGTTCATCAGTGTATTTGTATGCAACTGTAGAAAGCAATTTGGCAATCAGTTTCTGGAAGGAACCTTGATCGAGGATACTTTTAATCTCTTGCAATGTGATGTAGAAATTGAAGAAGCGGAATCGCATAATATTCAAGCACAACGAAAGGAAACTTTGCATAGGAATATAACAATTATGCTAGTCTGTGATATTGTCGGTACATTAAAAATGACGTCGGAAGTTGTGATAAACGTCTATCCGCCGTGGAATATTTTAGATAAACACAATCTTACCTTGGAAGCAACATATATAAGTATAAACGACAATCTCGAAGTACCTGATATTATTAGAAATAAGAACAACTCGCATAAACATAAGAAACAAATTGTCAAAGAGTTTAACTGCCCTTGCATAGAAGAAGGAAGAGAATTTCCATTCTGTGCGAGAAAGCCTAGCAGTGATAAACCTGATGTGATGCAACAAATATTTGATTTCTAAAAATATATATTCTTTATACGTTCAAAAAAGTTATTGAAGAGAATTCTAGTATTTAGAAAGTACAGTTAAAGCTGTTATAACTGTTTATATTTTTTTAATACATGACTGCTGCTATAACTATCATATATGTGATAATTTTGTTATACGAATATTATATAAGCTTTTTCTTTTCTTAATAATATAACATTAAAAAATGTGATTTATTCATAAAGTTGTAGTTTGGTTCGAATGTATAATTTATGTCATGAAACAATTTTATGTGTTGAGTTATGAAATAATTTATAATATCACTGTGATGTGAAATAATTATATTTCTTAAATGTTTTTTTTTTAACATCTGCGAAAAATAATATATTCGCAAAATAAAGTTTTGTATTTGAGAAAGAATAAGTTGTAAAATGTTATATGAAATAAAACGTTTCTTGAAATTGTCATGATTCACAATAGATAAAGTCAATCATTGCGATCGTAATCATTGTTGCCTTAGCAAAGATGGCTCTGCATACGATTCTCCTCCCTTTAGTGTTTTCCTCTTCGTGGACGGCTTTGTTTGGTTTTCGTCAGTTAGATTTGATAACTTATTGTTTCTAACGTTTTAATATAATTTACCTAATTTTTACTTTGAATAGACGAGTAAAATTAATAGTACCTACTGTTGTGTATCGTGAAAGTAAGTAATCCTGTTTCTCCGAAACACTTATCATTTGTGTCAAGTGATTAGATATTTAAATGCATCGAGTTACTATATACATAATTTAAGCTTAATCTATAAATTTCTAGAGTTGACGAGTTTGCTTTGACAATGTAATTGAGAAATTTCCACTAATAACGAGAATATTACTTTATTCTTGTTGTTACTAATCTAACCAAACTTGAGAAAATTTAATAGCATCCTTGAGATATATTTTTTATAGTTTTAGAATAATGTCGATAACTCAAGATCGTCCCGAATTGTATGAAGAAGTAAAGCTCTATAAAAATGCCCGAGAAAGAGAAAAGCATGACAATCAAGCAGATCTGTATGCTGTGGTAAATACATTGCAACATTTGGAAAAGGCTTACATCAGGGATTGCGTGACTCCAAAGGAATACACGGCAGCATGCAGCAAATTGTTAGTACAATATAGAGCAGCATTTAAGCAGGTCAGTGCGTAAAACATGAAGCGAGAGTTGAATACTTCTAAATTCTTCAATATGAATATATAATTTTTATAAATATATTTAGCTACAAGATTTATTGTAATAAGTTTCATATTTTATTACAGGTACAAAGTGATCAGTTTCCAACAATTGACTCTTTCACCAGAGCATTTCGATTAGATTGTCCAGCTGCACTTGAGAGAATCAAAGAGGATAGACCTATCACGATAAAAGATGACAAGGGCAACACCTCCAAATGTATCGCAGACATTGTTTCATTATTTATCACACTTATGGATAAACTACGATTGGAAATCAAAGCTATGGATCAGTTACATCCGGATTTAAGGGATCTCATGGACACCATGAACCGTCTTAGTATATTACCAAGCGATTTTGATGGCAAAGAAAAAGTTGCAGAATGGTTACAAACTCTTGACAATATGTCTGCCTCGGATGAATTATCCGATACTCAGGTCAGACAATTGATATTTGATCTTGAAACATCTTACAATGCTTTCAACAAGATACTTCATAATTCTTAATTCTTTATGCATTTTTACCAAATTAATGTAATATCATCTATAATACAAATCTTGATATATATATCAGTTTTATATACTTAACAGATTTGAAGATATATATATATATATATATATGTATATCAAAGCTTGTATTGTTACTATATTATATTTATTTATACTGTTCAATATTGCTCATTAATTTCATTCAATCTATTGATGCATTGAGATTTTTATTATAGGTAGTATTACTCTTTACTTATAAGCATAATATATAGTATAATATATGGTCTATATAATTATAAAATTGTTTTCTTGATAAGCGATGACTTGTTGTCTCGATCACTCGTTTTGCATCGTTTCTTGAACTATGTGCGGCTTGTAACATTTAAAGAATCCTTGCATACATTTTATCACTAGAGATATGTATATATACAAATATAATAGCTGCACAGAGAATGAACTATTTTATATGTGATTCTTTGTAAACGATGGAATTACTGAGTAACGCTAGCATCATGTATATTATCGATTAAGTTAATAAAAGTGCGTATAATTCTAATAGACGATAAAAATATCTAACATTATGTGAATATATGTCTTTTGGAAGGCGAATGTCTGTTAAATCTACTTCATTTAGATCAAGAACGTTATTGTCTTTTATCTCAAGAGATCCGAAGAACTTTTCATTTTCAAGAGCCGAGAAGCCGCGCCGACAACCGTGTTTTATCAACACGCACCAAGATGCAACCATTCTAAACGCCCAAGAATTAAATGACATTCAAAGTCGATATTTCGTCGGTTCTGTTTGCGGGCGAGATGGGATTGCGCGCGGGAGAGGAGGATTGTTAATTCGCGCCGCTGTTCCTTTGATGTGCCAAGGGCAGACTTTTCCGAGTCGAGTATTTACGCGAGCACACCCTGTATGTAAATGAAGAGGGTGGTCCTTCGGCACTCGCCAGCACGCCGAGCGTCAGAGTACAATAACGGGCTGAGCTATTGACTAAACTAAACTAAATTAAACTGAGCTAAACTAACAGCTAGGTTGTACTCGCAGTCGTATTCCAATTCGCTTCACATTCGTATGCAGTGTATTCCCATATCGCCCATGTACTTGCAAGTCAAAAATTTACAAGTAATATACAAGTAATTTACAAGAATGTCATTATTCTTTAGCAAAGAGTTTAGACCTCGATGTTTAAAGAAACGTCCATGTACTTGCAAATCAAAAATTTACAAGCAATATAAGAATGTCATTATTCTGACATTCGAGAATAATGATTTTAGCAAAGAGTTTAGATCTCGATGTTTAAAGAAACATCTTTTAAAATTGATTTTATTGTCCAATATAATTATCCAATAATGTACATGAGATCAGAGCAAGACTAGTGCGCGCACCTGGTTATTTTTGTTGTGACAAACGCCTTCCAACTTTTAAATATATAAATATATAAATATATATAAATATATAAATATAATAAATTTTAAATATATAAATATTAATATATAAATGATTCGCAAAGAGAGACATCGCGTTTCAATCAAAATTTTGCAATTGAAATTCAGTTCAACCATGTGTATCGAAAATCACATGGCTGGAACTTTGAATAATCTTGTATACACGCACGTATATTTTGTTTTCGCTGAGTTGAATAATAATAATTAAATATTCCAGTCGAGTTTTCCTTCGAAATAAATCGAGCCGTATCTTTAAACATGTCATCTCGAATCCACTTTAAATCCGTCTTCCACTCGATTCAATCCGGGTTATCAATACTAACTCTAAGAACTCTGGTCATCTTCCAACCGGCGTTCTTGAGAATGTTTTGAAGAAAATGAGAGATTTTCATCCAATTTTCGAATAAGGATGATCCTCTCAAGGCAATCCTCGGGCTATTCCAACGAGCTTGAACATTGCCAAGCCACTCTGTCGCGGAAAGAGAGATATTTATTCTTCATCGTATACGTCCTAGCGATAAAATATATACACGCGCCAAACGCACACTCATACGTCGGCTTATCCGTCAATCTATTCGTTTACCTGACGGTGTTATTTCAATATAAATCACTCGGTCCTGCGCTAGAGCGAATATGCTTGCCTTTGACAGGGTGATTTTACCCTCTTTCACTTTTGCCTTCGTATAAAACTTCAGATTTCGCGGAGTGATTCGGCAGCTGTGGAAAATCAAAGGCCCCGATATACATAGGTATAATCTCTCAGCTGTACATCTGTCATTGTCTGCTCGCACATATACATGTACGATCGCAAAAATGGATTTGTCATCCTTGTCGTCCCTTGTCGCCGGCATCTAAAAAACGCGCGTGTAATTATCGCGACTACGCATACTACAAGACTCGCGACAAAAAGAGGTGACGACGGAGTTTGCATTTTTATCGAAGCGTTTTTTATATTATGATGCATGGATATATCGTGTGTATAACTGTTATTAATTATCGTAAAGTTGTCATTTCTGAGACAAATATATATTCGTTGCCGTCAAGTTGCTAAAGGATGTAATTTTGCTCACAGCTTATATTTTATTGCGGTTTTTCCCTCGAAAAGCATGAATAATGATAGAAGCATAAAGGGCGATATATTTCTGGCGATCAGGATAAATATGGCGTAGCAAAAGTTCTCGAAACACGCTCTCACACGAGGAAAGAAAATCTTCAAGAGAGCTAGAATATATACTTTTCATGCTCTTCCATGTCGAATGACGGGGGCATTCAACACGGGATTATCTGCAGACGTCCGACGTTATCTGTAAAAAGCAGCACGCGCGCGTCTCTCTCTTCTGAACGACAATGATCTTGACAAAAGAGCGCACCGAGGAAAGCTTCTAGTTACGTGCATTCACTATGACGGGATTGTATTGTCGCTTGAATTACACGCTTCAAACACGAGCAATATTTGCTTAAGTTGAGTCGACAGGACTACGTCGTGTTGTTGCATTCGAACATAAGTTCCATTATTCTACTTTCTTTCTTGTGAGATTTTTGCAACGTCATAATACGAGTTTATGTTTTCCTCGTTTTCTATTTTCTTTTCTAGAGAAAAAGAAAAAAATAGATTTAAAATAATATAGATTAAGCTATATGTGACTTGAAATATCTTTTCTGTCATTTAGAAAATTGATGCAATATGATGTTTTCTTTTATATAAGGAATCATTTTTCACGTGCAAATTTCGATTAACTTGGAATTCAAGTTTCGTTGCTGTTGATTAAGATTCTTTCATTATTTATTGCAAGATTTTATAATCGATACAATTTCAAATAATTTTTGAATATCTTGAAAATGATTAAATTAAAAAATAAAATAACAAACATTGATAAAGTAATAACAATTACTAAACGAAAATAATAAAGAGATCCAGACGTGGTAATTAGAGCGCAAGAAAAACAATTTTTTCCCCTTCGTTTATTAATATATTGCAAAATATTCAATTTCGTTACAAAATATAAATTAAGTAATTGATTTATGTTTTGTTACGAAATTGAATATTTTGTGATATATTAATAAACGAAGGAAACAAAGTTATTTTTCTCTGCGCTCTAATTACCACGCCTCGGCTCTTATGTGCCATTTTCGTCACTTAATAATTATAATTAAAAATATCATTTAACTATCCGTTTACCTTTTGAAGCTTTACTCTCGAAAAATTTTTTATTCTCAACAGAAATAGCTTTTCTCCCAGTCCCTTGACGTTTGAAGGAAAAGTCGGCTTGACACTTGGCTTTGACAAAATCCGTAGATAAAAAGGCTCGTTGGTTTCCTCTTTCTTTGGTGGAATATCCCGTGTATAATATGCATTAATATATATAGCACCGGTTGAGCGTAAGATACGCGCACGCGGCGCGCGTACGTGTCTCCCTCGGCTTCGTGTCGCTTAGAGAAGCATATCACACATTGAGAGGACGTGAGTCGCTTTGAAAAATCGTGTCCGATATGCCGGTGGAACGAAGAAAAAGGGACGGCACGTGAGAGGGTTGGAAGGAAAAGGCAATGCCCGGCTTTCTCCTCGCGCGCCGATCGTCCACGACGGCGATGGCGCACCTGGGTTCTCTCGAATATGCGACTAGCAATGTATGTGTGCGCGTATATTCGTTTCCCGAAAATTTTACACGGCCCGGATAAGCCAAGATCGACGACGTAAGTGAAATTCTCGCTCTTTTAGCAGCGCGACGCCGGAATCCCGAAATCTCGAAAGGCTCCGTCCTGCGACTTCAAAGAGAGTCGCTCCGAAAAAGGCGTCCCGATCTCTCGGATTTTTTTTTCCCACGGATTTTCCACGATACGATATCGATTCTTCCCGTCCCGTGCATCTCTGCACGAAACGCAGATATATACGCGCGATTGGCTCGTTCGTCGAAAATTTTACATCGTTCGAATAAGCAACGACGTAAATGAAATTCTCTCGCCTTTGGTCTTTGACTGAGTCATGGAATTTTCGAGTCTGCGCTTTGACCTGAAAGAAATTGATTGAGAAGCAACTTTCCGATTCGCAAAAATTTTCTCCGATTTTCCGCAAGAATTTCCGATATATCGATTCTCATGCATCTGCTGATTCGAATAAATGCTCGGTAGCAGGATATTTTTGTATCGTTCTACGCGTTTCTCTTTTTACATAATCTGTGAATAAGTGAAGCTTAAAGCCATATATGTAAATGAAATCTCGACATCTGTCTTTTTCGTGAAATCTGGAAATCCTTGCGTGATGTTATAATACATATATTACCTTCGAAATATTAACGTTACATTTTGCAGTTTTACGAAACGCATGTTATTGGGAAAAAGCTTCGCTTTTTTTAACAATGTGATAAAAGCATGACTCGGTCAATATTTTTGGCACAACCACATATTAGTTGTGATAGATGTTATACGAGAGAAACGCTCGTTTTAGGCACTTTATCTTCATAGAATTCATACAATATACAAAAAAGTTACCATTATTTATCATTAAAATACATTAAATGCAGACGCGGTGTCAACTTTTCAGCTCTATCTGCGGCAATTTCGCGTAATGGCACGGTAATAAAGAAATACCGAGTATCTCGGAGAACGAGAGTATACAATATAAGTATACAAGCCACTGTACGCTAATGATCGAGATTACAGAAACGAGGAAGGTGCATACGGGCAAGGTGCGTTTGGGCAGCGCGACGCCTCGATGAGCCCTCGAGGGACGCATTCGCGTGTTGCAGATGCAGTCTTGGAACACCACACCCGGCACAAAAAAGAGAATAGAAGAGGCGAAAACCAGTACCAGCGAAAAATTATGTACAGAGCACACACGTGTCGCGCGTGTCGCGCGTGTCGGCTACTTTGTATATACGTGTACACACATATATCGTAGCGCGTGTAGCGCGTGGCAATTATCAAAATTACGCCGTTTCTCGCTCGTGGACATTGCAAAAGGCAAAACGACAGGCGAGATTTTTATTTCCCCTGCAAAATGTATACGAGAAATTATATTTTTAACTTCGCATAAAAATTTCGAGCTTTTTTGCGTGTAATAAGATGAAAGAAATATTTTGGAAAAATGAAAAAGCTTAACGATATTAAAGGGAAGTCTCTGATGTGAGTGATATGGAGTCGTACACGGAAAAAAATTAAGTGTCAAATTAACACTTATATACTTAAATTAACGTGTTCATTGTTTCCTATATACGCAAGAATATATAATTTTTTTAGAAGAATTTAATAATCTTAAATTTTAACAATATTATAATCTTATTTTAATATTATAATTGTTATCTCAAGACTATATAATATTTAATTCTACTTTAAGAAAATTATAATTTTTGAAATAAGACAACGTAATTTAAATCGACCACACTGGCACTTTATTGGTTGATAGAAAATCACGACGTTTCGACCATTGGTTTTGGTCCTTTTCAAGTGAAAAAATCTTAATTAACCAATAAGTAATGAGAAAAGAGAAATCACTTGTCAAGATCGTCAAGTCAGCCTACCGCTCACAAACAAGGAGAGAGACAAAAGAGAATTTTTCTCTTTTCTCATTACTTATTGGTTAATTAAGATTTTTTCACTTGAAAAGGACCAAAACCAATGGTCGAAACGTTGTGATTTTCTATCAACCAATAAAGTGCCAGTGTGGTCGATTTAAATTACGTTGTCTTATTTTATCTACTGGCGACAAGAATTTAATATTATAATTTTTGATTTAAAAATGTTATTTTCTATCCAACATTATTTCTTTTCCATTCAAGAAAATTATTCTTAAATAATAAGAATATATTTTTCTTGATTGAACTATATAAAATGACTTCATTCAAGCAAATTTTCTTCAGTTAACGCAATATAATCTCATTTCAAGTTTTTCATGTTGAAATTAAAGATATTTTCAAAACAAGAATATTCTTTTTTTCTGTGTATTTTTAAAATAAATCGAGATAAATTATGAGATTGATAGTTATTTAAATAAAAATATCCATTTAAAATAAATCCTTTCTGTTATCTCTTGATCGTAGAATAATATTACGATGATTAGATGCGATGCTCATTTGATTAATTCTTTGAGAAATTTTAAAAATGTCAAAGGGCGAAGCTCCTTTCATCCCTCTCGTCGAATAACATGATCGTTTGTAGAGAAGAAAAAGCGTAATTTCGTAAAGTCGGCCAAATGACGAAATTACGCGCAGGAGTCGAGCGCTCATGGGGGTTTCCGTGCAATCTCGTTCTTCCTAGGGGATGAATGCGTCTCTAACGGGGCCACCAGGGAGCTATTCCATCGTATGCCGCGGGGTCCATCGCCGATCGTTGCAACGCACTCGTCGTTGGCTTTTAATGTCCAGCTGAGAGATTATTGGCCCCTAGAGGGTGAGCTCGAAATCGAGATCGAAACTGCTATTTCACGTTTGGCGCAAGGATAGATTGAACATCGGCGGGCGCGATATCGAATATTACACGGACGAAGAGCTTCGAATCAATTGTTACGATAATGAGGAGAGGGCGGCGTGTAACTGTACCCGTCCGCAATCTTGCCGGATATGAATTGTGTGGCAATTAGTATTTCGCAACATCGATCAACTACAGCGCAACTTAATGCAATTAATGTAATTTTGCATCGGACAAAATAGCATTGAGAACAAATAGAGACAAGGAATAGAGACTTTATTCTCTTCCAATATCTATAATAAATATGGATGTAATAAATTTCGATGATTCATAATTTATTTCAAAATTTGTGAATTTTAAGAGAAAATATATAAGAGATGTGATTCGTTCTTTCTTTTCTTTTTCTTGATCGACGAGATATATATCCTTCCTATCAAAATCATACAATCCTGCTGACATGATAATGTTACGCAAAAATTGTCGACACACACTCGTTACAGGAAATGTAGCCGGATAATGCACTGCGGCAAAATCTGCAGTATCGTCCTCCGTCCTGCGCTGCTCCTTCATGCGGCAATCGAATTTCTGGATGCGCCCGTGAACTTCGCCCTCGGGAATGCGGCGTTGCTCGACCAGAGAAATCCAATTGTTTGCCATTGATTCCTTTGTAATCGGCCAACCTACAGGTATCCGCCGCCGTCGGGCGTACAGGTAACATTTTAAAAGGAAAAATTTCATTCTGACCTCGTGCCGCTCGATGCATTCGTGCGGTTGCAATGCCCGGTGAAGTTGCACGAAACAGCAAAAGACCGGATTTAATGATGCGTTCTCGCACAGATACAATAATGAGAGATGTACGCGAGAGATGTAACAGCGATCGATAGCATTCGGCCATACGTTTGTTAATTCATTTCGTTTAAATAAAAATTTGCGCTCTGCCTCGGATCATATTATCGTGATTTAAATATTGAGAGGAGATACACAAATAAACTAGAATACTTTATATTTATATAGATACTTTATTTTCAGTGATGGATCGTTGTGATAAAGACCATCATGTAGCGATGATGAATGATATGTGATTAATATATAATATTATTAATAGAGAAAGATAAAGAGAGAGAAAGAGAAGATAAATTATAATATTATATATTTAATATTAAACATGATAAATTATTTTATTTATTATATTATTTACATATGCAATTAATTTATAATTATTGTATAATTATTAAGATTTATATAATTATGATATAATTTTATCAATAAAAAATCGGTAAAACTTGTTATTAAAAATAAAATTATTTTACATATATTTATATGATTTTATCGGGATATACCATATTTAACGTTTTGTGTTTCCTTTCTCTGTATGCCGATTATCTTAAGATCATCGATTGTTTTTTAATAACAGATTTGTAAAGTCATATTGTGGATTTAATTTCAACAAAATGTTAAATATTATTGAAATAAAATTATTTATTTTTTTCAACAGTTTATGTAAAAATATTTAGAGATAAAGAAATGTAGGGATAAAGGCTACTTTCTGCATTGCTTTTTTTTATAAATTAAATTTGAAGAAAAAAGAAAAAGTTTCCTACATATAATCACATATAAAATTATGTATATAATTATACATGGAGAGAGAAAATTATATAATCTATTTAATAACATCAAAGAAGTCCCAATGGAGTCGCATTATTATATATAATATATATCTAAATTCTATACATAATTATATATATATATATATATATATATATATATAAAATTATTATATATATATGTATATGTATATATATATATCAGGGTTGGCATATTTTAAACAATATGTTTAAAACTGTTTGATTAAAACTTGTTTAAAACAGTGGACATTGTTTTAAACATTTTTGTTTTAAATTGTTTTAAACTATTGTTTAAAACCGTTTAAAATATTGCAAATAAAATATATGATTATTTGGAAAAGAAATTGTAAAAAAACAAAAACACAACAAAACTAATAGATGTGTATGTTGCAAAAAAGTTTTTGTTTTAATATTTTTAGTTTTTTATCTATATTTATATAACATATAGATATAAAAATATAAATAATAAAATAAAAATGATAAGATGGGTATTATTTTGGCAGAATATTTATTTTTGGATATTAAATAACAATCAATACAATAAAGATTACTTAGAAAATATTGACTGACTTTACATTTTACATTTTAGCATTTTAAATTAATAGTACATAACTTATAGCATGTCAGTAGTTGTCAATTGTGGCAACGTTATTTACAGTTTAAAAGCTAGCGAAAAATTTAAACATTTACAGATCAAAGCTATTAAGTGTTTTTTGCTTGTTTAAAACATACTTTTTTTGTTTAAAACATGTTTTTTTTTACTTTACTTAATAACACAAATAAAATAAAAAACATTGTTCTAAACAAAAAAAACAAGTTTTTTGCCAACCCTATATACATATTACAAATCATATAATAAATATTCGAAATGTAGAAAGAAAATTCCCAATAATTTTTTACATTGTATTTAATATAATATTTTAAATTATATATATATATATATATATATATATATATATATAACAAAATTTTTCTTCTATTTCTTCCTTCTTCTTTTATCTCTATCGTTTTTCTCTGATAATAATTTTTTATATTATTTTTTATAATTCGTGACAACATATATTTATATGATTTTTATTATTAATAAAAAATAATTTATTGAGCAAGACTTGACATAAAGCACAATTCTTCTTTGATAAAATCGTGTCACTTGATAAATTCTGAAATAATTATGTTGTAAAATGTACATTTATCGCGTTTATAAAAATTGTTATCAACTTTATGTTACATTTATTTTCAACTTTATATTATTTATGCTATAAAGAAGTTTCCGAATGGATAAAGAGTATAAAATGCTATTGTTTATTACATGTCTATAATATTTATTATGGGAATATCATATTCACATTCTTAAAATGCATATAAACATTTTTGATAAAATTTTTTATTGCTTAGATAAAAATTTTGTTTGGCACAAGTTCTCTTATAAAATCAGACAGGTTGAATATAATTTCTATTAGAAATCTTTTTAGAAATCTTGCTTTACTAAATATTTTGAAGAAATCATGAAGGCAAGTTTTGCTTTTGTATTCGTGCTCATCCTAATTCTAGGAATTACTATTCCTAGCGAAGTCTTTGCTGCAGCTGTTCCTAACCCTGAAAATCCAATTGTTGAAAAAATAAAAGAAGGGATCGAAAAATTTGCCGACAAACTTAAAGAAGAATTGAAACTTCTTATATGATTTTATAAGGTGAGTAAATTTTTAAAATAAAATTACAAGATGTTTATTTAAAATAATGTTAATAAAAATATGTAAATTAAGAAAATTATATAATCATGAATTTCTTCGAGAAAAGCTTTATTGAATAAAAAAGGACTAAACAATTTTTAAATTCTATTATATTAAAATTTATAATAATAAATATAACATATTAGCATTATATGTATATTAAAAATATAAAATGTACATATAAATTAGAAAAAATTGATTATAACAGATGGTTTTATAAAACTTGGTGGAAAATAAAAATTTAATAGTTCTATCTTAAAATTGATAAATAAATTTCTTATTAGTAATAAAGTAAATTTTGTTTTATAACTAATAAGATAAATATTAATTATTATTTAAATAAATTTTTATAATAATTATTCAATTATTATTTATATAAATGTCATTACACTCTAGATTTAAGAAAATAAAAATAAAGCATAAGAAAAATGAAGATAAATAAATATGATAATAATAAGTACGATAAATATTACTTTTCTTTCGATAACGCTCATTTCAATATAAAATATAACAAATTATAACAATTGTAAATTGTAATTGTAATTGTTTTTACGAATTATGAATATTTTAAATTTGCATTGAATTGCGTGTAATTTTTTTGCATGTAGAAATATTCTGGATTTATTTCTAAATTCTATTTCATTTTAAAATTGGTATCATTAATATTTTGATTATTATATTTTCTTTCAGATTTTTGAAATCTGTATTGACAGCATGAAAATAACGTTCCTGTCAATAACCATGTATAATTAAGAAGATAACCTATACCTAAATAGTACTACCTATGATACTAAAAAAATTTAATCTTAGCAATCTTAAGAAAATGAAAATATCTTTGCAATATATAAAACATTATTTTATTTTCTTTCATGAATATTTTTGTAGATAAGATGTATTTCACTTATCTATATGTAAACAATAAGAATAAATTAATAAAAATAAATTGAAAAATTAATACGAAAAAAAAGAAGTAATATTTTTAACCTATAAAATTAAAATAATCTAATACCTTTTATACCTATTATACCTATTATACCTATTATACTATAAAATAAATAATAGTATATTATAGAGTAACAAGTAACGAGTAATGTAGACATAACAAGTATATTATAGATGTATATTATAGATGTACTCTCCTTAGCCTTACGATGTATATAATAATTATTATAATATTAAACCTAATATTAAACTCAATTTATAATAATAAATTAATTACATGTTTTTTCTGTGTTAGCGTATTTTCAAATAAAATATATTTTATTTTTTTTTATTTTACGTTTTTTCATAGATATATTTATTATAAGTGCACGGATATAAAGATATATTTTTGCAATTATTAGAAAAAATATATATATGTATAAATAAATTTTTTTTAAAAAGAAAGATAAGAATTTGTGAATAGCATTATAATTATAGATAACAAGTAATAATAATCTTTTTCTTCTTGTAAAAAATATATGTATAATAGAGAAGATACATGTAAGATACATATAATAATTATATCTATTTTAGTTGTATATTATATAATCCCCAAAAATTTACTTTTTAAAAAAAGGTAAAAAAAGGGCATCAAATTCATGCATTAATTGTATCCAACTCTCATATTGTCTACAAAAGTAGTGATATAAAAAAATTGCGCCAACTAAGAATAAAAATTTGTATAAGATAAATAGAAGTACAAGGAAGAAAATTTGTACAAATTAAATAGAAATATTTTAATTCAAAACATTGTTATACAAAATAGTTGCTTTAATTTTCAAAAATAATAATATTAAAAAATTAAAAATTTATTTAAAAATTGAAAACTAAAAATTAATATAAAATAAGAAAGTAAAAAAAATTGTAATTAAAAAAACTTGGCGCTATCAATAAAATTGGCATATGTTCCAATTAAAAATATATTTAACAACAAATATACGAGTATATATGTTATAATAACTAATATGAGAAATTTTTCCGATGAATCGTAGAGAGCGAGACATTGCATAATAAGTACTTATAAAATTTCAAATTTGTCAAATAATTCATCGTTTAAAATGAAAAGAAAATTAAAATCAGAATAGATTATACAAAATCATTTTTATGAAATCTCCTTTTTCATCATCGAGCTGTCATATAAATATGGTTTCTGAAATATGTTATCGGAATAATCCTTCAATTGTGTAAAATTCAGGGACACGACAGTTGATGAATAATAATTTTTTAAATCAAATTTTGCAAATTTTTCTTATCTTTATATAATACGTTATATGTTTTATAATACTTTATATAATATAACTTTATATAATATGTTAAAAACATGAAGATTTAATTCTGAAGTATAGAAAATCGAATTAAGATCTTGTGTAAAAACTCTTTAAAAAGAAATGTTTACAATTATTATTAGAAAGATTCAGTATTACCACGAATGTTGGGCCATATCTTATAATTATTATCATCGTTATATAAATTGCAAAAATAAAATCTCCTTTTCTTT
Source organism: Camponotus fellah (assembly GCA_030586385.1). Taxonomy (NCBI): domain Eukaryota; kingdom Metazoa; phylum Arthropoda; class Insecta; order Hymenoptera; family Formicidae; genus Camponotus; species Camponotus fellah. The sequence goes on along the minus strand of JAPIVC010000450.1, from coordinate 1,709,206 downwards.
TTCTTTTTATTTGATGTGTTATTCTTATCAACACATATTTAATATGTATCATAGTCAAAATATTTAATAATATTTATTTATTTACTGAAATCCATTACTTTAATAATAATACAAGTCTGAACACTGGTGCATACTATAGTACTACAAAAGTATTTATCATATATATTTTATAAAATTCATTTTTCTCTTATTTTCTAGTCTAATTAGAATTAATCTCCTTAGCAAAATTAGTTTCTATTTTTGAGATTCTCGTTAAATGGTTGCTATCTTTAATTGAATTTTTGAATAAAAATCCATGTAACTTTGTTACAAAAATCAACAAACTAAAAGAAAAGAGAAAAAATGAAATAGAGAAAACTCACTTTGGCTTTCTTGTTGCGATTTGTATTTATTCTAAGAAATGAGCCAAGAATAACTGTTTCCATTTTAATTTAAAAAATAATTAATAAAAATATAAATACTTAAATTATCATTTATTTTAGATTATATTAAGATTAAATCTTAATAAAATTAATGATACATCTTTCTGAATTGATTGCAGGCATTTGATTACACTTTAACATCGTTATATATCTTCTATAATTTAAAAAAGAATTAACTATAATAATATAAATTATATAATTATATAATTATATAATACAATTATATAATTTAAAAAAGAATTAACAGTTATATTATTGCTATTTATCTTTCTTATAGTATTTATAATAAAAAATAGGGAAAGAAATAAAATAAATGAGAAAGATAAAATAAAATTAATATTTATGAATTTAAATAGAAAATAATTATACTACATGCAATAATTTTATCAATAAAAAAATTGTAATAAATATATTTCAAATGTTTTTCATTATTTTTATAATAAATAAGAATAAATAAAATTTTTTTTATTTTTTATCGTAAATATATTCTAATTAAAAGCAGCGCAATTTATAAATTAATAAATATTAAAAATACTCTTAAGATTATTAATCACTCTAAATATTATTAATTACTTTCATGTATTTAATATATATATATATATATATATATATATATAAAATATTTAATCTAATATATAATTGTAATTTTGTAATATATTACAAAAGATAATATAATAATTTTTTTCTTATTTGTTTCTTTCTAACAATCAGATAGATACATTTTACAAAATATATACATGTATATCCTTGTTACAACCCTAAACAATGTTTTACGTTTTAAATAATTTGCATTAATAAATATATTTCTAATTCCTCAAAAATCCAATAAAAAACAATTATAAAGAATTAAACTAACAACAAAAGACAAAATTGATGTAAATGATTTAGATGATGTATGCTCTAACTCTAGAGAAACCCTCGATTTGAAAGAATCAACGATTAATCTGGACGTTTGGCGCTTTGTGTACTATCGTTTTATTATTAAAGCTTAGGCACGGAAGGGAACACACGGATGGCGCTCAGCTTTCGAGCAGCACCTCACTTGAAATTGGTAACATTTGTCGGTGATTGGAAGAATTTACGAGGTTCTCTCCCGTCTGGGACCTCGCTCTTCCGCCTATTCCTCACCAGTTCTTCTTTTCGCCGGAGCTACCGATAAATCACTTTCCCGACTCCGCGAGATTTAATATAACGTCAATATTCCCACTAGAACGAATAAAAAAAGCGAAAAGGGATATTCACGGGACGAGTTTTCACTACGCATCATGATACTCGCATGGCCCTCGTGCGTGACACAGGATAAAACCATTTTAAAATTGCAAATATGTCGCATGTCCAGACTTTAAGAGAATTTCTGATTCTCTTGAAATACAATTGTGACTGAGAATTATGACAAATTCCTTTATGGACCTACGTTTATATCCCATAAGTTTATTACATGGCTTTGAATGGAATAACCGTGATTTAAGTTAGATGAAACAACGCAATATATCGTAAATATCTTTTCAATAATATATAATATATAATTAATATTAATTATATATTAATTCATTCTAATATAAAAATAACCTTTCCTTTTTAAAGACTATTATATTTTATTTTATAAGAATTATGAATTCTTCTTCCTTGCTTCCAATAAATAAATCTTCTTTTAATTATAGATAAATTTTTCTAACAATTATATCTCAAAAACAATTTGTAATTTAATTTATACTATAATTTAGTTTTTGAATACGTAAAATTTAATATAATTTCGATCAATATTCTTGGCAGGAAGTGTAAAGAAGGAGAAATCTATGGGAGTCAAGATTCTAGACTGCTCGGCACGCGTCGTGAATGCTGTGCTTTTCAACGTGACACGCGATGAATAACAGATATATCATTTATTTTGCAACATAATGATAGCTGATTGCGTATATATATAAGTAAATTTGCTATGTTAATAAGGACAAATAGAAAAGAATATGAATAAAAAAAGCTCGATTTATATAAAAATAGTTATAATAATAAATAGCATAAACAATATCGAAAAAACAAATATTAATATATAATTATTATAATTATGATGATAGTATTTAAAATATTAAGATGCAATTTTCAAGATTAGGAAATATCCTGCTCCATTATCTGCGGTCACATCATGATTAGATCTGACTTGTAATTACTATTGTTTTAATCTGCAAATGATTGTAACATAATCGTAATTCACGCACTCCAACAAATTTTAATGCAGCCGATACATAAAACAGAAAGATGATTTTTCCGAGAGAGGAGAAAATCTGAATGCGCAGCGTCACGCGCCACTCATCTAGCGGATTCTGCAATTTCGTACGTGCTAGTGTCATGACGAATTCTGATTGTCATGTTTCGCAGCTTGAGATTTTTCTCACCCTCGCGGAGAGAAAACGCGTCACGACTCAATCTTCTTCGATACTAGTAAACGAAACGGAATACGGAAATTCCTTCTTTATTAATCCAGGATACGTTGAAAGAATACATTGTGAGCCTTGTATCGCAATACTCTAACATATCTTTATTATTCCTAATCCGTTTTAAAAATTGTAAAGGTTCTTTGAAAAGAATAATTTTGAATAACGTTAACACGCATTTTTTTAAGTCGAGTCACCCTATTCGACGAGTTAAATCTCTGGATTTTACGGATTCCTCCCCCCCCCCATCTTTCTGGAATTTTTCAGTAACTCCAAAATCGCGGCGGCCAACAAAATGGATTAACGGCTGGATGAAGGGAATTTTCCCATCGTACTCGGTTGGAATTTTTAGCACGTTCGGCGTTACAGAATGAAATCGACCGAAAATTCGTGCATGAGGTGTCGGATCTCTCGAACCATCCCTCGCGTCTCCTGCGCAACATGTTCCCTTTTCTTCCACCCTCGCAAATAAACGGCGACGGGAGGGAGAAGGGATGTTTTAGAGCCCGCGTACGCGCATAAAGTCGACGCGGAAATTAATTCTTGCGGTTGTGGAAAATTGCCACGCCCGGTATTGTGAGGTACCGCGGCCAATCGCCGAGGGAAGATGCGCCCGACGTAGGAAAACCGATTGTGACGATAATTGCTCGTTCGTAATGATTTTCCTCCCTCGTCGCCGCGAGCGGCGCTAATTTACGACGCGTATTTAACATCTTAATCACCGAGCGTCTGGTGCTCTACTTTGCCTCCATCAGACCTCCTCGTTATCACCTATCAACTCCCGGATTTGAGCGAAGGCGTATGTAAAACTATATCTTCGACTGCAGTTCACGAGCTTGCAAATGCGTCGCAGTAAAATCACGTTCGCATTTTTACGTGCTAAACACGTGCGGCACGACAGAAATTGTCGAGCGAACACTCTGGCGACAAATATTTTTCGCGCAGAAAATACGTATGATATGAAAAATTATTTCCATGGAAAATTATATTTTTCATGTTACACATAAATAATAATATGTCGTAAATATTCAATAATTTTATGAAATTCTTCTATGTTTTTTTCTTATCGCCAATTCAACTACACCGAAAAAATTGTATTCTTAATTTAAGAATATACCACTTATCTTTAGAATATATACCACTAAAATAGGCGCCAAGAGAATCCTCTTAAGTTAAGAGGCAAATCTTCTAAAAAGATATTCTTAATACACAGAGAAAAATATTTCTTTGGGTTTAATAAATTTTGTTGAAGTCAAATAAGTTTAATTGGTCTAAAAGTTTTTTCCGTCTAATTTCAAATAGTCTTTTAATATTCTGAATCCCAACAAGGGAATCCAGATTAAATAAATTATTTTAAATTCAGTTTGAAATTAAATTGATAAACAGTGATGTCAAAGAGGACTCACATGCATACAGAGAACCTATGTGTGAGAGCAGTCCTCTCTTTCATCACTGCTAAAGGAAAAAAATATACTTCAGATCTTACGTTAATACAAGTCTTTTATATACATTTCACAATAAATATTGAATACGAGAAAAATTAAGAGTGGTATCGCCGCGTAGCAAATGAAGAAACATGTCGCGCACACGAAAATCGAGTTGTGATGTAGAAGTTGCAAATTAAGAATATATTCTTATTCATTAAAAATATATTCTTATTTATTAAGAATATTTATTAAGAGGACTTATAAAGTATACATTTCAAGAATACAATTTTTTCGGTGTATTAAACAAATAAACGCATATTTATATGTCGCGCCTCATTACCTGGGCGATACTTTTAAGGAATTAAAAAAAACGCGTGACTGACACACCATGTCGAGCCGATCGCGTTTGTCAGTCGCGCTTTGACACTCGTATCGCTCGCGAATGATATCCGGTATCAAAGCCCATGGTTTCGCATCCACGCATATCAAGCTCATTGTACATACATGAACGAGCAATTTTTCGTTTTACCGCGTAGCAGACGGTCGACAGACGGCAACGAGCGCTCCCCCGGATGCTGTATCCCACTAAGGGAGGAAAAAGAGGGGAAGGGGGACAAAAGTGAAAGGGAAAGAAAGAGGATCGAGCGACTGTACCGCGATCTCTTTTCTCTGTTCCTTCGCTCTTCCGCCCCTATCTTCTTCCCCGTCAAATGATTTCCGCATTGTGCCGGCTGTAAGGACGGACAGACCGGCGGAATTTTAACGAGTTTTGTGCAACTTGATATAACGGGGTTGGGATGGACGAGAAGATGGAAGGGCGGAGGGTGCCCTGGCGCCGTCGCTCCGCTTTGCTTCCATAAAATGCTTCTTGTACGTTCTCCTTGCACGGAGAGAGGCGTACGAAGTTAAGGCGAACCGTCACAACCGTTCCTCGCTACGCTCGTTGGCGCGTATCGGGACAGAATTGAGGGCGTAAAGATACCTCACGTTTTTCTCCCGTAAGACACCCTCCTTCGCTATTGCTCGATATAAAGGTCTCCCAGCGAAAGATACCGGCGTTTATCTGCGACTTGCTGTACACATTTTCGGATATATGTATAATAAGAATAGTATCTCTTCGATCGTGAATGAGCGTTCGCTTCGAATATCTGATATGGCGTTTTGAGAAAAGAAGAAAAAATCATAACATGACGTATGTTTGAATAGCAAAGAGAATTATGGACCTTTCTTTTATTCTAATATGAATGATTTATACAATTTATACCACAATTTATAATGCATCTAATTTATATCCGAAGACCAATTTTTATTCTCGATAGACAATATTCAGTTTTTTCATACAATAGAGTAAAAATCTCATTTTATAGGTATTAGGGGATAAGATAGATTGCATGTACATATATTGCATTCACCAAGGCTCATCATTATAATATTATTGATGAATAAGCATCCAGAACAGCGCCATTTCATATTCCAGTCTCGCGGAATTTTTCGCGGAATAACTGTGTGTATTCTTACATGCGAGAGCCGGAAATAAACTTTACACAGTAAAAAATTTTGTGTTAAATTTAACATATTTCACATGTCCCAATTTATCTACTCTAATTTTAATATTAATTTAACAGAAGGCAAGTATGTAAATAAATAATACAAGTAATATGTTTAAAAATTAACACAAAAAAAGTAACACTTAAATTTTATCTAGAAATAAAGTTTATGTTAAATTAACATATTTATAATGTTAAATTTAATTAAAAGAAAATGTTATTCTTACATTTTTATGATAAATAACAGAAGAGATATGTCGATTTAACATATGGAAACTGATAGAGAAAAACTTATAGAGAATTTATAGAGAAACTTATAGAGAAAAAAATAACACAACTTATCTGTTCATTTTAACATATAATATATTTCACCAAAAATTCGTGCATTTACATATTAATTATTTTAACTCTTAGAAACGGTGAATATTAACTCAACGCAAAAATGTTAAGATAATGCAACGATAATATGTTACATTAACATAAGAGTATATTAAAAATTTAACACAAAAATTTTTACACGAGAAAATTTTAACAGAAATATAAAATGTTTTTTACCGTGTTGGAGGAGATGATGCTCTGATAAATTGTGTCGAAACTGCGGTATTCCATTTTTACGCGACGCAAATTAATGCTGAAAATTATTTCTCTGGATTGCATGCTTTAATAAATACATTGTATTAACAAATAATTTTATACAAAATTTTATATAAAAAGAGAAAGAGAAAGAGAGAGAGAGAGAGAGAGAGGGAGGAGAGAGAAGACTTGTATCAGGACCAGTAAATTCAAATTAAATGATAAAATGTAAAATCCCTTCTGATAAAGCGTATCGGATTTTTCGGGCACTCTTGTACGACAATTAACTCGCGGGGCCGAGTATCGACAATAAACTTTTTGACATCTGACATTCAATTTCACGATTGTCTCCCGCAGTTTTATGCAGTATGCGGCCTCATTGTTTGTCAGTCTTTATTGCGAGTATATGTATTGTGCGTGCATTGTGACGTGATTTCCCCGTTATTTTTCCACATGCCAAGTCTCGCAGTCGAAATTTCCGACGGGCATTGTATCCAAATATCGATGACGCGCAAAGTGGAAACTTCGCGTTCAGTGTCACGCAAATCGTCGATATTTGTGAGCGTGACAGACGACCACTCTTCTTCAAGTTATCCCATTTCATTCCCGTATAATCTCGCGATTCTTGACTCCTCGAAAATATTTGTTTAACAAATGCATATGTATTCGGCATCAAAATGACAGCAGCTCTTTATTCCACGAATTTGCAAACCAATATGAAAGATTAATATGATTGTCAATATTAACATTATTGTATTAATATTATGTATGATATTATTATTGCATTCTATCTGACTATTCGTATGAATTATATCTATACTATCGATAATATTTGTAGTTCATATGTCAATATATACCGCACATAATTAGTCTTTTATGTCTACACATAATCAATTAATTATTTTTAGAAAATCTACTTTTCCCTCCTTTTTCTTTCGACATAAAGAGAGTTTGCTTTTTTTATAATATAAAGGCTACGCAATGATCGGCGTTAGCGGAATGCGTCATTTCTATTAATAAAATCCCCATTATATTTCTTCGTCTCCTATACTTTATTGCGAATACTAATACTCCCGTTCATCTTAATGATTCCCCGAAGGGAGAAAAGTGTGCACCCCGCGATAATATTAACATTCCAATTTCTCGACGATCGGAAATTTCTACCTAGCAATTTTAATCGTTTCGATAAGCATCTCAATTCAGGAATCCAAGCAGAAGAGAGCGAGAACGTCGCGTTCGATCGCTACCATAAATCCGAGAGAGTGGCGTTTCACTGCTTCGTTGCTCCACGGTCCGATGCTCATTATATCAGCATTGTGGCCGTCGCTATTCCATATTCTCGGCGTTAAGTCGTATAGAATTTCCAATGGCAATAGAATTGGAATCCGCTGCGAGAGAGAATCAGCTCCGTGACCGTTGAATAATTCTCGTTTCATAGCGCGCGCGCCTAGAACAATATAACCAGGATTTACACCCCTTCCTCCATCCCCCTCCGAGAGCAGAAGTCGACAATTTCTGTGACGCGTGTTTGCACGTTGCATTTAACGCTAAATGTCAATAAATGCGAGGCTTTGTTTTCCGTTCGTATATGTACGGGTTTAATTCACCGGATTGGATTTCGATCGTCGCGAGATAAGTCAACGCCCTCGATCGTAATAGATGATGATCGACATAGTAATTTCGATTAAAGGGAACTGCCAGTCAAACTTCGTGTCCATTACGCGAATTGCCCTCTGTGTGCAGTTTGCAATCTGTCGATACGTAAAATCAAATTCGCAGAAACGTGGCGGAAATGGGATACGTTGGATACGATTTTCCGCGAGATACATTTAATCGACGCGTCGATATATAAACTTGGCGATTGGCGCAATTTCGCGCGAGAATTGCCGATGCCTCTTTGATAATTCGTTGTAAGAAAAAAGAAAACATATATGCAAAGATGAGAATCAATTTCAATAACGTTAATTTTCGATAATCAATCATAATATCGACAAATTTCCAGATCATTCGTCCGGATGACGTTTTAATTTTATCTACACCGACTGCATTTTCCCACCGATTTCCCGTAGATTGACATGTACGAGAAGCACATGATTGCGCAAATTGGACGGATCGGATTAATATCTCAGCGCGCGCGCGTAATTTTTACTCACGAGTTCCGCACAACTTTATCTCATTTCGTATCTAATGAGCTCCGTCGTCGGAACTTTTACACGTTCGATATGAATTTTAAATTTCCATCCCGACTCCTTCTGCCTCACAACCCGCTCGTCGGATATTAGCCGGACGCGCGAGTTCTGCAGCGCCATTTTGTCGCAAAATCACTCTTTTCCGTGTCGTTGCGTTTATACACGCGTCCCTGATTACAATTCTTCTCCGCGAATAAAACGGTATATCTGTTGAATCTGTAAAAATGTGGTTTGTCTTTTATGGAAATGCAATGCTTTTTTTATATGCATTAAAGCTGAAATATTAAAATATCTGGATGTAAAAATGCGTTGTTACGCATTTACATTGTAACGCGTATTTTGATATTTTATTTCATATATATATCTCACATTGACAGTATTTGAGATAATCATCGTTTAAATAAAAGACATCGTAAACGAGCGTTCAATGTTCTTCTCGAGATTTTCTATGCCTTTCTTCCTTAAAGTTTGACGAGCGAAACGACCCGTATCGCGCATGCAACTTCGGAAATGGATTGTAAAAGACGCACGTCGTCGATATGCATCCACTATATGTGTCGTGGGAGTCTGAGAGCGACGTAAAGCTGCATTTTGTCGAACGCAAATGCGATCCTCTCGCGCGATTCAGGGAAAAATGATGAGAAACTCGTAGGATATCGAGGCGAGAGAGGTGAGAAGAGACTCGTCTTTTGCCGTTGTTCCAGGCGTAGAGCGTCTCGATTGTCTATCGAAGTTTTCAAATATCTTCCAGAAGCCGTTGGGACGCTGGCGAATTTATGTACCTAGCACCTGGGGAAGACTGCGCGACTTTTACCGTCTCGTCTGCATACACGTCTCGTGCAAAAGAGCGGAAGCAATGTTATGTTCACGCTCGTCGAAAAAAGTTAAGATATCGAGGAGAGAAGCTTTCGAGTCGATTCCAGAGAAACCGAACTGGCATCGAAAAACATAAATTTAAAGGACTTGTTCAGGGATTTTTATGAACTATGTACGTCTAGTGATTGAATCTCTTTCGTTTATTATCGAATCAATCTGCTGAAATCGTCTAAAAATAGTTTATTAATTCTTCTCCAAAATGTGTAGAATAAAAATTTTGGAACTCTATCTCTCAACGTTTGTAAAGAGATTATTGTCCTATTCTGAATATTTATCTAAGAGATTTGCGCGAAAGTGAAACCGCTTCGTACGAAAGAGGATATCGTAAGGTGGATCGAGAGGGTTATGCAAGCAGCTTTGAGAGAATCGGCAGGAACTGATGCTTTTTTAATCGAAAACGAAATCCGCTCTCTTTGTCACGCGATCAGGAAATCTCCGGTGATAATTTCCGGATCTCGCCGTTTCAATGTTGTTCACCAATGGCGACAATATATTAAACAACATTTAATCCGTTTCTTGTTGCTAAATAATTCAGTCGCATGGATAATATAATATATTGTTGATACTGCTGAAAAATTGAAAGTGGAATGAACGCGTTATTCATTTTCGCCGTGATTTCTTTCGCAATATCATAAAAAAGATCATAATAAACATTTGTATCAACTTGTATAAGCGCGTGGTTAAATCACAAAATGAAACGCGAGCAAAATTGGTCGCAGAGAGACATGTTATACGACAAGATATTCTTACCTTATTAAGACGCGCAGAGGAGAAAATATCCTGTCATGATCTTCCTCAAGAAACCGTGAGACAAGGAAATTAGTAAAATGGTAGATAGGATTGAATTTCGTCTGAAACATTAATATTCATAAGAATGTCGTGATGCTAGTACGAGAAGATATTTTAATTAAGATATAAATTTTGTGCGACATTAATTAAACATATTATTTATATAGATAGCAATTAAGTGCGAAATAAACAGTCAAACATTAAGATTACATTTTTCACGTCGTTGATGTTTGTTCTTAAAGGAGTGATAAAATAAAAAGAATAAAGCGACTTCTTTCAATCTCTCTCATTAACCCACTTTGCTTCGCTTTCATTTATTTGAGTGGCTTTCCCGGTCGGCGGAAAATTTTTTTCTCTTATCCTTGAACGCCATACTTTCTCGACCGACTGGAATCCTTCACTTTAATTCGATTCATCGTCCAGTCCTATTCATCTACTGTTACTTTGATACCGCCCATGGTACCCGTTTATCGCTTGTCTGCACATCGTTGATGTATAGTGCGCACGAGTTATCGATCTGCGGGCTGAGAAGCCGGCAGACAGTTCCAAGATCCGTGTTCCACGCGGGCCATAACACAATTACGTTAATTGGCCGATGCTTACATTAGTATTAAGTGGAAGTCTGACGAGAGGAACCAAGCCGAGCTCGCATCGTAGCTCGTAGCTGTGCTCGGAACTCCTTCGACAGTTCATACGTTCACATAGAGGGACGAAAGCTCGTTGTCTCAGTGGCAAAATGCATCACTAGCAGGAAATCAAGCAAGCAGAGCGAAGCTAAAAGCAGAGGGATATTTATTTAATATAATCCGGAATAAATGTTTTATAAGAAATTATAGATATATTATACAGGAAAAAATATAAAAATATAAGGAAGTAGAAAAAGGAAGATATAACTATAGGAACGTATTAAAAGTTTGTTAAAACCGATGAGAAAAGCACGATGAAAATGTGTGGCAAGGATAATCGCATCGAAAAATACGGATAAACGAGATTAAGAGAACAGAATGAAACCGGAGAAAGAGAGTGAGCTACAAAAAGGCCAGCGAGAAATAATGGATGAAGAAAATGTGTTGCGGACTTTGGCTCGCAAAAGGGGATGAAGGATCGAAAGAAAGATTGCAGATAAAAGGCTGCAGATGAAAACGGGAATGGGAAATGTGGAGGAAGGTATCGCGCAGGAAGGAAATGCAAATACAGGAAAAGCTTTGCGGTGATGTCGAGAAACGTCACAAAGGAAGAGGATAGAAACAAGGAGAGAGAGAGAGAGGAAGAGAGAGAGAGAGAGAAGGAAAGAATGCGAATAGAACACGTGGAGAGACACCGAGAAGGTGTGAAGGAGGGAATGCAGCGGAAGGGAAAGGGGCGAGGGAGAGTAAGAAGGGTCTACGGTTGAAGGAAGGGTGGTCTACGAGAATGGTTTCGAGGCGAAGTTTGGCGGTTTGGCATCCCTCTACAAACTACTACTACTACTCGTTTCCGTCAGGCTTGCCTCTCTCGAATCACCGTGCCCCAGCGCTGATTTCACAGCGCCGTTCGCAGGATAAGCGGAAGTCGGGTCCCCGCAGTACAGCTCTCTCTGATCCTTCGCGATCCCGAACGCAAACTTTCGAACCTCCGAAATTCTCCGGGTTATTCTCAGAGGGAAAACGAGCGCATGCGCTCTCGTGTCGCGAGTCTAACATCGAGAAAAGAAGCGACCGCATCTTTGAACCTTGTCTTCCGACAACCGATATAATTTCCGCTTCTTCATTCTCATCGTTTTGATTTAACGAAGAAGGAATTATAAAGAATTACGAAATGAAATATGCGAAATATGTATGAACGCGGAAGCTAATGTATGTGCGAGTCGCCAAAAGAGATTAATGATAAATTCAAGGCTCAATCACACGTCCCGGCCGCGTCGTAATTAACTCGGAGCCAACAGCCGACGGAATGACACTCGATCGTGTCGGCTCGCAAAAAAAGGAATGAGCACGTGCGATCTCTCGTCGTGTCCGCGCGAAATTCGCGCCAATCGCATCGTAGCGTTTAATCGAACGCGCGCGGAGGACCCAGTCGCCCGGATATTCGAATATTCGCGCACGAAGGTCCGATAATCCCCGGCCGAGGATCGACAACAGAGCGCCGCCGATTATAATCCAACGTAGCTCCGAAAAGAAACGGAGAACGAATCCGGTCTGTCGTTGTAATTGTCGTGTAATTATGAACGCAGCCAATAAACTGTCGACACTTTGACATTGTATCGACATTGCTTCAGGCATCACAGTTGTCGAGATGCTTCTGTCATCGATACTAATCTGCTGATAGGTACTGTCGATACCTATTTTACGATATCGGCGACGATATGAGCGCGATATTCGTGCGAAACGAAATTCGGGGTTGGTTCACAGGGCATAACTCAGAATTTATCATCAATTTTTTTTCGAGTAAAAATTTCAAAGCATCAGTAATTTTCGAGCTAAAAGCTGTCGTGGATAAAATCCTGCTCTTCGATAAATGTACAAATTTTGGGAGGCACAGGATTTAACACAGAAATTTAAACCAGATTTTAAATGACGAGCGACTATTAAATTGGTATTAAAAGTATCTGAAAACGTCGCTATCGCGGTTTTATTGGACCAATGATCATTCGCTATATGCAATCATCGCGAAATCAAACATCGAGAGTGCATGTCAATGCTGGGGATCAGCCAATCGGATTTCATTGACGCAATCCCCCGCAAGCGTGCGATCTCCCCCTAATTGTACGGCTAATTCTCTCATTTATTTGAAATCCGGTATGTTATCTCGTAATGGCGACAGCGAGCTTACCACTAATGTCGAACTCGATCGACGACGTAATTTCGGACAAATCCGGAAAAACTCGTCGCAATTTTCTGTCGCGGGGATCCCCGTGAGAAATACTATCATCATAATAATCTTGAATATATTCGCGATATAACAGTCGCGTTGAAATCGCGCGGATTACAAACCGTTTGCATTTTTTTAATCCGGTTCGCGAAATATTTGCGCAGACGGCGCAAACCGGTTGAATCAAATTCCACGATGGAAAATGATTTTCGCGATATTGCGAAAACATTCATCTCGCTTAGAATTTTTTCCGTGATTGAAGAGAAATCAATTCGCGCGATGGATATTCTTCGCGTTTGATTTGCGCTCGTTGCTACCGGCGGCGTTTGTCAATTACGTTTCTGATTTTGTAAACCGGAAAAAAAAAATGAATGGACCTTTTATTGTCTCTGAATTCGTATTGTTTTCGCGCAAACAGTTTTTCGCAATTCACAATTGCAGAGACATCTGTTCATTCGGCAGCGCTATAATAATATTTTGCTTTTTTATTACTATGTTTTAGTTTTTTATATCATTTTTATTTACTTATATTATTTAATTACTTATATTATTAAATAATAATTATCAAATAATTGCTATAATTGATATTTTAAGAAAGAAAAAGAGAGAAAAAAGGGGATGAAATTAAAGGAGAAAGTAAACAAGAGGGTGTCATGGACGAAACCACTAGATCGATTTTTAAAGTCGTTCCAAAGACAAGCTTTACTTCCTGCCGACGTGGTTTTGCGGTGAAAGATGAAACGCCGCGTTAAGTCTACTGTTGCACCACTTTCCTGGCTTCCAGACTGTGTCAAAGGAGTAAATAACGGGAAGCCTACCGTCTCATCATGCTCGTGTCACGTTTAGAATGACACGATTGTTTAGAGTGATATGATTTCATCACCTACACTTCCGCACAATATTTTTCGTAAGCTCTGTACATATTATATTTATAATTTTTCTTTAAAAATATAATTTTAATAATTTAATATTTTAAAAATATAATTTTTCTTAAAAATAACTTTTAAAAATAATTTTAATAAAATGTAATCTTGTCTGTATAAAAGAATATAAACTTTATACTATTCTTTAATATTTTTTTATATATCTTATCACATCATATACTTATTATCCTTTTAATAAAGAAGTATAATATATACACGGTAAAAACATTTTGTATTTCTGTTGAAATTTTCTCGTGTAAAAATTTTTGTGTTAAATTTTTAACATACTCTTATGTAAATGTAACATATTATCGTTGTGTTATTTTGACATTTCTGCATTGAGTTAATATTCACCGTTTCTAAGATTAAAATAACAATTAATATGTAAATGCAATTTTTGATGAAATAAGTTATATGTTAAAATAAACATAAGTTGTGTTATTTTTCTCTCTATAACAGTTTTCATATGTTAAATCGACATATCTCTTCCGTTATTTATCATAAAAATATAAGAATAACATTTTCTTTTAATTAAATTTAACATTATAAATATATTAATTTAACATAAACTTTATTTCCAGATAAAATTTAAGTGTTACACTTTTAAAGTGTTAATTTTTAAATATATTACTAGTGTTATTTATTTACATACTTGCCTTCTGTTACATTAAAATTAGAGTGGATAAATTGGGACATGTGAAATATGTTAAATTTAACACAAAATTTTTTACTGTATAGGATATACGTAAGAAGGTTTTTAAAAATTATTAATAAAGATTTATAAGAAAAGGCAAGCTCTTTCTAGCTGCAAGCTCTCTCAAATTACATTTGCCAATGGCTGACAAAGGACATTGTTGCATTATTCGCATCCATTTGCATAACATCAGTATTTGACACGGAATAAGTGTACGAAGAGAAGAACGGCGAAGAAGAGCGAGCTCATCAACCCATCTGCGGGCTTGGGCTCTTGCTTAATGCTCGCACACGCTTCGGGAGTTTTTATAAGCAGCAGCCCGTATACCCGCCGTCTATTATCTTCCACGTGCGAGCGCACGTGGACGCGACTTCGCGATGGCGTGAAAAATTCGCGACCGTCGGTGCAAAAAGCCGCCGGCGAAATAACAGCGTGAATTCTTCTACCGTGTGAAGGACCCGCATTCATCATTCTGATGGCTTCTACTTAATACCCGCGCATAGCTTGAGCTAGGATATCAATCGCGATTTTACACGCGTACATTTCGGAAAAAAAGCGGAGTAGATTTTATACCCTACAATTTGTACTCAAAAAATAAAGAGAAAACTTAGTTAGAAAAAGTGACAAATATTATTTGATAGATTTGTATCGTAATCGGAATTAAAATAATAAGCAATATAAGAACTTACACAGTAAAAAATTTTGTGTTAAATTTAATATATTTCACATGTCCCAATTTATCCACTCTAATTTTAATGTTAATTTAACAGAAGGCAAGTATGTAAATAAATAACACAAGTAACATGTTTAAAAGTGTAACACTTAAATTTTATCTGGAAATAAAGTTTATGTTAAATTAACATATTTATAATGTTAAATTTAATTAAAAGAAAATGTTATTCTTACATTTTTATGATAAAAAACGGAAGAGATATCGATTTAACATATGGAAACTTATAGAGAGAAAAATAACACAACTTATCTGTTCATTTTAACATATTTCATCAAAAATTCGTGTATTTACATATTAATTGTGTTATTTTAACTCTTAGAAACGATGAATATTAACTCTTAGAAACGATGAATATTAACTCAACGCAGAAATGTCAAAATAACACAACGATAATATGTATTACATTAACATAAGAGTATGTTAAAAATTTAACACAAAAATTTTTACACGAGAAAATTTCAACAGAAATACAAAATGATTTTTACCGTGTAATTAAATCAACATCATACTAAAAAATCGTGCATATATATATTTATAATATAATATAATATAATATAATATAATATAATATAATATTTATATATATTTTTAATATAAAAAGTATATAATCCAGCTCTGCAATGAAATTATTTCGTACGAAAAATATCACTCATCAAACAATTAAATTCCTTCAATTAGTAAATATATTTCACTTACGAATTCAAACTAACTGCGCGTGTCCAATGTTGAATTTGACTTAGCTAGCGTAGGTATTACGTATGAGGAAATCGAGGGAGGAATTAGAACCGGTCGACTGTTACATTCCTGATGTACCCGAGTTTAATTGTAAGTGCAAATGCGAAGCAGAAGCTGGACGCGGACCGATCCTCATCAGCCTGATGGGCTTTTACTTAACGCCGCCCGGTATGATTGCCGACGACACCACGACATACGTCAGTCGATGGGATATGTATTCACGTATACGAATTTGTAGGAGCGTGAGAGGAGGATGATTCTCTGAATACTTCTGTGTACAGAGTAAATCGTTGGAGAATGAGTTGGTGATAGCCAGTAAAGACTAGCATACATCTTTATAGAATATCTCAGCTACATTAAAGAGAATTATTATATCTGCTTTATAAATATATTTATCTTATAGATAAATTACGATAAAATAAATGCTATATGAATATTATTATTAATTATAATAGTAATTATTGTTAAATAATATAATAATAATAATTGTTTAAAATAATATGAAATTTCATTTTTAAAATATTAAAGTTTTAAATAAGATAGATTCACAGAGTCAAAATGCATCACAAAATTTTTAATTATAATAAGATAGAACAAAATGAAAGATTATTTCGAGATGACAGGATTATCTCAAAAGAAGAGACTGCTTTCTCAAAAATCAAGATGTTCGGCTTTCAATATATAATATGATGAATTTTATTTCTGAAGGAAGATACAGCGCGAATAAATCGCGATTTAAAACAATATCCAATGCCCTTCTCGTATTACTGACAATTCACGGTCAAACAATATTGAATATTCTGTATGAGCAGACCTGCTGATTTCAAGCTTAATGGACTTCACGCCAACAAAAATTGAAAAAAAATAATGTTATCGATAGCTCTCGCGTAAATGTACCTCATGCATATTATTGTGCATATAATATATACACACACACTATGTGTGTACAATATATACTCTAATTAAATATTTTCTATTAATAAAAGTTATGACAATATATTGTTACAAGTTTATATTTTTGGTTGAATTTTGAAATTATATTCTAATATAATATTTATATCCAATATACGCAAAATCACACAATCTCATTCGTAATTCTCATTTAACTGTTATAAAGAATAATATAATGCTATTACAATTTATAATATCTGTTCATCAAAATACAGTGTTGCATGCCAATAATTTTATTGTTCAAGAACAACTGTTGTATAATATCAGAAATACCTTTTGTTAAAGAACTTTAATCAATATCTACTGTATGGAGATGATATATATCCTTGATAAATGGGTCCTGCGATTTGTCGATTCTACTTGTTAATATTACACCCTACGACTACCAATATATTTTCATCTAAAAGCCGGTATTGCACGATGTCATGAGTAATTTCTGCCTGGAAATTTCGATCCATAACTATCGTGAGGAAAAATAATCTTTTGTAACAAATTATTCTTATCGATATTGCATTCTATTCAGTTAATTACGCATGCGTATCATAATATATCATTAATTTGTAATATAACATTATTATTTATAAAAAATATTTTAATAAGTTCAAAAATTTATTAAAGATATTTCATTGATTTTTTAATCAAAACATTTTGTTATCATTTCTTAATTAAAGGAGTTTTTAAAATTATAAGTATATTTTTTCTAGAAAAAAGAAAACAGCAATTTAAACAGTTAGACAACGTGTTATTTAGTTTTCCAGGAATTAATTTGTCTATAATTGTAAAATACTTAATGAAAATTATTAAAAATTTTTAATACGAATAAATATTGTAAAAGAAAAAGAAAGTAATTAGTCATAGCTTCTTGTACAATTGTCTTGGGCAAATTGCTTTAAAAATTTCTTTTTATTAGAAAATATTCTAATTATAATTTCAGATATATTTACATATGCTGTATAATATATCCATTAGAATTTTTTGATACTTAATGCATTTTAAACTGAATATTCCCTCTCTTTGTAGTACATATGTATATATAGCTGATATTTTTCTGTTCAGTGTAGTTCAAGAGAATCCAAGTTAAATTGAAGTTAGCCATATTGTGACAGTTATTTCATCATCACGAAAATGAAGACCATTTCATTTTTACTCCAACTGTTCTTGAGTTGCATCCTATTGATTATGTTTGAGATTACTGAAGCTAATCCTGTCGCTGATCCTGTTGCTGATCCAGTCGCTAATCCTGAATCACAGAGTGCGTGATCTTCAAATCTCGACCCATTTCTTCCTGGATATAATAAAAATGAAAAATGGTAAAAAATTTTTTAAAATAATTCTTTAAATAAATTAATGGAAATATTATATAAATTTTTCTTCATATTTTGTTAGAAATGGTATTAAATGAAAAATCATTATTATAGAAAAATTTATTCTTTTTAAATAAATAGTAAATTTTATTATATATATATATATAGGTTTTTTTAATTAGAAAGTCATATTTAAAGTTATAGAAAGTTATATTTAATATTAGAGTTTCATTAAATGGCGAAATTTGTTAATTGGTTTTCAATTTTTTTTAAATCTCATAGTCATAATATTTGCATGTATTATTATATTATTATAACGTGAAATAAAATTTTATATTATTTAGAATGTTTTTTTTTATAAATAACTTTAATTTTTACTGCATTACGTAACATGATTTTGTTCATATTAATAATTAAAAAATTAATAAATTTTAATATATTTTATTTTCTATACAGATATTATATATGTAATATCTTTTCTTAGTATTTTAAGATGTACATCATGAAGATACGGCTATAAAATCAAACAAGGAATTTTTCTTCATAATTTTACAATAAATGTAATCTTTGCATTATAGAAGAAAATCTATACTCGAAGATATCCCCTTTTATGTGTAAAATTATTGATTTTTATATTACAAATATCTTGTATGCATATGAATTAGACATTATAAATTGTAAAAATTGTTCTAAGAAATAAATAATATTAGATAAAAAAGAGATGTGATTTAATTTATAAGTAACAAATTGACACAACATGTTACGACCGCACTTAATATTTCCAATAAGTGTGACACGAATTATTATAATATTCATTCATCATACTCATTTGCAAAGGAGAGATAAATTAAATTAAATTTCCAAAATACATTAGAAGTGAATTTCTTCAAATATTCAGTATCATAAAATATGTATGTTGTTACATAGTTAAATAACAATTTGTATATATAATAGTACTTTCCTAAAAATGTTAAAAAATATATTAAAAAGCATTAATTATATTATATAAATAACTGGAATTAAATATTTGTCTTTAGTATTCAATTATCGAAGTAATTATTAAAAAAAATTCTAAAACTAAATATTTTTAAAAATATGCAGACGAAAATATTCTGAAATAAAAATCAAAAATAATAATTTTTTGAAATTTTAAGGGATTTTAATGTGTTTTGCCTCAAAAATAAAGAAATGATTTTAGAAAAAAGAAAATAATCAGTTGTAATATCGTGTAAAATTGCTTTTGGCAAATTGTCTTCGAAAATATTTTTTTATTAGGAAATATTCTAATTACGTTTTCGAATATATTTACATATGCTGTAGAATATGTCCATTAAAATTGTTTGATACCTTAATGGATTTTATTAGATGTTTCCTCTCTTTCTACACACATATATATATATATATATATATATATATAAATATTCTAACATTAATAAAGAAGTTTATATAGCAACACTATTTTTATTAATATATATTTATTATTTATCGTGAAATAATATTTCATATATTTTAGTACTATTAATAAAAATATAAATTACAAAAATATTGAAAATTCTAATGTTTAATTGAAAGGAGTGTGTTAAAGAAATACAATAAAGAAAAAATGACTTTATTCGTATTATTACGAATTTCTTAATAATCGAATAGCATTAATAATAGCATTAACAAAATATCAAAAAGTTGTGCTACAAAATTTATTATGTAGTATTACTTTTTAAGCAATAAAAGTCGTCGAATTTAACAAATATTTTTCCTACGACTGACTAAATAAAGAAGAAGATAACATTTCATGTTGTTTTGTTCTCAAATGTGACTATAATATTTATTACATCTATAAAATTTATTACTCTAATCTTTTTATGTTTAAACATAAAGAATCTTTTGATAAAATATTATTATACCTAGATATGTATAATCACTCACGAATTCTTATAAAAAACAAAACGTACGACGCAAATAAATTGCAATTTAAAACAATATCTTTCTCGTATCACCGAAAATTCACGATCCAGTAATATTGGACTTTGTATGAGCAGACAGTCTACTGATTTCAGGCTTAATGGACTTCACGCCAATAAAAATTGAAAAAAGTGTTATCGATAGCGCATGAATGTGCCATATATATTATTATTGTGCATTCTACGTGAGATATTCCAATATTTTCCAGTAGCAAAAATAATTTTGACATTTATTGTATTGTTACAATTTCTCTACAATATGTTTTGTTCAATTTTGAAATTATATTTTAATACTCTAACAGCTTTATAATCCAAGAGATGCGCAAAAAATCATATATTCTCGTTCATAATTCTCATTCAACTTTTATAAAGAATAATATAATCACAGTAATAATATTACAATTTATCCAATATCTTTTACTCAAAATATAGTATCGCATGCCAATAATTTCATTAATAAAAGACAACTATTGCACAATATCAGAAGTAACTTTTGCGAAGAGAAGATTGATCAATATCTATTGCATGGAGATAATATAACTTTGATAAACGGGAAATCTGTCGACTCTACTTGTTAATATTAGCTCCTACGGCTGCCAATATATTTTCATCATCTATAAGCTAGTATTGTACGATGTCACGAGTAATTTCTGCTTGGAAACTTCGATCGATAACTATCGTACGTCTGAAAAATAGTATCTTTGATAAATTAATCTCGTCGATATCGCATTCTGTTCGACAGCTAGTTCTTTCATCACGTACGCGTAAGCTCGAAACACGAGTGATTTCCGTCGAAATTTTCATTAGCGAAAATTGGAGGGACGGAATAATATCGTCGATACTTGTCGAATAGTAAAACGCCGCTTTATACGCGACATTTGGTTGCAAATATTTTGATCACCTAGGGACAAGTATCGGACAGAATCGGAGAGATAATTTCGGCCGTTGTGCGATCAATATGCTAAACTGCACGACGTGCAATATTACATATTGTCCTGTGCGCGATTGGTACGCGATCCACATATGTGCATACCACGAGGTCTGCTACAAACAATGATGAAGCTTAGCAGCCTGAAGCAATATTTCCAATTTCCAAATTCGGATATATAAAAAACCGTTGCATTTCATATGCAATATTCTCTCTTAACATGGAAGTTATAAATAAGTTTATTTTTAATAACAATATTATTTAATTTTAATATGTATTTTAATATGTTTAATATGTATTTATTTAAAATCAAATAAAAAAATTAATTAAAAAAAAATTTATAACATAATTATTTAAATTTTAGGTTATTCTTAAACAAATTTCTTTCTCTCTTGTGCAGATCAGATTGCATCTGATCTCATACAATATTCCTCTTTTACCTACGCGAGAATGTTCCAATTTCCAAATTCGGATATATAAAAAACCGTTGCATTTCATATGCAATATTCTCTCTTAACATGGAAGTTATAAATAAGTTTATTTTTAATAACAATATTATTTAATTTTAATATGTATTTTAATATGTATGTTTAATATGTATTTATTTAAAATCAAATAAAAAAATTAATTAAAAAAAAATTTATAACATAATTATTTAAATTTTAGGTTATTCTTAAATAAATCTCTCTCTCTCTTGTGCAGATCAGATTGCATCTGATGATCTCATACAATATTCCTCTTTTACCTACGCGAGAATGTTCCAATTTCCAAATTCGGATATATAAAAAACCGTTGCATTTCATATGCAATATTCTCTCTTAACATGGAAGTTATAAATAAGTTTATTTTTAATAACAATATTATTTAATTTTAATATGTATTTTAATATGTTTAATATGTATTTATTTAAAATCAAATAAAAAAATTAATTAAAAAAAAATTTATAACATAATTATTTAAATTTTAGGTTATTCTTAAATAAATCTCTCTCTCTCTTGTGCAGATCAGATTGCATCTGATGATCTCATACAATATTCCTCTTTTACTTACGCGAGAATGTTCCAATTTCCAAATTCGGATATATAAAAAAACCGTTGCATTTCATATGCAATATTCTCTTTAACATGGAAGTTATAAATAAGTTTATTTTTAATAACAATATTATTTAATTTTAATATGTATTTTAATATGTATGTTTAATATGTATTTATTTAAAATCAAATAAAAAAATTAATTAAAAAAAAATTTATAACATAATTATTTAAATTTTAGGTTATTCTTAAATAAATCTCTCTCTCTCTCTTGTGCAGATCAGATTGCATCTGATGATCTCATACAATATTCCTCTTTTACCTACGCGAGAATGTTCCAATTTCCAAATTCGGATATATAAAAAACCGTTGCATTTCATATGCAATATTCTCTCTTAACATGGAAGTTATAAATAAGTTTATTTTTAATAACAATATTATTTAATTTTAATATGTATTTTAATATGTATGTTTAATATGTATTTATTTAAAATCAAATAAAAAAATTAATTAATTAAAAAAAATTTATAACATAATTATTTAAATTTTAGGTTATTCTTAAACATATCTCTTTCTCTCTTGTGCAGATCAGATTGCATCTGATGATCTCATACAATATTCCTCTTTTACCTACGCGAGAATGTTCGTTTATGTGGAATTCTGGTATGAGCAGGCGAAACACGCAAGAAATGCCAGTTCGTTAGTAACGTTCGCGCAAGTTTCGCGCGTGTAAGTGAACTATACGGATCATATTCCTTGCAGAAGAGCGGAAGAAGAGGGTGCGACGGGGGGATTAACGACGTGCATATGCCCCTATGTGTGCATTTGCCGGCGTCGAGGATGTCCTGGTGGGAACTTGATCGCAAGTGATAATGCTCCTTAGTGATCGGCCCTCGAGGTGCTCGAGATTCCAAACGCGTCTCCTAATAGTCCTTTATCGGCACCTTGCGAAGAGAAGCGTCGCGACGTCGCCCGATCCTGATATAATATCCCTTTATAATCGCCCTTTATAATCGGTCATCAAACGACGACCGCAATAATCGATATTGCTCGCGATGTTGCAAAAGTAATACGACGAAAAAAAAAACCGCGTTGATGCATTTACGCGATTTTAACAATTGATTAATCGATCGGAATGGCATAAGCTAGTCCAAATATGTCGATAAATTTCGCGCGGTTCTTCCACATCCGATATGATAGCAATAAAATACATCTCTCTCGCGGCACAAATATTTCGCTGTTTATTAAATCGCTATTATTATCGTAATTCGTCACGCTGCGAATTTTCGTCAACGCGTCGCATTGTTTCCTTTTTAAATAATATTATAACTCATCGGGACGAGGATGTGATAACGAGGGATCGGAGGGACGAGAGGGGAAAATCGCATAGGCGCAGAGTCGCGAAACTCTTCGTAAATCGTAAGCTCGTCGTCTGTGTATCGAACGTTGAATGGAAAGTCGCGAATTTTTACGAGGCGCGGTCACGTAATATCGGTAGCTTTATTTCGACAGAATTCTATAATATCCCGGGACTCTCCCCGTGATTCGATCGGCCGTAAATATCCGCCGTCTGTCCGTCGGCGAATATTTGCCCGTTATAGTCGCCTCCGTTAATTGGCATGCACGTCGAATCACGCGGTAGGGCGCCCTCCCTTGCGAAATTCATTTCGAGGCAAACGGTAATGTTCGCATTCCAGAAGCCGCACGGAATCGAATCTATGGTCGGCGCTCGTCGAGTTTTAAAGCGAGTTCAGTCTCGGAGCTCGTTAATTTCGCGAAAGGGAGTAACGCGCGATGTGTACGCATCACATTTATGAGGGTATCCATATACATACGCCCGGCTTCCGTCTCATTTCGCGAAGCGGTACGTTAAAAAATTGTTCAAATCTAATCGATCCCAGACTGACTCACCTAAATACCATTATTTGCGGCATGTTATTATTTTTATACGCATCACATTTATGAGGGTATCCATATACATACGCCCGGCTTCCGTCTCATTTCGCGAAGCGGTACGTTAAAAAATTGTTCAAATCTAATCGATCCCGACGACTCACCTAAATACCATTATTTGCGGCATGTTATTATTTTTATACGCATCACATTTATGAGGGTATCCATATACATACGCCCGGCTTCCGTCTCATTTCGCGAAGCGGTACGTTAAAAAATTGTTCAAATCTAATCGATCCCGACGACTCACCTAAATACCATTATTTGCGGCATGTTATTATTTTTATACGCATCACATTTATGAGGATATCCATATATATATGCCCCGCTTCCATCTCATTTCGCGAAACGGTACGTTAAAAAATTGTTCAAATCTAATCGATCCCGACGACTCACCTAAATACCATAATTTGCGGCATGTTATCATTTTTATAAACGTTTTATTATGTAGAATAATAAGGGATGGACGACGATAAAGTAAAAGAGCTGTAAAAGAGCTCCGATGGAATTAAGAAGAGTGAGAATTACATCTCTTCGTCGCGAATGTAGATAATGTTGCGACTTGAAGCTTTCATCTCCTCTTTCTCTCTTTCTCTTTATATATATATATATATAAAATGTACATTCGCACGCAAGAAGACCCATTTCCATAAACTGCCCTCCCTCTAAAACGCGCGGCCGTGACAATAAATCAGATTACGCGAACATTTCGCACGTCGTACACTACGGTGAAATCCGCGCGAAAGAGCAAATGATCGTGAGCCGACAAAAAGAGGGTCCACAAGCGCGAACGAAGATCGTGGGAGCGCGAGTTATTTCCGCGATATGGATTGTCGTTAAACGACGAAAGCAACTTGGTCTCGTTGCCTCGTTTATTTAATGTACTAATAATCGTTCTTATGTAATTTAAATGTGTTAAATTAATAATAATAATCTGTAATTTGAATATGTTACTTTAATAATAATCACACATGGCTTATACATGATATACATAATAATAAAAATATTCTTGTTCTTTTTGATAAATTGATATGTGAAAGATAAGAAAACTCTTTATAAATCATGTTGTACACTTTTCACGTGTCTCAATAAATAAAAAAATTTTTTATAATTATTTGCTATTAATTTTACGACTTATGCGCTTGTTTTGTATGTACAATCCCAGCAAAAAGTAGCTGAAATCAATATTGACAAATATATCCACTTTTGATGTATTTTGAGTAAGAAATTGTGCGAAATATTACAATTTGATAGCTATTGAACAGTGAAGAGATATATTTTTTAATATATATTGTGTTTTTACTGAAATATTCCGAATTTTGTTAATCGAAATGATTAACTTTTGGAGCAGAGAATTTTGCCTTGTGACAGATACATGGCTAACTTGATTGAATTATATTTAATATCTTTTTAACCAGCTAGTACTTGTAATATAATATTATTTGACCAAATATTTCCTCCTATCTAAACATTTACAAATTTTAAACAAATTCTGAATATTATTTCCATGTGTTTTTGTCACTTGAATCGACGTGATTATACGTTTCCCATAAGAACACATGTTAATTCGGGCAAATTAAAATCCTTATAACTTGTAAACGCTTTAATGAATTGATTTAAAAATTGTACTGAAGATTCTAAATGTGTAAGGACATTCTGTACAATTTTCATTAAATTCTCAATATTTTGAAAATAGGTACAAAACATCCTTAATCGAAATAACCAACTTTTGGCAGAGAATTTCGCCTTGTAACAGATACATGGCTAACTTGATTGAATTATATTTAATATCTTTTTAATCAGTTAGTACTTGTATAATATTATTTGACGAAATATTTCCTCCGTATCTAAACGTTTGCAAATTTTAAACAAATTCTGAATATTATTTCCATGTGTTTTTGTCGAAACTGTGTGTTTATCCTCCATATCTAAACGTTTGCAAATTTTAAACAAATTCTGAATATTATTTCCATATGTTTTTGTCATTTGAATCGACGTAGTTATACGTTTCCCATAAGAACACATGTTAATTCGGTGAAAATCCTTATAACTTGTGAACGCTTTAGTGAATCAATTTAAAAATTGTACTGAAGATTCTAAACATATATAAGGACATTCTGTAATTTTCATTAAATTCTCAATATTTTGAAAATATTTACAAAACATCCTTAATCGAAATAACCAACTTTTGGCAGAGAATTTCGTCTTGACAGATACATGGCTAACTTGATTGAATTATATTTAATATCTTTTTAATCAGTTAGTACTTGTATAATATTATTTGACGAAATATTTCCTCCGTATCTAAACGTTTGCAAATTTTAAACAAATTCTGAATATTATTTCCATGTGTTTTTGTCGAAACTGTGTGTTTATCCTCCATATCTAAACGTTTGCAAATTTTAAACAAATTCTGAATATTATTTCCATATGTTTTTGTCATCTGAATCGACGTGGTTATACGTTTCCCATAAGAACACATGTTAATTCGGTGAAAATCCTTATAACTTGTGAACGCTTTAGTGAATCAATGTAAAAATTGTACTGAAGATTCTAAACATATATAAGGACATTCTGTATAATTTTCATTAAATTCTCAATATTTTGAAAATAGGTACAAAACATCCTTAATCGAAATAACCAACTTTTGGCAGAGAATTTCGCCTTGACAGATACATGGCTAACTTGATTGAATTATATTTAATATCTTTTTAATCAGTTAGTACTTGTATAATATTATTTGACGAAATATTTCCTCCGTATCTAAACGTTTGCAAATTTTAAACAAATTCTGAATATTATTTCCATGTGTTTTTGTCGAAACTGTGTGTTTATCCTCCATATCTAAACGTTTGCAAATTTTAAACAAATTCTGAATATTATTTCAATGTGTTTTTGTCGAAAATGGGTACAAAACATCCTTAAAATATTAATCAAAAATTGCGGAAAGAAATAAGGAAAGTCCAGACGTTCTTTTTATGACACGAACGAATTTATAACCGTCCACGTCCGCGCTAACGTCGATAGGTTTCGACAGGTTGCGGAAGCACGGAGATTTGCGACAGTCATGAAATGAACGGGATGCTCAGAATAGTGGTACTAACTGAATCAGCCTGTATACCGTACGGGAAGTATTCGAGCGCATCCAATTTTATAAACTGTTCCGCTGTCCGTAACGATAAATCAGATTACGGGGACGTTTTGCACGCCGTAAAACGAGCCCGTGAAACGACGATGCGCCCGCGGGCCGTGACAGCAAAAATGATCGTATCGCGGATAACGAAAAACAAGCGAATCGCCGAAAATCGAGAGAGTCGACGCGGCGCACAATTAATCAGGCTCGTTCCCGGCAGTTATTATCGCCCGTTATTGTGTGCAAATTATGCAAAATACTTTGCATAATTTCGGGAGTTATTTACAATCGGTTACATCGTAGATTTAACCGAGCGAGCCCGCGTACGCATACATATTCATATTTTATTCACCGTGCGTGTCCCCGTTAATTTTCGAGTCACCTATTTTTTTTATTTATTTTAGCAAAAATTCTAGACGCGATTATTTTCGCGATGATTCCTCGCGCGAGTGCCTCGAAAAATCGAAAATTTCACGACACACCCTCATTTTGTTGCCCTCATCGAAGAAAATAAACGCGAAATTTTGTTGTGCAATCATTAACATTATTGTCACCGACATTTGGCATTATCCGCATTGTCGCACTGCTAATGGAACAGTGTATAGAAGTCAAGAGTGACGACGGGGGATGTATTATCTAACCGGGATATTCGTACGCCGAGTGTAGTTTCATAAACTGCGTGGCCGGTCGCGATCATAAATCAGAGAACCCGAATGCAACAGAATGCGCTGCCCGTGGTGATAAACGCACGATGCGTCGCGGGAATAAATGATAATAACTGCTAGAAGAAAGAGAAATGAAAGCAACGAGACTCCGATGGAAAGCAATAAGGCTACACGCAGCTAGATGATAATATCAAAATTATGAAGCATGAGAGATGTAAATTAATAATTACAAAAATAAAGAATAGGAATTATAAAGTACAAATAGTACGTAAATGTACATGTGTAATTCTAGGATTAAAAAATATCAAAAGCATATAAAATTATTCTTATTGCGTGAACAAAATGAAATAAAATTGAAAAATTAAATTAATTAAACGAGCAAATTTTCCACGTGACACAAAGCGTCATTCTGTGCATTATTATAATGATGAATCAAGTGCAGTGAGGGAATAATTTTCTACTAACGTACCGTTATGACAATTAAATGTAATTAATGATAATTAGCGATTATGTACACGATAATCGTATAAATTAAATATGCTCGATATCAAATTTATAGGGCACAATTCGCCTATTTAGGCTAATGTAATCGCCATTTTGGAATTTTAATGCGTTTGCATAATTTATTCGTCCGCGCGAGCAAACTAAGTTTAAGATAACTGTCGAAGCTGTTTCATGTAAACTACGTTCATCATTTCGCGAGACACGATGCAATTTATGAAATAGTTGAGCTAGATGTAGGCAAATTGCGAACGATCGTCACGAACTATCACGAAACGTATTATGCAAAGCGCGTTCTCGTGCGTCCAATGTTTCATATTCGGACGACAATAAATCAGATTATAGGAAGAGCCCTTGCATGCCATGTCGGGCCTGTTTAACTTATGCATAGGGTGAGCTATATACGCGTATTTTTCCGCCAAATATCACTACATCCCTTTCATAAAGGTGCTCTAAGGCGGAGCGCACCGAGTTTATCGCGTGTCTTATTTCGCGGGACGGCTAATGAATATAAACCCACGCGCGAATAAAATCATAAGGGGCCATAAATCTTCGTTACAATATGTAAATCTGCCAAACGCGCAACAAAGTGCACGCGAAAAATATATATTTTAAGCAAATAACAATTTGTTCTTTAAATTAAAAATTTAATTCCCTTCCTCCCCCTCTTTTGAAATTGCGTTAGATAAATTAAGGATTGCATTTCCTTATCTTCGTAATGAGCTTACCGACAAAAGAGAGGGCGCAAAACGCGATAAATTTGCGACGGTATAATTGTGCGTCGAAGATAAAACGCACATTTTTATGATGATAAACGCTTGATTAAACCCTGGCGAAATGCTAGCGGCGACGATAATAACAATAACAACAGTAATAATTATATGCGTAATATTATAATGCGATTTACGAGCAATGAATGCAAGTTTCAACGGTGATGTAGGAGAGTTATGTCAGGCGTGCATTCGCGAGAATGCAATTTCACGACTGTCTGACCGGCCACCGTGATAAATTAGATCGCTCGCTCGCTCGCCCCGAGTGCTCCGGCGAAAAACGTGATGCAACTGCCAAGGAAGTAATGCATAAAAGCTGCGTAATTAAAACTAATTTCGCGCAAGTATGTCGAGCGAGGATAAATGCTATCGAGTTTTATACTCCACCTGGACGCGTGTGATAACGTTCAAACAGAGATGTTTGGAATACGAATATCAACAGTGGCGTTACAACAATAGTTCTGTAATCATAACTACGTTTAGGTGAACTTGGCGTGCATAATAAACTTGTATAAAGCATTCCCAAGCATTCCCATTGGCCGCGTCTCATTTGAACTGACGCGTTTGTGGCGATATTCAAATCTCGCGAAGCTCGACAGTGGTATAATCAGAATTTCATTACGCGATTCTTGGCGAATAAAGTAATCTTATAGGATGTATAATGCTCCGTGATTTTAACAATTTCATTAACTGAAATAATATTTAAGTTGAAAATCATAGAGTATTATACGCGCTTTAAAATTATACACTGAGGAAAAAATTATCTTGAAATAAAAAAATTTTAGTTAACTCAAGAAAGCTATTTATTCGGTGGATATTAATCACGTATTTACTTGTATTCAAAACGTCTGTTTGTTTAAGTTAAGTATATATTTGCATATGTTTAAAAAAGTATATATGCTTAAAAAAATATAATTTTTAATTAAATATTTTTATTTTAATTTTATAAAATATTTATTAAAATGTATTTTTTATTCCCCAAAATTTAAAATTTTTTAATTTTAAAAAATGATATATTTAATTTAATAAATTATAATATATATTTTACGAAAATAATATTTAAATATAAAAAATATATAAGTAAAAATAATGTACTTAATATAACATGCATATTTAATTAAAATTAAATGCTTTTGCTTAAATAAAATAAGCAATTTCTTGCATTTAAAGCAAAAGTTTCAAGAAAACAAATTTATTTGATTTAAAAAAATGTTTCCCTCAGTGTATATATAAATAAAAGCCTCTCGAATTAAGTATTGGAATTTCGTATGTAATATAATTCATACCGATAAATCTCGAATCATGCTTCTCTCTATGAAAGTATCTAAGAGTTAACCCCTTGCGGGGGCGTCTGAAAATATATGGCACTTGCCCTTTTTGCATGAAAAAAGCATTTATCACTGGTCATCATAAATAGTAAGCGGCATCTCATGACGGCATGTTAGCATATCAGAAAAGAAGAAAGTTACTTCTTATCATCGTCGTTTATTACCACAATTATCGTTATCTGCTCATTACGGCAGGAAGCGACTGAGGGGTTGGATTATAAAGTAGCCATCGCGCATGCACGTAGTTCCATAAAGTATCGGTCGCCATGGACGATAAATCAGAATTTACATCAAGCACGAATACTTTACGTATATCTTCTGTTGAAATGCGAACAAACGTTACTCACTTAATTTTCAATAAAAAAAAAGATGTTATTATATAATGGAAAAAAATTTCATTTTGCTTTTTCTCTTTCTTTTAAACAATTACTTCGATATATCTTATATTTTATATCTTATATCGATATATCTTATATATCTTATGTTTAAATATTTGCGCATATGCAAAGAAATGTATTATTAATTACAAATTTATTTAATTAATAATAATTTAATATAATAATAATATATAAATATATTATGGATCAATAACATATATACATACATACACACATATATATATATATGTATGTGTATGTATGTATGTATGTATGTATATTGATCGATAATATATTTATATTTCATTATAATTATTTTATTAATATTAATTATTATTAATTAAATAAATTTGTAATTAATAATGCATTATTAATAATTAAATAAATTCGTAATTAATAATACATTTCTTTGCATATGCGCAAATATTTACGGAGATTTAACTGTTGGAAAAGGCAAATGTAACTTTCTATTATATTGTTTGCGTGTAACGTTCATCATTGTATCGTTAACGTTCGCAAAATTTAATTAAATAATTTGATAAAATCAAGTTTTCTTTTTTTTAAAATCGATTATTTTAAAAAGATTTTAAGATCTGATTTTAAGCGAGATGTTTGACATTGCTTGCGATGCAAGTTCATAATACATTATCAAACCTGTGAGAACAATCACACGCGATGTGGTCAGGGCTTAATTTCAATTTAATACTATAGAAACGCGTTGTGACACTGACAATGAATTAAGGGGAATTAGCGTGTAAATTAAATATCGATTATTCACTCCTTTACAATATTAAACGCAACAAGAGAATTAATAAACATATAACATATGTATTCAAGGCTTAAAAAGGTCAAACCCTTTAAAAAATTGATTCATCGATCGTATAGATCTTTTAGTTTAATTAGCTTAATAGAAGCTTAATAGAAGAATAAAATATTTTAGAGATAAAAAGAAAATTATAATGAAATAAGACATCTTGGTCAATTATTACAATTTGTTTAGCTTAATTTGTTTATTTTTAGTTTAATTTGTTTATTTGTTTAATTTATTTATTTTCGACGCAACTTATGAGTCAGTGTGGTAATTGCTATTACTTACATGTTTGTATAATAAATTTATCTTAATATAATAAAAAAATTATAATTATATTAATAAAAATTATAATTATATAAATAAAATTTATCTTAATATAAATATAATAATATATCCTAATGCAATAATTATACTCGTCTTTTTTAAATTAGTGAATTAATAAGAATAAATCTGTAGACATTGGTAACTGGAAAGAAGTGTCTCAATCATTCTGATGCCAACTGTACGTGCATGGTTCGTAACAGGATGGCGCGACAGACGAAGAAGAGAGCAGAGTCTGGTACAAGAAGGGAGTAGACTCCAATTACGACGTTTAGGGGTGGCTGGGCGAAAACGCGAGGCGGTAACCGTAGAGGACGGCAACCCCAAGGGCCCCGAGGCTATTCCCGATTTTCAGATAGAAGGGGATAGGGAGCCAGCCGGCAGGCAGCAGTCATCTTGCTCGTTCCCGTAGCCGAGCATTCAAGAGCTCGTTAGATTTTCCCTGTTCGTTTACATCCACGTTTTATCCGCGGAGTCGCTTCTTTTTTCTCGAACATAATTCCGTTTTGCATCCCGTTAATATAACGCGAATCTCACTACGCGGTCGTATGTTCAGACAAACATGTACTTTTATTCTTATTTGCCTCCGAGTCATGTCAGTATCTGATGTTCGAGCTCGGTTGTATCAGAAATTAATTTAAAAAAGAAATAGAAATTGTAATAATTTTAATTGTTAGAAATATAAAATAAAATTTTAATAATTGCTTATAAAAAATATAATTAAATGATTGTGAAAAACTGGATCTCCGGACTAATATAATAACATAATTTTACATTATTCGCCTGGGAACATATTAGAATGGAGAATTACTACTCTTCCCGGCTGTCTGTAAAACACAGGATCTGCGATTGGCCTCTGCATAATTTCCGACATCCGTGTTTAATTTCGTGCGCTTATTCTCAGTTTCCGTTGTTGAAACGGGAAGAATCGGAATGGAAGAGGACGATAGATTTTCCGTCGGTCCGGCAAAATCGATAGACCTAGCAATAGCAGATATTATTTCACGCTTTATCCCGCTATCCCGTGTTTTGCATGTAAAACGGTGAGCGCGGAAGCGCGTTGTCGCATCGTTCATATAGGCGGCAATCTCGGCCATTATTTTGCATATGGATCTTCCCCTATCGTCGATATATACATATTTTTCTCTTATCGATATTACTCGAGCCAGAGTCTTTCTCGTTTCACTCGAACGTCGGGATAAAAATAAAGTGATGGACGTGTCAGAGAATCGAGTCACAGATTCTCGACGGTGCATCCGTCAACTGCCTGACGAGGATGTTAGAGAGAACCGAGAACAAGAGACTAGAGGTATCACCTTGACAGAATACGGTCTCCGCTAAATTGTGCTACTCGTTTAAATTTGCATTATCCGATCGTCGGCACGGCTTTGCCATTTTCCGTTCTCGTTCCCGTCCGTCGTTCGCGGATCGATGCACATGATTAAGATAAAGATTTAAGGCGCAAGCCTAGAGTAATCGGCTTTCGCATGGAAAACGAAAAGCCGATCGGTGAAACGCGACAGTTTGACATATTCATCATAATATTTCGGATTCGAAAATCGGAATGAGAGAGCTTAAACTTAAGACTTAGTATTTTGAAAAATGAAATATTGCTTATCGATAATTCTCCATCATCGATACTTGAATAGTAGAAACATTTTTTAAATAATTTTCTATTAAACGTGTCTTCTTTACATTAGATTTAATTTAATTTTCATTACGCGAGACGTATTTTTTTTGCTCGAAATTAATTTGCGCGCAATTAATTCGATGCAGCGAGCGTTCCGACAGATCACTCACTGTTCATTAAGTAATACCAAAAAACAAATAATCATCCTCACATACACATTTGCAGATCTTTCAGCCTGATTTTAACGTCCCTGTCACACGTCACGCGACACGCAGTAAATTCGCAGATAATAATCAAATATTTGATTAAAGATTGTTATCGCATTGTGCTCTTTATGCATTAGCCATAAACTTTCATCGAATCACCATCCGTCCTGTCGTCCAGCCATTTATCTCTCGTCTCTTCGCAGAGAGAGACTCTGCGTAAAATAAAGTTATTACGTCCCCGTGTTTTTTATCTCCGCGCTTTTCCCTCGTCCATTTTCTGCGTCTGCAAGTCGCATTCTCGATCTCGACGAGCGCCTCGTTATTATTCGCATGTCGGCCCGCGGACTTTTTATCTTCCTTTTCGCGGAGTTCAGCGATGTATCCTACTTATACCTGCCTTGCGTTGTTCCTCGTAGCAGAAAGCATCTTAGCGTCTTATTGCTCCGTACCGATGCCCATGTACCTCCTTCTATCCTTTTCCGTGTATACCTTTCAATAAGAACAGCGCCGATGCGGCTGAAATTATATTACGCTTCGAGATAAAAAACGATGGAGAATGCAAAAAGTTGGAGAAGAATGCAGCGAGCTAAATTACGCGCAACACGAGCCTGAATAAATTTTTTTCTTTTTGTCTTCTCGGAAAAATCACGTTCCTACGACAGAGAAAATTATGCAGCTTAATAAAGATATTGCAGGCATTATCTCTATCGATGCTGTTATAAAATTATCATGCTGAAACGCACGTGCGAAATGATATCGAATCATCATCAATTGAAATTGCAGAATGGTTATTATTAGAATCTATTAATTTATTTTTCTGGATATTTTCCATTTTTATATATTTTCTCTCGTCAGTTTTATTTATAATTCTCTTTGAAGACTTTCTCTCTCTCTTTTTTCTCCTCCAGTTCATTATTATTTTTCCGCTTTCTTGCTCTTTTTCCTTAGAATTTTCCGTAATTTTCTAATCATAAAGATCAAAACGGACGAGAATGAATTTGTTCCGCAAATTCTCATTAATAATGTGCAATCACCAATTTGTGACAGCAAAGAGAAAGAAAGAAGGAAAGCAAGTCACGGAATATTCAATTCTCCAATGTTCCCCATTAATTTTTCTTATTACATCGCATGTTATCTCTGCATAATTATTCACATCATATTTTTTTAATTATAATGTCACGAACCTCATCTCCGTTTTTTTATTTATTTTTGCGACATATAAAAATAAAGATCGTTATATTATAATTGAGTTACTGTAATTAAAAAAAAATTAATCTGACTTCGTAAAATTTTTATATGTATATGTTATGATTCGATTTTCAATCGAGAAGATAACTTATAGAGATAGATATATTGAGATTATATCATAGAATTAAAATCCATTGTGTGTTTCATTAAATGTGTAATATCTTCCATTAAATAAATTTGGTTGAATTTAGATGAAGATTGTTGTTCAATAATTGCTAGAGAATATAATATCCATCACTGCAGGAACACCATGTAACTTTTACACAAATAGCTCTAGTAAGAGTGTATTTGCAATACAGTAAACTATTAATGAAATGTATTTATGCGGGGAAATAACGGCCCTATCCGTCATAATAGCGGATCTACGTTGACATTACTGTTTGCTCGTTAATTAGATGCTCGTTAATTAAATGCATATGCCGAACTTTCGCGAGCAGTCGCATATTCAGCGTGTCGCTCGTTGAGATCCAAATATGAAAGCGTTAGTACGTCAAATTACGATGACAGTTTATTAACGCCACCGCAATTAACAAATCGCGGATGACAGCTTGGGAAAGCATGAATTTTCCATCTAGCTTTTAATGAATAAAAATGTTAGCCGCATAATTATAATAATTGTAATAATTTTTTTAATTATTTCTATTACATTAATATAAGTATATATAAAAAAATAAGAGTTTCTCCTTCATAAATATTTTTGGTGGACACACACGTCGCAATATTATATACTATCTAAAAATATTTCCAAGAGACAGCACATTTTCTCATACAGACTTTCTTTTCTCGTGCCAGAAAGCCATGTAACTTTTTGCCATCCTTTTCCGGCGTTTTCGCCATTTCCCTCGACACTTTCCTTCTACGTCCGCAGTTGAAAACTTTTCGTTTCTATCGCAAAAGAAAGGTAACACAACAATTATTTTATGTAAATTTTCTTTAGCGTATAATACTTTCGCAACTGAGGTTACAAATAATTTCATCAAATAATGTGATGTTATTTGTAATAAGATTTATATTCGCTATTTATAATTTCATATTTTTGATGAAATTTATAGTAATAATAAATGCTTAAATTATGAAAAATTAATACAATCAATTATAACAATTTAAAAAAAATTGTGAGGGTGATACCTTTAAGCTATTTCAAGAAGCTATTAAAATCTGTCTTATTATATAATGTTGCGTTAAAATTTATATACTTTATTCATAATCGTCACATGAATGTAATATCAAATATTTTTATATAGATTTTAAATGGATAATTCATAATCGTCACAAAAAAATTAACGACATTTAAAATTTATTTAAGAAATTTTACATTACATGACGATGACGTTACGCATAGTAGTATAAATTTTTGTTCAGCTGCATGGCAGATACATTTCGCAAAAGAATCGTACATTAAAATTTATCTTAATATAAGAGATATAAATTGAATTATAAAACAAGTATTGAGAAATTTTTTAACACATACAGCACCTCTAATGCATTACAAAAGATTAGTCTTTACGAAAGAATATAATATATCACTCAATATTTTTAAATGTCATCAGTATTTTTCTTTTACCAAATGAAAATTAATGAAGATGTTATATTCGCGAGATGTTATAAACCTGCAAAAACAATTTTATAGACTCCACTTATAATACTTTTATAAAATATTAATAAAATGTTCCACATAATTAATTGATTTATTTTCTATTGAAAGTCTATATTTATCTTTTAAAATACATATGTTTATACTTCAAATAAAAATCGAAACAATTTACTACTAACATTTTATAACTTTTAGAACTTTTATAACAGTTTTTATGTAAGAGAAATCTCGTATATGTATCTTACATATAAATATATATGAAGTGAGATGTAGGACAGCTTATGTGCAATGAAATATACGCGTTTGGGAACTACAAATTTTCTCGAAAACTGCTATCTGTAACTTAGTGGGTTAAGCTTAATGAAATGAAAACGTATATTACAGGGATAATGGTCTAACGCTACTATAGTGTATACACCATAAGCCCGATATTATATTTCTAACAAATATAATCAATGTATATATGTTGCTAATTCCAAGTAATCTTACTCCGGTAGAGAATGAATAATGATTTTTGCATCGCATATTACATTATTCATACGCGTAATTCACTTTCGTAAATAATATTCGCACAATAACAAATCATATTTCCTGTTGGGAAATATCAACGGCCATGTCGCTCCTATATTATTGCAGAGACACTTGCAGAGATTTTTTATTATTATTATTTCTG
The DNA here is from genome assembly GCA_030586385.1 of Camponotus fellah. NCBI lineage: Eukaryota > Metazoa > Arthropoda > Insecta > Hymenoptera > Formicidae > Camponotus > Camponotus fellah. Next base: position 1,671,637 of record JAPIVC010000450.1, on the reverse strand, counting down.
TTCTTTATAATAAACAAATTTTAAAAAATTTATATAAGAATAATGTCCACATTTTGCTTTATTTCGGAATGTCCTTTTTCTAAAAAAAAAAAATTCTTTCATCAAATAAAACGTGTTTTATCGCCAAAATACATCGATAATGATTTTGTGACGTTCAGTTACATCGTTCTCGAAATGAGAATAAATTGTATAAATCGATAAAACTTTAAAAATTAATTATAGAAACAAAAATTTGATATTTATAAAACATATATTAAAATGTGTTAAGCTTTATATTAACTTTATTTCCCTTTTTTAATCGTTCAAGGGGATATAATTGTTTACAGAAAATCTTGTTTCAATCAGAGCTTCAAATGTCATTAACCAATGCTTAAATACACAGCTGGCAAATATTGACGTATCTAAATTTGCAAAGCGCACGGTAAATCGCGCGACGAAACGTCTTCAGGAAACAATAGCACAGACGGTCGCTCGGGGGAGTCAACGAAGTGATTCGAACCGGCGAGTTGCAATTGACACGAGGACCACTTTGGTAATGAACTTACGGGGGAAACATGCTGATTAACCGGAACAGAACAATCCCGACTGGCGAACCGACACAGAGAGAATCGTGGCGGCTCTTTGTCCCGCGTGCTATAATTGTAGTTCAGAGCTGGCGTAGCACCATTTCATTCCATCGCAAACAACCGCTGACGCGACGGCGTTTAAGCAAAGTTATTTTACTCAGTGGCCAACAGCGGCGAGGCCTCGAATGTTTGCCTTTTGCATATTTATTATTTACGCGGATCTACATCGGATAGTGACCCAGCGGAGCGGAGCCTCGCGGGGATTCGCGGGGAAAACGTTCCCCGGGGGTGGATTCTTTTTTTTTTTTGCATAACGAGACATTTTAGAAACTCGCGGTTCACGCTTTCGCGGCCCCGGGAAGGAAGTTTCCCTACAAAGGAAGACCCGTTCCGTTGTGTCCCGGGAGGACGTTACAGCTCCCGTAGAAAAAAAAGAACTCCGCTTAGGAGTGATGCCTCTTTTCGCGACATTTTACAAAGTCTGAAACCCACTTTCCGTGCTCCAATCAAAAATATCCTGTTGTACGTCCTATCTGAGAGAAACTCTACATGAACTTTACATATCCTCCGGTATAATTCCCAAGAGGATAATACACACAAGAAGTGTAGTTCTTTTTCAGTCCAAGAATAATGTCCACATTTTGCTTTATTTCGGAATGTCCTTTTTCTAAAAAAAAAAAATTCTTTCATCAAATAAAACGTGTTTTATCTCGTGGCCAAAATACATCGATAATGATTTTGTGACGTTCAGTTACATCGTTCTCGAAATGAGAATAAATTGTATAAATCGATAAATAAATTCTCGCATTAGGATATAATCAAATTAAATCCAGGAATAAAATTTCGCTTCCAAGTGAATTTATTTAATTACATAAATGCATTTTGCATCGGGCAAAACGGTTTTGCTGAGATTTAATTTCAATCAATATTGTTCCATTATTCCTTTCTTTTAATCCATTCCGCTGTCTTCTCCATAAAAAGACTATTAAACTAGAATTTGTTCTATAAACGATATCGAGAGAACTCACCTCTTTTCATTAAAATTTCTTAATATTATCAATTATTTCGTGCGAAATAAATAAGATTATATATGTAAAGACTTCAACAATCCTACGCAACAATCTTATAAATCAAAATTTCTAACACATACTTTAATACGTGTAGAATTAAGTGGATTCTTGTCTCCAGTGATAGATGCAACCGTATTATCCTCCGCTGATGTCGATCTGTGCCGAAACCGACGAGATGTATATACTTACTCACTCGTGAAATCTTCGCCCTTTTTCTTCGACGTATTGAACTCTCGACGAAGTTTATTGGGGATTCGGCGGCGGGCTAAGTTCTCGCCTCTTGTTCTCTCTAGAGGAAGCTGCCGAGTTTCGAGCACACGGCCGGGTAGTTTAAGCCGTAGCATCGATTCCTCCATTTACGCTTTGATACAGTCACTATGCGAATCCGACGCCGTCTGGCCATTTGTAACCCTATCCATGTAACATATACCGTATTCGATGCGCGTATATCTCGTATTCGATCGTATAATTACGAACTTCAAAACGTATCGCTTGTCAGATCGCGACGAGAATTTATCGCGTATAAAATACGCGATTATACCGCGCTAGGGGCCGCAGAAAATAATGCGTAAGCGTATAGGGATAAGGGTGAGGACCCTTAGGGGTTTTGAAAATTTCACAAACTTATGTAATTATTCAAGAATAATGTTTAATTTATCGTTCATTTTGAAACGTTCATTCTTTAGTAGCACGGCTAAAATTACAGTGATTTTCATAACTTTGCGAAATCAAGAAATTAGGCACAAATTATTTGCGGAATGTTGCGATTGAACATCGAACGTTAATCCGCATTATAATTATAACGCATTGCGCCACGTAGTTAATCTTTTTCGTTTTAACGACCTTTCTCCCGCACTTCTCGATGGAGTGAGGAATGGCCCGAAACCCGTCGAATTTAATCCGCGTGTACGTGTAAACGATTAAATAAGATTTACCGGCGATGCGGTCGAAAAATCATTCGGGTCGCTGCACGCGCCGCGCCGACAATACCGATGCTTTTAATTGAAAACGTTACACCGTGTGTTTTCCGAGGATTTCCCGAACAGGGATTCCGGAATAATAACGCGGCTCATCGGCGCCCGATAATTATTTCGCAGTCGACCCGGTTATCGGCTCGAAAATTCGCGCTAATTCTGCGGACTCCCCCGCAAATGGCGCTCGCTCCATTGGTCGGCTCCTCGTTAACCCGGAAATTGCGTTTCGAAACACCGTTCCTCTAATCTCCTTGCCGTGCCGCCGGAACGACAATTGTCGGCGGCGGAGGAAGGAAGGGTTAATCTAATGGTTCTCGATCTCCGACCGGCAGACGTAATCGTAATCGGGCGTCCGGTGTCGGCAAACGTTCGTCGCCGCTAATCGCGATTCTTTAGAAATTCCGCTGATGCGCTTGATAAAGGGGTGAATTCGAGTTGAGGAAAAATGCCCTCGATTCTAGCTCGTCTTACTATTTTTTTCATAGTCATTTCTTTCATTCTGGTGCCGATTAATCTGTATTTTCTGCAAGGAATGATGGGTGTATTGGTGATTGAGAGACAATATTTTATCTTTAGACTAAATATTTGTAAATAATCGATATAAATAAATGAAAAATAAAGTAAGTACTGCCAGATATTGAAATCGCAAATTGAGTTTCAACATGTCAACATGTGATAAAAATAAAAATCTGCTATCTTTCTCTCACACAAGGATAATACATTTTTAACTAATTCGAACAATTAACAGAAATTGAATATATAATTGGATATATAATTGAAATGTCGAAATAATCGGTTTTATAAATTTCAAAACGTATCTTTTTTAATTCCTGGAAATTTCCATTTTTAAGCATGACTGGTCATCGTATTGAGATTTTAATTATGATTTTAATTCTATCTTGTAGTTGCGAACAGAAAATTCTATAAAGACAAAACGAAAACTTATGCAAAATCTATTTCTATAATTTAATTAATTTTAATAGATTTGAGGACTACTGTAAAAAACTTTCAAGAATATTATCGAAAATTAATTATATTTTAAAAAAGAGAAGAAGCATATTCGCAAACTTACAACTTCTCTTTTCGCAAAGACTTTACATTTCCTTGGTAGCATGGATAGATAACGATATAATCTCGATATACATATATTATTCACCGCGATAAAAATTTTCAGGAAACGATATAATGTCACGAAGGATACTTGAATAATTAAAATCACAGACGGCCGGGAGTTTCGAGTCTACATTAATGTACTCCTTAGACCTTAGACATTAATGTACTCTTAGATCTCGCAGACGACATCGGACACGCACAGATATCCATCGAGATACTTGGCGAGCTTAAAAGCTATCGTGAATTCGGCAACGTCCGTCGAAGAGCTTCCCGTCGCTACTTATTTAAATTTTCATAGTCCTAACTGCAGTAAAAATACTTTTTTATTAACGTCTCAACTTTAGAAGATATGTACCCAGTCTCTTGGGATCGATACCATCCGGGTACATATTTATAAGAGTAATGCTGAATTATTGCGGGATTCGTTTAAAAGTCAGTTACGAGCTAAGGTCTGCGCGGTGATGATATAAAAAAAGTTTACGAAAACAGCTAAGAAAACTTTACGTTAGGATTACTGTCATAATTGTTACAAAACAATTAATGTCACGATACTGATTAATAGCCTATAGGAATAAAATCATATCTAAAATAATTTATAATTATCAATTATAAATATAAAACTATAAATATAATAAAAATTTATAATAATTTTACTTAATTAATATTCAAAATTTTATAATATAAAAATATCTTGCCTTTTTTTTATTAACGTTATATTTTAATGCGTGTGATACTTTGCCATCGGAAAAAAATTATACTTTTATGATTATTTACAGCTAAGAAAACTTTACGTTAGGATTACGTCATAATTGTTAAAAAACAATTAATGTCACGATATTGATTAATAGTCTATAGGAATAAAGTCATATCTAAAATAATCTATAATTATCAATTATAAATATAAACTATAAATATAATAATAATTCATAATAATTTTATTTAATTAATATTCAAAATTTTATAATATAAAAATATCTTGCCTTTTTTTATTAACGTTATATTTCAATGCGTGTAATACTTTGTCATCGGAAAAAAATTATACTTTTTATGATTATTTACAGCTAAGAAAACTTTACGTTAGGCTTACGTCATAATTGATACAAAACAATTAATGTCATGATACTGATTAATAGCCTATAGGAATAAAGTCATATCTAAAATAATCTATAATTATCAATTATAAATATAAAACTATAAATATAATAATAATTTATAATAATTTTACTTAATTAATATTCAAAATTTTATAATATAAAAATATCTTGCCTTCTTTTATTAACGTTATATTTTAATGCGTGTGATACTTTGCCATCGGAATAAAATTATACTTTTATGATTATTTACTCAAAAAAATTACTTAGAAATTTAAATTATTAATCGCGTGATAAAATCCTCTAAAAAGTAATTCATGATTAAAAGATACAAAGCCATTAAATAGCAGTGATACTAAATATAATTTCTTCGATAGCGCTTTTGTAAATAAAACTCGCACGAGCATTCGCTTCAAAGCGATTCAGTCTTTATTAAAAAAAAAAAATCGTCATATTAGGAGGTCCCTCGATCCAACTTTAACGAACCCCTCGAAAGGTTCTCCGCATCTTTTCCTCCCTTTTCTTTTTAATAGACCGATGGAGAGCTACGCACGGCTACGCGATTAGGGCGACCCTTCTGTACGCCTCGGCGATCGCGCACGTACAGTAGTCCTGCTTAATCTCGCGGGGATAAATAAGAAATCAAGCGCGGAAGAGGAGACCAGGTCGCGAACAGGGGGATCGACCACGTGTCTCGGCTCTCCTCGTCCTGGACCGAAACGAGCGTCACGTTTCCGCGTCTCGACCATCCCGGGAATTCGGACCATTACCAGCCGGAGATAGCGCACGGACCGCGAAAAAGGACGCTGGATTTACGGACTACGACCGGGCAGATGGCTGCCCTTTTTTTTCCCCTTATTCGCTCCGACTGGACGGCCTGCCGTGGACAGAAACTGAGCGGAAATACGCGTTTCCCTTGTTTTTACCGTTGCCGTTGTACATGTTGGATTATCGCTTGCAGGAACCATGTAAATGGGCTGAGTGAGTCCTATTAATGTATAAGCTTGACTCGGGGACGCGCAACATAATAGAAAGTTTCATTCGGAATATATATTATTTTCGTTTTCATCACAACGGGGATGATTTTCTCAAAAAATGTCATAAAATAGTAATGGCAGATAATTTTCCATTCGCGTATTTATGAATAAAAATTCAAGAAATTTCTTCATCAATTCGTACTTTTCGCTTCTTACATAATTTACTGATATTTTTTTGAAATTCATAAATTCCGTTCGCGTATTTATGAATAAAAATTCAAGAAATTTCTTCATCAATTCGTACTTTTCGCTTCTTACATAATTTACTGATATTTTTTTGAAATTCATAGTTTCTGATGAAGTTACAATTAAACTATTGTCAATGAACGATCTTTAATCAAGAGTCCTTTGTATGGTGCAATAGTTTATTGTATCCGGAGTAACTCAGTAGTTTGAAATAAGGATGCAAAGGATTTTATAATTAGATACAAAAGTGGAAAAGTTTGACTAACGTAATTGATATCTATGCGATAGAGATAAAGTACTGAGGTTTAGCAACATCTTATAGAATCCTTTAAATCCGCGCAAAACATTTTGAAGAGCACGGGCTTACATGATGGCGGCATTTAACGAGGTATATTTTTCGTGGTTACATATATGTGCACTATTGTCACAACACGTACACGGCGTAGCCGATTCTTTCCGCAACTTTTAAGCTCAAAAGCCACAGTATACTTTTTTCAAGGAGGGTAAAAAGCGAAACTTTTGTACTTTGAGATCCTTGTTGCATTATTGTCAACGAGCGAGCAGAATACATGGCTTACTACTTTTTGTCTAAAGTCTATGTCTTTCCATGTAACGTGGCTTGCATCAAATTCTTATGAAAAATTATGTAGGATCATTTGGATTATAATCTTTGAAATATTCTCTGATTTGAAGAGGACTTTTCCTTTGAACAAATTCGATTAAATGCAATCTTTTAAAACTTGTAAAAATGTTCAACATATTAAATATCTATCTTCGGAATTACTCTTTACAGAAGTTAAGTTAAATTTCTTTGAAAATAAAATACATTTTTAAATTAACTAAAATAAATGTAAGTTCTGTTAGTCATTAATCTTGTCTTTTCATAGATTCTTAATTTACTAAATTTTTATTTAAAAATTATATAAAAATATTAATATTAAATAATATTATATATAAATAATATTATAAATAATATTATAAATAATATTATAAATAATATTATATAAAAATATTAATAAATTATATAAAAATTATATAATTTCATATTAATGCACATACTTGGATTTTTCTTTTAGACTTTTGCGGAGAGAGTCCTGTATTTTGTCAAGAATTATATTCTCTCAAACTTTGTTCTTTACGAAATATCCTACACAAGTCATATAGTCAAGTAATGATATATAAAGAATTTATTATTAATTATGTTCGCATAAAATAACGGTGGTTTTTTTTATTAGATTCTTCCCTCTTCTCTCCCCCCCGAGAACAGATGATCTTAATAGTAACAATATTCTTGAAGCGCCTCTTTCGCACACGACACTCAATGTTTCTTTTTCTTTCCTCTAATCCGAGTTATACCCATGACCATCTTTCTTCCCAATAGCACCGCCGGCTGTAATTTGTGGGGGACAAGAACTTCCCAGAGAGGCATTGAACAACTTTTATAATGTTTTTTGCGCGTCGTAAACTGGTGTGATACTTTACCTTCTTCTTACGTTACCGCTTTTCTGAAGATTATATGAGTGCACAAAAAAGGTAAGCAAGGAATTATCTCTCCTGACGTAGTTTCCGACGTTGTGCGATGTTAGTGGACAAATGTTTCTAAAAAAATTAATAAGATATTTTTTTTAAATCTCCGATTTATAAAATAATAACAGCATATATATAATATGTATAAAAACAAGCTGGAAAAAAGTTCCTTATATAAAGCTTTTAAAAAAATATAATTCTCTCTCTAAAATGCAGCTTCGCATGTGCTTACTAAATTAATTTTATGGAGTCTAAATTGCATTTTGCTCCAACTTTTCTGCACATCCAAGCTATCAGGATACAAGCCGAAAATGTCGGGACATTTTTCACCCCTGACTTGGTTTAAATAGATAGGCGCTATTGATGATGGAAGCAATGCATCGTGACAGTCGCATTTTTTATCGACGAAACGACGAGCAAAGGAAGGTGGAAATCGATTAGCCCTAAGCGTGATCGCGCAACGTTCTTCCTCCAATCTCCGAATCGAATCAAGCGCCGTGCTTGAACGAACTTACGGCAAAGGCGATATAAAATAACGCCCGAAGGGGAAAAATGATCTCGTGCCGCAGCCGCGACGGCTAATTGCATTCGTTAAAGAGGCCCGCCCAGACCACGTTGGTGCTTTCTCCCAGGGTACACACAAGCTCACCCTTCCTCTCTCTTTCGCTCTCGTACCATTCGTCACCCTTGCTTCTTTCTTCCTCCATCTCCCACGCAGACTACGCTTCCCACCGGCTACTCTCCCTCCGCCGTTCGACCACTCGTCGCAATTTGCGCTACGTCGGGAGAACTTCCTGAAGAGATGTTGCGAAAGTTTCGGATCAAATGAGCGAAAAACGGGAGGAAAAGAGGGGGAAAAGCGGCAAGAGACCAGTGTGATGAATTATGGACATCATCGGGATCTCTTGATCTCTTTCCCCTGGAATCTTAAAGTGTACAGCTCATTTTATTACTTCACGAGAAAAGTTATATATTTTAATTATATTAAATATATAAAGTATATCGAAAATGCATGATTATTTCTTCAATATTAATGGTATATTAATAATATTAATATAAATAAAATTAATAATATATTATATTAAAGAACAAATATAATATGTACATAATGCTTTCCGAAATCTCCTCTGTAATATCTCCTATGTAAGGGACCTCCGGCTTAATTCACCAACGAAGGGGAACGAAGTGGTCGGATGGAGAGAGTCGAGGGGTTCACCCAAGTATGGCACGTCGTGCGGGCGTTTTCGTTGCGTTTTATTGATCCGATACAGAGTCGTAAATGGTACAATCGGTAAATTCATCGGCGGTACAATCGATATAGTCATATGTATATATACACTTATGTACATATGGCGCCAATAGACGCGCGCAGCAGCAGCGAACGCAATGCCCGGCGCGGAATTACGCTTCCGGGTTATCGTTACATCGGAATATAACGAGAACATCGAGCGTCCTGTTCTCCTGACCTGTCGAGATACAAAGTCGTAAAAAAGGATCAGCGTAGACGCGAGTGCGAGGGAGAAAGGAAGGGAAAGAGGGGACGGAATAAGGGTGGATCTAACCAGAGAGGAGAGAGATGTCGATCAGGGGGTCTCTATCGAAGACTAGAAAACGTATACGCGATTCCTATGTTATTGTACACTAAAGCCGCGGCAGCACTGTGCTTTATACGCCTTATCTGTCTATACGCTTTTAATGGAGCTTAACGCCTACAAAACGCGATTACACTTATACGTGTGTCGATATGGATAATGGATGATAGGACGATCGAGCGATCTCTGGGTGTCGATCGCGAGCAGGACGAGGAACCGTTCGATCAGCATGTAACCCGAGGAGCTCCGATTCCTCATCCTGTATAGGATAATTATCTTACCGTGGTCGATTATCCTCCGTCTCTTCAGTCGTCGATCGCGCCTCGTCAGCGCTCATTCAAAGATTCAATGCTCGCGATTTCGCGCCCTCGTTAATCGTTTCAGCATCGAATAAGTTAAGAATCTGAATTCTCTGTCGATCCATTCGGCAGAAAAAGAAAATGCACCGTCTTCCTTGCATATTTTAGCATAAAAGAATGTTACTTTATAGAAAAAGTATAGAAAAAAATGGCATTTCCCCTCTTCGTAAAATTGAATTATCTCATTATAAAAATTTGTTGATAAAAATTTTCTATACCTTTTGCGTTATACGATGATTACGCGAGGCGAATGATGAGTTCTTCAATGGATTATCAAGATGGTTCGGCGCCGGTAGATGATGAAAGAATTAATTACGCGATCGATAAAAAGTACGGCGGATGCCGTCCGGTGAGATCGATCGAGTTTCTTTACTAGTTACTCGGTGCAAGCTGTAAAGAAGACTACTCAACGTTCTTCTCGATGCCTTCTGTCAGCCCTCAAGATGCTCTTTGCGCCCTAGAGTCTCGACTTTACTCCCCGAAGTAAGAAGTTCCAAGAGAATCGTCGCGTTTCATCGAGTGAGCGAAACGATACTCACGTTTCTTCCTCTATGGGCGAATTTCGCAAAGAGATTCCTCTCATTTATTCAGGGTGACTCTTCGCCTCTCTTGACGCGATCTCTCGAACCGACCGATTGATCGCTTCTACTCAAACACGGTCCTCGACGGAAGTTTGTCGGCGACGATACTTGGCTATTTGCTAATGGACGTTTCCTTGCTTCCAAGGGTCAACTCTTCCAGTTTCAGTTAAGTATTCGGCAATTTCTCCGATCAATACACTCGTGGATTGTAGTCAGTTGTACAGCACGAAACGTCAAAGAATTAGTTTAGACTGAAGCATCGAACTCTAAGAAGTGCGTTAAGTCTTCGAGATAATCTTCCAGAATGAAGAAACGTATTCAGGAAATGTACGTAGAAAAAAAACATTTTCTTTGCTTCGCTTTATAACGCGCGCTATATATAGAAAATGTGCTGTTCTTGAACGGAGGGGGCTTTATCTCGGTTGTCTTGACCTCCTGACGGGAAGTATTATTTATGGACTGCGTGACGTATGCGCGTAAATTACTTCAGTCTCATTAAGTCTTGAGAATAAAGCGGCTTCTCACTCTTCGAGAGTGGTTCTATACTGTCTTGTATATTTTAAATGTCTTGTATATTTTAAATGTTTTGTATATTTTAAATGTCTTGTATATTTTAAATGTTTTGTATATTTTAAATGTCTGCATCTCTGATGAAAATATTATCTCGATGGTTTAGTACAATTATTGAATCGTGCAAACGAAACGGAAAATAATCCCGATTTCAATTAGAGTTTCAGTTTTTCGAACAAGCCGGATCCAAAAAGCTCCATAGTTTGCGTCTCTCTCGCTAAAGTTTCCGGACCTGTTGAATTGTCATTACTCGTGGATCCCTTATATTCAGACAAGTAGCACGAATTTTACTCGGATTAACACTCTCAGGGGCAATGCACTTCCGAATCGTACACAAAAATTCTTATTTCTAATAAATCAGATATAACATAAAATGTACTCGCTGTACTCGCAAAATACATTTTCGAATAGCTGCAAAATATCGCAAAATATTCGGAGGGAATATTAAGTACTCTGAGTTCGCGAGAAAATCGAACCGCTTTCGTGTCGCCGCAACAATGTGGCAAAAAAGTTCACGTCGATATCGACATTTGGGAGCGATTCCGGGCACGTCGAACCGAGCGAGATGATAGAAAACCGAGGCTACGATCATATTAGGCATTCTCAGAGCGATCTATTCATCAATTAACGTCGACCGGGCTCTCCTCGACAATCTTCTCCAGCAGCTGGCCCGACTCGAAGTCCCTGCACCTGTCACCGATGCAAACGGTCGAGCTTAAGGGCGAGCCGATCTCCTGCGACAGGCCTTTCTTGAGGACATTGAGATACCCCTAGCTTTGAACCATATCGCTAACATACTCCTCGTGAAGCGCGAGCAAATGACGCGGTACATCCAGGGCGGTGTGAAGGGTTACGGTGACGCCGCGGTTCAGGCTTATCGCCGGATAAAACACGCCGTAGAGATCGCGGAACGCGACGCCGCCCTGGGGCTGATCGTTGACGAAGAAGCGCAGTGTGTGCGTGGTATCCAGGTCGAGGAGGACACCGACAGTCGAGCCTTGTTGAACGCCACCCTCGGTGCGCTGCGCGTGACCACCGCCATGCATGAACCACGACCGTTGCCGATCTATGTACATGCTCCAGCCCTTGTCGTCCTTACCTACAAACAGACGATTCGCAAAATTGCGCGAGCCAATTTTCAGCTTCCAGGAAAGGAAGAGGAGATTGAGTTGTATTATTATGTAAATGGCGGAATAAATGTTAGAGACAAAAATGGACAGAATATGGGCGGATATTTTACAAGCAAAAATATTTATATAAATTAATTTCCTCTTAATTATATCATTATTAATAATGTTATTAATTATATATTATTATTAATTAATATATAAATATATCAAATCAATATTTATTATGTATATTAATTAAAATTCTATGAAACATTTATAGTTGATTTTAAGAATTAAAAATAAATTTATACAAATAGATATAAATATATATCACAAATATTTTTTCTTTAAAAACAAAGAGACTTCGCATAATCATTATCGAAATAATTATATTCCTCTTGTATGAGCAATAAAATATAATGCTTAGAAAATATTTAAAATACTTAAATTTTTAAGATATAGCGTAAAAATAACAATTTCCTAAATATATTTTTATTTTTATTTTTATTTTTATTCGTACTTCGAAATAATTGAAACAGATAAAGCAAATCATTATTATTGATTTTTACGTCGTTACTGTGGAGAATATTTTAGAAAAAAATCGCGAGAAACGTGAGAGATATCGTGGACTTTTTATTTCACACATTTCCGTAAAGTTTGTTAAGCTAAGAGCGGTCTTTTCATCAACTCTAAGAGCGTCCGGTTTTCCACGTGTCCAAGGATTAAAGTATCTTTCTCCTTTACTTGCACAACCGCGCGCTTTCGGAATCATCGTTTTCATCCAGAAGGACATATAAGAAATAGAAGAAGAGAAAGATACAGAAAAAAAAATACACAAGGGAAAACAGTACATATGTCTCTCGCCTTCGAATTTCCGAACAAATCAGGGATCTCCGGGATGTACCGGGTGGCGCATGAATATTTCATCGGCACCGGATAAACCGCACGAGCTTCCTCTCCTTTTCCGGAGAGAAAGACACCGCGAGAAGGACAGAAGGAGACAGAGAAAGAGAGGACAACGTTGGATCTTACCTAGCATCTGATCGCGCGACACGTCGGCCCGAGCGATACCGAAGGCCGGATCGGTGTCACTGTGATAGCGATCGATAGTCAGCTCCCAGTAGTGGACCCCTCGCGAGAAGCCGACGCTCGAGAGGACCACGCGGTGCTCGTAGCCCTCGCAGGACGCGCTCATCGCGTCCTCCGATATGGACACCTCCTGCGGTATGCCAGCCGCGCCGGTGGCCCACGAAAACCACGCCACTGCGAAACCAGAGAGGATGTAGCTCCGATTAATATTCCGCGGATACGGATCCGCAAGCGTGCTTAACGAACTGCACGCTTGGCGTTACACGAGCCTGGTATATCGAAGTGCCGGGTTATTGGGAATTCGACATCACCGCCGCACTCGATGTTAATAACGACGTGACGGGATTGTGGAATCTTAATGGGAGAGACGAGGAACGATGTGGGGAGGAAAACCCGGATTTTCTACGCCGCTAAATAATTTAAGAATTTGATACGTCGAAGGTCGACGTGACGCGATTGGGAAATCTCAATGTGAGAAAGGGGAGACGTACCTTATATATTACGTAATATGTTAAATCATTTAAGACTTTTATATAGAATTTGTTAGAACGCGTGGGGTCGTCGAGAATTAATATTTCATTCTCATCCAAAGCGAATGCCGCAAGTTACTGACAATCTGGAAAAATATGGAAAAATCAGACACTTCTCCTCTACGATTGCATTGAGTATTAATATTTCATTTAGAAAAATATATAATTAGCACAAAAATTGATCCATTTTTATAATAAAAAAATAATAAAAATAAAAAATAATAAAAATAATAAATAAATAATAAAAATAAAAAATAATAAAAATTCTAATAAATGAATATTCAATATTCGTTATTAGTCCATTTGTCTAAAAAATTGCAAGATATTAGCATCTAACTCTCTGCGATGCTAAAATATTGAAATATTTATGTAATAGACTCGATAATAATAAAATCAAATATGAAACTTCCCGAGAAACCGTGTCCAAAACATACGAAAATAAAAATGGGAGTCATTTATAATTGTCGCCCGCATTATTCCGCAAACGCCACACGGCGGGCATTCTATCGCGGTCGTTTCTGTGCGTCCACCGTCTATCTCATCGATCACGCGATCGTGCCGCGGAAAAAAAAGAGAGGAACACGCACGGGTGGAAAATCGACGTCGCTTACGACCGTTCGTCTTCCACGCGACACCGGTTTTCCAGCCGAAGCCTCCGCGCATTTGGCCCAGGTAACCGTGGAAAAGAAAAGAAAACGAAGAATCTCACCCTCCGCGGTCTGAAGGCCGATCAGTTCCGAGTATTCACCCTCGCCGGCGCTGTTAAAGGCTCGCACCCTGGCGTTATAGAGCGAGTTGAAGTGCAGCCCATCCACGGTGCAGATAGTCTCACGGCCGCAATATACCTCCTGCGAATCAGATTTCAAACGTAAATTTGTAGTTTGCAACTGTATCCGAGTAATCTGTGCCGTTACTCGAGAGAAACAATGGCTGCGTTTAGCAGGAAAAGCTGCTTTGCAACTGTTGTAAAATTCGTGAATCTGATTGGTCTTAGATTCAGTCAAAATTATGAGCATACGCCAATTAGGTTCACGAACAACAGTTTTACAACAATTAGGTTTTACAACAGTTGCAAAGCAGCTTTTCCTGCTGAACGCAGCCAATGATATATTCGCGACATATTCGCGAGAATAATTAATTAGTTTGAAAATAATATAATATCATTTAGTTGGATATATTAATTTTATATATTAATTAGTTTAAAAAAATTATATTATATTATTTAGTTTGATATATTAATTTTATATATTAATTAGTTTGGAAAAAAATAATATAAAATATATTAAGCATAATAAAAAAAGATATAATGAAATAAAATAAAAAATATTAAAAATAATAAAATGTATAAAAAGAAAAGAGAGAAATAATTTATTTAGACATATGATATTTCAAGACTGATTTTTATATGTCGACTAATATTAAAGCTTGATGAAAATGTTCAACTCGATTCGACTAAAATGGCAAACGAACATTGCTGTTGCAATAATAGATCAATGAGAATAAGTGGAGTTTACCTGTCATCCAAACTGTTCTATAAGAAAAATATCAAGGTACTATCGATTGGTCGAGTCACATAAACAAATCGAGATGTGATTTATATTGAAATCAAAGTTTTGCGCGATAAATTACTGAAATATACGATTCAATCTTTTTTGATAGTTTTTTTCCATCACTGTCAATATATACAATTTTCTTTAATCTTTTTTAAAAATGCACCTGAAGAATATAATAATAAAGATACATAGAAACAGTTATAAAAAATAATAAAAAATTAAATTAAAAAAATATATATATCTTTAACGTACAAGGTAATAATTATAATACTTTGATACACGCAATAAACATAATAAATTTGGGATTTAAATGAAAATATATAGGGCGTGCTATAAAACGAATTTTATTACGAATTTTCCTGAATCAGAAAGAAAAATCGAACTCTTGCACATCTTGCACATTTTTCTTAAATAAAATAACACATAAAATAAAGGTGAAATTAATCCCGGAAATTAGTGTAAATCTACCAGTGAACTCGATCCTTATCCGTCAAAGGAGATTCTCGCCGCAAGCTTAAAGGACGATTCCGCAGGAACGTCGGAGCAACGGTGAACTAGGAAACCGAAACCAGAGACCAGGAAATCCGAGGCGTTGTACTTGCGCGCGAACGAGCTCGATTTAAATATTAAAAGAAGGGGAATGAAGGGAGTTCGCGCGATTCCGATGGCCATCAGGAGGACTGGAGTCGGGCAAGGATGGGCAGAGGAAGAAGGAGGAGAGCGCCGACAACGAGGACGATTTATATTCGCGGTATCGCTCCGTTCGTTAACGAGCACTGGTATCCAACCCCACCGGGTGCATTATTAACAATGCATGAAAATTTAGACGCGCGATTTACAAGCCCGACCTGGAGCACGTTTGTGCAAACGGACGATATTCATATATATATATGATACGGGGCAATGTACGTGCTATTTTCGTCGATTTTGCCGCGGATTTAGCATGTTGCGTTCCTCCGCGCGGATCATTTCTAGAATGAAACCTCCGCGAAATGTGAGAAGGATTAAGTATAATCTCGTATATAAGACTATTTTAACATTATCATATTATACATGTATAATTTAGTTTAACTAAAGCTATTACGAAGTTTACGTACGAAGTTTAAACTCGATATTATATTATGAAATAAAAAATAATCCTTCTCTTTATTAAGGATATCGTATAATCTTTTTTAAATCCGCTATATCATTTTGACGTAGCGTAAATATTTATAGAAATTAAGTCTAATGGTATTAAATTCAATGATATTAAAAAAATGATATTTATAGGAATTAAATCTAATGGTATTAAATTCAATGGTATTAAAAAAATGATATTAAAAAATGATATTAAAAAACTACGTATGAAAAAGATTAATCTTTATAATATATCAACTGACCTTTCCTTTTTGCTCAACTTTTTCCGTTTGCGATGCGATGGAAGACAAAACTCTATAAAATTCTATGTCCATCGGTAGAGCCTCACATTAATATCGTGGATTATGTTGCAGTTCGACGGTTCGAACTACCGTCATTTGATAAAAACTTCTAATGAACGAAGCTATATCGTCGTCAGTAATTAATAATTGCCATCGCCCGAAAGGCTCGTTCATTTCTCACGTGTAAGCTCGGAATCTTGGAATTGCGGATTTCAATTAACGTCCTCAAATGCCGAGTCTTTATCAACGAGTAGGAAAAATCCCCCAATTCATAAATCGGTTCTATATGATTGTAGATACTTGCTTAGACGCGCAAAAGAATTAAAAAGACTTTAATTGTTATAAATTGCGTGCAATTTTCTTATCATGCAGACAATTAAAGATATTATCGCTCGGCTGTGGATGCGGGCGTAAAGGGTTAATGTAGCGCGTTAAAATGCCTTCATTCGCCGAACTAATTCCCAAATTTTTCAAACTTGGCTCATGAATTCGCTGCGCGAGACTGCCTTTTAATTCCCGACTTTTATGCCGCGACTCGAGCGCACTATTTAGGCTGAATTATTAGCCGTAATCGTTGCCACAGTTTTTTGGGGAGAAGGGGAGGTGCTCGCGTTTACGATCAATAAAACGCGAAAGACGGCGTTTCGAGTTCGGCCGAGTAAAGCCCGATCCGAGAATAAATGCGACGGTTAGCCTCGCCATCCTCGCCGGAAATGCACCGCAAACGGATACAGGACAGAAGAGATCTTTTATTGGACAAAAATTTCCATAGAAGATATCAACTTTATAGGCGATCGGCATTGATTTTCATTTCGCAGCGCGCGAAACAAATTTGCATCGAAAAGGACTTTATAATCCTGTCGTTGTTTTTTTTTCTTTGATTCATCGCGTTTTAGTATCACGTTATATGGCCGATATTATTCTTCCGGGTAAATTGAAAGATAGCTTTTTATGCATTTGGGCTGTCTGCTTTTATTAAATGTCCGGACATCCGTATAAAATACATTTATTTGATATTGCGTGTAATATAAATTATTGTGTGTTATAATAAAATTGATAACATGATATAAAATTATGATATAATAATTCTTTTCGAATTCTCTGTATAATTTTGTCTTTTTTTAGTATTTTTGCAGCATGAATAAATTTCTTTCGCCAAAAAAAAATGCAAGGAAATCAATACATCAAATCAAATGTACAATGATTTATTTTCTTTTTAAAGAGAGAAAATGCTGCTATTTTTCAATTAATTTTGTACTTAAATATGTATTTTTAAAAAATAAAAAAAAATTATGGGGGATTAAAAGTTAGAATTTCTGCAAGTATAAAAAAATTGACATCTTTTTTCTCTCAATTTACACAGTCACGTTTAGTACAACATGTACAAGCAATCTTTTCGAATTTCCTGCCACGTACAGTCCCGTCTTTTTTTACTATTTTTGCAATACGAGTAACTTTCTTTCGTCAGAGCGCGAGGAAACTCCGTCTTAACTTTTCGAGAGTGAAACTAATGGATACTCTCGCAGCATCATTTCCAATAAAATTAGTGTTTTATTACAACTTCAACAGTATTTTATAGTAAATTCGATTTACATCACAAATTTCTATATTAAACGGACAAGGATCGATTCGTCATTCCATCTTGAAAATAAATTAAACCCGAGAAAATCAATATACAATTGATGAAAAATATTTATACCGATCGCACTATATAAGAAAGCTGATATGACACTTTGAAAATTTCCGTGGAAGAAATAACAAACGCCAAATATTATTTAACGCCAGCCATCTTTCGTGCCGGAACAATTCTACGAAAAATATCGTGAGAACGTTGAAGTGTCCCATTGTTGGACAAAGGTGTATCGCCGTCATCGTCGACGGGATGACACGAAGGAGGGCATTCGACAAAGAAAGAAACACCGGAGCCGGACGTCCGTCGCGTCGACAAAGAAAAAAAGAAGCGAACGGAAAACGCGACGAAGGATCCAACGAGTAAAAGTGTCATCGAGGAATTCGCGGGGTCCGAGATCTCGAGAAACTCGCTTCGAGAGAGAGCCGAGCGTCTCCGATGGCCACCGATTCCATGACAAACGGAACACACAATTTCTTCGGGAACAGACCGGGGGTGTGTTTACTCACCCTGAACTCCCCGCCGCAGCCGTCGTCCAACTCCAAGAGGTATCCCTCGATAGCGGGACCTCTCTGTCCGGCGCAGCCTATAATTCCGTGCCCAGGTGGCGGCTGCCAGGCAACGGTGACGCTGTTGTTCTCGGCGCTACACTCTTCGGGGATCAGTAAAGGCGCTCCGGGTGCTGGAAATACGTGCGTCGAGACGGTTTAAGTAGCGCTTCGTGTTGCTGTAACTACGACAGTGTGTGTACATATATGTGGAACACGTGTGCTTTATGTGTGTATGTATGAAACATGGGAGTAAAGTAATATGCCGGATTTAATAATGTCGTTTAACTCCGAGATGAGGAAACTTGGGATTAATTCTAATATTGTACATTCGCGATAACTCGGTGGAGATTTAATTGTCATCTCAATTGTTGAACGAACAAGGATAATCCGACTAAGGTTGCACCAACATTATTTTAGGTTTAAGCGAAACTTAAATATATGTCTGTCTTTATTTATTTAGAAAGAAAGATAAAGATAGACATGTATTTAAGTCTCGCTTATGGCTAAAATAACGTTAGTGCAAATAACTGGGTCTAAATAACAAATTTTCTGCTTAATTTAAAATCGACTTTTGTTCTCGAAACCATAGAGAAAAACACCGCATTAGTAGTCGTGTGGTGGAAACACAAGTATGATAAATTTGTAAAGGGAATATGATAAAACTTATGAGCTAAAGTTGACTTGTGAGAATAAAGTTGTAAGCAGATTATAAACGTTGCACCTGTTTAAGAAAAGTTTGCAATCCCGGAATTTTCCACTTTGATAGAACTTTGTACACACTTAGCAAGTTTCCCAAATAAGTAGCTAAACATTCCGCATTTTCGTAACGGGAAAGGATTTAGGTAAAGCATTTAACTTTATAAATTTCGAATCGGCAAAGTTCGTTTGTGAGTCACTTTAAGACCAACCGTAGCTTTACAAGTAAAAAGAAAGTTATCATAAATAAATTGAAATTAAATGTAAATAATTAGAATGAAATAAATAAAAAACTGATATATAATATATATTCACATGTAAAATAAAGGAAATAATCGTATATCATCGCGAAAACAAATGAAACTTTTAAAAACTCGACTTTAACAATTAATTATAGCAATTAATTATAGCATTAATATAATTATAGCAATTAAATGATTGAACCGAGGATAAGATCGCAAAAAGACGATAAAATAAATACATTCACGTGGAGATCGTTAAACGGTTTTACTAATTCGATGATTTTAACGCTGTTGGCTAATTTAAATATAGCATGATCTGAAATTGCTTGGCTCCAATCCGATTTTGCCCCAAAGCTGGATTGCCGGTGATGACCTTCGGCGGCAATAATTTCACAATTTAAACTGGTTCCGGGCTGCCGAATTTGCCGCGAGTTTCTCCTAACGACGAATGGAACTTGGTCGTTGCCGCGCGACCGCACGATTCCATTCGATGCCGACTGTCTAAGGTACAAGTCGAAGCCGTGCAAATTACTGCGCGGCTACTATCTAGATTTCTGCCCGACAGAAATGTATTGAACTACCGGTGCGGAGCACCATATCTCAATTTGTCAAATCTCGATATCTCGGGATATATAGGTATAAATTCCCCGAACACGCTCGAATCGAATTGATTCTTCGTATCGTGAAATGATAAGTTAAAGTTAGATGATAATTTATTTCTTGTAAAGCTACGGGATATTACGTGAAAAATATGTGTACTTTTATTTAAGGATGTTTTGTATGTACAATCCCAGTAAAAAATAGTGAAAATCAATATTGACGAATATATCCACTTTTGGTGTATTTTGAGTAAGAAATTGTGTGGAATATTATAATTTGATCTTAGCTACAGTGCAGAGATGTATTTTTTAATATTTATTGCGTTTTTATTGAAATATTCCGAATTTTGTTAATCGAAATGATTAACTTTTAGCAGAAGATTTCGCCTTGCGACATGGTTAACTTCATTGAAATATATTTAATATCTTTTTAATCAGTTAGTGCTTGTATAATATTATTTGACCAAATATTTCCTCTGTATCTAAACTTTTGCAAATTTTAAACAAATTCTGAATATTATTTCCTTGTGTTTTTGTCATTTGAATCGATGTGATTATATGTTTCCCATAAGAACACATGTTAATTCGGTGCAAATTAAAATCCTTATAACTTGTGAACGCTTTAGTGAATCGATTTAAAAATTGTACTGAAGATTCTAAACATAAAGGACATTCTATACAATTTTCATTAAATTCTCAATATTTTGAAAATAAGTACAAAACATCTTTAATCGAAATAACCAAATTTTGACAGAGAATTTCGCCTTGTGACAGATACATGGCTAGCTTGATTGAATTATATTTAATATCTTTTTAATCAGTTAGTACTTGTATAATGTTATTTGACCAAATATTTCCTCTGTATCTAAACTTTTGCAAATTTTAAACAAATTCTGAATATTATTTCCATGTGTGTTTTTCTCATTTGAATCGACGTGGTTATACGTTTTCCATAAAAACACATGTTAATTCGGTGCAAATTAAAATTCTTATAACTTGTGAACGCTTTAGTGAATCGATTTTGTGAAGATTCTAAACATAAAGGACATTCTGTACAATTTTCATTAAATTCTCAATATTTTGAAAATAAATACAAAACATCCTTAATCGAAATAACCAACTTTTGGCAGAGAATTTCGCCTTGTGACAGATACATGGCTAGCTTGATTGAATTATATTTAATATCTTTTTAATTAGTTAGTACTTGTATAATGTTATTTGACCAAATATTTCCTCTGTATCTAAACTTTTGCAAATTTTAAACAAATTCTGAATATTATTTCCTTGTGATTTTGTCATTTGAATCGATGTGATTATACGTTTCCCATAAAAACACATGTTAATTCGGTGCAAATTAAAATTCTTATAACTTGTGAACGCTTTAGTGAATCAATTTTGTGAAGATTCTAAACATAAAGGACATTCTGTACAATTTTCATTAAATTCTCAATATTTTGAAAATAAGTACAAAACATCCTTAAAAAAAATGACAATTTGTCCAAATATTAAAAATTTTCGATTAAAATGGAAAATTATATCAATGATACCTCTTTCTCCCTCTTCGTAAGGCATCTCTAGGTAAATCCCCGCGTGTTGCCTTCATCATAAGAGAGCGAATTCGAAACGATTGATGTTGGACCTAGCGATTCATTATGGACTGAATACGCGAATGCCAGCGAAATAGTCCGCTTTCAAGAGCGTTAACGCGACCTGTAGGCGGTTTCGTTGATGCTTCTACATGCAATTATCTAGCTTTCAGTGGAAACTCGGCGCGTCGCGACGCGGGTCGTCAACTCGTCGGTTAACTTGTGCGGCATGCTAATAAACCGAAAGCATTTCCTCTTGGTGCGCGCCGCATGCGGTTTCGCGCAAACTTATCCCGAAAACACTCTCGACGCGATGAGCTGTCGGCTTCCTGTCCGTTTCGGTCCTCGATTCCGGATGTGCCGGCAAGCATAATTCGATCGGACGTCGCGACCGTGGAGTAAACACGTCTTGGTCGAAAAGACCGAGGCTCGACAAACACGTCGTCAGGATAAAAGGAATATGTCGCCAAACTTGTCCTTTTTTCTTGCTATTGTCGGTTGATGCTGTCAAGTTATTAAAAAAACTGCGACCACATCAGCTCTTTGATAAAATTCTGCTGAAAATCTCGTCTCTATCACATCATTTTTGAAGAATAATTTCGTATTCGTTCATTTTCGAGATCGATATTTACTCGGTGATAATCTATAAATAGATAGCATTCTGCTCAATCCAGATCTAGATTAGAAATTTGATAAAATCTGCTTTCTCCAATAGATGACAGATAAACGCGAGAGCGTTAAACTCCGACGCGGAATCGGAGATCGATAGATCGATTGGACTTGCGATGAAAGTGTATCTATATTTCGTGCAAAATAAAAAAAAACGGAATTTCAATGGCACATCTCATACACTCACACTAACGAAAAAATACTGCCTTTGATAATTCTGTAGAATAAAAGCCAATGGAAGCTGTGAAAACTAATCATCTTTCCGATTTCGATCAAATTGTCGTGAATTCAATGATGTAGCAAATTTAATGCGCTTTTTCAATAGATATATATATATATATATATATATATATATATATATATATATGCGATGCATGAAAAATCACATTTTTCTCTTCACAAATATAATCTTTTGTAATGGGAAAATATAATTTCTCGCATAGGATTGAAAAATGTAATCTTTATATGGAAAACTGTCGCGATATGAATAAATTGCGATGAAGAGAGGAAAAGTTCAAAGTAAAAATTGTATATACATGTCATGTAATACGTCGATAAAAGATAATTGATTTAAGTATTGAATATTTTATTACAACGCACTCGGCTTAAAAAAGCTTATTACGGTAAACGAATCAAAATGTTAAGTCTACTTATGTTTAAATTTTAATTTTGCGAAATATATCACGTGAAATTGATGGGAGTGAAGTTCGAGAAACTCGTTGCAAAGTTTATAAACTGTTAATTCTGTTTTATATAAACTAATAGACTAAAACACTGGGAATAGTGTTTTGTCCGCTGCAACGTCAAGGAAGACTCGACGTGTGTATGCATAATTAACTGGCTTCATGCTTGACAGCAAATCGTCATGGAGTTCAGCGTATCCTTGGAGAGAGCCGTTCTACTCTGCAGCTCTAAGGTCCCTGCGGTATCTGACGTTATGAAATTAGGCTAATGGCACGAACGTTACATAACTATGTTCGGCGTTGAATCAACGGAGTCCTAATGCAAATTGAGGTCGTCTCTATCTCTATCTCTTTCTGTTTCTTTCTTGAAAAACAATTATTATTCTCTATTCTTACTCCTAATAACGACAATTAAGCTGGAAGAAAAACACGTCAGTTTTCATTTAAATACACGGAACAAAAAGTTATTTAAAAACAATGTTCATGTTTGAACGCCTGACGATAATTCTGGCTTCTGTTTTGTATGCACAATTCCAACAAAAACTAGCTGAAATCAATATTGACAAATATATCCATTTTTGGTGTATTTTGAGTCTGAGAAATTGTGTGAAATATTACAATTTGATTTTAGCTACAGTGCAGAGATGTATTTTTTAATATTTTTTAATATTTTTACTGAAATATTCCGAATTTTGTTAATCGAAATGATAACTTTTGGCAGAAAATTTCGCCTTGTGACAGATACATGGCTAACTTCATTGAACTTCATATATTTAATATCTTTTTAACTAGCTAGTACTTGTATAATATTATTTGACCAAATATTTTCTCCGTATCTAAACGTTTGCAAATTTTAAACAAATTCTGAATATTATTTCCATGTGTTTTTGTCATTTGAATCGATGTAGTTATACGTTTCCCGTAAGAACACATGTTAATTCGGTGCAAATTAAAATCCTTATAACTTGTGAACGCTTTAGTGAATCGATTTAAAAATTGTACTGAAGATTCTAACTACATATGTAAGGACATTTTGTACAATTTTCATTAAATTCTCAATATTTTGAAAATAAGTACAAAACATCCTTAATCGAAATAATCAACTTTTGGCAGAGAATTTCGCCTTGTAACAGATACATAGCTAACTTCATTGAATTATATTTAATATCTTTTTAATCAATACTTGTATAATATTATTTGACCAAATATTTCCTCTGTATCTAAACTTTTGCAAATTTTAAACAAATTCTGAATATTATTTCCATGTGTTTTTATCATTTGAATCGACGTGATTATACGTTTCCCATAAGAACACATGTTAAAATTTGATGCAAATTAAAATCCTTATAACTTGTGAACGCTTTAGTGAATCGATTTAAAAATTGTACTGAAGATTCTAAACATATGTAAGGACAATTTCCAATCTGTACAATCTGTAGAATTTTCATTAAATTCTCAATATTTTGAAAATAGGTACAAAACATCCTTAACAGCCTTTCCGATAAAGAATTCTTAGAAAATTTCTAAAAAAATGATGTCGTTTGAGAAAAAATACCTTGAAAATCTGATTTTTCGTGGAGCAATCCCGAGTAAGATCGCATAATTTGCGTGGGACGCGATAAAGATCGACGAGATAAAAGTCATTTATGCCGAACGGGGGGTAAGAACGTCGCGGGTGGAGAATAAACTCACGCTGTTTCATCGCTTATCGCGATCCAAAAACTCGTGTAATCCGACGTGGAACCTCGATGGAGCCATTCGAACGGTAAATTCTGCCGCGCCATGTTCCGCTCGCTCTATACCGTCGACATTACTATCGATTATCCCGGATTTCGTCGGATTTTACGTCGGTGTTATCAACGTGCGACATCCCCAGGTATTACAGTCAGCATCGACGATTATTTCTCACAATGCCAATTTCGAAATATGACACGCACGGATATATATATATCCTTAATACATCCTTAGCGAAGCAGCGAAGATTTATTGAAACGATTATTTTGGGTGTCGAGCGTTAATTGAATTTACCATCGCGTAACGTTTCAAAGTTCACCGCTAACGTTTACGATCCAACCCAATAACAGTAAAATAAAAAATTCGCAGAGAGGGAGGAGAGGGAAGGGGGAGGTTGCGGGAAATAACGAAACCGCGGCGTCAATTAAAACCGCCTAAAAAAGTCGTGAGGGACCACGTGAAATATCGATCATTTTACGAGGGTGCGCTCGTAAAAGCGAGAATTAATGGATGGGACAGGTGCACGCGAGTGACTTGAAGATCTCCCGTTCCGAGAAAGGATCGGCCTCGACAGAGACGTGTGGAAACAACGAATGGGTTGCGGATAAAAAAACTTTCTCTCTCCCTCTCTCTCTCTCCCTTTCTCTCTGTCCCTCTTTATTACGGCCGCCCTTTTTACAGTTTTGCAATGGGTCCGACGTGAATCGACACGCCAGCGAAACTTTATGCCCATATCGGAGTGATTTATCGAACGACGCGAGACGCGTCGCGCTGATACCCGATATCCGTATAGACCCCATCTCTCTTTCTCTCATTCTCTTTGTGAGAAAAAAGCGGAAAAAGGGTGCATCGATAAGAGCGGATACGAGCAAAGAGAGAGAGAGAGAGAGAGAGAAGCGCGCCGATAGCCTGTTAAAATGTATCGCGCGCAAAATATATATATCTCGTTGATAAAACTTGCCGACAGATGAAAATAAACTTCACGGAGGATGGACGGCTCCCGACGTCGCGAAAAATGGTCTTCTCGCGAGAGCCGGCCGTGATCTTGAGGAACTTCTCCGCCGAAGACGATCTTTCACGCTTCACCGTCGACGCAGAAGTAACAATCACGTTCGCTTCGACACTTTCGTTTCTGACGCGAGACAACTGATCTCGTTTGAGAGAAGCTTCTTAGCTTTCCTAGACTCCTGAAAGTCCGTCGACTGTACTTTTGATTAAGTTCGATATGGTACGATAACTTCTTTTCCTTATATCGAGTTTGCAACGTTACAGATTAATGCTTTCCTGTCGAGCAATCGTGGTAAAAATTAATAAAATGAAAGAAAAGAGAAACTTACAGTTTGAATTCAGACTCGTGATGCTTATTAATTTTTACTTTTTCATAAATATGATAATGAGTGATTTTTTGTTGTTTCTTTTTAATGAAATATTTCTAAATAAATATTATTATTATACGTTTATTTTATTGAACATAGAAGAGCTTAATCAGACTATTTTTCTAAAAATATATGGACTACTATAAATTATTATTTCAATCAATATATGATATGAACTCTGAGGGAATCGTTATTAAAAGCGATCAGTGGCGTTGACGATGAAGCGTGATTGCGACGTCGCATAAATTAATGAGCGAATTAATCTGCCAGCGAGGAGGTAAAATCCCTGTTTACTCGCGTGTTATCTCAACGAGACGTACGTACAGGACATTAACGTCGCATTGTACGGTCATCAGCCTCGTCTGCGACAAGCGTGCGTTTAATTTTCCGCCCGATGTCGGGACCGACTCGTTCTCTATTTCCTGTTCATAGAAAGAAACTTAGGAAGATCAAGTAAAACAGAAATATACACGTTGACTCAGGCGAATTTTTTTCATTAAGAGTTTAATAAAATGAATAAAAAAAATAACTTTACAGGAAATAACGCTATCTGTCTGTCTTCTTTTTTTGGAGCTGAAATGCAATAAATGCGATAAATCTTCGTTTTCCATTTGTGCCGTTACATATATGCATTAGCATCATCATATTTTATTGGACAATAATTATCCACGCTCGTGATTGCATCGCGTTATAAAACTGAAGCTGATAAGACGCATGAATTTGCGACAGTGACAAACTTTTAGCTCCATGATACGACGGTTCGAACGATTCTATAATCGCGAAAGCAGATAACAATAAGATTTAGCGGTGTCCCGAAAAATTCCGCAATTTCTCGTGTCGTAAAAGTCGAATTACCGAATCAAACATCGCAATAAAATCGAAATTTAAGAAAACGAGGCACTTGTTACAGAGTTTTACCGCGTTGATTGCTGTTCCAAATCATGATAATAAAAAATCGTCGACTTTCGATATTCGTTCAAGCTTTGATAAAAGATCGAAATCGCAGATCAAGCGCGCGCAAATAACGATAAATGAATTTCGCATTTTTGCCTTGCCTATCGTTCGTCATCCCTATAACTGTGCTGAGGGTCGATAATTTAATTTCTCGCGTTGCAGCTGTTATTGCAGCATTTGCACATTTGCAGATTTTTGAATTATCAAACTCGACGCAAAATACTTTTAAAAATTATTGATAAATTATTATTTATATTATATTATCCTCATTTTTCTCATTATTTTATTTTCAACAATTATTTATTAATATATAATCTTTTTATTTATTAATACAATTTATAATATAAAATCTATTGAAAGGGTGATCTATGGTACAAGAGTTGCGAAACGCAAGCTCGAAATTTAAGGAAAAAAAGAAAAACAGCAACAATGTCAAAGATATATGCATATACATACTTTTCTCCAATATATTACATTCGTTAGATTCCGGAAATTTTCGCCTGAACGATTTCGTCGCAAACTTTACGCGAAATCCCGACGAACTTGGAAGTTTCCGCGGGGCACATTCCTCGCTTTGCTATTTGCAAAGCCGGGTTAAGTAAATGAAATTCCGTGTGACTGCCAATCAAGTATCGCAGATTTTAACAAACTGAGACGCGCTGCTCTTTGACGAGTAAACTGCGCGTAATGAAGAAACTTTCTGGTATTACCCTCCGTATATACCCGATTTGTATCAAGATCGCCCGAGAATTAAATGTCCTGATAGAGAAGCGAGCAAAGTCGCGCTTTCCTCGACCTCGTAATCATTTATCGAGTTTCGTTAAATAGATTTGTATTTCATTAACTCCTCTCCTTCTCGGGGACTAGTCCTGGATTAGACATCCTGACGCGGTTGCAAATCCGTTAAGATATAATAAGCAAACAGAAACGAGCTTCCCCGAGTATCTTCCCCGCGTCCTTTAATTTTAACCGCGAGGGCTTTGACCAATTTCACGAGTTAATTCCATCCAAGTAAAATCGAGTCGACGAAATCGATAATTTTATTTACTGCTCGAATGAAGCCATGTCTACCTCTTAACGCGATTTCCTCTACGTCCTAGCATTATTAAGTTATCCATACATCCGTAAACACGTTAATCAGACGCGATTAACATTTCCCGACCCGACATCGGGTATCTAAGACCCGGAGAGATGCATATCCTTGGCGAACGCGGTAAGGATGTAGAGGATGTCTCCTTGTAACGAGTTAATACCTCGATCGTTACGGCAGTTACTGCAAAGCCGGTACCTAATTAATCCGCTTTTGAAACGTTTTAGCGTAGGCAAGGCTGACGGCGAGCGAGGAGGCACGCTTGAAAGGAGCCGTTCCCGGGGGCTACGTAAAATTATTAAGCGATTTCTCTCTCCCCCCCTCGTCCTTGACCCTCGTCTAGACGACTCGGGCGGATAAGATCGACGCCTCCTTCATCTTTCTTAATTACTATTTTTCTTTCTCATTTTTCTTTTTTGATTCTGTTGTCGCTACTGTAATCGATGTCTAGTTGCATCTCCCGTGTCTGGATTTTTTTTCTTTACCTGCTGTTGGAAATCGTTCCTCCCCCTCTGACGCTGCGTCCAACAATAGAGCGATTTGTAATCGGTGTAAAGATATTTATATTTACTTACGCATGCAAGCACAACGTCAAAACGAAACTCGTTCGAAAGTCGTTTTTCACTTGAATATTTTCATTTTTTTTTTTCTCGTTAATCCAAGCGTTAATCCAATCATTTATCACGTCGCGTAAAATTACATCTCTCTTACGTAATTATTACTTTAATTCCGATATTTTTCAAGTTCGATTAATAAACGAGCGCGTATAAAATTTATTTAAAAAATTATTATTTAACTATCCACATACGTGAATTCAATTAGCCATCGCGTCAGTCGTTTCCGAGGATATACGTAACGAGATAATCGAAATTGCACTAGCATGTAGAACTCTCGTTTCGTTCATTTGAAAGATAAAACGACTATCAGCGAGGAAGACTCGTGCAAAGCGCAAAGTTGCGCGATCAGCTCGGTGCTGCAAAGATAAATCGCCCCCACGAAATCCCGGTGTAGTCGTGAAAACGAGGAGTTACGAGTCAATTAAGCGTGTACGAAGACGTCTTTCGAATGAGTTTACGTCCGGTGCTTTACTAGACACATACATACGCCACGCGAACTATAGGATTCGATGAACCACGATGAACAATCCAGTTCGGGCAACGAACCAGATGGATGAATTTCAAGGAGCCAACGAGATGTTTCCGCGAGTGGTCTCGTGATGGAAGGATATCTAATTTATTCAATCCACTGGATCCAGTGGATCCAAAGTTGAGACTTTTACGAAATATTTACAAAATTGTTATAAAATATGTCTGATCGAGAAATATATAATATTAAAAAAATCAGAGATTTTATATTTTGAAGATTTCTCTTCTTAGACAATTTTTAAGCATCTAATTTCGATAATTTTAATAATCGAATGATAATTTTAGTCGTTATTGTTATTTATAACGCTAGATTGCAAGATTTTATTATAGAATATATTATTTTATATAATCTAGAATGGAATGAGTCAAAATATACTTATCGTTTCTGTAACAAAATTATTTAACGATTGGTTCTCACGTTAAATATCGTTGACTCCCGAGTAACTTTCTTTCTAAACGCGATAGATCCTAAGATACCGTGCTTCGACTAAACTTCCAAGCAATTAATTAAGACTTCCAAAGTCTCGTGCTCAGCAAAATTACTAACGTAAATAATCAAGTTTTGCTAGTTAAACCGAAAAGTTTTTTGATACGAGTTGTAAAAAGTAACAGATTCGATAAAGTCGATCGCGCACGAGAGGCTATAAATTTATTAAAATATAATAATATTTTATAAAATCAAACGCGAATAAGTATAGCATGCAAAGAGTTCATTCCTTTCAAATATAAAAAATATCCATATTATTTAATCATCATCGTGTTAAGTTAGGATCTAAAAAATCGGGAAATCAAAAAAAATAGATAAATGTATTTTCGACCGCACGCATCACCGCCGAAAAAACTCAATCTACACATAAATTGCATCTATCCGTTGTGGCGTACTCACGTTTCAGCTGGACGAAGGTGAGTTGATCGATGGCACGGCGCAGCGGTTTGTCGTCCAGGGTGAGATCCAGCAATGGCAGACGAGCAATCTCCTGTACACCCTCGGCGCCGCCCCAGGAGCCGGCGGCGGTCGCCGCTCGTACCGACAACATCCCGCCAATCTGCAGGAAGGCCGCGCTGTCCGTCTCCTTCAGCGCCTCGATGCAGAAGGTGAGCAGCGCCGTGGTCGTCTGCAGATGCGTGGCGCATCTGGCCACCTGGTCACGCAACGAACGCACCCTGGCCTCGCGGGTCTGTCGAGCGGCCTCGATCAGTCGCGACTTTCTCGCCTGCAGGAGACTCACCAGGTTCGCCACCCGGTCCTCGACCTCTCCCTCGAGCACCATGCATTCCTCCTGCGAATGGGGGTTGGTCCGCTCGATTATAATATCGGGAAATAGCTCATCCGGTAAAAAAAAAAGATGAGAGATATTTCTCGCTAGATTCTAGATAGAAAAAAATTACATTTCCTGCTCCGATCGATATATTCAGTGAGATATATCGTTTTCGCAAAGCTCCTTTTTTCTATCTCTAGACAAGTTTGTCGCATCAGAATAATTTTTTTTTATTTTTTTTTATTTTTTTTTTCTCTCTATAAAAATTTATTTTCGAATCTGCTTTTCACAAAATTAGTCTTTAAATAAAGGTATCGCGCGCACTTTTTATATCAATGATGAATCTAGAAGAAAGGTTTGCGCAAAAAAAAATATCACGAACGGGAAACGCGATATGAAATTGATTATTCCGCTTAGCAAAGTACAAGCGGGTGAAAAATAAATGCTGATATCAAACGAAATTTCATTTGTCAGCTTTTGTTCCGCGAATGTAAGATAAAGCCGTGCGGGTGTTTTTTGCGCATCCGAAACGCCCCCTCGGCCATCGGAAATGAATCCCCACCGGCATTGGAGGACTGATATAATTAACGCCATATTTTTTCGCAATTTTACGGCACCGTACCGCGTGACATGCCCGCCGACACGGAATTTAAAACGGACGTCAAAGGCGCGGTATACTCACATGCACTTTGTCCGTCATTCCTTTGAGCCTTTGAATGAACTCCGTCGTCGAGCGGGCTCTCTCCGACAGCTGCTGCAAATTCTGCGACAGCTCCGTCTGTAACAGCAGAAATTCGCGACACGTGAGGGAACGTGCGGTGATTCGAAGGGGATTCGGCGAACGTGATATGGACGTAACATTCGTGAAATTGAAGATACCGATGTAGAACGAAGGGAGCATCTTCGTCCTTCCATTTCGCAAAATTTCCAAGGGAAAAAAATAAATTATGTAAAGCCAAATAATAGAAAAGTATCTCATCTTTTTATGTCGTGAATTAAATTATATCTTGTGTATGTATTACTCGTATATAATATTTGTAGTCTCTCTCTATTCTTTCTTTTTCGTTCAACAAATCATCCAGAAATATATCTGTAAATTGTACATCGAGATAGAGACATTGGTAACTAACGAAGATAAATTATATACTGCACGAGTGTTCGATATCGGATCGATATGTTATGCTGGCAATGGATAAACATATAGGCAGCACATATAGGAAGTTTGTATTGAGCGCGCATACGCGCAAACAGTCACGCTTTCGTGAACGAGTATTAAGTACATATCGTTGTTTGTTCAATAACGACATAAAGTGCTCTTCTCTCGTGGCGGAAAAAGGTAACAGCGTTACCTTGCCCGAGA
This sequence comes from Camponotus fellah, assembly GCA_030586385.1. Lineage (NCBI taxonomy): Eukaryota > Metazoa > Arthropoda > Insecta > Hymenoptera > Formicidae > Camponotus > Camponotus fellah. Next base: position 1,639,698 of record JAPIVC010000450.1, on the reverse strand, counting down.
AAAATCTGAAACTGAACTCGAGATATATAGCGTGCACCGACATATCTTGATTTAATATTACACGAAATGAAATATAAACAAAAAATTCAAGATATCTTATTTGAAAATGTTCCACAAATTTAATAGAACAGTATATATTTTATGTTGTAATTTTTTTTTTAAATAAAAGAGGGTTGAATTTTTGTAAAAGTCAACGTTTTATCGATTTTGGATCTTTCAAAATATTTAAATTAATTAGTATATAAAACAGTTGTTTTAACAGGTACGCGAATATTTTATGTTGTAATTTTTTTTTTAAATAAAAGAGGGTTGAATTTTTGTAAAAGTCAACGTTTTATCGATTTTGGATCTTTCAAAATATTTAAATTAATTAGTATATAAAACAGTTGTTTTAACAGGTACGCGAGCAACAATTTCGTAAAAAATGGCTCTCTTACGCATTAATTTCCATATTTTGAATTCTTTTCGGATCTTCATTCGTAAAACAATTCCAAACTTGTTACCTAAGCGGAGAGAGAATCGATGTCTTATTCATTTATGTAAAATACTTTGTAGCGCTCAGGATTAATAACATTACGCGGCCAACGTCGAAGAACTTATAATCTGGTAGCCGGTGCGCATTTAAACAACTCTGATTTAATTTATCATTTTACAACGGGCGAGAATGCGTCGAACGTCTCGCAATATCGTGGAATCGTTCCCACAATTCTCGTTTATCATTTTCCTCATTTCTCGACTTTCCTCGCCGGACAATACCTTCAGATCGATCGTACGAACGGACGGCGCATTTCGTCGAATTCACCAGAGACCAACGCGCGTCGTTGGCAGTTTCCATTTAACACGACAATGCATGCTAGTCGAAATGGGATGCGATCGCGTATGCAGTATGCGCGCGATACCACCGGCACCAGCATTCATCAAGGAAGACGCGGATTTACTAGCACAAGTTCGCGATAAAGCCTCGATGGATTACAGGAAAATATCGGACGATGTGTAGTACGTGCAATAACGCATTCCTCCATTCCTGGTATTCCCGATTTAATAATTAATAGAAAAGATTTTTTTTCGCACATCGTTCTAATATATTTTAGCTTTGATTGAAGTGTATTTATTTAAGGATGTTTTGTATAATCCCAGCAAAAAGTAGCTGAAATCAATATTGTCGAATATCCACTTTTGGTGTCTTTTGAATAAGAAAATGTATGGAATATTACAATTTGATCTTAGCTACAGTGCGGAGATGTATTTTTTAATATTTATTGCATTTTTACTGAAATTCCGAATTTTGATAATCGAAATGATTAACTTTTGGCAGAGGATTTCGCCTTGCGACATGGTTAATTTCATTGAAATATATTTAATATCTTTTTAATCAGTTAGTACTTGTATAATATTATTTGATCAAATATTTCCTCTGTATCTAAACTTTCGCAAATTTTAAATATTAACAAATTCTGAATATTATTTCCATGTGTATTTATCATTTGAATCGACGTGATTATACGTTTTCCATAAGAACACATGTTAATTCGATGCAAATTAAAATCCTTATAACTTGTAAACGCTTTAGTGAATTGATTTAAAAATTGTACTGAAGATTCTAAACATATGTAAGGACACTCTATACAATTTTGATTAGGTACAAAACATCTTTAATCGAAATAACCAACTTTTGGCAGAGAATTTCGCCTTGTAACAGATACATGACTAATTTGATTGAATTATATTTAATATCTTTTTAATCAATTAGTACTTGTATAATATTATTTGACCAAATATTTCCTCTGTATCTAAACTTTTGCAAATTTTAAATATTAACAAATTCTGAATATTATTTCCATGTATTTTTATCATTTGAATCGACGTGATTATACGTTTCCCATAAGAACACATGTTAATTCGATGCAAATTAAAATCCTTAAAACTTGTGAACGCTTAGTGAATCGATTTAAAAATTACTGAAGATTCTAACTACATATGTAAAGACATTTTGTACAATTTTTATTAAATTCTCAATATTTTGAAAATAAGTACAAAACATCCTTAATCGAAATAACCAACTTTTGGCAGAGAATTTCGCCTTGTGACAGATACATAGCTAACTTGATTGAATTATATTTAATATCTTTTTAATCAGTTAGTACTTGTATAATATTATTTGACCAAATATTTCCTCTGTATCTAAACTTTTGCAAATTTTAAATATTAACAAATTCTGAATATTATTTCCATGTATTTTTATCATTTGAATCGACGTGATTATACGTTTCCCATAAGAACACATGTTAATTCGATGCAAATTAAAATCCTTATAACTTGTGAACGCTTAGTGAATCGATTTAAAATTACTGAAGATTCTACATATGTAAAGACATTTTGTACAATTTTTATTAAATTCTCAATATTTTGAAAATAAGTACAAAACATCCTTAATCGAAATAACCAACTTTTGGCAGAGAATTTCGCCTTGTGACAGATACATAGCTAACTTGATTGAATTATATTTAATATCTTTTTAATCAGTTAGTACTTGTATAATATTATTTGATCAAATATTTCCTCTGTATCTAAACTTTTGTAAATTTTAAACAAATTCTGAATATTATTTCCATGTGTTTTTGTCATTTGAATCGACGTGGTTATACGTTTCTCATAAGAACACATGTTAATTCGATGCAAATGAAAATCCTTATAACTTGTGAACGTTTTAGTGAATCGATTGAAAAATTGTACTGAAGATTCTAAACATGTAAGGACATTCTGTATAATTTTCATTAAATTCTCAATATTTTGAAAATAGATACAAAACATCCTTAAGTATTTTTGCGGCGAAAACGTATCGAAAATTAAAATGAATATCCGGGTGGATCACGCGTGTCCTTTACAACTCCCGTCCGAGGAGAAACTCGTTATTTTTCTCACCAGTGGTATCGCGCATCGCGCTCGAAATATCGAATTAAAGCGTCGACAAAAGCACGGTGTTCGGAGACGCGCACTTCTCTTTGTACGTTTCTCTTTCTCTCGGTGTCTCATCCATACCGAACACGGTCGACGACGACGTCGACGACGACGACGGTCCTTTCCCTCGCGCTTTGGCGCGTATCCATTGGGCGCGACCGGCGAAATCTTATTAGCATGAAAAGAGCTCTCGGGGATTTCATCAGGACGACGAGCTATCCAGCACGTCGCCGCGGGCGAGATATTCCCTCGATCGATCACCCCGCGAACGTTCTTCGTCATTTCATCGAGACTCGCGCACAAAAAAAAGCCCACGGTAATATTTTGAATATTGTAAAATTATTATTTTATACGAGAAACGCGCGCGCACCTGAAGAGGAAGGATGATTTATATTTCGAAATTATAATGTATATTAAGAAAAAAAGAAATTCCACAGAAAAGGAGAGAGAGAGAGATCCTTGACGATATATAAACCCGCGGCTAAATAATAGGACTTGCAAACTTTAATACAAATCTAACGAGATGGCGAAGAAAGCCGTCGTCTAAATGGCTCGTCTGGAATTTCGATGAATGCAAAGGTCTTATAAAAGAGCGCTTCTTTAATGTTCATGTAGTTGATCCCATTCCGCGCAAACAAGCATACTAATTTCGAGACTCGCGAGGCACGGCATTCCTCCGTACCGTAACTTTCGAGAATAATTTGTTAACAAAACAAGAACTCTCCTCGTCCGATAACAATTTCAAAATGCGCCTCGGGAATTGTCTCGGTTGTGACAAACGCTCGGCTTTCTTCGACGACGTTAATTGGCCGAAAGCAAATCTACAAAGAACTTTGTTACATCGGAACCCACGTCGGACGTAATGGTCGTAAAAGTCAAAGACGGCGCAAACTTTATGTACAATTCTTTGCTATAATATATATATATATGTAATAACCGAGGTATTATACGATTCGTAATAAAAAAAAAAAAAATCGTAGATACACTCGACTCTCGGGGATCGTCGAGGAGGCTTCCATCACGCCGGATGAAAGCTTCGTTAAAATCCTAACGAAGAGTACGCGAAAGCTTATTAAATCTGGCCGATGCTTTTCAGCAAACGCTTTTCAGAAAATGCTGTATTTACAGGGCAAACGGTAACGAATGGGAAAAGGTGGAAAGATGCTTCCGAGGGGCTTCTCGCGCGAGGGGTTAATCCCGACGAGCGAGGCGCGCGCCGACAAAAAGGAAGGAGGAAAAAAGGAAAAAGATCAAACACAGAACTCGGCGATATTTCTATTGAGCGAACGAAGCCGATTAATTCCGCGATTATACTCGCGGTCGCGCCAACCCGTAATTGTCATCCGTTTTCAATTTACATCGAAACGAGCTGCCACGTTCGTGTCTCGCGGCATATATACGAGGTGGACCGAAAGCAGTCCGCTGTGATAATGGAGTCCGTGTCCTCCGCAAAGTTTCGAGCGCGGAGCGAATTAATTTCCGATTAATCCCTCGCCTCGCGAACGTAATCGACGATGGACTTCATCATCGTTGATACGCGCGAACCAGTAGATTCTCGAACTATACACTTTTTAAACATTAATCCAATGATATCGGAAATTTTCTTGCAAATTGGCATAATTAGTAAAAAGAGCTAATAAGTTATTATCACTGATTTTCGACGAAATAAGAGTTCACCGATGAAGCCATCGCGAGGTATAATAAAAAAAACGAGATTGAGGCGATGTAAAAGGTCACAATGAAAATAACAATCCTACACTGAGAAAAAATCTGGTTGCATTAATTAGAATTCTGTGATAAATTCAACCAGTATGTCTGTTGGAAAATGGATGAATCAGAATTCTTGTAGGAATTACCAGATGAATCTAATTAATTTCTTCCTGTTAAATTTACCAAAATTTCTGGTAAATATTACTAAAGCCAAGACCAAGTCGTCTAAAATTTTTTCCATTTAATCTCAAAAGTCTGTTTAATATTCTGAATTCCAACAAGATTATTGGATAAATTCAATCCAGACTATTGAATAAATTATTTTAAATTCAGTTTGTTAGAAATCAAACTGATAAACAGTGATGCAAGAAGATGCAGCTCAAACACACACAATCAGAGAGCTAGCGTCCTCTTTCTGGCACTACTGCTCGTAAGAGAAAAAAAAATATACTTTGGATTAATGTTAATACTAGTTCTTTATATACATTTCATGGCAAATATTGAATATGAGTTAAGTTAAGAATGGCTAGCGGCAAGCAAAGAAATTAATGTAACAAGAAATTTTATAGATCCAACCAGAAAATACTAATTAAATCCTTATAATAAAATCTATTAAACGTTCTAATTATCGAAACGTTCTGAAAAATCGAGTCTTATAATGATAACTAGAAATTCTTGTTTGATTTAACCAAAATGCCTTCAATCATATACGTCTTGTTGATACAATCAAGCGATTTTTCTCAGTGTACAATTGCAATATATTATTATATTAAAATATATTGATAAATTATATTGAAAATAAATATTGATAAATTATATTAAAATATATTGCAATTTATATTAAATTTATATTAAATTTTTTTTCAAACAAAGCCACACATACAGTTGAAATATCCTTACATCCTCAATTTCCTTAAAGCAGCAAAGAAATAAATGTTCTAGTTATAAAAAATCGAGTCTATCATGATAACCAGAAATTCTTGTTTGATTTAACCAAAATGCCTTCAATCATATACGTCTTGTTGATACAATCAAACGATTTTTCTCAGTGTATGCTCGTGCTCTTAATTCGCGAGCAACGAAGCTACGAATTAAGGGTCCGTCGGAGCTCATTATCGCCACAATGGCGAGCCGAAATGAATTTTTGCCCATAAAGTTCGCGAAAGTATTTCTCGAGCTCCCTTTACCATCCGCACACATACCACTCGCGTACTAATACAAACGAAAAGTTTGTATTACGGCGATTCGTGCCCGAGCGTAATTAAGTTACTCCTTTCGAGTTAACGTCGGCCGCGCCCGGTAATTTCCGCAGTTTTCAACGCAACTTTCCGCCAAGTTCCGCGCGAGGCGACCAATGGAGAATGCTGCGAGATTGTTCCCGACATGCGGTCCCTTTTACGCGCGCCCCCCGACTCTTTGTTATATTAATTACCGCAGTCACCGCGTTGTACACCTATAAAGGGAAGCCGCAAGGGAGAGAAACCTCGTCGGATTCGCTGCAAGGGCGACGATCTCCCCCTTTAATAATCGATTCTTAATACTTTCGCGCGGTCCACGCGTAATTCCATTAAAGTCTACCAAGGTCCCGCAGCACTTCCGTTACTTTAGTATTACAGAAACCGTGGTTGAAAAAAAACAACGAGCAGGTTTGCGAAAAACTTGGACGTACTGCATTTGTTCTGATTTAAAATTTGCAACATCAGATTGGCATCTATATCTTGTACACAGAAAAAAAGAACATTCTTGTTTTGACAATATCTTTAATTTCAACATGAAAAACTTGAAATGAGATTATATTGCGTTAACTGAAGAAAATTTGCTTGAATGAAGTCATTTTATATAGTTCAATCAAGAAAAATATATTCTTATTATTTAAGAATAATTTTCTTGAATGAAAAAGAAATAATGTTAGATAGAAAATAACACATTTTAAAATCAAACATTATAATTTTTATTATCAAGATAATTATATTGTATTCTTGAGATGACAATTATAATATTCAAATAAGATTATAATATTGTTAAAATTTAAGATTATTAAATTCTTCTAAGAAGATTATATATTCTTGCGTATATAGGAAACAATGAAAACGTTAATTTAAGTATATAAGTGTTAATTTGACACTTAATTTTTTCCGTGTACCAAGGTCCCGCAGCACTTCCGTTACTTTAGTATTATAGAAACCGTGGTTGAAAAAAAACAACGAGCAGGTTTGCGAAAAACTTGGACGTACTGCATTTGTTCTGATTTAAAATTTGCAACATCAGATTGGCATCTATATCTTGTACACAGAAAAAAAGAACATTCTTGTTTTGACAATATCTTTAATTTCAACATGAAAAACTTGAAATGAGATTATATTGCGTTAATTGAAGAAAATTTGCTTGAATGAAGTCATTTTATATAGTTCAATCAAGAAAAATATATTCTTATTATTTAAGAATAATTTTCTTGAATGGAAAAGAAATAATGTTAGATAGAAAATAACACATTTTTAAATCAAAAATTATAATTTTTATTATCAAGATAATTATATTGTATTCTTGAGATGACAATTATAATATTCAAATAAGATTATAATATTGTTAAAATTTAAGATTATTAAATTCTTCTAAGAAGATTATATATTCTTGCGTATATAGGAAACAATAGAAAACGTTAATTTAAGTATATAAGTGTTAATTTGACACTTAATTTTTTTCCGTGTACCAAGATCCCGCAGCACTTCCGTTACTTTAGTACTACAGAAACCGTGATTGAAAAAAAACAACGAGCAAGTTTGCGAAAAACTTGGACGTATTGCATTTGTTCAGATTTAAAATTTGCAACATCAGATTGGCATCTATATCTTGTACACAGAAAAAAGAACATTCTTGTTTTGAAAATATCTTTAATTTCAACATGAAAAACTTGAAATAAGATTATATTGCGTTAACTAAAGAAAATTTGCTTGAATGAAGTCATTTTATATAGTTCAATCAAGAAAAATATATTCTTATTATTTAAGAATAATTTTATTGAATGGAAAAGAAATAATGTTAGATAGAAAATAACACATTTTAAAATCAAACATTATAATTTTTATTATCAAGATAATTATATTGTATTCTTGAGATGACAATTATAATATTCAAATAAGATTATAATATTGTTAAAATTTAAGATTATTAAATTTTTCTAAGAAGATTATATATTCTTGCGTATATAGGAAACAATGAACACGTTAATTTAAGTATATAAGTGTTAATTTGACACTTAATTTTTTTCCGTGTACATGATATTATTGCGTGTATTTATTGCGCTAATACATTTTAAGCTTTATGTTTATATTTAATGTCTTTTCATAAGTTGCTCGTTCTAAATATAAATATCTCTTTTTGAAAAAACGTATGAAAATATTAATAAACGAATCAAGTTTCTCCTGCTCTCTATCTCTCGCCTCTTTGTAGAGGCGAAATAAAAAATTCAAGAGTTATTTTGTTTGTTTTGTCCCTTTGTATGTAAAAATCCATCTTTTGAAGTCACGACGGTAGAACGCTAATAAACAAATCTTTATTACGCGATGATATATTCCATTTTCCATGGCTTAAATTATTCGGCCGCCGTGTAATCCTGCGCGATACGGTCTCCCTACAGAGAATAACGTTTCGCGCAAAGTACTATGAATTTTCATGACTCTCCTTTTGGGCGGGAGTTTAATACTGGTTTTTGCCAAATGGAGCTGGTTGCTTTAAAAAAGAAAAAACAACAACAATAAAACAAAAGTGTCAGTCCCTATTCTACGCGATAGAGCGACGTAGGATCACGAGGGCGAAGTCAATTCTCGCGTACATAATGCATGCTGCGCCCACAAATGCAGCCATTGCACTTGTTAATTAAGGACGCCAATCAAACCGTACGGCGAACGGCAGCGGTCATAATTATAAAAGTCGAGGGTGCTCCTCGAGCAAATCCTCGGGGCGTTTTCATGTAGTGCAACGTACCGAAAGCACCCTTGCACTTATTAAGCTCGAGAGCTCCGCCATTGTTTGCACGATCGATCGGGATCCACTGTCAACTCAAAACACTTGGGATTTCTCCCCGACCTGGCCATTGTTACATAACATACCATATACCATTTGCTATAGGGACACTATGTCATTTTAGATTTCGAGAAATTTATTATATGCATGAAATATTCTCTATTTAAAATACTCTAATAATAATTCTCTATTTAAAATACTATCAAAAAATACTCCCTCTTAATCATGTTACTTGAAGAACTACATTTATAATATATAAAAACTTCATCTTAAAATGGCAATGAAATTATCGGGCAACTTTTATTCTTTTATAGAGTTAAATATCGAAGATTTATGCGTAAAAAAGTGCGAAATCAAAGTCGGTTAGCGTCGAAACGAAGTTACGTGTAAAACGAGAGAGTGCATTGACGAAGCGCGCGATATTAAGTTAAAAAATACCAGCGCACATTTTACCCTGGATCGCTATCAGATATATCAAATAGCGCGCAATACATTTTTTGCCTAACTGCAGCCTGTCGTGTCATCACGTGTTCCCAGTCATTTATAGCCGAAATATAAAGGTGGACGGCCTCTTTTTTTTTATCACCGTTACTCATTGTCTGCGCCAGGCGTGGCACCTAGACGTTGGTAGAGAATTTGTTTCGTGCGCCGGAATAATTGGTCACTCGAATGCACCCCCCTTCTGTCAGACTTTTGATTTCTAGCCCCCGTTCCCCGGTGAGATATTCATTCTCGCGCTCATATATATGTATGTATATGTATATATTTCGACCAGACATAAGATCGCGCACGAGTCCGTTATCGTATAGTCGCAGCCCACGCAATTCGCCCCTTCGACTTGAGAGGTGGATGGTGGGGAAGCAAGAAGGGCAAAGATAGTGCCACCCTCCTTACACAGAGTCATCCGTTTAAAGTGATTTTCGCTGTTCACTTGAGGACGAAAATAGCGAGGAACATTGAAATAGATTACTTCTTTCGAATGAATGGGAACGAAAGGGAACATGATGCAAGTAGGCGATCCAACAAACCAACATGATATTTATACGATATTTCTAGTAGAAAATTGACGCTAACATTTATTCGAGTAGCACGATACACAAATAGTATTCAATAAAAAATTGCAAGAACGATGTCGTGATATTTTCCTAACATTTTCCTTTATTCAGGGTTCTTGTTAACTCCCCGAGTAGAAAAATTTCTGGGGAAAACTTGTCACTATCCAGAAATTGATCAGTTTTTGGTTAAGATTAATTAGACAGAAACTGTTCAAAAACTAGCCAGAAATATCTGACTATTGTTTCATAGCCAGTTACTGTCCTAAAACTAGACAAGAAACAATGATAAGTAAATACTGGGTAGTTTCTGTTCAGCGAAAACTCTGAAAATACTGGCTATAATTTTTGATTCATTCTTGATCAGTAACTAGACAAAAAATAGTAAGTAAATAGTGGATAGTTTCTGTTCAACGAAAACTCGAAGGGCGACATATAAGATTGTAATGTTTCATATAAAAAATATTTAAATGTTTTATATATTATAAAAAATACATAATGCAATCTAATTATATGAAATCAAAAAATATCTAATTTTATCTATATATACAGGCCGCACCCATATATAATTAAATCAAACCAAAATCCACACATAATTATATTTACATAATTATATATGAATAAATAAACTTTTTTCCCGAAATATTCATAAACTATATTACTATTGAGAAAAACTGGTCAGGAACTGACTAATTTTACTATCTAGTTATTATCGAAGCAAGCGTCTCCCAAAACCTGTCAATTTCTGGCTAGTTAAATTGGCCAAAACTAGCTAGTGGCCAGGATTCCTTACCAGTTACTAGCTAAAAAAAATGATTGAATTTCTCGGGTCGATACTGCACTTAAAAGAGAGAAAGAGAGACTTCTCATATCGTGCTGTTATATCGATTTTCTGAATGATACTCCTAAATATGCTTAGTCCTAACCTGAGGGTACCACCCTGAGGGTACATCCATTCGCTGTCACGGAGGTTCGTTTATCCTCGCCCTTACCGGAACATGTTCGAGTTCGCCATAAGGGACAGACTCGCGCAATGGATACCATCCTGCGTAAACACGATAGGTCTATCGCCGCGATGCACCGAGCAGTGAACTCGCACAAACGCAACGGCTGGATGCACATACGAGACTGAAACCGCACGCATGTCGAATGAGATCTGAGAGAATCCATGCATCGGGTTAGTCACAAGGATTGCGGAGATTGCTTTGACGCTCTGTTACGTGCCTCGAAAGTTCCCTCCACAAAGCTTTATGTACTTAATAAATTAATTATACTCTTTGTTACATTTTTACATTATTATTATAAATTATTGTTATAAAATAGCACGTGACTTTTTTCCACTTTATATTAGATATTATTCAAACGCAGAGATCTCTTTGCTGTCACGTTGTTCGTGACGTTTGTATTTTTACGATATCGTTTCGCGATGAAGCGTTGTAAAACAGGAAATGTAAGGGTGATTTATGAATAATTTCGAGTTTACTATGAGTCGACTGTTAAAGTGCCATTACCTTCCCTACGATCCGCGCCAAAAACGTTGCCCGCTTTCATTTCACAGCGTGTTACACCCACGGTATACAAGGAAAGCACCCTCTGAATTACTGTCTCGCGATCACGATCAGGAGAGACCTCCCCGAGTCCGACATCCTCCCTTTAGTCATGGTATCTACGTTTTTTAATCAACTGCGATGCAAAGACTTCGTCCCCTCTCGGAAATAACGCGTCGAAGTGCACAAGCCCTGATGAAGGTGCATAAACATCTCGCCAACTTTCCTACGAATTAAAATATACTTTAGAATATTAGAAATCATTTTCTCAAAATTTAAAAATCGCCAATATCGCCAATATGAATTTTTTGCATTATTATTCGCGGATATTGATGCCAAAATTTTGGTTTTTTTGCTAACATAAAGTTTACAATATTTTAAACAAAGTTAATAATCTCTTAATAAATCTCGATGATATTTAAAATATTTTACTTTTTTGTCATTATTAATTACATAATAAATAAAGAGAGATAAAGAGAAAATTAGGAAAATTATATAATTAATTTCTCTATTTTTTTTTTCTTATTTTTCTTATAGAAATGTAATTACACAAAATTAGCTGTTACTCATCTTTTTACTTTAAAATAAAATTTTTCATGAAAAGAAAAAATGTCTTTTATTTACAGATGTCTTTTTACTCAGATTGTTAATTTTTTTCGCAACTGATGATCGATAGGATTTTAGCAATGAATGCTTAAGATAAATCTCGATGATATCTAAAATATTTTACTTTTTTGTCATTATTAATTACATAATAAAGAGAGAATTAGGAAAATTATACTATATTGATTGATAAAAATTATATTATATTGATTAAAATAATATTATATTGATTATATTGATTAAATTTATATTAATTATATTATCATATTAATTATATCATATATCATATTAATTATATCATCATATTCACGAATGATATTGCAACAGGAAGAGGAACGACGCATGATGCAGAATCGAGTAAATGAAAGAGAAACCCACGATAGTGCGATGAGACAATTTACGTCCATTAGGAAATGTCGTGTTCTTTTATCAGAATGAGCGAGAGGAACTCGGGAGTGCCAGGGAATACGGCTAATACTCTCATGTAATCCACTATCTGCAATGTACGGCTGGCCGCAATGTGTTATATGCACCGTAACCCCTTTTAGATTCACTGTTGCGTTTCCGCGACACATTCTCCACCGATTGCAAAACCCACATTTTGCGTTTGACCATGACTTTGATGATGGAAAAGCATATATTGTATTTAGAAATTGTAGATTAAATGCTGAAACAGCAGAATTGATCTTTTTGTAATTACGACTCCAATTCTTTAATCATATATAATTAATATATAAATTATATATTTATTATTATTTATCAAAAATTTTATATAAATATATTTTTATTGCAAAAATCTGGCAGAGATTTATTTGTAGTATTTATTGAATGCAACACACTCGGCTGGCGATTATTGCGGGTAACAATAATGTCATGTTGCCGACACATCATATTTTATATAGAATCAAACAACAATTTTTTTTCTTTCATCATAACATGATTGTACAAAGTATTTTTGGAGATTTTTATATGAAATTGCACTGTCGTGTATCCTGAACGAAATGTTTTGAATGCGATAACAGTATGCGCATAAAGGACAATTTTACAGTGATAAAAAATTTGTGACGTCCAGTTTATGGAAAATGCGTCTTTTCAATAAAATGATCGAAATAACAAAATATTTTTGTTAAACTATTCGATGTATTTTGCGATCAATTTTTCTCTGAAAGTTACTGAAATTTGAATTTTATGCATATAAAAGCAGTGAAACAATAACTTTGGAATAGTGCACACAATCCATTCTTCAGTTCTCAACGGGGAAAGTCTGTAAAGAATAACAGACTGTTCTGCTGATTCAGAGATGTAGAAGCAAAAACTCGAATATACATGTATTATCCATTTTCCATGCTTTACTGAAAAAAGTAAAGTTGGAAAAAAGTTCTGCGGAAATTTGGATTCGAATATTTTCTATTTTAAAATTCTAAAAAAATAAAAAGAAAGAAATAAAAAATACTAAATGTTCATTTTTATATCTATAATAGATATTACAGTAAGAGACCCGCAGAATAAAATCAAACTTAATATTTCTTGACTATGAATGTCAAATATTTCCGGCTAGTTTTTGAACAGTTAATATCTAATTAATCTTAGCCTTAATGAATTAATGAAAAAAACTGTGACAATTTCTGTGACAAGTTTTCCCTAGAAATTTTTCTACTCGAATTATTTTGAAAGAGATCTCGAGTTTTACTATCTATCTCGCGATAGATGCGCAATGAATGAATCGAATACGTAAGGAATATCAATTAATGCAAGAAAAAATCGCAAGTAAATGCTGAACAGTTTTTGTTCTGCGAAAACTTTGAAAATACTGGCCATGATTTCTTGATTCATTCTTGGTCAGAAACTAGATAAGAAAAAATAGTAAGTAAATAGTGGATAGTTTCTGTTCAATGAAAACTCTACAAATACTAGTTATGATTTTATATGATCGCTAGTTCGTTCATTTATCGCTACGTGACGTGCGATGTGATGCGATGCGATGCTGTTTTCTCGTATTTAAATTTTAGTCATGAGGATATAAAGTTTGCAAGAGCAATATATAAGATTGTAAAATGTTTTATATAAAAAATATTTAAATGTTTTATATATTATAAAGAATGCATAATGCAATTTAATTATATAAAATCAAAAATATCTAATATCTGTTATCTAAGTAGATAATAATCATCAAATCAAAATCCACACAATTATATATAAATAAATTTTTTTGTCGAATTATTCATAAACTATTCAGAAAAACTGGTCAGGAACCGACTAATTTTACTGCCCAGTTATTGACGAAGCATGCATCGCCCACACTTGTTAATTTCTGGCTAGTTAAACTGACCAAAAACTAGCTAGTGACTAGGATTCTTGGCCAGTTACTAGCTAAAAAAATGATTGAATTTCTCGGAAATGAAAAAAACTGTGACAATTTCTGTGACAAGTTTTCCTTAGAAATTTTTCTATTCGAATTATTTTGAAAGAGATCTCGAGTTTCACTATCTATCTCGCGATAGTTTGCGCAATGAATGAATCGAATACGTAAAGGAATATCAATTAATGCGCTTCTGTTATGCATATATCGTTCCACGTTCATACAGCGTCACATATAAATATGCGGTATCGCGCTTCTATCGCGATGCGAACAACGCGCTCATAAATACTAGGCGGCATTGATAAATCTGAAATATCGGGCCGACTGATAGGAGAAACGCGCGGGTGAACTTGGCGCTGCCGCGTTTCGACTTATAAATCCGACGCTCAATGTCGACTGCGAACGACGATATCTCGCTGGGGCGCCGTGTCACTAAATCACGCGGCCGTTCCTGCGCGTTTTCGTGTGCAAAAAAAAAAATAAAATACGCGCACATCGCGCCACGACGGTTACAAATCGTAAGTAAAAGCGCCGCGGCCGGCTCGGGGGTTGCCACCCGCGAATTGCGCGAGTTTCGAGCCGAAGCAAATCTCGATTTTTTTTCGAAAATCCATCATCGACGTTTCACTGTCAAATTGTTGGCATTTTTTTTTTATTTATTTAGTACTGAGCCACATATTTTGGCGTTATATTAATTCCTCGAGAATCGTAGAGTCGAGAGAATACAAAGCTGCCGAAATATATCGCACATACAAATTGAGATACTGATATTCTATTAGGAAAGAATAAAAATCTCTCTCTCTCTCTCTTTCTTGTATTATATAAACAGAAAATTATTTAGACACCATATTTATCGCGATATTAAAACTTTCATTACATTACGGAAGGATTTTTAAAACATTGCTTTTTATTCTCGCTTGATCTTTATTAGCCTTTTTAGCTGCAATCTTTTCATCGCCTCGTAACTTTGAAATTTACCATGGAGGTTTAGCAAGAGCAGCCATAAAGAAATCCAATGCACCTCGAGGAACATGACCGATAACATATTTCTCTCAAGAAGCGCTGCTTTTACATGCATGTAGACTCATATAGCATGCACAGGGAAAAAAATTACGATCGTAACCATATGTTCGAAACTTTATGGGCTTGTATATCCATGTTTCTAGCATGCTAGAGATAAAAGAAACTATCCATATATTTGAATACAATATCTGCATCGTCGCAATCAAATTTGCATAAACTGTATAAGGTTCATACCTTATTAAAAAAATTCAAAAATGAATTATATAATTCAAATATTATGTACATTTCGTACAGATACTCTGTAAATTTAATCTTTACACAAAAAATTTAAGCTTTAGCTTTTTGTAAAAAGTGAACTAGCATAAAAATTCGATACTCGATAAGTCGTTTTATAAAACAGAAATTTTGCAAAAAACTTACGATTTTCACGTTTAAATCTCTTCGTCAATACATGAAAAATGCCTAGAAGTCAATTAGATTAATATGTATACAATGCAGAAAAATTACTCTAAAACGTATTATTTATTCCATACAATATATAAGTGAATCTTCTCATAAAATGCATCGTTGGGAGGACAGTTGTCTTGTTTTCAGTTTCGCTTGTACATGTTTGTTGCGGACGAATTAAACTGTCGCGTGAAACTTTATTGGCGAAATCCCCCGTTGAAGGATCTATGAGGCGTAAAATAATTCTCACTTAACTCGCGGATACATATTTACCGCCGTGATATCGGGGGTGGATACCGTTCAGAAGCCTCGTTCGAACAAGCGAGGACATCGAATTTGCATAATCCCGCATAAATGCGTCGAAGCCTTTAAATTCCGCTTCTGAATGCAAATTACCATTCACTTTCTACAGTCTCAGCAACTTTTCTGAATAATATCCAATCGGCCATTTTGTATGGATGACGATGTCGTGCTTGTAAAATTATTAAAAAATTTGCGATAATTCAACGAGTTACCCCATTAATGCATTAATTAACTGCGGGCTCCAATCGTCGCGATCAAAACTGAGTTTCCTTTAAAGCACTTCTTGAAGCAAGACGTTGTTCAATTAACAGCTTGTAATAGAAGTCGCATATTCTCCCGTGGGAGAGACGGAAATTATCGCGATCGACGCGTTCATCCCCAGGTGCAGCTGAGTGCAGCTGCGCGGAATTAATTGCTTTATGGCCCACGAAACTACCGGATTTCTTGCCAGATTTTTCTCGAGAAAAATCAGATGTGCCCTCAACATATTATAAACTGATAAATAATTTTCACAGTGTTTTCCATAAAACTTTAAATGTATAGAATTTCTTTTCCAAATAAAATTCAAAATTTAACATAATATTAAATTTAAAAAATGAATAATTGTAAAAAATTATAAAAAGCTTAAATTCTAATGCATGATTTTTTAAAATAAAAAGAAAAAAAAAGAAGGAAAAGATATTCTAATTTCTAAAATATATTACACACACGGATTCGGTTTTTTCAAAATGCAAATTGTCCCAAATAATAGATCTTTTCGTCCTTGACATTTTTGGAGATATTCCAAAACAATCTCGAAATTTGCGGTGAATTGTCATATGTATAATACATAGCATCCGTGAATAATCACGTAGAATTGATTCGCGTGAAATCTGCGGAACCCCTTGGCTTTCTTGGCGCGACCGCAGATAGCGTCGTGTTGAAGCAGTTGCACAAACCAGCGAAGGGACGGGATGATACGAAAGGGTGCAAGGAGCTCATTATAGCACGTCTCGACGCACTGCGTGGCTTTTGTATCGAAGGGGCGCATCTCGCTTCCGTCTTTCCATCCTTTTGTTTCCTCCCTTCCCTGTCTCGAGTATGATAGAGAAAAAGTGAGCTGGAGTTACGCGTCGAGCGACAACGATGGCGTACACGTCACACGAGAAAGCGTAAAAAAACCAGAGACTATTGTGTCTCAAATATAGAAAGAAAATAGGAAACATCTTCCTCGATATTCCTCCGGTGGCGCTTCTCGCTCGAGGGGTATTTTTAAAGAAGGAACGGACACAAATGCGATCAGACGTGTCGCGTCTGCTGTGCGCTGTTTTATTTGCGTGTTATATTTACAGTCATCCTATTTTTACGGAAAAGAATCGCAAAGAAATCGCGCATTGCGTATAATGTTATTGTTATATCGAAGAGATACTCGAGAATAAATATTGAATGTTATATATGATTTCGCGTAGGAAGGAGAAGGATATCTCGAAAGAATTTGCGAAAATTCATTTATATCTTCGCAGGAATTTTTCTTTTACTTTTCGCGCGTAAATCGTCTTATCTATTTTGAATAATTATTTCTCTCAAGGTATATGTATTGAGAAAAATCGTTTGATTGTACCAACAAGTATATGATTGAAGGCATTTTGGTTAAATCAAACAAGAATTTCTAATTATCAAGATAAGACTCGATTTTTTTATAACTAGAAAGTTTAATAGATTTTACTATAAGAATTTAATTAGTATTTTCTGATTGGATCTATAACATTTCTTTTTTCTTGTTACATTAATTTCTTTGCTTGCTTCTTAACTTAACTCGTATTCAATATTTGCCATAAAATGTATATAAAGAACTAGTATTAACATTAAATCCAAAGTATATTTTTTTCTCTTACGAGCAGTAGTGCCAGAAAGAGGATGCTAGCTCTCTAATTGTGTGTGTTTGAGCTGCAGCCTCTTCTTGCATCACTGTTTATCAGTTTAATTTCTAACAAACTGAATTTAAAATAATTTATTCAATAATCTGGATTTAATTTATCCAATAATCTTGTTGGAATTCAAAATATTAAACAGACTTTTAAGATTAGATGGAAAAAATTTTAGACGATTTGGTGCTAGCGAATTTAGTATTATTAACCAAAAAAAATTTGGTAAATTGAACAGGAAGAAATTAATCAGATTCATCTGATAATTCTTACAAGAATTCTGATTCGTCCATTTTCCAACAAACATACTGATTGAATCTACCAGAATTCTAATTAATGCAACCAGATTTTTTCTCAGTGTATGATTTCGCGAAGGAAGGAGAAAGATATCTCGAAATAATTTGCAAAAATTCATTTATATCTTCGTAGAAATTTTTCTCTTACTTTCCGCACGTCTTATTTATTTTTGAATAATTATTTCTCGCAAGATACATGAACATGCAACATTTCAGGATGCATCAGACTGCAAGACGAATTACATTAACCGAAGATATCTGATCTCCGACCGTGCAAAGCGAGATACGTGAACATTCGTTTCTCGGCCATCCGTTGTCGAGAGATAGAGAACCCGGGGGATAATCATTTTTGCCGAGATGACTGGTGGACGCGGTACATTATCCGAGATCGGCGTGCGGAATACCGTGAGTTAAGTACATCAGGAGAACATGTTTCCCAGACGTTTACGACAGTTACGTGTCGAGAATAAATTCCCTCCGTGCGTTTTTTCCATCATTTCTAAAGATTTTTACGCGCGTTCGTCGCGCAAGGTGAGCTACTTGCATTTAACTATAAATGTCAAAATGTGCCGGTGGTTATTTTAACAAAACGCGAGGTTTTCGAAAATTCGGAATGACATGTCGACATATCAATATCGGCGTAAATATTGCGTGCAAAAACGTAATATTTCAGAAATATCAAGAGAAAAGCTTTGCACAATGCGCGTAGAATGCCCGCAGTACGAATATCACGAGAATAGTTATAATGTGTTGCTGTGTATAGCACAAAAGAGCGCAAAACATCGTATGAAAGCCTCTCTGCGTATATATAAATACTTTGCCGAGCGGAATTATTAATAAATAACGAGAGATTCGTCGTTAAAGCGTCAACAAGGCACCGAAAACGTATCGTTTATACGTGTATAACGCAAATATTAATTACCGTCTCGTTGATTACGGTCGAATCAAAGAGCCGCCGCGCATGATATCGCGCGTTCATAGTACTACGGAATGCAAATCATTTCGAACGAAATGTAAATAAAATACACGCGTATCTCCGATGTTCAATTTATTCTCCGCGTGATGTGAATTACGAGGAACCGGCAAACGTGCTTCGATACAAACGCGCGATTGTAGAGATACGTGCGTAAATTCCGCGATATTTCGCGATCTAATGAGCTTTGGCTCGGTTCGTTAAATAGCGATACTAATCAACTCGCGCAAAATAATCTGACAATTATTTCGAAATCATGAAATCCTTATACAAAACTTTATTTTACTTTTTTCTTGCATTATCTATAACAAGCTTACATTCATAAATATTTAAGAATCCGAGCCAAATCTAAATTTGCCAAATTTTACAACTTGTGTGTTGTGTATGTGCATTATTTATTTATTTATTTTAAAAAGAAAAAAATTAGATTTTTGTTTTAAAAGTATTAGTAACAAATAATTCTTTTTAAACAAAGAATAAATTATACACACTATTAATTTCATTATAATACGTATGTTCTATTAATATACGTATAATTTTCGCATGTATGATTATGTAAAATATTTTGTCTCCGCTTGTCATAAAAAATTTAACATTTTTATTATATTAGTTGCTAAGAGAGAAAATTTATTTTATATTTTTAACATTTTACTTTTATGCTTCGCGTATATTTTATAAATCCACCTAATAACTCTTTACGGCAAAGTGTATATTCAGCAACGAACTCTAATTACGCAATATTACTCGCCGGAAAAGAATACGCGAATTTCACTCGCGTATTGAGAATATTACGCGTGCGAATGCACACGAAATAATATTGTAAAAATGGAAGCTAGAGCACGAACATCACCGACGCGAGGCGTTCCGACCCCGCGTGTTCGAATTAATTCCCCGCGAGGGTTGTAATTTTCACGAGTGTTGGAGCGCGCGATCGTGTTATCGCGCACCCGCACCATCCGAAAAACAGACGGTGCCTTAATCTAGAGAGCGGCGTAATAAATCTCCGCGGAGTGCGTCTCCGTACGGCGCAAAGAAATCCCCGTTAATCCCGGCGAATTAATGGCAATTTGCGCGCGATTAATTAGCACCGTCGCGGAGAGGATTAGCGACATTCTCGACGATAAGTCGAGTCATTCGGCATCGCCGTCGAAAAACGAACGACAATTGTCAAGTGAGAGAGTCAATCGAAATATTGAAATTATTTTTCGCTCATCCAAACTGACAGAACGCATATATTTTCCATCGAAAAATATTTTGAAAATCATGTTGAAAATATTTTTGAAAAAAATATACTAGATGAATAATACGAAGAATGCAGAGATAAAGATTAATATAACTTTTATGCCGTAAATACGTGTACTTTTTCCGAGTAGAAAGGAGAAAAGGGCGGAAGAAAAATATGGTAATAGCAGCCGCGGTTAAACGTCCGGAAGAGTTGAGGGTGAAATATTTTTCCGCCGACAATTCGTGAAAAATTAAAGGGGACATCGGTCGCGCAATATCGCGCGCGCACGCGTGTGTTTGATGGAAAACATGGCCGTTGGAAATTTTCGCCAAATCCCACTAGGCGACGTTACACTTCGCAGCTGACATAATTATCAATTATTAATGTCCTTTAGCGCGAAACAGCTGTCCTTTATCGCGGCTCATTTGCCAAATTGGCCCTCCGCGACGCGAGAGGAGGATCAGCATCAACGTTTAAAGAGGGACGCGGATTATATTCCGCGGCTGAAATTAAAACGCGTAATAGTCGCATCGCTGCCGCTCCGTTATTTATTCCTTTTACGCGATGAATAATCTCGCGAGGTTTAAAAATATTTTCGTCAGTATTTTTGTACGCATTTATTATTTCGATGGCATATTCGCGTTTAACCTGGCCGTCTCTTCTCCGATTAATCAAAATTCAAGAAGTAATATTTCACTGTAGAATGCGTAATATCTTGCGTTAAATAAAAATATCGCAAACTATCGCTTATTATATAAAAGGGACATTTCGCATTTTAATTTAAACGTCTACACGTTATCTGCTCGCTAAACCCTAATTAAAATTCCCTTTCAGTTTCGCAATCGAAGCAGCCGGATTCGAGACTCGCGTGACATGGAAATGATAAATCCCGCTGGAAAGTCACGAAACGACCTTCAATTCGCTATGCACGTTATTCGCAAGTGAATCGCCGATTGTAACAAACAGTGCGTGACGTAATGATATAACACGAAATGACGTAACGATGAAAAAATGATATTATTTTCGAATAATACGATTTAATCATTTAATTGCAAAATTTTGTTTTGCGCAAGAAATCTTATTTCACGTTTCATAAAAAAAGTTTCACAATTTATGTAACCATTAATTTAAATCATTACTATTATCGCAACGAATCCTGTGCGGCTTTACGGGTACAATCCGAGTTTAGGAAATGTCCAGACGGTGAGCAAACCGTCTGACGGTCCCGAGTTTCCGGATCATCCCTACGCAAACCTACGAGGCACCCTTGGCTCGTTACTTCCCAATCGCGATAATCACTCTAATACGTGTTAATAGGGCAAGGTACACCAGGTGCCCTTTATCACGTGCCATTTTCCAAATTATCTGACGAGGTTACAACCGGTCTGAAAGTGGCCTCTACTGCCAAGGGAGCGTTTCACTTTAATCCCTTCGTCTACGTCGGGCGAACATTTACGCGTCTTGCGAGAGGAACAGTCGGCAAGAGGGGGGACGAGGGGGACATCGCGTCGAAGAAGAGAGAGAGAGTTAATTATATATTTGCTCTACCTATCTTGGGCAAGCCAAGCACGAGGCTATTATCCTCCTTCCTCCTGAAATCGTTGGGGCTCTAGAAGTTAACAACGCGGTTACGCTTTCGCGGGCACGCTCCTCTGTGATTTGAATTGAAGCTTCGTCGACCGCATCGCGAAGCAATTCCAATTCCCGCGAGCGATATCGCGACAATTTTCAGTTCTCAACTTTAACGTTAATTGTCTGTCTAATCAAGCAGCTGGCGAGCTAATATTGCGAGATAATAAGAATAGGAGATATATTCTCTTTTGTCTATTATATATTTAACCAAACAGTAAAAAATTTTGTGTTAAATTTAACATATTTCATATGTCCCAATTTATCCACTCTAATCCACTCTTTTAATGTTAATTTAACAGAAGGCAAGTATGCAAATAAATAACACAAATAATATGTTTAAAAATTAACACAAAAGTGTAACACTTAAATTTTATCTGGAAATAAAGTTTATGTTAAATTAACATATTTATAATGTTAAATTTATTTAAAAGAAAATGTTATTCTTACATTTTTATAACAGAAGAGATAAATAACAGAAGAGATATGTCGATTTAACATATGGAAACTGTTATAGAGAGAAAAATAACACAATTTATCTGTTCATTTTAACATATTTCATCAAAAATTCGTGCATTTACATATTAATTGTGTTATTTTAACTCTTAGAAACGGTGAATATTAACTCAACGCAGAAATGTCAAAATAACACAACGATAATATGTTACATTAACAAAAGAGTATGTTAAAAATTTAACACAAAAGTTTTTACACGAGAAAATTTCAACAGAAGTACAAAATGTTTTTTACCGTGCAGATATAATCTATATAAAAATATATCTGGAAAAATAATCTGGAAACGATATTTTTTTCTTTCTCTCCGCGGAATCTTTATTGCGTTTTTATGATAAAAACGCAAACACGAGTGACGAGTGTGCCGGTTTTTATTCGCCCTGACAATCATCCGCGGGCTTAATTTCGTGAATACAGCGGCAGGTGTTTCTTATCCCGGCTCATTTTCCGAATTGTCCGAAAGAACCGCGCGGGGATAAGTTTGGATAATACCAAGGCCGGCGCGCATTAAGGGCGGCGAATAAACTCGAGGCGAATAGGGGCGAATGAAAGTGCTTCGTTAAGGGCGGGAAGCAACTCGCTTTAATTTCCATCGCTTTCCGTGGCCCACCTGCCATTTGATTGAAATATGAATTCTTGCAGGGGGATATATCGATCATTCCGCGATGTAAAGAACGAAATTTGTTTAACACGAGTGAATTGAAAGACTAATATTTGCGGCAAACAATTTAAGTTTTTTCTCCCAGGAATATATCGTGTACGATCGTATTTTTTTTTGCGAGGAAATAAAGGAGAGATAGCAGTCGGCGATAGAATTCTTTCTTCTAATATAAAACACGTAGAGCGTCTCTTTCCTGCGTCGGAAAAGAGATGAAGAGCTAAAAAGGGCCACATTAGGGTAGGTATGACGCCGCTGTCAGGGCGAGGATGAGCGATGGCGGGTCTCAATCACGCTAAAACGTTGCCGGAGACAGCTCGTGTCCATAGCAGGTGCGAGCTATAGAATTTCGTGATCTACTTAAGTCAAAATTTGCTTAAAAGTACACAAAAAAATACCTCTATCAATATTTTCCGAGTGCCTGAATATAACTGATAGCTCGAAGTGATCTTCGTGTCTTGAATTTAAAAATATTTCAGGTAGAGAAAGATGATAAAATATCACGTGCATATATTTAAGGATTATAAAAGAGAGAATCATTAAGGACGATGTCGCCAAAGTTTCAAGAGCATTTCTCTATGATAATTATAACGATAACTTTGGCCGAAATTATTTTCGAGGACCATTCTCGATTATCTCGAGACATAAAACTGCCCGATGCAGGCGGAGAATTGGCCGCATTTTCCAATGTTCTTGGAGAAGTTCCCGGGATCGTATAGCGCGCAATTGCTCGTCGACTTTGTCGAACGGGAGAATAGAATGACTCTGTACGTCGTTACTTTATGACACGAACACGCGAGCAAAGAGAAACACGAACGGGCGGAATAACCTTCGGCAACGATTGCTGGAGCCATGAAAAGAGCGATGCGATGCATAACGATGGCACATTCGAGGGCGCATAATGAGCACTTTATAAAAATAAATTGGCGATCGAGGACTCATGGATCGACGCCCACTATAAGATACGCATAAGAAGATTTTCCATGCAAGAAAGAAAAATATGATTGTGACTTCTCTAAACGATTTTCTTTTCAGAAAGATAAACATGTCTATAATTTTATAAATTGATTTTTATGGCTCGACAGTCATTATAAGATACGCTTTAGAAGATTTTCAATGCAAGAATCTTATTTGTGAGTTAAGAAAAAAAAAAATGAATTCTTGCTGTCTTCTCTAAACGATTTTCTATTCAAAGAGAGATAAACATCTTCTATAATTTTACACGGTAAAAAACATTTTGTATTTCTGTTGAAATTTTCTCGTGTAAAAATTTTTGTGTTAAATTTTTAACATACTCTTATGTTAATGTAACATATTATCGTTATGTTATTTTGACATTTCTGCGTTGAGTTAATATTCACCGTTTCTAAGAGTTAAAATAACACAATTAATATGTAAATGCACGAATTTTTGATGAAATAAGTTATACGTTAAAATGAACAGATAAGTTGTGTTATTTTTCTCTCTATAACAATTTTCATATGTTAAATCGACATATCTCTTCCGTTATTTATCATAAAAATGTAAGAATAACATTTTCTTTTAAATAAATTTAACATTATAAATATGTTAATTTAACATAAACATTATTTCCAGATAAAATTTAAGTGTTACATTTTTGTGTTAATTTTTAAACATATTACTTGTGTTATTTATTTACATACTTGCCTTCTGTTAAATTAACATTAAAATTAGAGTGGATAAATTGGGACATGTGAAATATGTTAAATTTAACACAAACTTTTTTACTGTGTATAAATTAATTTTTTATAATACTTAATTTATTTTAAAAAATTCTATTTTCTTTTATATTCTAAAATATATATATATATATTTTAAAAATATATTAATCAAAATTATTATATCTAATAAATGAAGACTATTCATGGCGCTCTTGATTTTTGCGGCAGTCTATTCTTCCGCACGAAGCTCAAGCTTATTTTGTTTGTTCGAGGTTGTTGTTACAATTGCTATTTATTATGTCGGGATGAAAAGCTGCACGGTAAACTCGTAGGAGAGAAGGGAAATACTCGGAGCAGCTCTTCGCGGAGTGGCGCATTAGGCGTTCGCGAGGCGGTAATTGGCTGCGCTGCGACTGCGCTTCCGTCGTCGGCACAACACGGGAGATGTTACATCCGGAATGAAATGATTTATGAGCATCATGCCGAGGGAGAAGTAAATTGCGAACGTCGGATTGAAATCGCAATAATTCAAGAAATATCACGGTGTCGCGTAGCTTGCGAGCGAGCTCTGCCAAGCAGAGATTGTATCCGATATACATCGATACTTGGTTAACTTGGATGCTAACGACGCTTGGAAGAGCCACTGGCACTTGTACCGTGCGTTTTCACCAGAGAAATCTTTTAATTGCGAATGACAGCTCTTGAAAATGTTCGATAAAAAATTTCCATGACGAGAGAGAGAGTTAATATTATTGAAATAATTTAATGGAATTTGTTCGAATAATTTAATAGAATTTATTCGAATAATTTCATGGAATTGCACGTTTTATAGAATTATGTTTTTTCTTTCTACAAATACTTTTCAATCATACGCAGCCAAATATTGCTTTTTCAAAAGCTTTGATAGCTCTTCAAAATTGTAAGCTATTAAAAATGAATAGCCGTTATTCGATAACTATATTCGGTATATATATATATATATGAGGCCAGATTAGGTTATTCTTACATGAAAATCTGCTTTAGCCATATATCGGCTTTTCTTATTTTCGTGTTTAACATGCGCTCGCCGTTTCGTCGAGTATCCCGGGCTCCTTTTCCTCTGGCTTCCTCTCGCTTTTCCGACAACGGACCTAAATGTTCGCCCGTCACGTATCCTCGCTATGTAAAGTCTTCTTAGCGGCGAAGGTTGCAGGAACGTGAGCGAAAAGATTCTTCGTTCGGAAAGAAAGAACGAGTTTATATGAGTCTATACGCGAAACTAGCTGCGAAGAAATCGTCCATTTTCCCTTCGTAAATCGATGTGTGTACACGTAAAAGATTTTTCTCTGCGGTAGAAATGTAATCATTTTAGATGTAAAATATTTACGATATAAAATATTTATGACTACTATTTTGATTTTGAATTGTAAATTTCGCTAATATCGTTTTCTAATAAAATCGTTAATTTCTTTTGTATTTTCATGTGCATGCATCTTTAATAATTTTTAAAATCACTTGTGTTTTCTTCTATTATATTAATTATACAGGGTGTCCCGCAACTACCGCTCCATATTTTAAAGGTAGATTCTCTGGCCAATTTAAAAACGATTTTTCCTCAGCGAAAATGTCGAAGAAGGTCATTATTTTTTGCATATTCCCAATTTTTGTCATGATGTATCTTTCTAAGCCTTAAATTAAAATTCTATTAAAGTAAACTCTATCTAAACTTAACTAAAAAATGTGACTTTATTAATATTTTATTCCCATAAGGCTTAGTTTGCGAAAATCCCTTTATTTTCAATCATTTATAACTCGAAAACTATTAGTGCCTCGACATTTTAAAACTATTAGTGCCCCGTATAATAACTCTTTTGTACAGATGGCCATTCATTTTTCTGTACAACTAACTTCTTTCACTAACTTCTTTCTCTCGTTTTCGCACCTCGAGCTCATCACGTTCCTCGCCTCTACGCGATCTGTCTCCAATTGTCAGACTATGGCCGTAATTAGGAGTCCGCGCGCGAATTTCCATTTTAATCGTCGGTTCCGCGGTATGTCACATAAACATACGATGTCACGCGTACGAGCCGCAAGTCGCGCGTCCGTGGGACATTATCCAATTAACCCGCGCAAACCAAGTTTGTGCCGGGTGATTTACGTCGCGCCGATTTCGAAGCGCGTCCTTTGAACTCTCGTCCCCCGACGGGGAAAGATTAGATTTTTGCTTTGTCACCGTTTCCCGCACGATACGTCAGTGTGACAGCCGGTTATTTTGTGTACCGGATAATTGAATGGCTTTCCAGAGAAAAAGAAAATGCCAATTCGTTTTCAGTCTCTCATCATCTAAATGAAAGTTTTTTCGCGGACTCTGTCATATTAAATATCGAGCAAAAATAGCTCGAGTTTTAAAAGTTATAAACACTCCTTAATTAAACCGACTTAATCCGACTTATCAAATTTATCCATTACATGAAATTTAATGTAATTTAATATGATTGAAAAGTGAAGGAGATGTGACAGAGGGAAGGAGAGGGGGAAGAAAATGTTGCCTCCCATTTGCATTAATTTGAAAATATTATAACTTTCTTCATTTAAATTCTGAGATGATATCTGACAGTCATATATAAGCCGGAAATGTATAAACGCAGGCAGAACATTAATCCTTCTCCGAGACACATTGTCTTCGAAACCTCGAAAGCGCAGAAGACGGATCGTCGAAGAAAATCGCACGAAGAAGGAAGACGAAAAGAAGGAGAGGGCAAGGGATCAGGAAGGGGAAGGAAAGGAAGTCATACGGCGATAGCTCGCGAAGCAAAAGCTGCAACTGGTGCAACACAACACGCGGACCTTAGTATCGTTACTCAGCGCTTATCGAACACCGACCATTACTCGCGAGCCTTTCTCCCCCCGCGATTTTCGAGGGGTAAGAGTCGCGCCAACGTCGTAAAACATTCCCGTAACTTACGTAGTTAAGGACAAACCGATGGAGGTTGCGCGAGGGAAACGCGAACCCCCCCGTAAGAACAAATAAGCACGGAGGAGCGATCGTTTCTGTATTTACGCGATGCTAACCCGAGCGCGTGATGCGAAATTAAATGCGAGAGCTTTTCTATTATCGACATGTCGCGAAAGATATATCGGACAATCGCAGGATACTTGGGTGCGATTCCTCGACAAAGTTAAATTGCAACTTTGACTGCAAAGTAGTGATGGGCGATGTCGAAAAAAATAATCGATTATTATATAATCGATTATCTAGATAATCGATTATATACAATCGATTATTTTTCAACAAATTAAAAAAGTAATCGATTATTTTTCAAAAATATCGGAAATAATCGATTATCAGGTAAATTATTGTTTGATTTAAAAATATAAAAATCTTAAAGCAAATCAAATTATAATAACAGCGATTTTGATAATTGCCAGATAAACAATTGTGACAACACTTATATGTGTCTATTTAATATGCTCTATGGCAAAAAATTTTACTTCTACTTAAACGCTATTTTTCCGATTCTAGGATAATGTATTTTTATTAACTTTACTTATTTATTTGCAAAAAAATTGAATTGAATATTTAAATCATGCCAATTATTTATATATGTTATATATATATTTATTTGTATGAAGGATTTACACTGCGTCTGATTTCCGCCGATATCCTATATTCAATTAGAAAGATTATTGTTTTATGATGATAATGCATGTGATCGATTACGCAAATCATAATATCGAACAAGCGATTAATCGAATTAAAAAACATCGAATAACTAATTAATCGAAATAAAAAAAATCGACAAAAATAATCGATTTTCTAAAAAAAAACATCGAACATCGATGCATCGAGCCAACATCGCCCATCACTACTGCAAAGCAAAGAATACAGCGCTGCCATTTTACGCCAATTACACGAATGTTAAGTTCTCTAAATCATAGGGGCAATTACAGGCAACGTATACGTTTCTAACAGGGAATTAACGGTATTTAAAATGAAATGAATTTAGTCGGCAGAAGATTATAACACGCATCGTTTTATTCAGTTATACGCAGATGCGGTTATTATTTATCTACCGTAGACGAGTACAAAGTGATTTAACCAACGGTATAAAATTTTCACGATCGCACGAGAAATTTTTCCGGTCAGCCGTAAAAGCGTAAAATAACTGTTCTGAGGCGTAGAAAGGTTATCTCTTCGCGATCTTTTTTTTATTATTACTTCTTTTACGTGTAACGCGAGCGAAATGCATTCGATCGATACACGATGCTGAATGCAATTTACGCCTGTTGCACCGACAAACCGAGAACGCGTGTGCATAGAACAGTAATTAACGATGAATTGTTTTCTCTCGCATCCTCGCGCATTTCGCGATCTGGCCATGATCTAATAAATATAAAAGAACTTTTGCGTTGAAAACAGGAGCTTCGAGCTGCACTCGCGAATGCATACTTTTAACGAGCATTTTCTCTTAAACAAACAACGTCCGTTATTATTTTTCCTGAATAATACATACACCTGCTATTCGTTTAAAGAATCGCCTAGACTTTCGTCAAATAAACATTCCGAGATATATTCGCGTATTTTTTAATCATTCGAAACGCGCACGAAAACCTGTTTGAAATTTTACGTAAAATTTCAATGGAGACATTTTGCGCGACTGTTTAAAAAATATTCGCCGAGCGAATATTACGCTTGAAAAAAAAAACGGTATATATATATTTTAAACTACCTATACCTATAGTTCGCGTTCATTGCGGCAATTTATCATAGCAAAAAACGCCCTTAAAACGTTTATAATTTTAACGGCGACGATATATCAAGCGCACTCGTGGCGTTTCGACCAGTCGCATTTGACGGAACGCCACAAATCCGCCGGTATATCGCTAGGATAAACGTAAAAATATTTCATTTGCATTCTCTCTATCCTTCTCGTTCTCGCAATCCGCGAGAGGCTGTAACACGAATGCCCGAGTGCGGTCGTATAAACGAACGCGCGCGATGCAAAAGCGCGTGTCACGCGCAACGGCGGTCACGAATCCGCCGGTTGAATTTTTAATGCGTCTCCGCACTTCGACGCCCCGATGATATTTCGAGGGACCGGAGTACCCCGAAGTGCCCCGTAATTGCACGAGTGTATCTACAACTACGGTTGTATTTTTCGCGCCAATGCGGAAGGGATACTCCCCGGTAAAACGGAAGGGACGCGCCCCATTCGAGAGGGAGAGAGAAAAAAGGGGTGAGAGAGAGAGAGAGAGAGCCCTGCGGGCCCTTCGAGCTCGATATTGGCGCACCAGGCACGTTTTTCACGGTTAGATACCCCTCGCAAGCCGATCGATGCGGAGGAAACTCGGATCGCTGCATTTATTTCCGCAATAATTACAGCGTCTGTCTGTGCAGTTCGCGAACGCGTGTTCCGACAAGGCACGAAGTGATGAAACGCAAAGTCGATGACGAGAACATTTAATAGTTCGTCCAATTAACGAGAATTATTTTAATCTCAAAATTGTATTCTTTCATTAAAATTTCATATAAAAATAAATTATCTAGATAGACATTTAAAAAATTAAAATATGAATGCTCTTTCTACTGATATACAAGAAATGTATATCAATATTTTATCTATAATTTTCTACGTTCAAAATCAATCCGTTAAAAAGATATCACTTCATTAAATCTAACGATATCTACTTCGAAATAATATATAAAGTATAAGATTAACATTTTATTTACATACAATTTTATTCAATTATAAATTTATCATTTATTAAATTTAAGGATGTTTTGTACCTATTTTCAAAATATTGAGGATTTAATGAAAATTGTACAGAATGTCCTTACATATGTTTAGAATCTTCAGTACAATTTTTAAATCGATTCACTAAAGCGTTAAAATTTGCAAAAGTTTAGATATAGAGGAAATATTTGATCAAATAATATTATACAAGTATACTAACTGGTTAAAAAGATATGAAATATAATTTAATGAAATTAGCCATGTATCTGTCATAAGACGAAATTTTCTACCAAAAGTTAATCATTTCGATTAACAAAATTCGGAATATTTCAGTAAAAACGCAATAAATATTAAAAAATACATCTCTGCACTGTAGCTAAAATCAAATTGTAATATTCCACACAATTTCTTATTCAAAATATACCAAAAGTGGATATTCGTCAATATTGATTTTCAGCTACTTTTTGCTGGGATTGTACAAAACATCCTTAAATGTAATTAGTGATGAAAGTAAATAAAATAGTATTTAAAATTCCCCTCTCCTTCAGTTTCGATAGTATTTTATTCCCATCTGTCTGATCACGACTGTCTGAATCTACTTCAATTATCGCAAGTAGAAAAAAATTGTCTGTCTAAAGTCGTCTGCCTAAAGCTTTATCTTCAACTTGGGAAACTTTCGAAACAAAAGGTATACTTTAATTGCGTGTAAGTACAATCAAAGTTTCGAATTAAATTTACGCGAAACTTTTTACCCGAAATTATACATAACGAAAGATTTCTTTATATTACGCCGCTTTCTCTCGGGAATCGAAATAGTTCACATTCTTATCGCAGCCAACCGCGAGGGATTAAAATTGCCATGTTTCCATGACAATCGGCTCGACTTTCTCTCACTATGCACCGAGTGTCAAAATCGAGCGCGATGCAAAAGTCGTTTCCAAGAGACGATTTTCCATCGCGTCGCGTTTCGACATCGAGAAAGAGAGCGCGATTTTCGCGAAACATAGTTCTATTTTTCGATCGGCAACGACACGAGCGTCGTAAAAGGAAGCGCAAACATCGTAAACGAACGCGCACACGTCTTGGCACATCCGTTAGATTTATAAGCAGAGAGCGGGCGTAAAACCGATGGTGAAGACGTGACCTCGTTTCGCGGCGGGCGATCTATCGAAGCACCAATATCGAGTGATGCATCCCGTTTACACGTCGCATCTTCCTCAGCATCATGGCGCCAGTCACTTCCACTGTCCGTTGACATTCTGTCCTCGACTGGCTATTAAACTTATCCCGGGGTTGAAACTGTTTGGCGATGCCTGAATCTCGTAGATGAGTTTACGATATTTTCGCGAGAGCCATGATCGATCGAAGGAATCGCAATCGTCCGCTGTGAAATTTCGAAAGACTCGCCAAGAGTTATGGGACTGGATAGAATTTTTCTGGCAAGATACATTCCCCGCGGGGAGAGAGGTAGATTTCGCAGATCCTCCTCAACAAACTTCCGAGTTTGCATCGCGACTTTTATGTATGAGATCGTAGATATGCGCGATCGTACGACTCTTTCGCGTAAAACGTCGCGGAAAACTTGTGAAGTTGTGCAGCCTGACAGAAATTCTCTCACGAAGTGTATCTTCGAGAAACCGAAAGACATAATCAAATCGTGAGAGCGCTTCTCTTCCACAAGAGCGTCTATTATATAAAATTAAAACTTTATATAATTTTATAAAAAACGCGGCAGTTTTTGCGAACTCGCCAAAGAATGACCGCAAAATCAGTGTTTTTTTCGCCTATTCTTGGTCCCGCGATATTGGAACTGAATTGTGTGTCAAATGATACCTTATGACAGGACATCAATCATAAAAAATTTTTAAGTTGAGGTGAGAATTGATTCCAGAGATATGGGAGGTCAAAGTAGTCAAAATTCATTAACTCGTCAACCCGTACGCTTTAAAGCACGAATTTTTTTTTCAGTCCGATAATTTCGTACCCGGGGATTTTGCTAGCTGCTGACAATGAATTTGAAGTCAGATTTTTAAAATTCATAATGGCCGATTTAATATAGCGGACCATGCATTTAAAAAATGTTTTAATTTATTTTTCTTGTTAAGTAAATCGATTCACAAGTATGTGAAAATGTCCCCTCTGTGTGCCAGCACATCCCCTCCACATGCTGGCATAAAAATTCGTATTTTAAAGTATGGGCTGACACATTAATGAATTTTAATTACTTTGACTTCCCATCTTTGGAACCAATTCTCACCTCAACTTAACAATTTTTTGTGATTAATATCTTGTCATAAGGTATCATTTGGCACACAATTCAGTTCCAATATCGCGGGACCAAAAATAGGCGATTTTTGCGGTCACTCTTTAGCAAACTGTACAGTGTCCGCAAAAATGGAGATAAGGCATCGTTAACATCGAGAATAACAAAGACTGTCAGCCGTGAAATTCGCTTCCGACATCGAGAAATCGCGGATCAGCAGGTCATGGGGAAAACGCGCCCCGTCTAGCTAAGCAAGGGGAGAGGAAAGGGGGTGGTGGCGCAAGCTGCGCCAGGGTGAAGCGAATGAGTAAAATAGTCGCGCAAATGAAATTCCGCGCTCGCGATTTTCATCGGTCTCTCTCTCTCTCTATCTCTCTCTCTCTCTCGCTTTCCCCTTGGATAGGACTTCTCTCCTCCTTTTTTTGCGCCGGCTTCTTTTATTTCGCTTCGCCGACAGAGCACATCCGCGGCAGCGGCGAGCATTTCCGGTTGGCGAGGCCCCGACCAACGTGCCGACGTTGCGCCGGCGAATATTTAAGCGAGAGGAAAACTAACTCCTCTCTCTGTATCCATCCTTTCTCCTCCTTCTCACGCGCACGAGGGGAAAGAGCGGAGGGGGAGAAGTGCGGTTTGTTTGTGGAAAAAAGTCACTTTCCGTCGGGAGAGCCGCAGCTGCGCGCATCGCATTGTTTGCGCGAGGGATGCTGCGAGGGCGGGATGCTGCGAGGGAGAGAGGGAGGAGGGAAGGGGGAGAAGAGGAGAGGGCAAAAAGCACCGAGCATACACGCGCCGAACTTCGGCAAACATTTCTAGCGGACAGCCGCCGATCTTTTCCACCCCCCCCCTTCGCCCCCCGTTCTCGATATAGCGCTGGAAAAAAAGTTACCGTCGCGTTATGAAAATGTTTCTCCCTCCTTCGCTCGCCTCCCCTCTTCATAGAACGAGCATTCGAGTGCTAAATGCGCGTAACACGTATATTTCGTACGATAAAAGTTTCGTTCAAAGATTTTCCCAAGTGTCTCACCTTTCTCGCAGGGCGATTAAAATAAATAAATAAAATAAAT
Source organism: Camponotus fellah (assembly GCA_030586385.1). Taxonomy (NCBI): domain Eukaryota; kingdom Metazoa; phylum Arthropoda; class Insecta; order Hymenoptera; family Formicidae; genus Camponotus; species Camponotus fellah. The sequence goes on along the minus strand of JAPIVC010000450.1, from coordinate 1,605,752 downwards.
TAAATTAAATTAAATTAAATTAATAAAATTAAAATAAATAAAATAAATAAAATAAAATTAAAATAATAAAATTAAAATAAATAAAATAAATAAAATAAAATTAAAATAATAAAATTAAAATAAATAAAATAAATAAAATACATATGATGATTAAAATAAAAAGATGTCTCTACGAAATTGTAATAATTTTGACGCGCTTATGTTTTTTTCGTCGATACATTTTTATCGGCGCGCAAAATCTCCGATAGACATACTTCTATATTATTATTCTTCGGACTAGTTTATTCGCGAAACTGTGCAAACACACCGTTATTCTCGCCGCGAGCCGCGCTGTTTGCAGAATTCCGTACGAGTAAAATCGTACAAAGCTGACTCGCAATTGCATGTTGTCTATACAACGAAGCGGATATTGAGTAGAAGTCGGGAAAACTAAATAGAGACGCGGAAAACACGCTCGGCATATTATATTGACCGCATGCAAGCAACGAAATCGTACTGTGCTTCCTAACTTTGATTAATTTTGATAATTAATGAAATTTATCCGGTGGATAAAGTTAACTTTGTCTACCTGTATAAATGCGAATTTGCGGTGATAATAATTTGTAACAACAACGGGATAGTTTATCACAGAAAATGTATATGCGGTATATATCGTTGATAATATAAATTACAGGAAATTGTGGCATACATTGTTGCGAGAAATTGAAATAATATAATCGATTTAAAACGATCGATAATATCACTGATTTTTATATCGTCAATTTTTTTATATATATTTTATATATATTAATAATACAACTGACTTTATATATATATATATTAATCTTTTTTATTTTTACAATTAATCTTAATTATTTTTTTATTCGTATATATATTGTTTTCAGTTTTCACATTAAATCGCTTTGATTAAGCATATAATTAATTTATCGAAGACAATATATTTACCTGTACCACCGCAGTACCACATCGAGTTCTCTGTATTAATTTCGGATTAATATATTCAATTAACTCTCTTACGTGAATTAGCAATTAACTAAATTATAAAAATTAAATGTCTTTTATTAAAAAAAACAATAAAATATTATTATGCAGAATTCGAATAAATTGAAATTAATCGAACGCAATAATTAATTTTCCATCTCTTTCGAATTTTTTGTATCGAAAGAGAGGGAGAATATTGTTTAACCTCGGGTAATATTTATGGGAACAATTCTATATGTAATTTTCTCTTGCGAAGGACTTCTCTCACGGGGGCACCACGTTCGACCTCGTATATAATTCCCGCCTTTCCCTCGACGATCGCGGTCGGAATCGTAAAATTCGCTCGCGTATTCGTATCTCGGATGAATCGCAATTCGAATCCACGCGAGATGTCGATGATGTCCCGCGGCTTCCCAAGATCGTGGCCCGCTTTCTCCGTAATAAAGCCGCGGCAGACTCTCCCCCTCGCGTGCGACAGCCGGATTCTCGTATTATTCGACGAGGAATATAAATGTGCATCGTCTCGTTGCGGCGCAATTGAAACTCCAACGCTCCCAATTCGTCGGTAGGGCACGCGACGTGATCGCGATGTCTCGTAAATACGCCTCGTGAAGGCGACATTATGCGATCGCGCGCTACAAATTGGGACACAGCTGCTGCCGTTGTCAGTTTTAAAACTTTAACATCAGAGATCGTAGATCGTAGATCGTGCGACTCCTCGGGTCGCTCCCCGTCGCGAACACTCTCGAAATTGCCCGTCAAGGTGATTCTCATGCACTTTGGAGAAACGTGATATAACGCGATACTAAGACAGTGATAGAAAATTTCAAGGAGAAATCACGATCATAAAGAGAGAGAGAGAGAAAGAGAGAAAGAGAGCGAGTTATATGATTGTTGCATCGTTAAACATGATATTTAAAGAGTTTATGAACAATAATATAAAGTTTATAAATAATAATATTACAAATATCATAAAAAGAAATTTTCAAGCGACTCCATAAGATAATCTTAACGATTATTATTTACATTAATATATGATTAACATGAAAATGTAATTCTTGTATAACAATATTAATTAAAAATCAATCAATCCAAATGTAATGAAAAAAAAGTATTTTATAATATTTAAAGTATAAAGCAAAAAAGCAGCTTACGCTTTTTATTTTAATTCATTTTCCTAAGCATTTACTCCAACAAATAATGTCTTAATAATTTTTTTATTTCGCAAACATTTTTTCAAGGTCTATAAAATGCACTGCGTCACGAGAAATTATAAAAATAATTCACAAGATCGGCCAAACTTGTAATTTCGCAATTTGATAATTTTCATAAATTCATAAATTGTAAAGGCAATTATAGGAACTGTCAAAAATAGCCCGTAATTTGTGCAGTCGTTATCTGCGATAAATCCATCAACGCGTTGCCCAAACCAGGAATCAAATCCGGATAGAGGCAACGTGACTCGACATTGATTTCATTAAGTATTGATTTTCCGGAGGGTGTGGATTCGAGGCCGAATATATGAATGCTGATAGCGAAACGCAGCTCCTATCCTACTGTGCTACAGACCTCGTGCATAATGTACAGTCCACCTTGAAATTGTTTGCACCTACTTATCGGTGTCGTGCAAAAATCGGCCAAACTAATTATATATTTACGTATGTTTTATTCGTTCGAAAATTTTTTTTTCAAACAACTCAGACAAGATATCTCGGGCTCTTCGTACTAAGTACACACTTTGCGATCTGTTTGTTAACACTTAAATATATTATTTTTATATTAAATTTTATATTAATTTTATATTTTAAATTTTATAATTAATTTTATATTAATTTAAATTTTATATTTAATTTTATATTAAATATATTATTTTCGTACGTTATATATTAGCGCTGTATCACTATCTCGACTTTGAAAAAAAAATATCGCTTTAGTAAAACCAAAGTTAAACGTTATTTTGTGCATTAATCTTTTCAAATCACGACAAAACACTGCCGCATTGTAAATATTCATCAAACTTAATGGGGCATAGTAACGAAATAAGAGACGCGACGTGGAGATTTCCAAGCAGAAAGAGCCAGACGGCAACGCACGTCGAAATTGCATCGACGTAAATTTCCTCCATCACCGGCGAACAAACGGTTCGTTTCAATCGTCAGCCCCGCCATTTCGCAATATTTTTATGGCCGTGTCCGCCCGCATGTGCGTTTCCTCCCACACGTCGAACGGTTATATCTCGGAACAACACGGGGGCATTAATTGAAAAAATTCCGACCGCCGGACGCTCGCGTTTGTGCATTGTGCGCCGCCGGCGGGGAAGGGGGGCGAGGGGGATGGGGGAGGAGGAGGAGGGGAAGGAGAAAAAAAGACTCTTCTCTTTCAGAAGCTCGAATTCAAATTAAACTAACTTGGAGGTTAATGCGGTATGAAATAAAAATTGTAAATCTCGCGCGGCAATAGAAAAGTTTCGCGCGCCTCGATGAGGCTCGTTTCGCTCGCGAACGATATTTCCTCCTCGTTTCCGAGCGAGTGTACGCGCCACTGTTTTTTCACTTTTTTGTCTTTCTTTTTTTTTCTTTTTTTTTTTTTTTTTGCAAAAGCGTCAAACGAGCGCAATTTCGTCACGGGATATTTATCGGCGTTGACAGTTCACTGCAATATACCTATCCCCGTACCGCGTTCTTGTAGCCCGAGCGAATTTTTCATTCAAACTTCGCCAAAATTCATTCTCGCAAGCGTATAACATCGTAATGCACCTTTTAGATGAGAACGTTGTTTCGCGATGAGATTGGCTTTCTAAATTATATTCGGGATATTCAGAATAAAGCGACGGATTGAATTAATATTCATTGATGGTAACTTAACTTTAAAAAATTGATGAATTGATATATACATATATATGTATATATATATATATATATATACACTGAGAAAAATCGTTTGATTTTACCAACAATTGATGAATTGATATATACATATTATAATATATATATATATATATATATATATATATAGGGTGTCCCGCAACTACCGCTCAATATTTTAAAGGTAGATTCTCTGGCCAATTTCAAAACGATTTTTCCTCAACGAAAATGTCGAGGCACTAATAGTTTTCGAGTTATAAATGATTGAAAATAAAGGGTTTTTCGCAAATTAAGCCTTATGGGAATAAAATATTAATAAAAGCACATTCTTTAGTTAATTTTAAGTAGAGTTTACTTTAATAGAATTTTAATTTAAGGCTTAGTTAGAAAGATATATCATGACAAAAATTAGGAATATGCAAAAAATAATGATCTTCTTCGGCATTTTCGCTGAGGAAAAATCGTTTTTAAATTGGTCAGAGAATCTACCTTTAAAATATTGAGCGGTAGTTGCGGACACCCTGTATATATATATATATATACACTGAGAAAAATCGTTTGATTTTACCAACAAGATATATATGATTGAAGGCATTTTGGTTAAATCAAACAAGAATTTCTAGTTATCAAGATAAGACTCGATTTTTTATAACTAGAAGTTTAATAGATTTTATTATAAGGATTTGGTTAGTATTTTCTGGTTGGATCTATAAAATTTCTTGTTACATTAATTTTTTTGCTTGCCGCTAGCCACTCTTAATTTAACTCGTATTCAATATTTGTCGTAAAATGTATATAAAGAACTAGTATTAACATTAAATCCAAAGTATATTTTTTTCTTATGAGCAGTAGTGTCAGAAAGAGGACGTTAACTCTCTAATTGTGTGTGTTTGAGCTGCAGCCTCTTCTTGCATCACTGTTTATCAGTTTAATTTCTAACAAACTGAATTTAAAATAATTTATTCAATAATCTGAATTGAATTTATCCAATAATCTTATTAAAATTCAGAATACTAAACAGACTTTTGAGATTAGATGGAAAAAATTTTAGATGACTTGGTGCTGGCGAGTTTAGTATTATTAACCAAAAAATTTGGTAAATTTAACAGGAAAAAATTAATCAGATTCATCTGGTAATTCCTACAAGAATTCGGGTTCATCCATTTTCCAACAGATATACTGATTGAATCTACCAGAATTCTAATTAATGCAACCAGATTTTTTTCTCAGTGTATAAATATAAATGTGTGTGTGTGTGTGTGTGTGTGTATACAGGATGTTTCTTAGTAAGTGCGAAAAATTTTAGATAATTCTTTGTCGAAAATTAAGAGGAGAGAGGTTTCATATAAACATTAAAAAGTTCTAATAAAAATTGAATAGGGATTGCTAGTTTCATCCTCTTATAATCTTATAATAATACGGAAGGTTGAAAAAAATATTAATAAATAACCTATTTCTAGTAGAAAATATCCACCAAATTTCCTTTCTTTAACTTGTTCTAAATTTGGGAAAAAAATAAAAACCTAATTTTTGCTCCTATTTTTGGAGGAGTGCAACTCCATAGAAGTATATGTTTATATATGAAAAGTCCCTTAATTTTCGAATCAAAGAATCATCTCCTAAATTTTTCGCACTTGTTAAGAAACACCCTGTATATATTACTCGTCGTGATGAACGAGTTGAGTAACCGTTTGCGAAGACGCGGAGAATAAATGGCCATAATCGAGACGATCGACGCACGTGCGTGACGCGAGCTGAGAGGAGAGGACGTCGAAAGGAACGATTCATTCGCCCCGGCCCTTTTTCCACGATCCCCTTCTGTCTTATTCATCCCACCGCCTTTTGTGCCGCGTTACGAAATCACGCTGGATCTGGAACGATGCGCTGTCACTCGTTCTTCTCGCCGCGCGCGCACTTTCACGAAAGCTTTTGGCAGCTGACGACCGCGGAGCTAAAATTAGAGAGTCGAAAAGGTGCGGTGTGATGTATAGTCCTCTTCGCTGTGTGTTCCGCACGTGTTTTGCCCGTGTAAGAGAGATGCGCAGCCGCTGGATGTATATAAATATCCACGTTCTCTCGGTAAAAATGGGAGAAGCAGCGGAGAGTCGAGGGGATGAGTCATCCCCCTTTGCGCTCATTCATGATTTCTTTTTTCCTTCCGTGTTTGGGGACCGATAACCGCGGAAAGTATCCGCGTTGTTATCGTAACGACTTCGCGATAATAGGGTAGATGTAACGACGAGGAAAATAAGCGTCGTATAATCGGGAATTAAAGTCTCTCGAATAGTTAAACGTGTAAAGCTACGTATCGCTTGCAGATATCCATCATTGATAACACGAGGATCATTAAGAAATATCTGATGTTAAAAGTGGAAATTTGCGACAAGTATTTTTACTAACTTTAAAAAACATTACGAAACGACAAAATAATTCTCTGATTTATCTGGTTCAGCTATTGCATATTTATTTCTCGGAAAAGATCCGCGTGATGCATAATGATTACACTCGATCGTGCGCACGATTCTTCGTGTTTGGCAAAAACCGCACGTACAAGAGATTATTCCTGACGGCGACAACGGGACTATGTCTCGAAAGTTCTTATACATCCGTCACGGAACTGGATCCGAAAAGATCCGGAGCAAGCAAGGGCAACAATGCGATTCAAATTAGACCTGTCGACACAAAACGCTCGGATTCTTTCGGCTCTCAAAGAGAAATCTACCTTACCTATATGCGTGGCTGACAATAGTGGAGACTCGATTGTATGTACCTCACAGAAAAGCATACTGTGTGGCGCCTGATCCACGTTGGAGATCGAAAAGAAGCATGACAAATAGAAATATCGTCGTGTATACCTATAATAAGTACGTATGTTATAAACTTTAATATTCAATAGAATATTGCGGTATTTTTAATGTAGAAAATAAACAGAAAAATATAGAAAACATTATCTCTATAGTAAATTCAATATGAAAGAAAAATATATCAAAAATTATTACATTATTTTTATTTTATTTCAGCTACTATTTTGAAAGGAAATTAAAACTTTATTTAAAAAATAAAGCAATTTATTATATTATTTTCACTAATATTTTGGAGAAAAAATTTATTTAAAAAAAATAATGAAATTTATTATATTATTATTATATTATTATATTATTTTTTATATTATTATTATATTATTATATTATTTTTTATATTATTATTATATTATTTATTATATTATTATTTTATGATATTTTTGATATTTTTATTTTAATTCTTATATTTTTCTAAACAATGAGGTAGAAAGAATGTAATAAAATGTGATAAAAATGGAGCGAATGATAAAAAATATCTAATATATAGATGGGGGAAATTAATAATTATAAATAAGCATGCGCGCGCAACAATAATACAGAACCTCGTACGCAAAAAGTCGCGGAAAATCAACGATTGCACGAGAAACATTTGCATGCAGCAAATATTACAGTGGTACAAATATTGCGTCGAAATAGTGGCTCGCAAGGCGCACGCCAGCACAAGTAATAAAAAAAAAGTAATATATAAATGGTCACCCCCGATGAGAAACGCGCGCTAAATATACGCAGCTCCGGCAAGGTGGTTGATAACACCCACCGTTTTTAATCTTAATGCCATGTGATTTACTCCCCGTGAACTCTTGCACTTTGGTGACCTTATAAACGCGGCCCGGTCTCGCACGCGCATAAAACACCGACTGCACAAAGGGTTTCGAGAGCCACTTCATCGGCCTGATAACGCGACACAATTGCATTAAAAAAGTCATCCGCCACTTCTCCTTCGTCCACGTATTCACTTTGCTTCGGTAAGTGTACCATACGTGCCCTTTATTCGTTATCGTTGGATACGTCAGAGCTTTTCTTTCTTTTCCAAATAAAATCAGATACATATTCGGAATCGGAAAAATTAGCTGCTTAAACTGATTATCTTCGATATTATTAACGACGCAATAACTTCAATTTAAGCTTTTATTTTAAGCTTCAATTAAATCCGCTGCCAAATTCGTCGCGGCTTCCTTGGAATCGCTCCTGCATCGCATAATCCACTTGTCAGAAATGAGTACGTGGAATCGGGGCTTGATTTTGGCACGAGGCTAGTCCGACGATATCCATCGCGCGTATGGCGCTCGACAAAACGAAAGCAATGCCATGCGGTGCTCTGGTATTTTCGAATCCATGGGCAAGGGATTCGCCAACAACCCTGTTATTTTTAGAAGATGAAAGGGAAGGCAGAGAACACCTCGTGTCCAAACGACACGCAAGATGACTAGCGGATCGTAAACCATACGCAGAATATACGAAGACTTTCACAATGTCAATTCTATATCAAGATTTTCTCGGAGAAATCAGAGATAAAATCAAATTTCGCGAAGGTATAGTTTATTTATCGAATAATAAATGCGTGGATTATTTTCTCTCTTTCTCTCTCTGATAAAAATAGTTACGATTTTTAATATTATTCTTAGAAGGAGATATATGAGTTGTCTATATTTGAATAATTTAATTATATAAATATAATTTAATAAAACAAAAGTTTACTAGAGAAACGATAACAATTGTGCTGTCAATATATAAATTGAAAATTTAACGATTTTATTCTCTGTATTTGTCCAATTAATATTTTTACAGCAAAGCTTATATTTCAACAAGAGTTTACGAGTTATTATAGACTCAAACCTTTTACGATGGAATAACTATTTATTATGTAAATTTGCGAGAAGAGTGATGTCGAGATAAGAATCGCTTTCTGCAAAGAAATTCTTCAAGCCTTATGAATAAATAGGCAAGTATATCGTAAAAGATATTACACAGGACAAAGCGGTTAGTATCGCGACAGAAATTTTCTGAAATTCTTTTCAGGAACAACCCCTTTTGATGGTAAGAACGCACTAAGCAATATCCTCGATTCCAAAAAAAAGAGAGAAAGATTTTCGCATTACATTTTCCGCGTAAAACCACGTTCTCTCGAGGCAATTTAAAGCGTAGCCAAGTGCAGGCCTATTCTTGCCTTCGATATATTGCACAATATAAACGTCCGAAACGAAATGTAAAGCCTGCATCGAGGGTACAAATTGCTTTCGACCTCCCCTCGTCTTTTGCTACGCGTTCAACGCACTGGCGTAGAAAACGCGCTTAGTTGCGAAAAACACAGATTGTCAGGTCGTTAACATTCTTTCGTCGTCCAAATTGCAGTCATTCCTCGTTAAAATATAACATTTTTATTAGATAATATATTATATTTATTCATACATCGTATAAATAATAAAAATTCTTATTTTTCCGGTATAACAAATTTACAATATATATTTTAAGATTGTATATTTTCCAAAGTAAATTTCCTTGATCCCCGTACAATCAATTTGTCCCTTATCCTTTAAATTTAAAATAATTAAATATCATATATAGTATAATAATTAAAATTATAATAAATTAAAATTATAATTATAATAAATTATAATTATAATAATTATAAAAGTATAATAATTATAATAATAAAATTTCATATTTTACAAAACTAAATGGAAGGAAAATAAAATACAAAGCATAACTTCACTTTCTTCAAACGAGTAGTAACCCTTCCGTCAAGTCTGCACGATACATTCAGCAAGATACAGGGGTGATGACTGCGCGCGTGTATGGGGGATTTAAATATAAATCACCTACACGTTATTAATCTCGTTGGAGAGCAGTTACGCCATTGCAGGACGAGTTACACAGTAGATAGGTAGTGCGAATGGGGCCCGCTTAGAATCGCGGGGGGACAACTTATTGACTTTGGCTGGCTGAATTTTCCGCCATTAAATTCGGAAAGAGGGAGAGAGGGATAATCGAGAGGAAGAGAGACTAGAAAACGGTCGACTAGAGAGGGGTGCAAACGTCACGGCATATGTCGTGCATCGCGGCACTATGTAACGCGGCTCTCGTCCTTATGTATCCCGCACCATGGCGCGGGTGCATCATAAATATCTAAGATACCGCGTTTGATATATCCTGTTGCGGTGTCGACCGACACGAATCTCACGTATGCTGGTGAAACGCGAAAATACACGGCTGCGGGCTTTGGTTGACCACCAAAACCGATACAAACGGCGTGACCCCCGATTACGGGTCTCTTTACATCGCGGCTTTGATTACACATTTCGTGTTTTTAAATTAATCATGCGGTCGCTGTGCGGTTTACGTCGCGAATTAGACGACTGTTTACATCCGAGCGATAAATGTCTGTCCAGCAAATTGCTTGGTAACGTGAATTTTTTAAGCCGCGTAAGAGAGAGTTGAATCTTCTGAAAATATCCTGAATTTTACTACTTTCAATTAATATCAAGTTTTCTGCTTTAATTTTTTTATATAGTTTCCTTGTTCAAAATATTATTATACTTTAGACGTATAATTGTTTATATCTGAGCAATAAATGTCTACGGAGTAAATTGCTTAGTAACATGAATTTTTTAAGCCACGTAAGAGAGTTGAATCTTTTGAAAATATCCTGAATTTTACTACTTTCAATTAATATTAAGTTTCCTCCTTTAATTTTTTTAGATTTCCTTGTTCAAAATATTATTATACTTTAGACGTATAATTGTTTATATCTGAACAATAAATGTCTACGGAGTAAATTACTTAGTAACATAAATTTTTTAAGCCACGTAAGAGAGTTGAATCTTTTGAAAATATCCTGAATTTTACTACTTTCAATTAATATCAAGTTTCCTGCTTTAATTTTTTTAGATAGTTTCCTTGTTCAAAATATTATACTTTAGACGTATAATTGTTTATATCTGAGCAATAAATGTCTACGGAGTAAATTGTTTAGTAACATGAATTTTTTAAGCCACGTAAGAGAGTTGAAACTTCTGAAAATATCCTGAATTTTACTACTTTCAATTAATATCAAATTTTCTGCTTTAATTTTTTTATATAGTTTCCTTGTTCAAAATATTATACTTTATTTTTTCAAAATATTATTATACTTTTTTTAGACGTATAATTGTTTATATCTGTAATAAATGTCTATGAAGAAAATTGCTTAGTAACATGAATTTTTTAAGCCGCGTAAGAGAGTTGAACCTTCTGAAAATATTCAGAATTTTACAACTTTCAATTAATATCAAATAATTTCCTGCTTTAATTTTTTTATATAGTTTCCTTGTTCAAAATATTATTATACTTTAGACATATAATTTTACATGCTTAGACAAAGATTTATTTAAGGATTAACATGATATGTTTTAAAAGCTCTCTCTCTCTCTCTCTCTCTCTTTCTCTTTCTGAATGTATCATGCATGTGAACCTGTGCCGTGGCAAATCGGAGTAACTAGAATATGTATATATTCGGTACAAGGGTCGTGAAACTTGGTAGCGTGAAAGATAACAACTGCTATGATAATATACACATACATTCAACGTAATCTCTAGAATTAAACATTGTGCAGCGAGGTGATAAAATAAACCAACGGAATTTCGCGTGCGTTTGGCAAAGAGCGTTCCTCGGAATTTTTAATGACATTGCGAGCTTGTGTTTTAACGTCTAACGGATCCGCTATAAAACTTATACACTCCGGCTGTAATTGCGTATACTCGCGAGAACGCAATTTTCTCGCTACATAACTAATAACGGCAAAAGTGTAAAAACGTCGGAGCACGGTAATGTACGCCGCGATACGCAATGCGTATACGCGTGCTTCTCAAATGAGATGTTCCACCAATCTACAAGACTTATAAATATTTGAGGATACCGCAGAAGTACCGCTCCTCCTCGAGCAAACAGCAGCGCGCACCGACTAGAGTCTGTACCCGTTTCTTTCTTACGCAAATAAAGCGCTCTCTCCTCCCCCCTCCTCTTTCCGTTTACGATGTTCCGCAACGCGAGATTTACGTGCCTGCAAATTATAATTTACCTCGGAAGATCCCTCCGCGCCTTCTTCAATATTTATTCGCCTCTGCTACTTCCGAAGTCGACTAATTGTAATCAAATAATGGGAGATCCATATAATAATAAAAGTGGATTAAATGAGGGATCGTGTAATCGCGTTAAATTTCAAAAAGATAAAAGATAAAAATCTTCCTAGAGAAAGAAAATTTTCCTTCCGCCATCATTTTTTCTCGCTGATGTTATGTTCGATCGTAATTCTCGCCTGGAGTTATCTCTGAAATCAAACATATGTCTGTTGAATCGTTCCATTGCTTTTTCAAACTAACTTTCGTTACTGCGCATTAGAATGGTGTTGACTTGGTAAATATTTACCGAGTGGAAGTTAGCGACATGGTAACGGTATTACGATACTTCGGCGCGGCACCCTTTGTGACGGTAGCTGTGTCTCGAACCCTATACCTGTAGCCGATTAATTAATCCACCTACACTTAAATGCTCAAGACGCCTCACAATAATAATAACAAAAGTACGAAAGTTTATACTGTTTTAAATTTATTCTTATCTCATTCTACTTATAATATTTATGATAAAATACTAATAATAAATTCGCGTAAATAAAAAAAACGAATGCAGTAACTTGTAGCCGATTAATTAATCCATCTACAATTTAAATGCTCAAGACGCCTCACAATAATAATAACAAAAGTACGAAAGTTTATACTGTTTTAAATTTATTCTTAACTCATTCTACTTATAATATTTATGATAAAATACTAATAATAAATTCGCGTAAATAAAAAAAACGAATGCAATAATTTGTAGCTGATTAATTAATCCATCTACACTTTAAATGCTCAAGACATCTCACAATGAAATGATAAATGACAAAAGTACGAAAGTTTATTCTGTTTTAAATTTATTCTTATCTCATTCTACTTATAATATTTATGATAAAATACTAATAATAAATTCGCGTAAATAAAAAAAAACGAATGCAGTAACTTGTAGCCGATTAATTAATCCATCTACAATTTAAATGCTCAAAACGCCTTACAATGAAATGGCAACAAAAGTATGAAAGGTTATATTGTTCTAAATTTATTCTTAACTCATTCTATTTATAATATTTATGATGAAATACTAATAATAAATTCGCGTAAATAAAAAAGAATGCAATAATTTGTAGCCGATTAATTAATCCATCTACATTTTAAATGCTCAAGACATCCTCACAATGAAATGACTAAAGACAAAAGTACGAAAGGTTATACTATTTTAAATTTATTCTTAACTCATTCTATTTATAATATTTATGATGAAATACTAATAATAAATTCGCGTAAATAAAAAAAATGGATGCAGTAACCTATAGCCGATTAATTAATCTACCTACACTTTAAATGATTAAGACGCTTCACAATGAAATGACAATAAAAGTACGAAAGTTTATATTGTTCTAAATTTATTCTTAACTGATTTTATTTATAATATTTATGATGAAATACTAATAGTAAATTCGCGTAAATAAAAAAAAACGAATGCAGTAATTTCTACCCGATTAATTAATCCATCTACAATTTAAATGCTCAAGAAGCCTCACAATAAAATGACAACAAAAGTATGAAAGTTTATACTGTTTTAAATTTATTCTTAACTCATTCTACTTATAATATTTATGATAAAATACCAATAATAAATTCGCGTAAATAAAAAATAACCGAATGCAGCAATTTGTAGCTAATTAATTAATTCACCTACACTTTAAATGCTCAAGAAGTCTCACAATGAAATGACAACAAAAGTATGAAAGTTTATACTGTTCTAAATTTATTCTTAACTCATTCTACTTATAATATTTATGATAAAATACCAATAATAAATTCACGTAAATAAAAAATAACCGAATGCAGCAACCTGCAGCTAATTAATTAATCGACTTACACTTTAAATGCTTAAGACGCCTCACAATGAAATGACAACAAAAGTACGAAAGTTTATACTGTTCTAAATTTATTCTTAACTGATTTTACTTATAACATTTATGATGAAATACCAATAATAAATTCACGTGAATAAAAAAAATGCCGAAAATGATCATATTTAATATTAAATAAAACGCGCGTAGATATGCTTCATCGAATTTTATTTTTACTCGTCGATTTGAGAGAAAAATCTCGCGAGCTTTTATCCGATCTTGCTACCGTTCGAATACATAAATATCGAGCGACATCCGGAAGCTCTCAGAGATCGGCACCGACGACAACTCATACAGGAAAAAACGACGGACGTTCGATAAATTATTCCACGACGATTCGACGTTCGCCGAACATTTGCAGCATTTATCCGACGATGGACGAGAACGCGTGCTTTTCGCACGCGCATCGTTTATTTAGAAACGTGCGTACCCGCTCGCCGTATCAAAGCTTGGCAATGTTTCAAGAGTTATTTTCGTTTTCAGAGTTTCCCTCCAGCCCCCTCCCCCCGCTCGCATCACCTCCCCTCAACCGAGTACTCTCTTGTTACAGCCTCGTGCGCAGATAAGACGCGAGGATATGCAACGTATCTCGTTCCTCGTAACGCGTTTTTCGCGCAAGATACGAACCGTCGACGTAAATTATCGCGAGCGAGCGAACAGAGAAACCTGGAGAATGGTTGATTTACGAAGTCTGCCCTTTGTAGTCTGAGTTTGTCGCTCGTAGCTTTGAAAATGACTGAATGCGACTAAATTGGAATAATCATCTTTATCTTATATGCAATTAAAAGCTGTACTAACGGATGATAATTAAACTGCGAACGTAATAATTTGCAGTCTAATTATTACTCTAATGTATAGATTATTCCCATTTGTTATTTATCATGATTCGCTATTTTAAAATCTAACAATATATATTGTCTTTATAATTATTGATTCTCTCGATTAATAAAATAAATCTACGAAACTTTATAGATAAATACCAAATAAAGCAAATAAAGATACTTAACTTCTCTTGTTGTAAAATTAAAATTGTTTAAAATTTCTATTATTATGTATACTTTTAAAAACACGAAAAATATAGGGGTGACATAAATCAATTTTTATATTACACTATTAATGTCTGATTTTATTACGGATTTTATTACGGCTTCATAACTATCCGCATATTTCAAACACGTTTCATAGATTTAGAAAATCTGAATAAATCTTCGCGGGACATGTATAAAAATGACAGAAGGAATAGTTCCTTGTTCTTTACCACGAGCAGTATTCTGAAAGCCAGCGACTTCACCTTCTTCGTGTCCCTATTCATCTTGCTTTGAGGGCGGTGCCGTCGCGATTTATCAACTATCCCCCTGGCCACCCTACAACGCGTGCGACCGAAATTACCATTTCATACGCCGATTTGCCTCTGTCCAGGCAAATTTATCGGCGGCCCTTCAACTTTTTTTTGTGTTCGTCGCTTGTCGCCGTCCCCCTCTTATCGTAATCGCCGTAACTCTGCCCCCGTTTCGACCAAATGTTCGTGGCGCATACCACAAGAATCGTTATGGGAAGAGAGAGAATCCTTACACGAGGTTACGCGAACGAAAAACGCGAATCATTCGCACAATTCATAGAGATCCGTTGCACTCTTTTTTCCTTTTTGTTTTCGTTTTTTTCTTATTAAATTGAAGGGAAATTCAGACATTTTCCAACCCGTATAATCGACCCCGACCGCGTGATTGTAATAGAGAAGTACTCCGTGTTTGAAATTCCAAACAATGTGAACAGTGAGATATGTGATATCACCGGGTCGTATAAATTAGCAGAGTCCAAATATTGCAAATTAGCTGTTCCATTGTAAACTTTAGTCTCGGGTAATATAACCGTAATGGTTTTGCGGTTTCCAAATGCAATGTGGTAAACCTATAAAGTTCCTTTTTAGTAAATTTTGTAAATTTATTATCTGAAATTACTATATACGTCATATTAAATATCAAATAGAGCAAATAAAGATACTTAAATTCGCAGACACTTTAGAAAATTAATGTAATTAAATAAATAAAATTAATTTAATTGTACAATTAATTTAATAAAATTAATTTAATTGTACAATTAATTTAATAAAATTAATTTAATTGTACAATTAATTTAATAAAATTAATTTAATTGTACAATTATAATATAAATATTGCACGCTTTCACAATATTTATATTTCTCTCTATAAAAAAATGTCAACGTATGAGATACAATTTTCATCTTACATGACGCAAGATGATTTTATTTGTCGGTTCTTAAACGTAACTAAAATACTCCATGCTTCTTAGAATCAAAAGACCCATCTTATACCGAGACGAACCATAAATGTCAGACGGTTCACTTATTTTGTCGCGCACCCTCGCGCTTGCTCGCCGATTTTCCACCATTTTAAGGCGCAATTTGCACGAGCCCGACCGACGATCCTGCCTGTCGTCACACCGACGACGAATTCCCTCTTTCTTCCCTTTCTTTTTCTATCGTTTTCTATCGCGCGCGCCCTCGCCGACTCTGACAACCCTCGACACCGTAGTTTATCATTCCGCGTCCATCGTTCGCGTTTTCGCCTTTCGACGACGACGACGACGACGACGACGACGATGAACCGCCATCCCGATTTCGCTTAGATGCGATCAGTGGCGTAATAAGGGAGGGACGTGTAGAATTCTCGAAGATAAATTTCTACTGTGCTCAATGAAGCGGCAAAGATCAAGCGAGAAATGAACGTTTGAACGTTTGAAGGAGCGTAAAAAAGCATCAAAAAGTTAGAAAAATCAAACTTGCAATCATTAAATTATCGATAAAAAATATAAAAGATATCAATTTCTGAAAAAACGTATATTTATATGCAAAAAATAAGAATTCTATCGCATCTTCCAAATTTAATGTCAGATTCTCTGATTTTCGATTTTTATTTAAAGAAAAAGGAATCTAAAAGAAGATAAAAAATGATCAAAATAGAGCATCTTCTATATCAAATGCAATTTAATGCTATAATTTATAGCTACAATTTATGGCTACAAATTAACGGAGAATAGTTCCGAGAGAGTTTGCTAATTGAAATTTGTTAAGTACTCTAATTGAACATCTTTACATTTGTTAATCCATAAATTATCAAAATAAATTTTGTCTTGAATTACTAATAAGTTTCATTTGCAAAGCACAGTGTTATCGTATACTTTAAGAAAATATATATATATATATATATATATATATATATATATATATATTTATAATATATATTTTGCATTTTTTACAGGAAAATGCCAAATATATTTGTTTTAGATTATACCGAATTTCAATGAAAATGTTGAAATGCTAAGCAAATTTATATTGACAAGAGCAGATTAATATAATATATACAATATTGACAATACGCGATTACAACTTGACGATATATTGAATATTTTTGAAAATAAAATGAGTAGCATCATCATTTATAATCACTTAAATCGCGCTTCAAGGAAGGAAAATTCGATAAACCGATACACATGTATATATTAGTCAAATATCATTAGCAAAAAGAGCACAATTAACGAGACTCTGTGAGAGCCAGGCATCCGGATCATCCCTTTCCTGTAATTATAAACGAGAATGAAATTCGCTGAGAATCAGCTGTTACGCCACTGTTACCCTGCGCAACAACGCGCCCCTCGGTTTCCCTTTCCACGATTTACTTTCATCTGACGAATTTACCTCGTCGAATCAGCCTCGATTACTCGCTACCGATTAAAGCCCCCGGCCCTTGACACACGAGGTAGGATGATAAACATTTTTCGATTTACCCACACCAGAATCGAACCAACGTTTGGAAAATGTTGCATGTCGCCGAAAATGGAGACATGCTTCCCGGTGAAACTAATAAATATACAGAGTGTTCCAAACGAATTTTTCTCTTGTACGTACTTAAGATATAGAATTTTATTCTTGCTTTCATTGTAAAGATTATAGATAAAGAAGAAACGAAACAGATGGAAAAAGACAATAAAATATAAGGCGTATGATCGGAATCTCTATATTATACATACTTCCGATAGATATATGCATATTAGAATATTATTGGATACCTACAATAGTTGTCGATTGCGGCACTCTTATTACGCTTTCTATAATATCAACAAAATTTCAAAGTTAAATTAATGTTTTTCTTCAATCTTTCTATCTCATAGATTTTATCTTCGTCTGGTTCTCTCCATTGTTATTGAATGTTACGTATAAGCGTTTACTTTCACTTTCAATTTAAAAAATATCTCACACATACATTACACAAGTACATAAATAATATTATAACCATTATATATCTTTATACTATAAATGATAAACAACGACAGGACGCGTTATAAATTCAATTTCAATTTTTAATACGCGACAAATTTTCTTGATCTAATAAAGTTTGAATTATTAAGTTTCAAAATTAAATAAAAATATTTGTTGAACTTTTAAACTGAAAACTTCTGTCTTTCTTTTCTTGTTTTTTACGAAAAAGATCGCCATTCATATTTGCGGTTTCAATTTCTCAAAATTAATTATCTCTTTTAAATAATTTGATGCAAAAATAAAGATATGTTATCTAGTCGTTTGTGGTTGGTTCTACCGACGCATTTAAATATTTAAATTCTTCAAAGAAATTCGAGAGAGAAAGAGAAAGAGAGAGTCGAAGCATAAGGGGGAATCAAGAAATTTCTGGTCGGTCTCCGGATAATTAAAAAATTCCGAGACGCGGCGGTTTTTATTACATTTTTATGACGTTGAGTGTTTGTTGTTGTGCAGCCGGCCGGAAAGAATTGTTTAATTGCAACATTAGTTATAATGAAACGCGCGCAGACAGCGATTTTAATACTCTTTGCAAGGTCATTCATTGATGAAACAACAAGCGAATTATAAAGGAAAAAGATTCTTAACAAAAGTCAAGCAAAAAGTCAAGCAAATAAAAATGTTTCTTCGATATCACATTGATATGATTCTTTTATACAATAATACAAATGTTCTTTGACCTAATGTTTTCAAGCTAATTAAAATTTCAGGACATAAATTATATTAAGCACTTATATTTCGTAACAATTAGATATACATTTAACGAGCTGAACAATATTTCTTTGATCCTTTAAAAAGGAGATAATTTATCCCTTTAAAATTATAATAAAAATTATAATTATATTAATTATATTAATTTAAAATTATAATTTTACTTTATAATTTCAATATAAAAAACTAAAGTATCAACATATACTTTCACTCGAAAACTTAATTCGCAAAGGAACTTTTTTAATCACTTACAAAGTTCGAGAGCCGTTTGCGCTCCGATAATTTCGTCGTTTGAAGAAAAGATTGTTTCAATTTTTGATATCGAAATATCGTTCTGCGAAAATGTGACAAGAATTCTCCTTACCTCGGTATTCGTGCATCCATATCTCCTCTCGTGCGCGGAATATAAACTAGACACGGATGGCCGAAACGGATCGTGGTGTCATGGGAAGATACCGCAAACAAATAGTGTCCATCGATGCGCGAAGATTCTTCCCATCCGGTTAAGATACTCCGGTTTCGCGTGTCCGCCACGTGTCGGTGAATCTCGGAGGCACGATTTCGGGGGTTGGGATGAGTTTCGTACCGTTATTAATGGCGCAATTTAGTAAACCGACTCAGCGTTAACGCGATCCCTCCCGTGCATTCCGTAATACGATATCGGTCTTAAGGGGGTATGCCAAGGGGATACGGAGGAAACGGAAACGACATACCCCACCGGCACCGGCCATCTATTACCTGCCTGCTCGCGAGATCGCCGATCACTATTCGACTCGACACGCCGCGAATTCGACCTCGGCCCGACAATTGTATACCGCTCGAAGGTCACATCAGAGACAAATACAGACTACAAAGTACGTAGAGTGAGTCTCTCGCTTTTTTCTCCCGCGATGTAAATAAGAGATTTTATTACTTCGTCTATTGCTTTTTTTTTTACTTTTTTACAACTTCTACAAATTCATTTCAAATAAAATGTTTAACCATCTCTTAAACTAGAAGCACAGAAGTTGTAAAGTTATAAAGATCACTTTGATGCAAATGAGACGGTTGATAGATTTTCTCGAATTTTTATTGCTTCATAAAACTCGAGCGTACGATAAAATGAAAACGTTTCGTATAAAATAAGTCAAGTTCGCTTTTGAATCGATTTGTAAAGTTAATTGGCGCCCGAAGGGTCATAATCGCGTTGATTATCATCGACCAAACAATTCCCTTTACCTCTGTCGCTCCGCCAAACAGACGTGCTCAAATGAATACTCCCGCACATTTTTCCGATGTCCGGGGATGCCTCGGACGCCGATCGCAGAGCTTGTTAATTAAAGTGTTGGCGTGCCGAGTATATAAAGCGCTCATATATCCCGATATTGTCCGGGAGTCCCTAGTCATTACAACGCGCGTGATATGCAACGCGAAACATATAATAAAGCGCGACGCGTCATCGCGATAAAGAAGCGGATGGCTGTCCGCTGATTAGGGATTAAGTGCCAGGAGAAACGGCACTAATAAGCATGCAACGAGGATCGCCCGACACGAAAATATTCGCACGACCGCATACGACAGTCGTAATATTCCGAATATTTTCGCGTGCAACGCGAAAGTCGGACGCGGGCGGAATAAAAAGTTCGGATATTAAGGGATGCGTATGTAGACATCTATCGCACGTGCGTGGACACTGGAAATTGTCATTAATGCGAAATACGAAATATCTCAGGGAAAATAAAACTTTCGGCCAAGTTATTTAATCCGACAGATTTTTTTTTTACATTTTTCTATTTTTCACACTCTTACATCTCAAATTGCGCTAATAATAAGATGCTTTACCACGCGCGAATATTACCGCGTTTAAAACATTATCTTTCATTTAAATTACACCATAATTATGAAAGTGTATTATTTTGCATTCGTGTTGAATTTCGTATTCCTTTCCGCGCTACGGTTTAATTTTAGCTTAAGCTCAAAAGCGGAACGGAGTTAATCTAAAATATTATTACGGCGCATTTGAATATTTTTATGATTCGCGTTGACGTTCGTTTGTGTATAAGTTACTCACGGAACCGTGATAATTAGCAAACGCAATTACGAACAATTTATGAAACGCGGGTATATATATATAATAATGAGCTAACTGATACTCGAATCAAGTTTGTCGCGAAACGCGATATGTTCAAAAATTGTATTTCACAGCTGTGTGCATAATACGTGCGACTCTCGCGAAAGAGCGAACCGCATTATTCATATTAGTAATCAACGAGCGTTGCATATTACAAGTACGGGACTGATGAAAATCAGAAAATTCTGTAACTCTCCAATGGACGGACGCGACAGCATTAACGATAAATTCCAATTGTCGCACATTTCGTAAGCGTGAAACTTTCGCTATTCGACCATTATCGGGCCATTATATTCGCGCGGATTGCAAATTGCAATGCGCTCTCTAATGCACGAACAATGTTGATCTCGCGCTATGAAAGCCGCAAAACAAAGGGATCAACAATATGTGAGCAGAGTATAATAAGCGAAAATTGATTGTACGGATCGTTCTAGCGAATATCCGGTCAGGCACGCTGGAATAGTTATATTTGCCATTACGTGCGCGATCGTCGGAATAAATATTTGCCATGGTTTCCTCCCGGGCCTATTGTCGGGAAGCTCGTCGCTCCTATATTCCTTGAACGAAGGCAATCTGTAGGACAAACTAATTTTGTTAAAGCGTCCCGGCGAGCTGATTCCTCTTCTTCCCTTTGAAGATTTATCCGCCCTTCGCGTTTCACTATTTGCGAACACGTGCACTTTCATCAAGGTTCGAGGAAGAAAAATTGCAAACACAAAAGGCTGCAAAATGAACGCATAGTGCATATGTATGTATTATATATAAATAATCTGTTTAATCTAGGAAAACAAAAATGTTTCATTTTGTTAATTAATCGTTATATTTTTTGATCATTTTTTTTATTTTTTAATCTTTATATTTTGATTATTTTTATTTTATTGTACACAAATGTTCTGCATTTTGTTTATTATTTAACGAATATATTAATTAAAAAAAATCTGAAGCACTCACTGAAAAAATTGTATTCTCAATTTAAGAATATGCCACTTATCTTTAGAATATATATTAAAATAGGCGCCAAGAGGATTCCTCTTGGCGCCTATTTTAGTATATATTCTAAAGATAAGTGGCATATTCTTAAATTGAGAATACAATTTTTTCAGTGCTGAGAAGTATTAGGACAGAAATTAATGAGAGAAAAATTAATATTAGAAATTAGAAATTAATATTATACAAGAAATTAATATTAAACGCTAACAAAGATTTTTTCTACATTTTCTGCATTTTGTTTATTATTTAACAAATATATTAATTTAAAAAAATCTGAAGCACTGAGAAGTATTAGGACAGAAATTAATGAGAGAAAAATTAATATTAGAAATTAGAAATTAATATTATACAAGAAATTAATATTAAACGCTAGCAAAGATTTTTTCTACATTTTTTCTGCATTTTGTTTATTATTTAACAAATATATTAATTTAAAAAAATCTGAAGTACTGAGAAGTATTAGGACAGAAATTAATGAGAGAAAAATGAATATTAGAAATTAGAAATTAATATTATACAAGAAATTAATATTAAACGCTAACAAAGATTTTTTCTACATTTTCTGCATTTTGTTTATTATTTAACAAATATATTAATTTAAAAAATCTGAAGCACTGAGAAGTATTAGGACAGAAATTAATGAGAGAAAAATTAATATTAGAAATTAGAAATTAATATTATACAAGAAATTAATATTAAACGCTAGCAAAGATTTTTTCTACATTTTTTCTGCATTTTGTTTATTATTTAACAAATATATTAATTTAAAAAAAATCTGAAGCACTGAGAAGTATTAGGACAGAAATTAATGAGAGAAAAATGAATATTAGAAATTAGAAATTAATATTATACAAGAAATTAATATTAAACGCTAGCAAAGATTTTTTCTACATTTTTTCTGCATTTTGTTTATTATTTAACAAATATATTAATTTAAAAAAATCTGAAGCACTGAGAAGTATTAGGACAGAAATTAATGAGAGAAAAATGAATATTAGAAATTAGAAATTAATATTATACAAGAAATTAATATTAAACGCTAGCAAAGATTTTTTTCTACATTTTTTAAATATTTATATTTTAAGTACTAATAATTAATCGCATATACATAAATCTGCATTATAAAGCAAATGTCAACAGCAACGCGGTAACATTTGTTCCCGCGAATAGAGGGAAAACATATTCCCTCTCGACCCATCTATAAATTATTTTGAGCCGAGTTTTGAAAGATTCCCGCAGCGGTTCATCAAATTTTCATTCAAATCTTTTCTCTGTCTCACTTCCATTATTCTTCACGTTCTACAGAATTAATAAAACTGGAGCGTTAATAAACTTTCCTTCTCGAATTATATCAAAGTCTCAAATTTTTGTAAAAAAAAATTAAATAAACAAGGCTAATAACCACAGGCATTGATGTGCGATGCAAAAATATAGACAAGTAAATTAAAGTCATAATAATAATATTCAAAAGAAAATCGTAATATATTATAAAACGTCATATACATCAAATATAAAATATACAAAATTAAGCGCAAACATTTCGATCTCATCCAGATCCTTCTCAATGCTGTTAAATTTCAATAGCATTGAGAAGGATCTGATGAAATTTAATAGCGTTGAGAAGGATCTGGATGAGATCGAAACGTTAATTTTAATATTTAATATTAAAATTAATTTTGTATATTTTATATTTGATGTATATAACGTTTTATATTACGGTTTTCTTTTGAATATTATTATTATGATTTTAATGATTTAATTTATTTGTCTATATTTCTGCGGACATCAATTCCTGTGGTTATTAACCTTGTTTATTTAATTTTTTTCCTAGATTCCTATCTTTCAAACCACTTTGATTTTAAAATTTAGTCTTCAAGTTTTGGTACATTTACTACATTGGAAAAAAATATCTTGAAATATAATATTTTGCGATTAAAACATGTCAAAATTCCCGGTTCGATGTCTGGATGGATAAACGATCTGAAAATGTTGAAATCGCGGTTGGTAAAAGCCATTTGTAGCGCATGTTACGGAAGAGATGAGTGAGGGAGTTTTCTTGGCACCGAACTTCATCCTCCAATGAATTTTTAAGCGTAATACCGCGTCGAGACGGCGTAGAGAAATGCTTTTTCGAGAGGCGCGGGTGAGTAAGGATTTTCGTGCGTAGAGCGCATCGGGGCATCCTCTTTGCGGTATTCGCGCAGCCTGGTCGGCCAAACATGGCATTATTATTCCATGTTAAGTACGGTTAATGCTCTGCCGAGTCGACGCCGTCGACCGTGCTCGTCCAAGAAGAGGAAAGAAAGTGTGAATAATCGCCGGACACAACTTAACGTTCGTGTACGGGACGAGCGCGAGGCTGAGGCTCCGTTTTTTTAACGAGAACCTAACAACCGCTTATTGTTAAGAGTGTGCGTGATTAATGAACTCGCTTAAAAAGCGCGTGCACAATACGAGACAATGGAGCGTTCTCGCGCGTTAATGTAATGCAATTTTCTTTCATCGAAAGTTGAGGTCGAGTCGTAAATATATATATAGCTTCCGAGAATACGCCGTATATTGCTACGAGATGTAAACCGCATTAATCTTTCTCGCGACAATCGTGACACCTCGATGTACTCGCATAACGCGCAACCGCTAATCTACGCACGCAACAATAATCCCGCAGAAGAAAGAGGGAGACTGACATTAAGCTCGTTTACAAAACAAAACGGGAAAATGTAAGGTTAATGAAGAGCAAAGTTGACTTCCATCTCTCTTTCCACGTATCTCCATCGTCCCTCGACCTCCCTCCTCGCCACATGATGACCATGCACGTGAAAGGTGCTTTATCCCGCACTACCTTCAACGCCATTTACCGGTAAGTTTCCATTTATGGAATCTGACAAGTTCTCTAAAAAGTCTCTCTCGTGTTTCGTTTAATCTCCAGTTTATCCTGAGACGCCATAATATCGATTTAGCGATGAAAATTAATCTTTATCAGCAATATTATATATGTATAATCAGTGTTTATTAGTATCTAGTAGATAAAATTATCTAGATAATCATCTAGATAAAGAAATGGATCATCTTTATCTTTAACTAGATAAAAAAATACAAAGTATCTTTATCTTAGATGAAAAATATATGTCATCTTATTTAAAAATTGTCTAAGATGAGGTTTTCATTATGCAAAAAAATTTTCTAGGCAAGTTTCTAAAAATCTATCTAAAATATCTAAAATATATTTTTTATATTATTGTTATTAATATATTATAAATATATTATAAATATAAATTATAAATATAAATTAATAAATAAATATTTATCATATCATTTATATATCTTTTTGCTATTATTTCTTTATAATATTAAATATTCTTTAGGAAAAGAGAAAGAATATGTGTTTACGATTTTAATATCCCATTTATAATCGGTGTCACATTTTTTTACAAATATTTATAGTCTTCTAAAATAAACAAAAATATCTAGATAATTATCTAGATTATCGCAATAATTATCTCATCTTTTTCTTCTAGATTAAGTAAAGGCAAAATCATCTTTATCTCATCTAAGATAAATTTACAGATTTTTATCTTTATCTTTATCTAAATAATTTTGAAATTATCTACAGCAAACACTGTGTATAATTGAATGAAACCTTGATTTAAATATATTTTAAAGTAATATGTTTTATTGATATAATATAAATGTAACATATAAATTTAAAATGGGCGTAAATTCATAAAAATATATAAATTATATAAAATTATATAATTTGTAAATTATATAAATTATAAATTATTTAATTTTGTCACAATCAGAAATATAATAGGCACGTTACTCATTTCCACCTTCTAATTCCACCTGATATTCATTTGTTTATTATTATTATAATTAACTTGCAAGTTCGGATATTTCAACAAAGCTCTGGATTATTTCGGGCGTCGTCTGTAATAACGCACACGAAATCGATAGGATCTAAGGTCGACGGACGGCGTTGTCTAACGAGATGAGCGTCATTCTCAATTAGCTCATTAGGTAATCCAGTCGGGTTTTTCGGGGCGGTTGTACGGCGCAAAATCCTTATTAAACTCCGATAACTAATTACGCGCTATACGTAGACAAGTAAGAATAGTGAGTCAGCATACGCAGCACATTTTCAAACTCAAATTTCCGAGGAGTAATCGAGGTTGATCAATATTTGATCAGTTATCTAATCGTGGCATTTCGCATCTCTGCTGCACCGATCTATTATTAAATTCTGTGATAATTATTTACACGCGCACATTGGCCAAGAAATGCCAATCAATTCACGTTTGAGCATTAATTTATTTTAAGAATTAATATGCTGAACGCGTTCCAAATTTATCGCTATTCATGTTTCATCTAAATTAATTTGGAGACAAATATATACATTAAACATTATGTATTTTAAACTTGCAATTTTCGCAATATTAAATATGTTAATTAAACATTTAATCCAGATTGTATTGACATAAAAAGTTTCCTCAAAATTAATTAAAAAATGTTTATAAAGCATAATTTTTGCTAAAACTTTTTAATTAGATAAAAATAAATAACAATGTTATACGAAACAATTATAAATTCGTCGAATAATTTGTGAAAAAAAGAAGTGGACAAATCTGTTTTAATTATTAAAGCGTGTTCAAATATATAATTCAAACCTTTTATTACACGATTATTACAGTTTGATGGAATACATTCTTGCCAATACGAAACAAAATAAGCTCCTCCAGCATGGCTTTTCCCACGCGAGTCGCTCACACGCAAACGATCGATACGCGTTGCGTCTCGCGCCAAAACATGCGTGTTTAATGTGCCTCTGTAAAAGCACCTGCCAAATCGTGGTCGTTCCACTCTCATTCGTTTCTCGGCTCCATTTGCCGGCTAGAGTCGGATAAGGTCAAGTGATCCGGCCACTTGAGACCGCGTCCGAGATGCCACGGCGCCAACAGCTAAACCAGCTAACGGGAATTGGACCGAAAAATATTTCCCGAGCGCCTCGAGACACTCGGTAAAAAGTGGCTCGTACGTTCGTCCCAATGCGACCAATTTAATCTACCATCCAGAGAATAATCCAGTTCGATACAAGTGAAAAACAATTACGTATCGCTCCACCTACTGACTTGTCCTTCAAACACAGTATTATTGTGTTATGTTAATTGATTCAATTAAAATAAAAAAAAGAAATTAGATTAATATATAAATAATGTTTTATATGCTAATATAATAATTTATATTAAATTTAATATAAAAAGTATATTATTATTTTATAAACGGAAAAATTAAAATAGAGAGAAAACATATGAAATTAAATAATACATTACAAATCAATGATATTTGATAATTTCTAATATATATATATTTCTAATATATACAGGGTGTCCCACAATTACTGCTCCATATTTTTAAAGGTAGATTCTCTGGCAAATTTAAAAACAATTTTTCCTCAGCAAAAATGTCGAGGCACTAATAGTTTTCGAGTTATAAATGATTGAAAATAAAGGGCTTTTCGCAAATTAAGCCTTATGAGAATAAAATATTAATAAAGTCACATTCTTTAGTTAATTTTAGAGTTTACTTTAATAAAATTTTAATTTAAGGCTTAGTTAGAAAGATACATCATGACAAAAATTGGGAATATGCAAAAAATAATGATATTTTTCGACATTTTCGCTGAGGAAAAATCGTTTTTAAATTGGCCAGAGAATCTACCTTTAAAATATAGAGCGGTAGTTGCGGGACACTCTGTATATAATATATGATATAATATATATGAATATATATATTATATTTCTAATATATATATATATGATACATCCCACACAATTTAGATAATATAATAAAAGTGTGCGTTTATTTTTATTTTACGATTTCGTGAAATAATTATTTTTATTATTTTACCTCAATATTTGGTTAGCTTGTAGCCACTTAAGGGAGC
This sequence comes from Camponotus fellah, assembly GCA_030586385.1. Taxonomy (NCBI): domain Eukaryota; kingdom Metazoa; phylum Arthropoda; class Insecta; order Hymenoptera; family Formicidae; genus Camponotus; species Camponotus fellah. The sequence continues at coordinate 1,577,951 of JAPIVC010000450.1, read as the reverse complement.
AATATGTTTAATTCTGAAACATGCTATACAAACGATATTCGAATAGTCGGATCGGCAGAGGATAAAGCTCCGTTAGTGGAGGCTAAGCTGGGGAGCAAATGTTCAGTTTTGATGAGAAAAAGACGAGGAAGGCTTATCCCGATGTGATAGCCGAGCTTGTCGTTTTTGTGAACTCCAGGGAAACCGATTTCCCGAACATTGCGCGCAAGCAGTCGCCTTCTTAGGCGCGATTTCCTGGAAAAGTAATTTCCCGTAGGAAATCCTCCCGATTCACCTCGAGTCGAATAACAGTGGCTGAAAGAATCTTCAGCAGTCTGGAAGGGCCTCTTGGCCATCCTGTCTAAAAGAACCCAGCACTCTCGCGTAATACCGCTGAAAGGAGATTATCTACTTCGTGTATTTACCCCGAGACCTGTGTGTATTTACTGGAAAATTATCAACAATGCGGCGGAAATTTTCAAACGCTTGCGGAACATCAGCGAGATTAAAAATTTCGAGAATAAAAATATCTCGTCGATTTTAAGCGATAAACACATAGTCCTTCTATTAATTAATATATAATTAATTTTGCCAACATCAAATTATTAACGGTAAGTGTTAATAATTGAAAATATTTGTCACATTAAAAATTTAATTTCTAATTAGACTGAAAAGGCGTGGAATATTTAGGTACTTTGGAAATTCAAGCATGGAGCATATAATAATATTGTCGAATAAAATGGAACAAAAGGATCGTTAAATCGCGAAGCGCACAAAAAACGTCCTTTGTGATTTTAGCAAAATAAATGTTCGCTCATATTTCGAAAAGGGGAACTACTTTCGACGATGCTATCATCGCTATTATGAAGGTACTTCTGCAAATTGGAAGTTCTCCCGATACCGGGGATGCGACCGTCGTCGATCGATACCGCCTCATTAATTAAAAGTCGTAGGAAGAGGAAGTATAGAAGTGACGTGGGGGTTAGGTACGACGTTGCCTACTCGAACGTTTAATAAGCTTCGGGAATTCCATAGGGAGATGCTAAAAAGACGGTTACGAGGATGACATCGTTGTCTCCTTTCGATGAGAACGAGAGGAGAAAGAAAACTAGCCCAAATAAAATTAAGACCTGCACGAAAACCTTGAAAGATCCGTTCCTTTATAAAAGTATTCCAACCGTAAAATATTTATATCGTAAAAAAATGTTATGAATAATCAAATGCCCCGATTGTCGAAAGTAGAATGTTAAATTTTATATCTCAATCTTGTCTTTAAATTGTATGATTTTTTTTATCGAATCAACTCGAAATATGAACAACAAAAATATAAACACATAAATGTAAAAATTGTGCTTTCTAAAAAAGGTACTCTAAAACAAATTTTCAAATTGTAATTTTATTGTAAAATTAATAATAGATATGTAGTCAATCAAGTACAAATATCTATTGTGTATTCGACCGAAATTCAATGTGAAAGACTCGATTCAGATTCGATTTGATATCTCGTAAACATGTCCAATTCAAATTTTAATAATTAAATTGCAATTATTGCAATATGAATTCATGATTGCAATATTTCCGCAATAATGCAGTTGTCGAAAACTTACGACAATAGTCCGGCTAGAATGTTAAACTTTATATCTCAATCTTGTCTTTAGATTGTATGATTTTTTTTATCGAATTGACTCGAAATATGAACAACAAAAATATAATATAAACACATATCGTAAATGTAAAAATTGTGCTTTCTAAAAAAAGGTACTTTCTCTAAAACAAATTGTAATTTTCAAATTGTAATTTTCAAATTGTAATTTTATTGTAAAATTAATAATAGATATATAGTCAATCAAGTACAAACATCTATTGTGTATTCGATCGAAATTCAATGTGAAAGATTCGATTCAGATTCGATTTGTGATATCTCCTAAACATGTCCAATTCAAATTTTAATAATTAAATTGCAATTATTGCAATATGAATTCATGATTGCAATATTTCCGCGATAATGCAGTTGTCGAAAACTTACGACAATAGTCCGGCTAGAATGTTAAACTTTATATCTCAATCTTGTCTTTAGATTGTATGATTTTTTTTTCGAATCGACTCGAAATATGAACATAAAAATATAAACACATATCGTAAAAATTGCGTTTTCTAAAAAAGGTACTTTATCTAAAACAAATTTTCAAATTGTAATTTTATTATAAAATTAATAATAGATATATAGTCAATCAAGTGCAAATATCTATTGTTCGATCGAAATTCAATGTAAAAGACTCGATCAGATTCGATTTGTAATCTCGTAAACATGTCCAATTCAAATTTTAATAATTAAATTGCAATTATTGCAATATGAATTCATGATTGCAATATTTCCGCGATAATGCAATTGTCGAAAACTTATGACAATAGTCCAGCTAGAATGTTAAACTTTATATCTCAATCTTGTCTTTAGATTGTATGATTTTTTTTATCCAATCGACTTGAAATATGAACAAAAATATAAACACATATCGTAAATATAAAAATTGCGCTTTCTAAAAAAAGGTACTTTATCTAAAACAAATTTTCAAATTGTAATTTTATTATAAAATTAATAATAGATATATAGTCAATCAAGTGCAAATATCTATTGTTCGATCGAAATTCAATGTAAAAGACTCGATTCAGATTCGATTTGTAATCTCGTAAACATGTCCAATTCAAATTTTAATAATTAAATTGCAATTATTGCAATATGAATTCATGATTGCAATATTTCCGCGATAATGCAGTTGTCGAAAACTTACGACAATAGTCCGGCTAGAATGTTAAACTTTATATCTCAATCTTGTCTTTAGATTGTATGATTTTTTTTTTATCGAATCGACTCGAAATATGAACATAAAAATATAAACACATATCGTAAAAATTGTGCCTTCTAAAAAAAGATCCTTTATCTAAAACAAATTTTCAAATTGTAATTTTATTATAAAATTAATAATAGATATATAGTCAATCAAGTATAATTATATATTGTTTGATCGAAATTCAATATGAAAGAATCGATTCAGATTCGATTTGTGATATCTCATAAACATGTCCAATTCAAATTTTAATAATTAAATTGCAATTATTGCAATACGAATTCATGATTGCAATATTTCCGCGATAATGCAGTTGTCGAAAACTTACGACAATAGTCCGGCTATTACTTGACGCGATTCCATAGCACCCTCTACTCGATCGAACGTAGTTCCGGATGGGGCAGAACTTAACATTTCGCGCTCGCGTGTTGCGGTACGCACGCAACAAGTAACTCAATCGGCGACACGTCGAAAAAGTGTCAAAAGCTCGCGTGAGCTGAAAAATTTCAACGCTGGCTTTTTCGCGCAAAAAAGATCGGCGGTGATGCCGGCGAGAGAGCGGAAATCGAGCGAGCGAGCTATTCGCGGCTATTCTATTTCGGCGCGTTCGCGCTTTAATTTCCCACGAGGAATTGCCTTTTAAAATTGCCCCCGGTACCGGCGTAACACGTGCCGCATATATTACACGCGTACGGCGCACTCGATGCAGCCGGTTAGATAAGCGATCGATGCCGCGACGCGATAAAGCCACTCGCGAATCGTCGGTGCGCGCGTATATTATCGTTGGTCGTCGATAGAAAAGATGATAATGACGCGTGCGCTGAAAGCGCAATAATTTATATCAACGCGTATCTCCCGTACACAATTTTCTTCATCCTTAACTGATCCAACAAAGTGGAATTTTATGGTCTGATAAGATTCTCGACAGCGTAATATACCGAGAACGCTCTTTGCGAGATGAGATCGCAAATTAATTTTGTGCGAATTTTACGAATGTATTTTTCAAATTTGAATCTAAATTAAGAAACTTAATTAAGAAGCTTGTTAAGATTCATATGGCAGATTTAACTTGTAAATTTCGCGAGATAAGATCATTTAATCCGCCATTATTTTGTGGACGAGAATTTTCATTCTCTTGGCCGAAGGCAATCCAAGTATCTTTAAAATGAGATCGATAGCTTATTACATCCTTTTCGAATCCTCGTCTGCTCATCTTGCTTAGAGCGAGCAGCGTATCGCGTACGAAACTGTCGAGACCCTTTGTTGAATCAACGGGAAATAATGGTTCATGGGGGTGACTGCTCCCCGTTGTTAGAATGAACTTTATTTCAGCATTCGAGACGTGGCGCATCAAGAAATCGATTCTTAAAGCAACGCGTGTCTGACATATGAGCACAGAGCCCCATTGTTCTTCGTTGTCAGCATAAAAGCAATTAACGTAAATATTTCTGCTTAAAACCAATTTAAATCGGTGATTCAAAGTTTCGCTTGAAAATATATTAACGCGACAAATATATCTATTATTTATAAATATATATATTATTTATAACTAGAAATATATCTATTATTTTATTAATAATTTAAATAAAATAATCAATATATAATTATTAAATATTTAAATAATTATATATAACTATTATTTTATTAATAATTACTATTTGATTATTAAAATGTATATTTCTGATTTCTCAAAGCATGGCAAATTTGTGAATAACTAAAATAATATAAAATAGCGATTGATTTTTACATGGATGATACTTATCGTCGCCGAATGAATCTGTAAAAATTGATCCGACATTTTGGTCAACGATTCTTATCCCAAACTGAAATCACGTTCACGTCTATAGGAGCATCTCTCAACCGGATGATTAATGCGCTCTGCTGTTCCGCGTTATCCAACTTTAGGTAGCAATTTATTCGCAGGGAGCTACTTCGCGTAGTTGATCTCATGGCGAGAATCGAGATAGACCAAGTATCACGGCCGGCGAATACGAAAGTTCAATTGCCACGTACACGGCGTCGCGATGTATATAAAGTAGCTTGCACACACTAACGCCAGAAGCGGGGAAAACACGGGAGAGGGACCCCACCGTTGGATCAAGGGAAAATAATGGCTCGTGGGCCGACTCTGATCCCTGGCCGTTACGGCGTTACTTTATTCTCGTTTCCGTGACACGGTGGCTCGTCGACGAGCTGCACATATGTACGTACACCTCGTAAATGAACCCCGAGTGGAAGTAAATTTCGCTCTGAATTAGCAATGACTCATTAATCGGACCGGAACGGATAAAGCCGGCGGTGTGTGCGAAGCTGACGCGCGTGCGAATTTATTTTTCGCGAAACGTCACTCTTGTTTGTCAAAATGCTACGATAAATGTGATCGAAGAATAGTCGCGCGCGGAATATAATTTGCCCGGAGATATAAATAACGTTCGCGCGTTGCACACATTTGCGTTTTTCATTTTCGCCAATTTATACTTGCGTGTGTACGCGACAGCGGTTACATATTTTACGTCCAACGCATATTAAATGATAAATGTATAACCGAAAAATTGGAAGCTATTTTCCGTATTATCGCTCTAAAATATGTACAACGCATGTAGTATATTATTCATTGATTTTGTTACGTTAAATCATAACTTTTTAATCACATTCACGATTATTGTTACGCGAAATATTAACGGTTGTGAAAAGCATTATAATTTTTGTCAAATAAAAGGAATATCAGCGGAGCGCATCTCCGAATATCCCGTGAACCGAGACGATCCCCCCCGAGCGCGAGGATAATGTAGTCCTGGAGGAGGGTGAGATTGCTCGATGAAAAATTAAGCAGCGTGTATTAAAAAGGGCGCGTGGGAGGGGTGGGGAAAGGCGGGCTTTTATCGCGGCCATCGTAAGCCACGTAGATTCGAGTGGCATCACAGGCTTCGACGAGGTGGCATAAAGAACGAAGTGAGTGGCAGGATGGGACAATAATAATGGAAGGACAAACTTCCGCGAAGAGAACTAACAGGAGGATGAGGTAGAGAACCAACGGAGGTTCCACGCAAGACGACAACGGGAAAAAAAGAGCCAGCAGGATCACGAGATACCGTGGGAACGGGAGGGAAATGTCCACGAGAGGATTCGAGGCCGCCAGATGCGGCCGAGAAAGACAAAGACGGACATAATAAGAACGCTCGAGTAGAACAATGATTATTATATGTATGTTGGAAGGACCACCGTGTCCTTTTAACCCGTTTTATTCAAACGTATCCCTTTTTTCCATCTCGCAGAGATGGGACAAACAATGCGCATTCAAAGGATCCGACATCGCGAAATGTATGATTTATGAATCCGGAAGCAGACACAAGCTTCACCAGTGATCTTCTCGATCATAAGTTTGACTTATGAGCTTGACGTTCGTCGATTGGAAAATATAATGTCTGAATAATGGGTCCATGTCAATGTGAAATTTTCACGAATATATTCCGACGAACTTTATACATGTATACATGAATAAAATAGAGATATCGAGATGATAAATATTTTAATAACATATCGGAGCACGTATGGATGTATATAAAACGACCGCCTGTAACGTCGCTTCTTGTCAATATGTCAATAATCCTACGCCTGTCATGTCGGATAACTTTTAAATATTGCTTCCATTTCAAAATATCTGACGCAATTGCCGTTACCAATTCCAGGAATAACCGCATTGGGCTAAAGCCCAACTGACGCGTCATTAAAGAGCTTTCGACAGTAATAAAGACAGTTCGCCGCCGCAATTAAGTTCTGATTGAAATGGAAAGAGGAGGAGGACAAGATTCTCGAGGGGTTAAAGTAACCGCGATTCGTCGGTCGCCTTCCATTGCTTCATCAGATATTTCCTATTACTGTCCGAAGCGAGAAGTTGCCGAGGATCGAAACGCAACTTTGCACGGATAAACGTCAAGAAGTTTAATAAGTCCACGAGAAAGAGAGGGAGAGGAAGCCGCATCGTGACCTAAGAGGTTCGATCGCCGATGCAGTTGTTTACGATCGAGCACGCGGAAGCAATTAACGATTCGCCTGTGATTTGATTACGAAGTTCTAAGACCCGGAGTCCCTCTCTATCGGGTCCCCGTCGATTCGCGGCGAGCTCCCGTTGCTAGCGCGAGACCAAATGATTCAATTTCACCGCGCCGGATCCGTCCGGACGTTAATTGAATGATCGAACTTTCCGACGCGTCCGACAGGAATCGAACGGTGGCTCTCTTCCGGCTCGAAAATAAAATTTTCATCGTCGTTGCATCGATGAACGAAGCTTCTCGACACGTTTCACAAATAATTTACAGACACAAACAATTAACGTTACATAATAACCTTGTATAATAACGATGTAAATGTTATGTGATTTCAAGGAATTTTAATCTCAAGAAATTAAATTGCCTGTGAATTTTGTGCACTCGCGAAGAATGGGGTACCCCCCGTCTGGGTTTGTCAATGGCATTCATTAACGTGCATGCTTTTGTGTGCAAATTTGTCTGAGGTGTACTTAATATTTACACTAGAATGTACGATTTAAATGCGCGTTCTCTGCATTTTCTTTCACGGTTCTCTCTCCCTGGTATATTATCTTTTTGCGCGACTTTCTGTACGAGCTGTCAACGAATGAAAATTAAACGGATTTCTTTTGACCATCCTACGTTGGTGAAACATTTAAACTCGCATAAAAATGCGAACGAAAGGCGCCGTTTCTTCGCTCCCTGTTCGTAAAATTTGCCAAGCTTCATATTTTCGAGGCATCCGTTTAAGAGCAAATAAAAAGCGCATCGTGAAGATGCGAAGGTGCAACTTATGCAACTTCAATTTTATAATTTCCTAATGAGTCTTCCTGCTAAATGTATTAAAGGCGCTCTTGAAAACGGTCGGATGCATTAATACGCCAAAAGCATTTTGCATTTCGCTGCGGTAGTTTTGGAGAATAAACGCCGCGCTCGCGAATCCCTTGGGCGTCACACAAGTTCCGTCTCCGCGAAACACTAAGCTCTAATAAGAGAGAAGTGTATTTCGAGGCTGAGAATCGTGACAGTTATGCCGAACTGCTGGAACTGCGGAAAGGCGGTCTAGAGGGAAGTTCGCCTCGAGTTCCAGACTCCCGACGAATCGCGAAGACGAAATTCACGCTCCAGCCGCAGAAACACGAAAATCTGCGCGTCGGAGAAAAATTGCATCGATAATACGCTGCGCGGGGATTTCATCCAGATTGTGAACGCAACTCGCAAACTGTAATATTTCACATGCGAATATCGTTCTTCCATTTCAACGCGATAGAAAAATCTACAAAAGTTACCTTTATCTTTTTTTTTTTTCAATCTCTCTTCCTCTCTCCGAGAGAGGTATTGTAATTGAAGTATATGATTATACGCGTGATAAATAATTTTCCCCCTCAGCGCAACGCATTGTTGTAGATTTTCAAATATTATTCGCGCGATTCTTTAAATAATAATACGCAAGTGTGAAAAAAAATCGAGATTGTACAAGTTGCCGCGGGCGAAATGAAAATTATAATCGTCAAAAAAGTTGTGTGATTTATGTATCGTAAAAATGTATATCTCTGTGCCGTTAATTTTACATTTTTCCATTATATGGAAAATATTTACAAGCCGTTCTTTATTACAATTTAATTATGGATACATGTATGAAACCGTGCTCATTTTGATCTCATGACCAGAATTATATTTGCTCGACATACATGTACTTTTTCGAAAATTTAAACGTAACGTACACGAGCAATTGTATTGTATTTTATGTATTAAAGAGACGCACGTGTATTGCGATTAATCTTTTACAAGAGAACAAACTCACGCACGCGAGAGAAGAAAAACTTACGCACAAACATTCCAGAGTCCGACGAACTCGAATGCCGACGACCAAGTAATGTCAAGAATGTAGCAAATTTCTTAATTCGCGAACGTAAGTTTTCTGATATAATAGTGCAATTTTTAATCAATTTTCCACGACCAAAGATGGCTGTTTAAAGCGAGACGATCTCTTAAGGATGCTTTATATGTACAATCCCAGCAAAAAGTAGCTAAAATCAATATTGACAAATATATCCACTTTTGATGTATTTTGAGTATGAGAAATTGCGTGGAATATTACAATTTGATCTTAGCTACAGTGCAGAGATGTATTTTTTAATATTTATTGCGTTTTTATTGAAATATTCCGAATTTTGTAATCGAAATGATTAACTTTTGGCGAGAATTTCGTCTTGTGACAGATACATGACTAACTTCATTGAATTATAATAAATGAATTGAATTTTAATATCTTTTTAACCAGTTAGTACTTGTATAATATTATTTGATCAAATATTTCCTCTGTATCTAAACTTTTGCAAATTTTCAACAAATTCTGAATATTATTTCCATGTGTTTTTGTCATTTGAATCATTTGAATCCCATAAGAACACATGTTAATTCGGAGCAAATTAAAATTCTTATAATTTGTGAACACTTTAATGAATCGATTTAAAAATTGTACTGAAGATTTTAAACATATGTATATAAGGACATTCTGTACAATTTTCATTAAATTCTCAATATTTCGAAAATATTAGATACGAAACATCCTTAAGAGCTCGTGTCGATTAAATGAAAAAATAAAAAAATGACTTTATTTTCTATTTTCGCAAAATATACTCGAATTTTTTGCGCAAAATTTCGTCCTAATATAAAACACTATTTGTTCTCGTTAAACCGATCGGAATCAATGGCGAGATTTAGAGGATGCATTCGACTTCTCGACGCGGCGGATAAATCTCCTTCCCTCTTCCTCCCTGTCCCACCTCGGGGTATGTACTCGGGCCTTGGTCTTCCGGCAAAGTGCAACCGGATAAACTGCATCTCGTCCGGACACACACGTGTCTCCCGCGTTCGACCTCGATACTTTGTTCGCCGAGGCGGATTATCCTCGACGGTTCGGGCAGCTTCCCTTTTGGGAAGCGCTCGACCGTTTCGGGCGACGAGCTCGCACACGTGAAAGCAACCGCACAATTCCCTTCGATAAACAGCGAACGCGCACAAATGCTCTTCCCCTCGCTTTCACCCGCGCTCGCGCTCGCGCAACCCTTGGTTTTCATCAATCCCAAGGTACTCTCGACGAAACGTTTGCGGCGCTCAAGAGTGCTACCATTCGCGAGTGATCGAACTAAAAGGACAAATAGGGAAAGAGCGAAGTGCCGGGGAATTCATGTCATGCGTGTTTCATCGACTAAAACGCGTGTTCGATAAAAGTAAAACTTTTTATTACGTGGATTAAAAGAAAATAAAAGGAAAGTACAATTGGATTAAAAGCTCAACTAATCTATTTTTAACTCTTGACTGCCTTCTTCCTTTAATGTATACCTTAGAAAATACGATGGAATAAAATTGAGAAAGAAAAGGGATGATTACACGTACGACAGATTGCGGGTTGAAATTGAAATTTTCTCGGTGTATCCTGGCGTGGTGTTTTCCGTATAAAAAATACATTCTCTCTTACATCTATGGGTACGACATTGTCAAATTACATGCGTACGCGTTAAGTCGCGCATGTATTAGAAGTTTCGGAAGCATTTCCACGATGAAATTCCCGCAAATAGCTCTAAAAGTCGCTAAAAGTCACCAAGCTGGAGACAATATTCGGATATTCGTGACGATGGCGGCGAGGAGTTAATTTCGCGAGACGCATTTAAACGCGCGACGACGCAGCCGGGAAAAGGCGGAAGGACCAAGGAACGCAATAAAGGCACTCGGCTGCGGATGCAACTGAATAAGGGAAAGAGAGAAACACGCGCATCGGCGAGAAACGAGCGGCGATATTATCTTTCCCTTCCTTCTACGGCGTTTGAGTACCGCTCACGAGAGATGCCATTTTCTCTCTTTGCGCGTTACCTTCGCAAAAATTGTCACTGACCCGTCCTACCGCGGGATTCCGCGGTTCACTGCCACCACACCCGTGCAAAGCGTCCGCGATCACTGCGCTCGTGATACGTGTGCATGTGTGTATGCATGTGGCACATGCTTCGATGCACGCGTGTGCGAATATTCCCGGCTCTCGATATTGCAACTTTAAAGACCGTAGCGGTATCGCAGACCGCTATTCCGACCCGAAATATCGATTTCGCCTGCGGAGAAGTGTCCCGCTAATATTTACCAGGATGTCGTCGTTTCGATCGACATGCGTTTCAAGCGGAGGCTGCTCCACCGATCTCGGCTGATCTCCTCCGAAAAGCGAGGTGATATGAGTATTTTCTCGAAATGTCAATTTATACGATTATTCTTTTTTCTCCACCGAGAAAGTGTGGAAAATTTCTTTCCTGTAAATAGAATCTACTTTCTTGCGTCATGTTGCACTTTGACTTTTCAATTGACTTTCCAATTAACTTCTTCACACTTTCTTCATGTTGTAATTTTTATCATTTTCAAGACTCGATATACTAAGATATATATCATAGATATCTCTAAAATCATTTTGAAATATCTTTAGCTTGAAATATATATGCAGTCTTTGAAAAATATTTAAATATAATTAAACTCATCTTGGAAAAATCTTTCAGTCAAATAATAATTAAAAAGATTGATAATATATTTTTCATATAAACATACATATATAAACAAATATTTACTCAACTATTATTCGGAATAATAATAGTATAAGATTTTATTCAATTAATATAATGTTATGAAATATTTTTCACATGTAAAAAAGTAAGGATTCTTTCTTCAAAAATCATAATTTTTCTAAAATTGCCGTTCAAAATGTATCATGATAAAATCGAGAGAGATTAAAATTCCCTTCATGTAGAAACTCAATCTTTGTCAGACTTGGTCTCGTCAGCTGAATAGCGAATGAGCGGCGAGAGATCGCGATCGTCCATTGCTCGATTGCATAGTCACTATCGTTCCAGTCAATAAAAGAGAAAGATCGTTACTCTATAACGCGGACCCCTCTTCCACGTCTTAAGATCGCGGCCACCGTATGCAACACGCTCCATGGAATATACCGCGTGTCTGTATTTAAGTACGCGTTGCAAACGATCTGCCTCCAGGGTATGCGCGAGAGAGACTCGAGTTTCAGCGGCAAAAAGAAGACGAGCGAGCGAAAAGTGAGAGAAAAGAGGACGAGAGAGAAAAAGGAGACGAAGAACGTAGAGGAAGAGGAAGGAGAGACGGAAAAAGGAAGAAAAGCAAGCACACCCGAAGCAGTATTGTAGGGCCTTGTATATGTGCGCGGTATGTACATACATACACACAGTACGTAACATACACATACATATGTATCGGCACTGTGATACGTAATACGTGATATCGGAGAATCACCAGTCCTGAGCCGGTTTGCGCTTCGCCGCCTCTATCTCGCCCTCGCCCTCCCCCTCCCCCTCTTCCTCCTCCTCGCCCTCGCCTTGAACCCGAGTTTCCTCCCCTCCCTCGCGCATTTCTTCCTTTCTTTCGCCCATGTGCCCTACGGCACTTTGAACCTTTCCTACACCACGCGATATCGCAAGCCACGCCGTGGCACCACTAGCACAATGGAACGTGTACTACCTTCGAATCCTCCTGTATACGACTGTATCCCTCTCCCCCCCTCGCCGTGTTTCTCCGCTTCTCACCCGCGTCGCGACTTAAGGCCCGTTTAAACTTAACGATTTCCAAAGGTTACACGTATAAGAGCGAGCTAGTACGTGACTCGTGCAAAAGTCTGTACGCTACACAATTTTATTACAATAAAATAATACAATTTAAACAAATAATAATAAAATAATAATAATATAATAAAATATAATAAAATATAATAAAATAATAATAATAAAAAAATAATAATAATATAATTTTATTACAATAAAATAATAGTACAATTTAAAAAAATAATAAAATAATAATAATAAAGTTGGTATCACATGTTAAAGAGAAAAAAAAGACGTATTTTACGTATTATATTTAGATCAGAGCGGAAAAAATATGCGCATGTTTTATGAAAGATTTTTAGTTTAACTAAAAGTTTTTGTTTCTAAGAGAGATATTCTAAAAGACCTAAAGCCGTTTTTTGAGGCATTATCGTGAATAAATCTTAAAAGAAGCTTACGCACTATTGCATTAATTCAATTGATTTAATAGATTATTACGTATTACGTATTAAAAATTTAATCCGCGAATATAAAATCTGCTGCGAGCTTTTATCGTGAATCATTTGATTATCCATCGGTTCTGTATCAGGCTATTCGCGAGTGATTAATTCCCGAGTGAAAATAAAATATATTTAATCGAAATATTTTCAATCACATTTTACGCATTTTTCGCAATGAGAATTTCATAATTTTATTTCAATCCACGAGGCTCATCCAGACGGAAAACGATTGAAAATCAAATATGATTCTGCATCGTTATATCTTCTCGATATTAAATTCTACGCGATAATTAAAATCGGTATTCGTAGAGTCCTCTTTGTATACGAAAAGCCGTTCGCTTAACGTGTGAAATTTCGAAAGATAAACGCGACGTAGCCTCTTTCCCTTTCTGAAAAAAAAAAATCCTATTTCAAGAAGAAAACGTGTTGCTCACGTATCTACTAAAGATCCTTTCGTCTAAATGGGCCTTTATATTCGTTCCGCTCGCTCGTTGCTGCTCGCTTATTCGTTTGTTCTCGCTGCCTCTCTTGGCTCGCCCTCAGCATCCTTACTCCCGCGCTCGTCCAACTTTTCCGCCGCCTTAAGGGGCCACGGTACGCGGATATGCTCTTTGTGACACGCGAATCGAGGCATGGCTGTTTAAGGCAGGCAGGCAGACGCGACGTTTTCCCCCTCAGTCGCGGAAATTGCGAACGTCGCGGCGCCGCTTACCGTACCTTGATTTTTCGACAGCGATTTCCCCCTTTCCCGTCGACTTCCGGCGTCTCTTTTACCTGCCTGCTGCCTGCTCTCCCCGGGAGAGCAGGCAGATTTCAACCGCCTCGAGGACGCTCCTCTCGACGGCGCCACGACGCGAGAGGACTGGATGAGATCTCGCTCAATAGACGCTATACAGCGCCTACAGCGGTGTTAAGAAAAGGAACTTGAAAATATTTAAGAGAGCACGCCTTAATAGAGTGAAAAGGTAGTTCAGCTTTTACGGAAATAAAGAGCACGCTTTAAGTTTAATTCAAATGATAACAATTTTGTGTGAAATTTCATTTTTTAATTAAGGATGTTTTGTATCTATTTTAGAAATATTGAGAATTTAATGAAAATTGTACAGAATGTCCTTACATATGTTTAGAATCTTCAGTACAATTTTTAAATCGATTCACTAAGGCGTTGTTCATAAATTATAAGGATTTTAATTTGCATCAAATTAACATGTGTTCTTATGGGAAACGTATAACTACGTCGATTCAAATGACAAACACACATGGAAATAATATTCAGAATTTGTTTAAAATTTGCAAAAGTTTAGAAACAGAGGAAATATTTGGTCAAATAATATTATACAAGTACTGATTAAAAAGATATTAAATATAATTCAATGAAGTTAGCTATGTATCTGTAACAAGGCGAAATTCTCTGCCAAAAGTTAATCGATTAACAAAATTCGGAATATTTCAGTAAAAACGCAATAAATATTAAGAAATACATCTCTGCACTGTAGCTAAGATCAAATTGTAATATTCCACGCATACTCAAAATACAAAAGTGGATATATTCATTAATATTGATGTTTAGCTATTTTTTTTTGAGACATACAAAACATCCTTAATCTTTACATTTGACAAAAGAATAATTTTTTAAAAATATGTTTTGTTTTTTTAATGTATCAGATATATATTTACATGTGGAAAACATTTAAAACGTAGTTGCACAAATGTAATTGTAATATAATTCTTTGTTGTTAGGCAACGATTTTTAAGCAAGATTCTTCTCAAAAGAGTTATTATCATTTTTCCATAATATAAAGAGTACAGAAACTGCATGCGATGATGGTGAGTCGCGGGATGTACCCTTTGCAAACAATCGATTCCCCGCGAGCAAACTTGACATAAAGGATCAGGGTCGACCCTTGTCTATTTGTCGCTAACTACTAAGTAATCGAATCTTGTAATACATTGCCATAGACTTAGACCATTAGGTATACCAAGATATGCATATTTATGCATATATTTACGCAAGCTCATGCAAGATTCATGAAATGTGCTAATGTGATATTCGAGCACACGCGCAGTTGTCTTTCTTTGTCAAAGTTTTCAAAATTTCGAGCAATTTTTATTTAAAAAAAAGAAAAGAAAGGAACATCCATCTCGCAAAAGAAAAATTACCTCAATAACAAAATTATATTGCTTAACCGATACGCATCTTTTTAAAGAATCTAAATTTTTTATTAGTGTGTGCGAGATTACATTTTTATTTTCTGAATTAAAAGTAAATAAAAAAAATTTTCTCTAACTTTCTTACGCGTATCTTAAGTTTATTGATATTATTGATTAATTTACATTATTATTCACATGTAATATTAATATAACAATATTAATAAATTTATATATTTATATAATATTAATATTAATAAAATATACTAATATTAATAAAAGTGAAAATTTGTAAGATCCTCGAGAAATTTTATAAAAACCGTCTTACGTGGATCTTAAATATCTAGAAAATTAACGGGAAAATGGCAACGTTCAATCATCACGCGTCAGACGTTGATTAAAACGTAGCCTTTTATATCGATTAAGCGGATATACAATCAATTAAGGTCGGGAACGCGACCGCAATCGAGAATCTCGGGCTGATCGATTATTATTATTGCGGTCCTTTCCATTCGCCATAGTTCAGCCGCGTTGTCTTTCGTTTAAAATCAATCGAGACCATCGCCGTAGCTAATAGCGTGTCGATTAAAAACGTCAGTGTGCACGAGATATAATTTTATCGTGACGATAAAGACGATAAGCACCATGGCAATTTTCTAACATCGCGAAATCGGGTCGATCGTTATCTGTCTGATAATTAATTTTTTTTTACACGAATTGCTTCCCGAGAAAATATATTACATGATATAACGCGCTTCAAATTTTTATTAACCGCTATATTAAAATCTTACGCTCTTACCCGAGAAGCTTGAATTACGATCAGAGTGAAAATATATCGTGGAAAATAATTCATTAACGTAAGAATGCTTTAAAAAAATATTGATGTGATTGTTTCATGTTTGATTAGAGGTTATTATATTATTTGTCGTTACTTGTGTATCTTATATAAGCTACTTATGCACAATAAATCGCGATTACAGACACGGATACGGGTCCACGCCAGCATCCCTTGATTAGCCGACGAGCAGGCAGACTAATTAGCGAAATATCAGGTGCAATGTGCGAGTATTGCTTCATGCGTCAACATTAATGTGTAATAATGGCCGGAGCATCGCGCCCGACTCCGATATACGTGAAACGTCAAAGGAGGAGGAGGAGACGGTCGAGAACGGGGAGAGAAAGAGAGATGAACAGAGAAGACAAAGTGACGGATGATTACGTGTCAAAACGCGACGGTACCCTTCGCATCAGGGAGCACAATCGCGGCTGACATGTGATTCGCGACCCGCACCCGGAACTATCAGCGCAATCCGCTGGCGATCTTTGCGTGGCCCCTCTGATAAACGAACCTGTTGCAAATTATACTTTAACGCGACTGCACTTTCAGCGCGTTTCTCCGGTCTTGATAAACGAGATGTATTATTCCGAAGACGTCATTCAATTAAATTGCAATTATAAATTAAAAGAAATAATTTTTTTTAAGTTACCTGTCAATATTTATATTTGTATTATTGCAATTTTGTACAGAGGCATTTTTATATTTCTTACGGCAACTAATATTTTTTTGTCATTTGAGAGACGGCAAAAAAAAAAAAGAGATCGCAAGTCGGTGAGCTATGACATAATCGTTTTCTGTCGTGTTTACCCGATAAACAGAGGACGTAAAAGCAATGTAAACCCCGGGACGATTCCCCAAAAACGTTCTCGCCGAACCGTCCATAATCGAAAGATCGCTGGAGGCGCTCGGCATACGTTGTTTTAATATCGACGAATCGGGAGAGAAATCGTACGCGAACGTTCTCTCCTCGCGATGGACGACGAACCGTACGAACTCTATCGATCTTATCATCGAGGTCAACTATCGGGCCGCGCCGTCTCGAGATATAATAGGTGGCGAGTGCAAACAAAAGCGAGAGCCCGCCCGCCTGTCCGGCGGCAATCAATTACGAAATTGCCGGAGTCAGGCGGTTTTGACTGGACCGTGCGGGGGGGCAATTTATCAGATTAATCGCGGAGAGGAAGCGATTCCATCGGCGCCGGATGATGGAACCAGCGCAGCACGGGCTCCATATGTCAGAAAGTGACCAGGTGTCGGCGTCCGAACCGGCCCGGCGTCGAAAATGGAAGGTAACGCGTGTGTGTGTGTGTGTGTGTGTGTGTGTGTGTGTGTGTGTGTGTGTGTGTGTGTGTGTGTGCAGGCGCGAGACAGGTGGGGGATCGAAGGGGGGAGGGGGGAAGGGGAGGGCGGCGCACCCACGCGGGACACGCGATATCGAAACCAGCTGTCGATCGGGGACTGTATCGGCGATTGTATTGTGTCGTCACGCGTGTCGTCCTTGTCCGTTGCAAATTCCCCCGAAATGGGGAAAATGCGGACGAGCGTACGCGATGGGATCGTCCTGGGCCCTTATTCGCCACCGTCATCCGTGCGGAATTTCCGCGGGGCGTTATCTCGCTCCTCGAGATGAGAACGCGGAGAAATGTAATAACGCGACTGCTTTGAAGTAGGAAAAGGTGTGCGATAGCATTGTGTTAATACGATATCGAAAAGTTGCCGGCGCATAATGAAACATCCTCCGCGTATAAAATGTATATATATATATATATATATATATATATATATATATATATATATATAATATTCTCGCTAACGATACCGCGAATAACGATGTCGGAGGCGGGAGGTAGAAAGTATATCTATTATGCGAATTTATGCGCAGGAGTTTAAAATTGTGACGGCTTTATATACGGAACAACAGGTAATTATTGTACATCTAATCGCGCAGTTACTAATTAATATGTAATTACGAATAATTACGCGCACCATATTTTACACGCATTTAATTATACTACAATTTCAACGGGAGATACGCAAATACGCCAGGCATGATTGATTAGCATAATGGCGATGTATTTTTAATTGCTGATTCCGCTAAATGATTGTCGCGCAAATAGAAACGCGCAAATCGCCCCCCCGCGAAATGCGTGCAAACAATAGGAGAACAACGCGGAAACTAGGCAGAAAACCATAGCGTTCGAAGCTTATCGAAGTGCGTATAATACATACGATGGATTGAAACTCGATTATTGGTCATGTTAACGGGCTTGGCGCCGCATCATCTATTATTTTCGGATTTTGCCCACGCGAGGCTACGCACATAAATTACGCGCCGAAGTTCATCATCAAATATACATGTATTATCGCGTCGCGTATTTTGCCAGTACATCATTCTTCCGAGGTAAAATCTATGGTAATCGCCGATACCTCCCTTCGACGCGATATTCACGTTTGAGGTCCCGATATTGCGCATTTGCAGACCGCGATCGAGAATACTAATAATGCGTTATTTAATCTTTTCATAAATTATGTTTTTTTAAACGAAATTTATTCATTAATTTTTTTCTCCTCCCTCTCTATCTTTCTTATATTCTCTCTCTACATTTTAAGAACCTCTTTCGGTCAGATCGCAGATCTATCTTTCTTTCCAAAGTATTTATTAAAAAATAAAGAGTCTAGTATTTATTAAAAAATAAAAAATCGTGCCTTTTGCGCATGAAGATTGTTCAAAATTATTTGCGAGGTAAAAGCGCGCTTACCTTTTGCGCTTTGCAAGCAGCAGCCAATGGCAGGACGTCGTGAGGATGAGCAGCGTGACGATCACGAAGACACAGGGCGCATATCGCGATTTTGCAAAGGGCACAATAGAGGGTCACCGCCTCGCCGTTGTGATCGTTGCAGACCGGCGTGTTTTCGGGCCGGGATCCCTTGCCCCCGTTCGATTGCCAGCTGCCTCTCGGTGGTCCCAGATTGTGAGCCGCCAATGGGCCCCTCTTCGGATGACAGGACTCTCTGCAGGCGTCGCAATATAAAACCTGAAAGAAGAATAATCGATCTTCGTGAGAAACGTTAAAAAAATTGGGGAGAGAAGAGAACGATTGATTCCCGAATCGATATTTATAACAAATACTTGCATTAAATGCTTGGGAGAAAAAGCTAAAAGATTTGATAATCTTTGAAATATTTTCATTTTTTTACATTTTTATTAAATATTGAATGAACAATCGTACTTATAGATGCATTGTAAAAATTTTCTTAATTTTGTTTTGTCCCATTAAATATTTGATCAAACTTATATATAATTATATAATATAAGTGCAAATTTAAATTTGTTAATAATTATTAACTTGGAGAATATCTGTTTTCTTTCCGAGAACGATTTCTTTTTAAAGACAAAAATATGAGAGTGAAATATATTAACTTTATCCTAATATCATAGAATAATAAATATTTTCAATATAAATTTCCGCAAATAAATATATAAATTTACATTACATTTAAATAAACATATAAATAATACATAAATTTCCTAAATACATATATTATTAATAGATAACGATATATTATATTCGTTAGTAAAATCAATTAATTATTATCGCGATATTCATACGTATCATTTATCATTAATCAATCACGTGCATCGATAATCGTTAATTATCATTACAGAAAATGATTAGTATGTCTATAACAATATTTCTCGAACAATTGACGCAATGTTTATCGGAGAATATAAGAACAGGAAGAATCACAAATCTATAATTTAATTAAATATGCGCGAATTGATAATCGCTAATTATAATATCTATGAAAAATGATTACGTTTTTCGAGATGACAAAGACGGAGCGATAACGCGAAACCATCCGCTCGACTCGAATCTCGTCGTGTGAATGACAAGGCAAAGACAGACTAGGAGTCTCGCTGCTTGAAGGTCAGGTTCGCTGTAAACAAACAGTGCGTCGCGAAATACGAGCGCCGAATTTTGCGGCACGCTGTTGTTTACGTACCGTGGCCTTGTCAGTCACGCAATACGACTCGAATAGACAACATCGCGAGGTGCTCTATCTTTGTACTATCTCGAAAGGCGATCATTTTTCATCATTACTATAATTAATGATTTCTCGCGCGTTTATTAATCGTAACTTTTGTACTGTATTTTGTTCTCGTAATTTCGCGATAATAATATCGCGTGTGTTGTGTGTGCGTGCGATTAACGTCGAGAGAATCTTGTTGATACATCAATCGTATTTTACTGATTACGCGCGATCGTAATTAACCGTGTTTCCGTGAGTGAATGCCATGAAGGAGCAACAAATGTTGAACGGGAGAGAAGGAGAAAGAGGTCCGGGATTGTATCGGGCTACAGCGAAACAATTAGAAAGGTGAGCAATTTATAATTTATTTCAATATTTTAATTTATCATTTGTAAAACTCATTATTCATTTATTTTCGCGCTAGTTGGCTCGTTTCGAATAATTATATAATTATATAATATATCATAATTTCGAATAATTGTATAATATTATCAAATATTCTCTCTTTTTTCAAATTTTATTTTAATAAATATTTAAAATATTTATCAATAATTATTGATAATAATTATGCAAAAATATATATTAACAAATTTTGAAAAATTGATTTTCGTACAAAACAGTCGTATAATTAAGATGATTATAAAACTTTATTATGACATGTACATAAAATTCAAATTTAATGAAACAAGAGAGAAATAAAAACAATAAAAAGCATAGGACGATATTGTTCGGTATCAATAATATTCCTCGCTCACGGTCGATATTTCCTTTCCGGAAATAATATCATTTCGGTTATCAACAACCGAGGCATTGTCGTCGATCACGAATATGTTGCTGGCGACGAGTGAAACTATGCTACATCGATTCTCTCTCTCTCTCTCTTCCTCCCTCTCTCTCTCTCTCTCTGTCTCTTTTTTTTACCACCCAACGAGAAGCGACTGGCGCGGCGAGAATGTAAAATCACAGAAAAAATATCCGCCACTTGTCGCGGCGTGATACAACAGAGAGAGGGTTGAAAATGAAATTTAACACTTCGGAGAAAAGCGAGCAAGTGGGTGGCGAGACGAGGGTATGCGATTGGCGTGCATGTTGGTCGCGCAACGAGATATTTCATGCGACGCGACACTCCGAAACGCGGTAACTCGATCTTTTCAAACGGAACAGCGAGCAATATACAATCGCTCTTTTCGCGAGTGCGAATGCTATAGTAGTGACGATTTTTGCGGATATATCGTGCAAACATTTTGTGCGAGCCCGGAATTGACAATCGTCCGAAAAATATTGTCTCTTATTTTTTTCACACGTAAAAAGACCTAAATCTAGAAAATGACATAATAACAAATACTAAACCCTTCATCTACGCAAAGGAGATATAACAATTTCTTTAGAAAAATAAAATAATTAAATTATAAAAGTTTTACACTGTTTTCTTGCACATTATTTAGCACGATTTTCGTCAAAGTAGAGTATTGAATATTCAATAAAATAACATTTTATTTTTGTGAGGAAGGAGTGTATAAATTTATCGTTCAAATTTGCTTGAAAATGCCTTCTTTATAAACAATCTTGACATGTTCGATATATTTATTTCTGTTCGATATAAAATGAAATCATATTTAATTACAGAATTTAAATAAAAAATGTTTATATATATCTGCGGCGACATTATAAGATGTTTTTTGTTCTGGATTTCGCCGCCAATGAAACCTCCGTCTTTCTAGCACGACGCCTATAATGCTTGATATTAATACCGATAACGATATAGATGTGGCTCTTGTAGATGAGAGAGGCTCTAGTGCTTATACCACGAAGAGAAAAGTTATGAAGTGGACTTCAGGGAAGAACGAGGGGGAGTTAACGAGCATCCTCTGGATGAGGAAAGCACACAAGAGAAATAAACACGGCTGATGCCACGATCGTTAAGAATGGTAGCTCTGGGAACTTTTTCTGATCTTACCGGCATGGTACAAGTTTCATAGCGAGCGAACGAGTTAAAGTATCAGGATAGAAATGTCGGGGCGGGGGGGAATTACGAAAGAGACGAATTAAACATCATCATCCTACGGAAATAGTTTTATATTCTGCTAAAATGCTATACGTTCTCTCTCACCAAATGTCATTATAATACGAAAAATATTAGATGATTTAACAATGATTGCTGTGATATATTTCTATCTATAAATTTACGGTTGTTCAAGAATTTCACAATTAAAAATACAACTTGCTTTTTACAGTACGTTACGTTCAGTCTCACATTTTTAAGCAAATCTTTTTGCGCAGCAAAGATTTTTTTTCCTTTTTCTTTCAACTCTTTGACGAGGGGAAAGTTCCCCTACAGAACCGCACGAGCGGGAAAATGAGAACAACAAAAAGTTTATACGGATGTCACAGTATGTGGCCTCTTGTTTGATCCGAGACTAGAGATACATATTTCTAAAGATAGAATTACAAATAGAGAAAATTCGCGTGGAACCGCAAAGTCCACGACGTTCAAAAAGAACTGATGAGCAAAAAATAGCATTATTGTATTTTATCACAAAAACAAGCTTACCACGTTATAAATATGAAATAAATAACCGTTATTATTATAAAAATTTTTTAAAATCTAACCATTATAAAATTTCAATATTTTTAAACTTTTTTTGAAAATATTAATAAAAAATCTGCTGCAAGAAAATACATATTAAATTTTTGAAACTATGGCATACACAAATTTTTGTTTCTCAAATTTCATCAAATCAGAGGTCTAATTAACATACTATTTAAACATATTCAAAACAAATAATAACAATGTTATAAATTAATGCAGTTTCTATTAAATTCAACAGTTTCCATGCGAATATTTACTTGAAATTTTACTCGCTATTACTTTGGAGTTCTCAATTCTAGCTAGACGTATATTCGCAATCAAAGTTAAAGCGAAGCTAAATCAACATTGCCAACAAACCCAATTTATTTCTTCCAACTCGAGAATAATTGTTAAATTAGGAATACTCAATCTTATACGCCATACATCCTTTTTCACGACAACTATTAAACTTATTCAACCCCCAATTACTCATCAAAGTTGCAATCTCGCCCAAATCTCTGACGCGAGATTCCAACTGTCGGGAAATTCTCCGCGCTCGCCGCACGATAATGCGCTCTACATCAGTTTCCGCAAATCCCCGGTGTGCATCAAACACCGTGCATATACCTCCGATTATACACCCCCCGGTAAATACACCCCCGTTTAACATAATCGGGCTAACCTCGCACTGCTCGCACGCGACGGTGGCGTCGCGCGGTTCCCCCTCGCACATCTGGCACTGTAGCCGCGCGTTCCGCGATTCCTGATACTTGTCAACGATGTGCTGCATCGCCCAATACTTGGGCAGGTTGTGGGCGCCGCCCTCGTCGAAGTAGACGGTCTTCTGGCAGACGGGGCACGAGAGGCAGAGGGTGCCTCCGGACGGCGGGAAGCCGCCCCCGTTGCCCGGGGTGCCGACGTAGCTACCCGGTCGCGAGCTCGTGGACGTGCTGCTGCAAACCACGCCGGAGTCGGTCTCCGATAAGATGGACAGCTTATCGGCCTCCTGATCGGAGCCGGGCGCGTTGGACGAGTCGGCGGTGGATTCCGGAGGCGAGTCCGGAGGCGCCTGCAGGTTCACGGCGCAGGCCAGACACAAGGCGTGCCAGCAGGGTAACAGCACCGGCTCCACGAACAGCTCCTTACAGCTGGGGCACCGCAGCTCGTCCTCCATCGTGGATGCACCGGTGGCTCGCCGTCTGGCGATCGGCCGGGATTCCGTGGAGGATTCCTCGTGGATCCTCTCGAGCCGCGGCAGCTCGGATCGTCTCGATCGGGTCTGCAGGGTTCCTCCCTCAGGATGGCGGGCGACGCGACGTTGCGGCCGCGTCGATGGTCTCGATCGATCCCCCTTCGCCTCGCTTCGTCGGCGATCGAACCCGCGAAATGCGCTGCGAGGGATGCGAATGCAGAGCGAACGGAGATATTTGAATTCCTCGCTGCGCTTCCTCGGGGATTCCGCTGCCGATTACTTCGATGCGCCGTCAACAAGTTCGCTCGATGGGGTCCTTCCTCGCCGGATGATCTATCGGAAAAGCGTTCGTCATTAGAATCCGATTGTGCCTTCAGAGCTGAAGAGAGATCGCACTTTCATAGTCTGACACAATAACACGATAATAAAGAGTCTGCT
Source organism: Camponotus fellah (assembly GCA_030586385.1). NCBI lineage: Eukaryota > Metazoa > Arthropoda > Insecta > Hymenoptera > Formicidae > Camponotus > Camponotus fellah. Next base: position 1,553,772 of record JAPIVC010000450.1, on the reverse strand, counting down.
GGAGCTTCTCTAGAAGATTTCTCTTCGATGCGATACAAATCGAGAGACTTTTCAATTGTAAACCGAGAGCAAGATATTCGATGTTCCCTATCAATTATCAATCGATCTTTTAACAATCGCACACGCTTCCTGGAATCTCACTCGAGTAATCCCATTGAATTCCACACTTGGATCATGCGCGATCGATCTCGATCACGTTGAAAAAAAAGATCCTTTGATCCTTCGATTCACCGGCGTGCTCGCTGGTGACCCATCGCGCGTCCAGGAACGCAACGCACACCTCTATTAGGGCTAGTGGCGAACGGAGGAAATTCTTTCACGCTTCAGCGAGAACGTGTCACCTGTCGATCGCGCGCATCGCGGGCTTTTCGCATCTTCCGCGAAGAACGCGCGTCCGTCTCTTCCTTTCCTCGCGTACTCGAGAATCTCGTCTGCGTCTGTTGACTTTGACAACTCGGAGCACGTACTTACACACGCGACACACGCATTTGCCGCCCTCGCTCGAGCTCGTGAGCGCCGAGAGACCACGCTTGGCAGGGAACAGCACGCAACCTGGAAGCCGTCACCGGGTTGACTGACTCCCGGCGTCGAGTCAAAGAACCGTCGCGCATCGCGGCCACGCACGCTCAGGAGCGTGACCGTAAGAGGGAGAGAGGCGCCCTACGGAAGGCGCAGGGGTTCCCAAACTTGTCCCTCGTGTTTTCCTTCTCACATCTCGCTGTCAAAAGACATGCGACAAGTATCCTCACACTTTTGTAAATTTCAGTTGAAGGCCGTCGTGTAAAGAAAAAGAATGTTTTAATGTCAACAGTGCAAGAAGCAGTTTTTCTAAGTGGTATTCAAAAATCTAGAAAATATATTCCTTGTCAAAAGACACGCGATAAATTTCCATAGATTAAAATTGAAGGCACAACGTCCAAAAAAGAATATTTAAATGTCAATGATATTAAAGCAAAGAGCAGTTTTTCTAAATGATTTAGAAAAATGTATTCTTTTCTTCTATCTATTCTTTAGAAAATATATTCTTTTTATTTCGCGTGTTTTGTGTAATCTCAGGTGGTATTTATCTGTGTTATATATATATATATAATATAAATAATATAATATAATATAAATAATATAATATAAATAATATAATATAATATAAATAATATAATATAAATAATATAATATAATATAAATAATATTAAATAATATAAATAAATAATATAAAAATAAATAAAATAATATAAAATTAAATAATAAATAAAAATAAAATTAAATAATATAAAATACAGATAAATTATGTAATACAGATATATATATATATATATATATATATATATATATATCTGTTTTACATAATGCTATCTCGGCCTTGGTATATAAAGAGTGTATTTTTGTCAACAAGTATTATACGTGTAAACAAAAATTTCTGATGGATGCAATATAAGTAATATAATTATCTAACGTCAAAGTATTTATTTATCTAAACATATATATTTTATCCTATTCATTCTCGACTTGGAAAATTTCTTTCTTCTTAAGACTGATTTTCGCATAGCTATATTATTGCGAAATTATTCACGCTGTATGAAACCGGTTTCACGCTCTGAACGCATATCTCAGGGACGCGCCTACGTGAGGTGTATCGTTGTATCGAGGCCATTCGAGAACGAAGTACACAGATTTTATCTAAAGCAGATTTATAAGTATCTGAGAAATATCTGCTAACACAATGCAGCCAATTACAATAATGATTATATTTTTAATTGTTTACGATCGATATAATAATTTTATATTTTTAATTTTTTCGGTTATATTTTTAATTCCTTTTACCTTCTATAACTTTAATAGAAGAATTATATTTACATTTTATACTTTAATTCTCATATGCAACATAAAACAATTTAAAGAGTTTCAATGTCTAGTTCAAAGAAAATTTTAATCGGAGGAAAAACCACCTCTTTTTGAAACTAAGAGACAGTAACTCGAATGAAAATTTAAGCCATCCTTCAACACCATACGTCACCGCTTAAAAATCACCTCGGTGGGAAAGAACGGAGAAGAGAGACTTGCAGAGAATATCTGCAATAACTTCTTACAAGTAACTTAACGACAGTAAAACAAGAAAGATACAGCGCGCGAGATCTATCGCGCTCAGACTGGGGACTCCGGTTCTCCGGAGGAGAGAGGATCGGGACAATGAACAGACACGGAGCGTTTGGGAAAGGGCAGGGATTCGATATAATAGCGTAACACACCAGGTGCGGCTCGTTTCGCGCGCGGAAAGTGCAGCCGGCCGCGTGATTGGCCGCGTTATACGACTCTTCGACCCAAAACTTTTCTTCCTTAATCAAACTGTCGGATAACGCGCTCGTTCTCGCGGGGTGAACGACCACGAGGAAGGCGAGCGGGCCAACTTCCGTGAAATTCTATAAGCGCATAGAAGCCCTCCCCCCCCTCCCCTCGCTCGTCCACCCTCTCCCCCTCCCCCCTCCGCCCCTCACTCTTTCGCGAAACGGGATAACGAAACTTGCCGCTAATATCGCGAAACCCGCTCCACGGATCACCGCGGCATCCGAAATTGTTTACCGGGCATCGTGCCAGTGCTATTAAGCAATGGTTTATTTATATCTTTTCTCGGACCCGCGTGGGCGTTCCCGCCTTCAAAATAATGCCCCTGATACTCCTGAGCCTAATACGGATTATTGATGGCGGGATTAAGGGCGCTGCTTAGAAAGCGAGAGGTGCATTTGGGGCAGTGAAATATTAACAATACGATATAAGTAGGTGGTGCTTTATGAAGACCGTGCGTCCGATCCGCGGATTCTAATAAAGATCTTTTTGAATAGGGTCGATTTTCTCTCGATAAAAAAATTATACAGGGTGTTCGCGTGTTTTGTGTAATCTCAGGTGTATTTATCTGTGTTTTATATATATATATATATATATATATATATATATAAATAATATAATATAATATAATATAATATAATATAATATAAATAATATAATATAAATAATATAATATAATATAATATAAATAATATAAATAATATAATATAATATAAATAATATAAATAATATAAATAATAATATAAAATATAAAATAATATATAAATAATATAATATAAATAATATAATATAATATAAATAATATATATATACGCAACTACCGCTCCATATTTTAAAGGTAGATTCTCTGGCCAATTTAAAAACGATTTTTCCTCAGCGAAAATGTCGAGGCATTAATAGTTTTCGAGTTATAAATGATTGAAAATAAAGGGTTTTTCGCAAACTAAGCCTTAGGGGAATAAAATATTAATAAAATCACATTCTTTAGTTAATTTTAAGTAGCGTTTACTCTAATAGAATTTTAGTTTAAGGCTTAGTTAGAAAGATACATCATGACAAAAATTGGGAATATGCAAAAAATAATGATCTTCTTCGACATTTTCGCTGAGGAAAAATCGTTTTTAAATTGGCCAGAGAATCTACCTTTAAAACATGGAGCGGTAGTTGTGGGACACCCTGTATATTCGATGTAATAATTTTCTCGGTCGCGATATATTATATTAAGATTGTTTTAAGATTTTTAGCGCGATTGGAAGTATGTTACGTGGAACGAAGCGTTTATGGACGCTCAACTTTAAGTACGAGCAATGCAAGCAGATGGGGATTTTTTGTCGCTTATGTTCCTCTCAGTTAAGCGAATTCTGCGTTATCTCTCGGAGATATTATATCGGTTCCTTTACTGATATGATAAATTGGATTACGTCTGCCATGTAACTGACAATTACTCTTCAACCATACGATCTTACGACTTTGCACGCGTTCGTACATCCTGTGCGCACGAGGAACTAAGAAACGTGGACATAGTCATTTATCATCGCGAGAAACCTCGGCGAAACAATATCTACCGTGTCATCGTCGTCGTCGTTTCTTTCGAACCTACGTGTAACGAGAACTCGCACGGATACGGGGTCAACGAGTGTTATATCGAGGTATGTTATTAGAAAGATATCATTGATGTAGCAATAAATAAAATAATATTTGTGACCGCGTATATTGAAAATCTTCCTTAAAAATTTATATAACTTTGCAAATTTATCTTATTTTATAATAAAATATATGTAAATTTATAAATAAATAAATAAATATATAAATATATATACACATGTATAATAAATTTATATACATTTATATATAAATATAAATACGTAAATTTATTTTAATATATATTTTATAAATTTATATAATTATATACAAATTTATATAAAATATCATGTGTTTTTCTATTTTAAAAAATTCTCGAAAAATTATTCTCTAAAAGTAAATATTAAAACTGAATATTAAATATATATTTAATATAAATATTAAAATTCTTCTATGAAAGATATAAAATTTTTTTGACGTAAAATACGATACGATAATAAAGGATAAAAAAGAAGGAAACTATTATTGATAATGTATTATAAAAGTTATTATAATAGTGCGCCGTGGTTTACGTGTTAATTGACCTTTATGATTCTATGTAAATGGACTTGTTTGTCAAGAAGCGAAACGACGCGGTCATTTGTCACCTGGAAAAAAAGACGTTTCGAAACCACCGCGTCGACCTCGATCACTTGCGAGTGCGCGATGTTTTTACAGCCCGTACTCTCGTCTCTATTTAAAGACTGTATTTAACAGTAAGAACACGTATCACTTCATGTCTAACGGGAAACGCCTATTCTGCGTGTTATTATTTATTGACATAAATAATTACATTTAATATCAAACAATAAATCGAGAATACATGTTAGCGATTTTCCTTCTCATTTTTATTTACCGATAAACTTTATGCTAAATATTATTCAATTACTGCAATATATGATTAATTGAAAATGTAGGCCATATTAATGTTTTATTTAAGCTACGTCGTCATCTTTTTCTGTGCGCGAGAATAGATTAATATCAGATTATTATTGATTTATTTGCAGAAATCAAATATCAGCTACAATTATTATAATATCGGAATTATTCTTTTCAGACGCATATTATATTCTTTGACTTCTCTGATTGAAAAATTGGAAGGAATACTATTATAGAGAAGAGGTTGCAGCTAAAAGTAACAACCTAAAATGTAGGCCATATTAATGTTTTATTTAAGCGACATCGCCATCTTTTTCTGTGCGCGAGAATAGATTAATATCAGATTATTACCCACACAGCACAGAATATTACAGTAATATTACAATATCGCTACAATATCGCAGCAATATTGCTGCAATATTGTAGCAATATTGTAATATTACTGCAATATTCTGTGCTATATGGGTATTGATTTATTTGCAGAAATCAAATATTAGCTACAATTATTATAATATCGAAATTATTCTTTTCAGACGCATATTATATTCTCTGACTTCTCTGATTGAAAAATTGGAAGGAATACTATTATAGAGAAGAGGTTGCAGCTAAAAGTAACAACCTAAAATGTAGGCCATATTAATGTTTTATTTAAGCTACGTCGCCATCTTTTTCTGTGCGCGAGAATAGATTAATATCAGATTATTATTGATTTATTTGCAGAAATCAAATATCAGCTACAATTATTATAATATCGAAATTATTTTTTTCAGACGCATATTATATTCTCTGACTTCTCTGATTGAAAAATTCGAAGGAATACTATTATAGAGAAGAGGTTGCAGCTAAAAGTAACAACCTAAAATGTAGGCCATATTAATGTTTTATTTAAGCTACGTCGCCATCTTTTTCTGTGCGCGAGAATAGATTAATATCAGATTATTATTGATTTATTTGCAGAAATCAAATATCAGCTACAATTATTATAATATCGAAATTATTCTTTTCAGACGCATATTATATTCTCTGACTTCTCTGATTGAAAAATTCGAAGGAATACTATTATAGAGAAGAGGTTGCAGCTAAAAGTAACAACCTAAATTGAGAAAATATCTGAAAACTTACTTAATCATATTCCGGCTTCAACCTGGACATTTATCACTAATCACTCACTAATACTATGCACTATGCACTACGAGAGACGCAAATAAACTAACGAATGCTTGTTTTTTTACACGAATAAATTCGTTTTCACACGATTTAGAAACGAACGCGGCGCGAACGAGCGAGTAACTGAAATTTTGAAATTGTCGATAATCGAAATGTGCACGATGATTCCTACAGTTGCCACGGGCGGCAGCACTTTGTCGGTGCAGCAACTTTATCGACTTAACGATCGACATAACCTTCAAAAGTTCAAAGGTAGGAATATTCGTCTGCTTTAAATTTAATTTTATAGCCATTTAATTTATATTATCTTTCATGAGGATATAAAATCTGAATGTATGCGTATCTTTCCGTTCTTGTCCATGCTAGGAGGATGGTGGTCTTTCCTAAACCAGATGTCTAATACTCTGCTGTGCGAAAAATATCTTATAATTGGAGAGCAACGGATGATCATTATAAAAAGTATGTTTATTTCGCATGACTTGGTGGTTTTATCTGATAACATCTTATCACTGCAATAAAATATTTAATGAAAAGCATTGCGAAAATGATTTCCACTTCGAAATTGTTTCGGTTCAAATAAAGTCGTCTGTATCTCTTCCCTTCAATTTAAGCTATAATTTTTTTTCTCTTGATATATTTATATGATATTGATAACGCGATGTGCATTTCATCAAAGTTTTAGGTCTATTTCTTGGCGAGATAAAAACGACATGTCTATTGCAGTGCTAGTGCAATGTATTGGTGTGTGTAATCGTTACAAATACACAATATTTTATTGTTTCATCTGTATTACGTAATCGCCACGTGGTAGACATGTTTGTGAATGGAGTAGGAACAGAAGGGATATCATTAAAATATATTAAAAAAAAATTTCCTTTTATCGAATGCTTCAAGTTATAATATTTTAAAAAGAAAATTAGAATAAAAAATTCATTTTTATATTAATTTTATCATGTATATATGTATATATAATTACATATAATGTATATAATTACATATAATGTATATAATTACATATAATGTATATAATTACATATATATAATTTTAATTTTTTCATGGATCGCATACACGCGAAAAAATTGATTTGATTAAGATTTAAATTATATATTTGTGATAATTTCATTTATATCAACACAATTGATTTAACCTCATCATTATTAATGAAAAAAGCGAGAGAGAAATATCATGAAATTAGACGCTAATTGTCAAAATTAAGATGACATTTATCTTAACATGAAATGCGACTAATGTTAATGTATGAGAAATTATTTGTATGAGCAATTGCGATGTTTTTTTAGGAACGTATGATCTGAGGTTGAGATGATGACATATCCAACATGAAGACGAACTTGATAACGTTTCTGAGCAAGAGACCTGCCTTGCAGCTGCATTATACATGTCGTCATGGTTCTACTGCCTCAAGGTATCTTTGTGGGATTTATACATCGGATATTACCATCCCAGATAGAATGCATTGTTATCCCGCAAAGTCCCGTTGAATGACAGCATTTTAATAACAAATGCCGTTTAATCTAGCGCGAAACTGTTAAGTTCCTATCCTAAATCTTCTCTCCGGCTAATGTTTGATAATAAGTTTTTAGCCGAGGATTAATAAACATCTCACGTATTTCGTAAAATTATAACTTGCAACCTTACAATGCTGAAAATTGATATGGATACGCATATTTCCGATGTGTAAACTTTCTTCAATTCAAGAATCTTGTACATGTTTTATAAAAAATTTATGATACAAAAGAACATCTCCATCGAACGATTGATTTTATTTTTAATTTTAATCACAAGCGATTATTTTAATTTTCCAACGTTTTCTACTTTCTTATTTTTACATAAATGGGAAAAAAATTGCAGTTTTCCCTGACCTGATAAATCTTAAGTTTCAAAAAATTTTTATTGAGAAATAAATGCGTTCGATAGATAAGTTTTTTATTGCAGACATTGCTTAAAATATCTCGTGAAATTATTATCTCGGTATAAATACAAGAAGAAATAATCGTGAACAAATTTTCAGCACATGCAGTGCCTACGACCTGGTGATCGTCGGCGGTGGCATCATCGGTTGCGCTACCGCTCGCGAGATGATCATGAGACATCCGAATATGAAAATGGCTATTGTGGAGAAGGAGAATGTCCTAGCCATGCATCAAACAGGGCATAACAGCGGAGTGGTACACGCCGGCATTTATTACACACCTGGAAGTATGAAGGTAAAATATAATATTACTTGCATGCAGCTATTTATCTGAAAGATCGGTACCACCGAATTTGACAATGAGTTAAGATAAGAAGCGGAAAAAATGAGAAATAAATTATATATTGATTTTTATTATCGCTGATTATTATTATTTTTTCTTATTTAATATAAGAAAAAAGCAACTTAAGATTAAAAACTGAAATTTAATAAAATTAATTAGAAAAGCTTAGTTTGAGATATGAAATTGCAAAAACTGATATTTTATTTACATAATACACATTATAATTGAAGAATTAAAACACCTTTAATTTAACGATTGTATTAATAGGCAAAGCTCTGTGTGGAAGGATTAAAACTTAGCTATGAATATTTTTGCAAAAATAATATACCTCATAAGAAAATTGGCAAATTGATTGTCGCCCAAAATCCGAATCAAATCAAGAAGATAGATGATCTTTTCGATCGAGGCACAAAGAACAATGTACCGGATCTTCAAATCGTTGAGAAAGATTGTATATCTAAATACGAACCAAAGTGCAAGGTATATTAATAAAAAAGAATAATTATATTTTAATTCTTCATATATATATATTATCAATTTATTATTTTTTTTTTAATTATTTTTTTTTTAATTAATAACTCTTATAGTTATCATATTATATATTTTCTTCATAATATTTTAATTCTTTTAATATTCAATATATTCAAAATATTAAAAAAATATAGCTGTAAAAATGTGATAATAATCTAAATAAGAAATAATGAATAATCGATTATTATATCGATAATTATATTTATTTTCAGGGAGAAAAAGCTATATGGTCGCCGTGGACAGGTATAGTAGATTGGGCAGTTGTCTGTAAAGCTTTTGCTGAAGATTTTAAGAAAATGGGAGGTGAGATTTTTCTCAATTTTGAAGTAATCGGATTTACGGAGATGACGGAATCAAAAGCAAAAAGTCAATTAGCTCCCATATCCGTTCAATCAAAAACTCGAGTAAGATTTCCTCGTGAAAAATATATTTTATTACACGTATATAATATATTTATATTAATATCTAACATTTGATGATTTTTCTCCTAAAGAGTATACCAACAAAATACGTGCTAACATGCGCCGGTCTGCATTCGGATCGTCTGGCAGTAATGACAGGCTGCGATCTAAGTCCACGAATAGTGCCGTTTCGCGGCGAGTACCTTCTTCTAAACGATAACAAAAGACATCTTTGCACGACTAATATATATCCGATACCCGATCCCAGATTCCCATTTCTAGGTGTGCACTTTACTCCGAGAATAACGGGCGAAATCTGGCTAGGTCCTAATGCTGTTCTCGCATTCGCTAGAGAAGGCTATAGGTAACGATTATTTTATTACAAATATATTAAAATTAACATAATATCCTAGAATAATATCGAAGAGCAATATCATATATTTAGATAATTTAATGCATTCATACATACAATGAAACCAGATTTTAATTTTAAAAATTAAAATTTTTGTTTCAGCTGGTTCGATATAAATATAAGAGATTGCATAGAAATGGCAAAGTTTCCCGGTTTATACAAATTGTGCTTCCGATATTTTCTACCAGGCTGCATGGAAATGATAAAATCGATTTTCTATCCACTGGCAGTAAAAGATCTACAAAAGTTTATTCCCGAAATTTCATATAGAGATGTCAGAAGGTCAGTATTTTCTGCGTTGTAATATCTATTTTGATGAAAATTCCTATCGATTCTCATAATTATATTTTATTAATAGAGGACCAGCGGGTGTGAGAGCGCAGGCGCTAGATAAAGACGGCAAGTTAGTAGACGATTTCGTTTTTGATGGAGGTACGGGTGCAATCGGAAGTAGAGTATTGCATTGCCGAAATGCGCCATCACCCGGTGCGACTAGTAGTATGGCAATAGCAAAATTTATTGCTGATAAAATCGATCGCGACTTTAAATTTTAAAGTATCAATGTTAATATATGTTAATATATATATATTTATTTGTGTTTAATCGTTCAAAGTAAAAATAAAACGGAACAGGAGAGGAACTAAGAGAAAAAGTTTCCAAAGAGGATATATATATTTTTTACATATATTATATATAGTTAAAAAGATTGTTTCCCATATAATATATGTATGTATATGTATATATATATATATATATATATATATATATATTTCTTTGTATACAGCTGTTTATATACATTGTGATAAATATCTAAAGAATAAAAGTTGCCGTAAAAGATAATAGCAAAAAGGAGCAAATATACAAGATTTGGTATTTGTCATATTTCCTACCATTTTATCTAAAGTATTATAAGACATTTCTTCTTATACAAATTTTTAAATCTAATCTCACACTTCTAATATTAATACTTGCAATGCAATCATACTAAAAAGGAGCTATAGTCAACATCATATTTCCTCTGATGTAAATTATCTAAGAAATAATTTTCTAATATGGAAGTTGAGAATAATATGAAGACTTTAAGTTTTAAGAATATGTACAATAATGTACAATAAAATTCAAATATATATATAATAATACTATAATTATTAAAACTGTGAATCAAAAGATTTTAAATAATTCTGAGCTTCTTTCCTGATATCATAAAACGTGTCGTGGCAAAATCCAATGCTGCAGTTAGATGATATCCCATATTTGAGATCACAACTCCATATTCGCTCAAAGCAAACATAGAATATACTGAAATTTATATATAACGTGACTTTTCACATAAGATAATAAGAATTAATATCAATTAATATTGCCTTACCAAAAGGTTCACAATATTTATTGTGCCTATAAAAAAAGTAACATGCTATTAATGTAGAAAATACATTCAACATCATTGATCTCCACTTCCATTTCAAAGAAGTATCATGAAAGTCTTTTGCAACATTCAGGCAATTCCTCATAATATAATACGCTAGGAACATGTGTATAAAAGATGTTATCAAAAACATTATGAAAGACATTTTATGAAACGCTGCAAAAAAAAATAATATATATCTATTAATCATTACATAATATGTATAAATACTCATATGCATATGTATAAATATATATATATATATATTCATATATATATATATATATTTATCATTGCATAATATATATAATATGTATAAATACTCGTATGCATATCGATGCAAATTCTTATGTTCACTTTACATACTGTAATTCTCATCCGAAGTCCAAAAGCTCAATGTTACGAGAGATATATTTTCAACGGCATACATAACAAGCGCAACATTGCTCAAGTGTCGTGCCCAGATATAAACATGTTCTTTATAGTAACGATAATACATCATAAACACTATAATTCTCACTGTCGCTTGCAGTGCTATGGCAGTTTTCCATACGTCTCTTTGAGGCTTGTAATGACCAATGGCCGCCGAGACAGACGGTAAGAAATTGTACACCTATAAAAATTACACATTAGAAGAGCGAAATTATTTTTTACGCATATAATTCTGCGAATCAACGATCTTATTCCTCGCATGTTCTAAATCTCTTAATTAACGCTACTAAGTTTTCTTCACACTTGAGAAAACGTTGAAATAAGCAACGCCACGTGCTAGAAGCTTATCTTAAAAAAAATGCAATTATGCAAAAGATAACTCGGCCATGAGAAAAGGCCAGTCATTAGTGCAATAACCGTACCTGACAGTGAGTGGAGGTAGCGTGCTCGAAATTATACAGGACCGACCAGGCGACGCAAAAGACGAACGCCAGGAACGGCAGTGACACGGTGAGCCATGCCAGCTTGGAAAACTGTACGACGACGCGGATCTTCGACATGTCCTCCTCCGACGTTAGGGGCAAATACTCTGACCCTAATCTAGCTTTACTCATGATATATCGGACTCCCAGCCGTCCGCAGTCACTCTACGTCATAACGCGAGGCACGTAATAACAAGGTTGAGGCGTCGATACGTCAACACTAGCGTAGCGCGCTCCTCCCGTGCTCCCTTGGACGTACACGTAAGAAACGAGATGCGGACACGCGATTCGCATCCCGTTCGGAAGAAACGCAGGTCGCGGTCTCGCGGGATGATAAATGAAACGGCATTGCACGCGCCCGTGTGAGGTTAGGTCACCGAATTGATCGAACGCGAGAGCCCGAATTCGACGCATTGCCGTTACCGCAACGCCGTTTGCGACGAATTTCCTCCCGCTCCTGCGCGCGAGATGGCTCGTCGCTCGTCGCGAGCAAAAATTCAAAGCGATTGTCGTACGAAGGATTTCGATTTTCTTTTTTTTCACGCGTTAAATATATACATATATATTTTCCCGTATATTTTATTTTTCATAGTATATATTTCCCCTCCTTGTCGAAATTGTAATGATAATTTATATAAATTCTGAAATGATAATTTATATAAATTCTTCTTGGGAAGCTTTCGTTATGTTATTGATATATGTATATATATTTATAATATATAATTAATAATGTAATTATATATAATTTATAATATATTTATATAATGTATATATATTATATAGCTCGATATAATAATAATTATATAAATTCTGAAATGATAATTTATATAAATTCTTCCTGGGGAAGCTTTCGTTATGTTATTGATATATGTATATATTATATATTTATAATATATAATTAATAATGTAATTATATATAATTTATAATATATTTATATAATGTATATATATTATATAGCTCGATATTTAGTTTATTTAAATATTACATATCTTAGCTATGAGAAGATTTATATTGTCAATTAAAGAAGAAGGAAATAAAAAGACAGTATATATTTCCCCTCCTTCTCGAAATTATAATAATAATTTATATAAATTCTGAAATGATAATTTATATAAATTCTTCCTGGGGAAGCTTTCGTTATGTTATTGATATATGTATATATTATATATTTATAATATATAATTAATAATGTAATTATATATAATTTATAATATATTTATATAATGTATATATATTATAGCTCGATATTTAGTTTATTTAAATATTACATATCTTAGCTATGAGAAGATTTATTATTGCCAATTTAAGAAGAAGGAAATGAAAAGGCAGTATATATTTCCTCTTCTTCTCGAAATTATAATAATAATTATATAAATTCTGAAATGATAATTTATATAATAATTTATATAAATTCTTCCATGGGAAGCTTTCGTTATGTTATTGATATATGTATATATTATATATTTATAATATATAATTAATAATGTAATTATATGTAATTTATAATATATTTATATAATGTATATATATTATAACTCGATATTTAGTTTATTTAAATATTACATATCTTAGCTATGAGAAGATTTATATTGTCAATTAAAGAAGAAGGAAATAAAAAGACAGTATATATATTGCCTCTCCTCCTCGAAATTATAATAATAATTATATAAATTCTGAAATAATAATTTATATAATAATTTATATAAATTCTTCCATGGGAAGCTTTCGTTATGTTATTGATATATGTATATATTATATATTTATAATATATAATTAATAATGTAATTATATATAATTTATAATATATTTATATAATGTATATATATTATAGCTCGATATTTAGTTTATTTAAATATTATATATCTTAGCTATGAGAAGATTTATATTGTCAATTAAAGAAGAAGGAAATAAAAAGGCAAAAACCAGTCGAAATACATTAAAGAAGCGTTTTGATTAGACTTTATTCTATCATAATTATATTCCTTTCTTTAATATTTATTACACAGAGTCCACAAAAATTTTTCCATGTATTCTCTTATATTCTTAAATTTAAAAATACGCCACAGATGTATAATAACATAGATACAAACAATATGCATCGAAATGCAATCTTTTTCTTTAATATATACAATGGAATAAAGTTATGAATAATCAAAACGTAATAAATAAAAACGCAACATTGAATATTTATTATTAAATAATAAATATTCAATGCTGCGTTTTTATTTATTTGAAATGTATTGTGCATGCAAGATATTATATATTTCGTTTGTGATTTTTAAATTGCCCACCTCGTCATGTTTTAAAATAATTATCAACGTGAAGTTGCCGACGTCATTTCGGAGTCGTTAACGAAACGTCAGCGGGACACGAGCGCGCACGGATCGATTTTAAATCTCGTCTCGCATTTAATTGGTGAGCAAGTCGTATAATTGAAATTGCATTTTAATAATTTTCGACTGCGTATAAAATCGGCGACGTATCATTGTTTATGTGCGGTCACACATTGTTGTCATTCGTGCGGTGACATTTCAACAGGTAAACAGCGATATTCTCGCGTTCCATATATTTATGTGTTACACATTAATTTTCGAGACGCGATTACATTAAATAAAATCACGGAATTATTCTCTGATAATTAATGAATCATTTCGCATTATTTCATTTAATTAACTAACTTATAATCGAGATGACGAGTTTATTTACAAAGAAATATTTCGCTCTTTATTCGCGTGAAATAAGTCGCGAATAAAGAATAGCATAATATATATATGTATTTACATCTATACACTTTTTATATGTCATGACTAATACACATTTCGTCGAGAGATGGCGCCATTGTGTCAAACGTGACAGTTAACATCGCAATCGGTCGCGTCGGGTTTCGCGGAAGTCAATGTGCGTTGTGTTATTTTGTGTTGCACGAAATATATTTACATACTGCAATTTACGTCATACGAATCGGAATCGATCGCGTTATATCATTTGTTTGTAACTCGTGATAGTGATAGTCGAAGAGCGAGAGTTGGTGAGAAACGCGGAGAAAGACCTTCTAAAGCTGCGAGGTTAGGTACGTGTTAAATGTAACAAGTGTTTTGTGTCTTTCCTTCCTTTGGAAAAGTGATGAATGAAGATTAATGCTCCGGATCGAGCCATCGTCCATAAAACATCCGTGAAATATCGTCGGCAGGGATTCGAAAATGTGAGTAACGCAATTTTTTATCTTGTCTTTCTATCCTGGACAATTTCGTGTTAACCTCACTTCAGATTCGAATGCTACTTGAGTTTATAATTAAATAAATATATAGAGATTTCGCAGTGTTGTAAAGATTTGTATGCATAATTATAGATTATATAATTAATAAATTATTATATGAATTATTAAAAATTATAAAAATTATTATATATTGTCATAATTAAAAAAATTAATTATAGATAGAGAAGAAAATAAGATATTAAAAAATTAATTAGATAGAGAAAAAATAATACATTAAATTAATTAAAGAAAGAGCAATATATTTGTTTACAATTAATTGTTTACATTAATTTTCTTGCGCGTACCACATCAAAATCTCTATATCTGCCTTAAATTTTGAATTAAGAGAGAAATATTAAATAATGTAAGATGTATTTTTATATCGAGAGATTTTATTTCTTATCTTAAGCTATTTGGCGCAAGCTGATACGACGAAACTAATAATTCTCATTTATAGCATCGGTATAACGTGCATAAAGGGCACTTTTACAATAAGCGTCGATATCATGCATGTTCTGATATCTCGTATTTTCTGTAAAATCCTTTTATAGGGAATACATCGAAAAATATATTCCTTATTCCGTTTAAATAAGAACGCTTTAAATTGAAAGAAAAATGCAAAACTAGTATTTTCATATTATATGTCATAGTTATTTCATTATCGGAATAGTTGATACGAAATATTATTTATTATTAGAATGTATATAATTTTTTCCGGTAATAATAATCGTAATAGTAATAGTAATCGTAATAGTAATAGTAATAGTCAGTGTTTGCTGGTATCTAAATAAAATTATCTAGATAATCGAGATAAAGAAATGGATCATTTTTATCTTTCACTAGATGAAGAAATATAAAGTATCTTAATCTTTATCTTAGATGAAAAATATGTCATCTTATCTAAAAATTGTCTAAGATGACGTTTTATGCAAAAAAGTTTTTCAGGCAAGCTTCTAAAAATCTGTCTAAAACATCTAAAATATATTTTTTATATTATTATTATTAATATATTATAAATATATTATTATTATATTATTAATATATTATAAATATATTATAAATATATTATAAATATAAATTAATAAATAAATATTTATCATATTATTTATATATCTTTTTGCTATTATTTAAATATTCTTTAAGAAAAGAAAAAGAATGTGTTTATGATTTTAATATCCCATTTATAATCTGCGTCACATTTTTTACAAATATTTATAGTCTTCTAAAATAAATAAAAATATCTAGATAATTATCTAGATTATCGCAATAATTATCTCATCTTTCATCTAGATTAAGCAAAATCATCTTTATCTCATCTAAGATAAATTTACGGATTTTTATCTTTATCTTTATCTAGATAATTTTGAAATTATTGAATTACAGCAAACACTGGTAATAGTAATAGTAATCGTAAACTTTTCTATATTACATTGTAAAAATTTGGCAAAATATAACGTATATGTAATTGATTTTTGTTACACGTATCCCTGTTCTCTAATATAAATTACGTGTTCAGTAATTATGTTGGAAGAGAGAAGATGTAATTATATCCTTTCTCGCGTATCTGCAGGGAAATTCATTTACCTGCTGTTAACGGTCTAAAACCATTTATCGATATTATAAAAGAAATAGATAACTGCATAATTACGTATATCTAAAAAAAATTGTTTAAAAAAATTGTTTAAAAAAAGATAAATTTAGAAAATTGTTAAAAATTCATACAAGATTTTTGTAAAGCTGTTCCGCTTATTTCTAGAGAATTATGTTGTGAAATGTGAGCATTATGTTTCGCGTGTTTTCATCGTGTGTCGACTTACGTCTCAGCTTGCATAGGCAAATTCGCTTTTCGCATCATTTGGCGAGCTCGCAGCGAATTAAAACGGAACGTGTCACGTAACACATGGTACATTAATAAAATTTATGTCTCTCCCCAGTAATTTATTTTTACGTTATAATACGTAATATTTGTTAAAATATCATTTTACTACGTAAAAGAAACGCTCACTCGTATAATTAGTAATAATCTTGGCCGTGTTTATTGCCGCAACGTCAATGTAATTACGTATCACATTTACTTATCGCAGCTATCATAGCATAACATACGTCTATCAAGCTGGCACAGCCACTTCAGCACAATCGAATAAAACTTATATATAAATTTAGTGCTCTTTTATTGCTAATTTGTTGATTTATTCCCGATTTTATTGCTTCAGCCGATTCGAAAAAAATAGTAACTGTGCTATGCCTTAAATTAAAGTTAGCACAACCAAAAAATTTAAAAAACAAAAAACCGATATACTTTTTTAATTCTAATTTGTTGCTAATTAATTGCTCTATTTCCGATTTTTAGCTCCACTTTTAAACTCTAAAAACCACCCAAACAGTTACTTCATATTAAAAAAATATCATGAAATTGAGAATTAATCAGATATCTCGATCGATAACGTTTCAATGATTTTGTTGCTCGTCATTTTTAATGAATTCGATTTTATCGCTCCACGTTTGAGTTTTAAAGATCGATCCGTACGAGCGATTGTGCCAGCTTAATAAATGTTTCTTTGCTGATAGCTTCTTTATTGATAATTATTCTTTTTATCCGATTCATTTGGAGAAAATATAACAGCAGGCAAAGAAATAGAAAAGATAAGAAAAAATAGCAAACGAAAGAAAATAAAGAAAATGAGTGTAACTACAGAAGCAAACAAAAAATAAAGAAAATGAATAAAAATACAGAATCTGGCAAAGAAACATTTATTAAGCTGGCACAGCCACTCGTTCGGATCGACTTTTTTAAAATTCACAACGTGGAGCAATAAAATTGAATTTATTAAATACGAGCAATGTCATTGAAATGTTATCGATCGAGATATCTGATTAATTCTCAATTAATTCATAATACTTTTTTAATACGGCGTAATTTTTTGGAGTGGCTTTTGGAGTTTAAAAGTGGAGCAAAATTTCCGAAAAAATCGGAAATAGAGCAACTAATTAGCAATAAAAGAGCGCTAAATTTATATATAAGTTTCGATTGTGCTGAGGTGACTGTGCCAGCTTAATAGACGTGCATAATGTGACTATCTGGGCCTAGCTGATAACGGTGGGCTTGCCACATTATGTGATTCTCGTGAAGCGAATCACTATTCCTGTTCCACGTGCGCGAATCCGTGACAAGGGAAAAGTTTGCAGACATCGTCGCGTGTACATACGGCTTAGGTGTATTTTGCATAATGCGACTTCCACTTCCACGACTCCATATCTATTCAACTGTATATCTATCCGCGACATTCCTTTCGCGTGTAATTATTACGCGTGTACGGCAGACTATAGACGTATTGATCGGACAATTCGTCTTAGCATTAAAATTGTTTTATTCGTGTCTATATTAACCGCTTTTTCTGTTTTGTATTCTTTTTAAATTTGCTTTTTATACTTTTATATATATATATATATTTTTTTTTCTAATTTTTCTAATTATTTTAATTAAATTTTTGACACAATAATTACTCCTTTTTTAATAATCTTTTTTTCATTTATTTATTTTTCATTCATTTATTTTTCATTCATTTTTTTATTTTTAGTTTCTTTACTGATATATTTCGATTAATTCGATTGAATTCTAAATCTGTAATTGTAGATAGTGGAATCAAAGTTCGTCGATTGATCCGCGTCCGTTTCTCTTTGAGGTTGTTTTATCAACTCTTTTGGAATAGAACTTCGGAGTAGAATTCTTGAGGAGGACTATTTCGGGAAGCAATTTCTCTTTCGATCGTTGTGTTTTGTCTGAATTTTTTACTTTATTCATTACACAAATACACATATGATATCCTATTCACATTACTATGCCGTTTACTATGTCTTCAGTTTACAGTCGCATTATCCGTATCTGCTAAAAATACAAACTTCCTTGACACGAGTATGGGCGTGTTATCTCGTCGATTCTCACGTGCGTAAACTCGGCACCTTATCGCAATAAAGCCACATGCTAACGATATACCGAAATTAGAATCGTTTGACTATCTAAGCGAAGCTTTTTCCGTTATAAAGTGTACACGTGGCGTGTCTTGAACAAATATACAAATATTTATATAAAAAGTATATATTTTTTTAAAGAATTTTAAACTGCTTATAATTAGTTTTTGCTCATAATTAGCGAAATCCAGTAAAAAGCGTCGGAATTTAAATTAAACTTTAGATTAAGCAAAATTTATAATTTAAAGTAAACTTATTTTAATTTTATTTAATCTCAACGAAAAAAAAAGAATTGTATTCATTATTTTATTACATTTGTCTATTTGCATTCCTTAAAAATTTACTCTCGGATTTATTTTCTTGGTTACAAGTACCGCTTTTGTACGAAATATCGAATAGTATCGGTCATCCATTAAATTCGAATGTCCCGTGCATCTGTCACAACTGCGTCTGTAACTGTGTCGAGTTGCACAGAAGGATGCACCGGTTCTTGACGGCGATAGCGGCTCCATTGTCCGCCTCATCGTATCTGCTCCTGTCCTTAATAAGCGAATGTGGGGCATTTGGCACTCGTCATTGGCCAACAGAGCCGCGTTTGCTTCCATGCGGGATTGTCAGCGAAGCCCGAAAGCCGAAAGCCGAAAGGAAAAGACATGCCTCCCCGTCGGCGACGTTTCTCCTCCTTCGGACGACGCTGACGTCGTTCACGTCGTCACGTAACTTTCCTGACCCGAGACGCCTAGACGCATTGCGTCGCTACCCTTGCCAGAGAAACGCCGCAATACCGCTTTACCGCGTCTACATTGCGACAGCTTGTCTTCATTTTCTTCCCCTTTTCCCTTCTTCTCTCCTAGCGACTTTTCCTCCCGCTGACTTTTTCCAATTTTTCAGCTTTGTTTCTGCTAGACACTCGCGTAAATTCCTATCTCCATTTTTGTAAACTTATATACTTATATAAACTTATATAGGGCGTGTAAAATTATCATATATAATTTTTATTATAAATTATAAATTTATTGATCAATTTGAAATTGACTTTTCTCAAATAAAAATGTAGAAGCTTCTCTCTCTCTCTCTGTGTGTATGTATATATATATATATATATATATACATACACACAGAGAGAGAACATATATATATATATATATATATATATATATATTAAATTCCGATGCTCTTTACTGACTTCGCTAATTATGAGCAAAAACTAATTATGAGCAGTTTAAAATTCTTCAAAAATATATGCTTCTTATATAAATATTTATAGATTTGTTGTGTATATATATATATATATATATATATATATACAACAAATTTATAAATATTTATATAAGAAGCATATATTTTTGAAGAATTTTAAACTGCTTATAATTAATTTTTGTTCATAATTAGCGAAAGTCAGTAAAGAGCATCGGAATTTAAATTAAATTTTAGATTAAGCAAAATTTATAATTTAAAGTAAACTGCGTTTTGCATTTCTTAAAAATTTATATATATATGATACTCTCAATAATCAACAATTGTGCGTGTGAAAATAAGAATTAAATAAAATTAAATGCAATATAATTTTAGATATTCGATCCTTTTTCATTTGTATTTGTAGTCTGTGATTTTTCGTGATTATCGAACGAAACAATTTCCGTACAATTTGGCGCATCTGCAGATCTGCACGTCTTCTGCAGATGTCTTTTGCAGATTATACGACTGTGTTATTGCCTACACAACTCCAGCGAGTTGTACTGCCGTAAATCTTGTCTTTATATTACAAATATAAAGATAATTAAATTTACATGAATATCTAATATCGAATATGATTACAAATATTTATTATATTAATTTAGTATTTTTCAAAGAAAAAAATTTTTGCCTATATACACAAGTAAATTATATTTTAATTAGGTTAATTAAAAGATTTTACGATACAGAATTATTGTCTGTATTACATTATTTTTTTCATGAATTTTACATGAGTTTTTCATAACACTTTGAAAATTTAAAAACATGTTCTTTATTAAATAAGAATATATTCTACAACTATAATATATATATATATATATATATATATACATATATACAAATAATGAATTATTTAAAACATAATGTCTCTTTAATTAATACATAATCTTTGATTAATACATCAAGTCTCTTTAATTGCTTTTTATATGGATAATAATATCCTCTTTTTAAACTCTCATAGATTTAGGTGCATATTATTTTCATCATAAAATTGATTCTGTATAAACCGTTAATGCTTGATGCGTATCGATTTCTCGACTCTCAGCGCTCACGATTTTGATTGCCGACTCTGTTAAATCGAATCGCGCCAGACTTTATGCGCTTGTCTGTGTCCGCGTCTTCTCTCCGAAAGCACATTTGCATAGATACAAGTAATAGTATCGCTGCTGCGCATCTTATGTCAGTCGCACATGGCGCGAATGCTGGAGATGAAATATTTCGAGTACGCGTTATAGGGCAACAAAAAAAAAAAGGAGATTTAATCGCGCACACGTACATTTACAAGGAGAGAAAGAAAGAGAAAGGATGAAGGGTTCATTAAAATTAACATATATGAACACGCTTTCTTTATACTTGAAAATTTTATTTATAATTCTTCCCTATTTCGCTTTAAATAATACATCATATGATACACGGTAAAAAACATTTTGTATTTCTGTTAAAATTTTCTTGTGTAAAAATTTTTGTGTTAAATTTTTAACATACTCTTATGTTAATGTAACATATTATCGTTGCGTTATTTTGACATTTCTGCATTGAGTTAGTATTCACCGTTTCTAAGAGTTAAAACAACACAATTAATATGTAAATGCACGAATTTTTGATGAAATATGTTATATGTTAAAATTAACAGATAAATTGTGTTATTTTTCTCTATATAACAGTTTCCATATGTTAAATCGACATATCTCTTCTGTTATTTATCATAAAAATGTAAAAATAACATTTTCTTTTAATTAAATTTAACATTATAAATATGTTAATTTAGCATAAACTTCATTTCCAGATAAAATTTAAATGTTACACTTTTGTGTTAATTTTTCAACATATTACTTGTGTTATTTATTTACATACTTGCCTTCTGTTAAATTAACATTAAAATTAGAGTAGATAAATTGTGACATGTGAAATATGTTAAATTTAACACAAAATTTTTTACTGTGTATGTTATTATATTATCTTTCTGTTGTTGCCAGGCGCATTTTAACATATTTAATAATAAAAAAATATATAAACACGTATTCCCACGATACAATATAAAATATAATAAAATATATTAAGTGTTAAGAGTGAAATAAATAATGCAAATTTCTATTCTCGAGTCACGGAATTTGAGAAAAGATATATTTGTCGCATAGCGCCTAGAGGCTATCGGCTTCACACGAGGAACGGAAACCACGAGTACCAGTGCGACTGGATCCTATTTGTGTCAAACAATATAAAGTAGATAGCACACGTACATGCCCGCAGCCTCGGTGCAGTTGCATAAGCGCCGCAGGAGATACGCGTGCGGAAACCGCGGGAGCTCCGCGAAGAGATCACGACCTTTAATAAAATTGAATTTGCGCGGGATTATACGTTTCGAATTCCAATATGAAATATTGTATCTCGCGAAAAACTTTCCACCGTTGCATCCTTTAACTTTGAAAGTGAAAAATCGACAAATATTTTATATTTATGTGCTTCTGTCTCTTGAGAACTTCTGGTAATTTTTTGGAATATCAAAGTAATTTTATTAATTAATTTATTTTATACATATCTAGATATTTATGAAGAGAATGAGTTTAATTTTTTAGTAATTTACAGTCTGTGAAATTTGCAAAATAATTATCCAGTCAATATATCTATGCTATTGTATAAATATGAGATATTTATCATTGTTATAAATAATTAAATTTATAATTAATTTTATATATATCTAGATATTTATGAAGAACATGAGTCCAATTTTTTAGTAATTTACAGTCTATGAAATTTGCAAAATAAATATCCAGTCAATATATCTATGCTATTGTATAAATATGAGTATATTTATCAATGTTATAAATAATTAAATATATAACCAATGAATTATTAGATTTTTAATTTTTCATAGTTAATTTCCCATCACTTATTTTCTTGTGATTAAAAATATTAAGTGTTTCTTTTATGGAAAATGTTAAAAGCTTATTTTTCAGTTCTATAATGTATAAGTTTCTCACATAAATAAAACCATATAAATAAAATATGATTATATCGGCTGTTTCCACGTACGAATTCGTTTGGAATAGTGTCATTGACCGCTGAAAATTAGATTTCGCTATAATTATGACAGGACCGATTCGACGCGCCACGACAGGGAACATCGGGGGGATCAATATCTCTCCAAGATATATATAAATATAGCGAATTCCAGAGAGTTGCGCAAATAATGGAAAAGTTGACTTTTAAAAGTAGACATGTGAGGGCTTAGTGGACGTATGGATCAACTAAGCAAGTTACCGGCATTTGACGTTTGACGCGTGCTTCAGCGTATAAATCTCTAATGGACCTAGAAATCCGAGCCATCTGCGATAATATAGCGAAGATGCGAAAGACCGTAAACATACATTTAGTGCTTCTTTTGGTATCGTCTTCACGATTCTCTGCCATGTTTACTTCGATGAAACTAGAGTTTTTTTTTCATCAATAATTCCATGTATTTATAAGACATACGATATATAATTGCCGTATAAAGGAAAAACATCTAGCGCGAATGTACAAATAATTCGGAACTTGAGCAAGCAACAGTGAAACCAATTTTCGAGGCTTATCCCTAGCAATATATTTCCGAGGAAATTGAATTTCGCTCGTATTAGCAAGGTCCATATGAAACGAAAAATGTAACTGTTGATTACACGTGAATTTATTCGTAATGAAGATGCAATTTTTTATAGTAATCTCGCGCAACACGTACTGTTTAAGAATAATTAAAAACCTAGAATTCTACGCGATTTTTATATTCGACCAAAGTAAATATTTATGGTATTTATATTGATATTTATATTTAGATTATATATTTGCATAAATTAACATTAGTATTACGAATAAAATGTTACTTTTTTATGCGCACAGGTTCATACTTATGCTCATATGTTTCGGCTGTCATAATGTTGGCTTACCTCCAAATTTTGTCACCGAGTAAAGAATTATCGAATATTTTGTGTAAACTTTCTCCTGAAATCTAATCCATTGAACGATGAAAAACATTTAAACATTTTCGATAATTATAAAGATATACACAGGTAATGAGAATTTAATGATTTACGCTAATGATTTATTACATTCTATATCGTATCTTAACCGAAAATAAGGTTCTGAGTCAAATCGCGATAAATGAAACATATTCGTATATTATTTACATTTTATATTTGATTTGAATTTTATATGAGATTCGTTACTTTCAGTTGAAATACTGAATTATTGTAGAAGATATTTATAAATACATAATGTGTGTGTTTTCAATGTTGCTTTTAACTGAATAATGAATTGTTTAAATTGGATATTTTAGATTTTAGATAGCACACATTGAGTTTACTTAATAAATTATTCACGATAGATTGAATAAATTCTATGTTGATATGATTGCGTGATATCAAATGCGGAATAACATCATTTTATTTCTTTAAACTCGAAAATAAATAAAAATTACTTATGTATATATTCTCTATCATACATTTACATGATTAATATTGAACTGTGCATACGATCAACAATGAAAATAACATTTCAATATTCTGCTTTCGATGGAGCTAGCGATTATCCGAAGCGTAAAATCGCGTAAACAAATAAGGAGCAATTAACAAATGTGACTTTCGTCGTTCGGGAAACTTTGGCCAAGATTTAAACATTAATTTAGTGACAGTTTAATGTGTTTGCGCCTTGGCACGACACGAAAAGCGACCATCAGTTACTGATGTTGGAATCAGGCATATGATACGCTCGGATAAGCCAGCTGAATATTATAACGGGGCATTTAATATCGGTTTGCTCTCCTTTTCTCTCTTTTTTTCTTTTTTTTTTGTATTTTTATTATAATAGTATATTCAATATATCTAGAGGTAAAGCAATATTTCGTGTTGGAATCGAGAGGAAAAATAAAAACGAAGTCAATCAATCAACGTGCGTGCAAAAATTGATTAAAGCTATAAGATATAAAACCAATTATAAACTGTCAAGGAAAATTTAAAGCGGATGGATTATGGTTCGTATACGTTTGTTATCAGAAGCCCACGCATCGTTAAAACTTGGTAAAACTGGAACACCTGTCGAATATTCAATGCTGTTCTGGCATTCCGTTATCGAGAAGTTACGGCACTCGGTAGTTTCGGTAGATTGACGAAACAAGGTGCATCATAAAAATAGAAAATAACTAGACTTCTAACATACGAGAGCCGACAGCGGAAGAAATAATGGTAAAACATTGAACACGTGCCAACTGCAAACATCATTATTACTCTAATAGGATATAAAAATAATAAAATCTGATACCCGCGAGAAAAATGATAAATCGCGTATTGTTTCTATTTTTACCGCTGATGTATAATCTTGCGTTCCTCGCGTTTATCCGTCTTGTGCTCTCGCTTCTTCTTCCTGCATCATTAATGAAACGACCAACGACAAGTGCTGTTTGCAGTCGAATTGAATTAATAATTTCTTCCGTGCAATAAAAGCGTGATAACGTTTTACGTTATTTTTATGGGATAGCTCGTTTGTTCGAATGATAAATCTATCGAACGTGTAATCCACGCTTCGCCCCTCGAGAAGCTCCGAATTTTCGCGTACGCCGTTTCTGCAGATTATACAGATTCGCTGTTGACTCTGATTAGCCATTGAGCTTCTTGGATAAGCTCGGGCTAATTTGGAATCACGCGGCGGCTCGAGCGACAGCGCGCCAGAAGATCTTTACGAAAGCGCGGCAGAGACACGCACGGGGGACACGACGTCGGGGAACATCCGCGGAGAGACGCCGAACGGTGCGAAAGGTGGACCGGCGTGAAGCCGCAAGAGATAGAGAGAGAAGGAGAAAGAAAGAGAAGCCGCGCAGGCGCCGAGCCAACGCTCGTGGAGAACGCTCGTCGTCCGCGTGGCGCGAGTTAGAACTTGACTTGGTGCTTTTAGTCTTGGCCCGTCCCTTCGTCCATCCCCGTCCTTGCCGGGCGAGAGCCGCCCGCCCCCGGGGCGAACTACTGTTTCCGAGGGGAGATATGTGTCTGGACCGGTCTCGGGAAGAAGGACGACGGCGCCGATTCCGCTCGACTCCGAATCGGCGAGCCGTTGACAAGCGATAAGGAGCACCACGCGTCGCTCCCACGTGCCTCCCACGAGATCGCAGCAGCGAAAGTGAGAGTCGAGACCGAGTTAAAGTCTCCGAAATTGAAGAAATAATCCAGGATATACAAGTAAAAATCGAGAAAAATCGGAAAGGTGAACGTTATCGAATTTCGATCGATGCTACCGATCGCGACATGTCGCAGGAGATTTTACCCCGTCGAGAAGCACCCTCGATCGAGACCAACGACGCTCGCAGCTCGAAGAAGAGCACTCGCGCTCAGCGTCGATGGCGCATCCTGGCCAGGGCGCTGACAGGTTCGCCGGAGCCGATCGGCAGCGAGTCCGACGAGGAGGTATCGGTGAGGAGGTTCACCAGCTTCGGTTTACTCAAATGCGCACCGTTGGTGAACGCACCAACGGACGGCGAGTCCAGCTGGTGCGAGTATTCGACCCGGTTGGACGGTGGATCGTACGACGTGCAGATACGTCGAATAAGCAAGTGCTTCACCGCGAGCGAGCTGATCGGCTTCAACAACACCGGCAACGTCTGCGTGTGGCCGTCCGAGGAGTGTCTGGCCTACTACCTGCTGAGGAACCGCGGCCTCTGCCGCAATCGTAGCGTCCTCGAACTCGGCGGTGGCATGAGCTGCCTCGCCGGCGTGCTCGTCGCCAAGTATTGCAATCCCAGCGCGGTGACGCTGACGGACGGCAACGTGACCAGCGTCGACAACGTGCGCTGCATCGTCGCCAGGAATGACATGACGCATCTGGTGGAGTGCGGCGTCGTGCAGTGGGCCCGGGCTGCCAGGGTCCTTAGACAGGCGGCGGTCAATGGCAACCGTCTTAAGGTGAATGTCCAATTGCGAGATATCGCTTCCTCGAGTCGGTCTGGGATTCGAAACTGCACTGAGAAAAAAATCTGGTTGCATTCATTCTGGTAGATTCAATCAGTATGTCTGTTGGAAAATGGACGAACCAGAATTCTTGTAGGAATTACCAGATGAATCTGATTAATTTCTTCCTGTTCAATTTACCAAATTTTCTATAATAATATTAAACTCGCCAGCACCAAGTCGTCTAAAATTTTTTCCATCTAATCTCAAAAGTCTGTTTAGTATTCCGAATTTCAATAAGATTATTGGATAAATTCAATCCAGATTATTGAGTAAATTATTTTCAATTCAGTTTGTTAGAAATTAAATTGATAAAGTGATGCAAGAAGAAGATGCAGCTCAAACACACACAATCAGAGAGCTAGGATCCTCTTTCTGGCACTACTGCTCGTAAGAAAAAAAATATATATTTGGATTTTTTGTTAATACTAATAGTTCTTCAACAAAAATTTCTAGTTATCATGATAAGACTCGATTTTTTTATAACTAAAATATTTAATAGATTTTACTATAAGAATTTGGTTAGTATTTTCTGGTTGAATCTATAAAATTTCTTGTTACATTAATTTCTTTGCTTGCTTCTTAATTTAACTCGTATTCAATATTTGCCATGAAATGTATCACTGAAAAAATTGTATTCTCAACTTAAGAATATGTCACTTATCTTTAGTATT
Source organism: Camponotus fellah (assembly GCA_030586385.1). Classification (NCBI taxonomy): domain Eukaryota; kingdom Metazoa; phylum Arthropoda; class Insecta; order Hymenoptera; family Formicidae; genus Camponotus; species Camponotus fellah. The sequence goes on along the minus strand of JAPIVC010000450.1, from coordinate 1,525,731 downwards.
TATTTTAAAGATAAGTGGCATATTCTTAAGTTGAGAATACAATTTTTTCAGTGATACATTTCATGGCAAATATTGAATACAAGTTAAGTTAAGAAGCAAGCAAAGAAATTAATGTAACAAGAAATTTTATAGATCCAACCAGAAAATACCAAATTCTTATAGTAAAATCTATTAAAAAAAATCTCGTTCTAAAAAAAGTTATAAAAAAAATCGATTCTTATAATGATAACTAAAAATTTTTGTTTGATTTAACCAAAATGCCTTCAATCATATACGTCTTGTTGGTACAATCAAACGATTTTTCTCAGGAACGATTAAAATAGCGCTCTTAGATCGCGAGATCGGCGAACGGGCCAGAATCGATGAGAACTGCATTGCGAATAATTTTCAAACTTTACGTCGAGGAAGTACTCGATAGGTCGTAGATCGTTCCTTGAATTATTCCGACAAGTTCGGTAATTTATGTAGCTATAAAACTTTCTTCTTTTATCGATTTTACCTCTTCTATTTCTTCTGGTCATAGATGGTAGCGCGATATTTTTTTTGTAGTATCATAAATACATATTAATTCAACATCTTTATTTTCTCGATATGAAACGTGTTCCCATCGCTTTTCGATAAGCCGTATTTCATCAGATTCCTGTGAACAGAGGGCCGCGAACGCGTAATACATGTGGAAAAAGCATATTCTCAAAGCAACATCGGAGCGATATTGAAGCTTGACAAGAATACTGCAGCATTGGCACGTGCGGTCACAAAGAGGCCGGAAATTAAATATTGAGGATATTAATGAAAAGGGTATTTTTTTTTTCAGTTTTTACGTTACGTGACGAAAGCCTATGTCTATATTAAAATTTACATTAAATAAAACTTCAGTCGTGTTATTAACCAAGAGACTAAATTAATAATCATCATAAATTACAACGAGAGAATAAATTAATAATTATCGTAAATTATAATTCAAGAATAAATTACATCGGATTTGAGATAGAAAATAAATCAATAATTATCGTAAATTATATGATAAAAAAAGTATATAAAAATAAATGACGTATCGAAATTTTTTTATAAAACGCATACTTTGTTTTCGATTTTTCAAATTCCAACGAGAGAATAAATTAATAATTATCGTAAATTATAATCCAAGAATAAATTACATCGGATTTGGGATAGAAAATAAATCAATAATTATCGTAAATTATGATAAAAATATATATATATAAATATATGACGTATCGAAATTTTTTTATAAAACGCATACTTTGTTTTCGATCTTTCAAATTCCAACGAGAGAATAAATTAATAATTATCGTAAATTATAATCCAAGAATAAATTACATCGGATTTGAGATAGAAAATTAATCAATAATTATCGTTAATTATGATAAAAAAATATATATAAAAATATATGACGTGTATCGAAATTTTTTTATAAAACGCATACTTTGTTTTCGATCTTTCAAATTCCCAGTAACATGTAATGGATTTTGCGAATGTATCATGGAAATTTAAAAAACATTAAGTGCCCGCATTTGTACGAGTTCCGAGGATCTGCAAGTGACATTGGGATTTGCAAGGGTCAACTTTGCTAATCGCGGCCGCCGAGAATTCAGCGGGGTCCGTCGACTCCAGCGATCGAATAACGCGTCTCGTAAACTCTCAAGTCCGACGTGATCCGCATCAGTGATGAGGACGATGACGAAGAGTTCGCTAACACCGTCGACACGCCTGGTTTCGCGATTGCACATCCTATGCTACTCGTTGCCACGATCAGTGAGTCATCGCGGTCATCGCGAGCCGATGAATGGAAAAATTGAAACCTTATACCGTAAAGAAATCGGGAATCGCGATTCTAGAATTGATGGTGAAAGCGATTTGCGATCGCGCGACGACGATTCTGTTATTTTCGCGGAACGCGAAAGCTCGCTCCACAAGTCGGAAAAATTTAAAGATACGAGAGAAATTGTATCAATTTGGCAAAATGATAAGTCGGAATAATAATTTTTAACTTACGACATCTGCGAAATATATCGCGAAGTAGATATTGTATGAATAAAATATGTTTCACGAAGCACGTGCTAGGATCATAGGGTCACGTAACGAAGACACGTGCTCTCGCTGCATGTTCGAAATGTCATGGTACCAAGTATAATATACCTGTCACAAGCATATCTTCGGAAATATATATATGAAAAGAGAATCTGACATAAACCTAATACAAGTCCAAATATTTCATTCATCTTGGATCTAAACTATTTTAAATATTAAATTAATTTTTTTATTTAATATTATTAATTTATTTAATGTTTTTATTTAACAAAAAATCTTTTTGCAAATATTCAATATTATATGATATTTGTTTTTTTCGATGTATTTTTTTATACGAGATATTTATGGTACTGTTTCAATATTGCTCTTTATTATATTTTTATATTGCATATATGTATAAAAGGATAAAAAGAGATAAATAGGTGGATAGAAAATGTTTTTTGTACATGTGTATCCTCTTCTCTCGTTATAAATGTATCCACATGGGAGTGTAGAATCCCCGCGTGATCATTGTAATACCCGGGCGGGATATACGGACTCACCATTCGGACATTTCCGGCTAAACCTTAGCTCCATTTCCGGTAGCCTCCATAATGTAGCCTCTACGTTCTTCCGGCAGATCGTAAAGTTCCGCGCAATCTTTTTCGTGGGAAATTTCCGTTCGGTCGGGTTCGATTGAGATCGTGCAGCGAGACAAAATCGAAGATTGTTCGAACGATTGACTAAGATTAATTGCAAAAACGGATATTCGCCTTCGCACACATACACTCGTCTATCTACGCGAAAATTATCTTTGAATTTATCTGAAAAACCTAACGATTAAATGTTTTTTTCAACGTACCTGACATTTGCGATTGGTTCCTCTAATCTTTTTCTTTTCAATTTGTTTATTAAAGATACGGTTTAACTTGATTCATTTGATTAATTTGATTTTTTTGTTATTTTATTGGCGAATTTAATTACTTTAATCGAGATAAAATCATATAAAATATCACGGATAAGCTTTATATATATTTTTCAGAAATGTCTCTTCTCTTTAAATCATCCTTTACGCGAAACATCTTTTGTACAGTAGATTGCTTCGTTCCAAATAAAACACGTTATTCTTTTTCACAATATTTTAGACGACTAGAATACTATCTTTGGATTGTAAGAAATAATGATTTTTATAATTATAACTTTTTCGATTTTAAAGATATATTAGAGATTATTAAAAAAGAATTATTTTTAAAGTTTTGAAAGCTTATTGTATTTCTTTATAATCGTTTTTTATTCGCCACGGGAAATAATTATAAGTTTAATTCGAGCCATCTTACATTAATAAAAAGTTTCCAATTTCCTACGAATTGTGTCAAATTCTTTTTGTACGTACTTTACAAATGTACGAGGTGAATTTTGCTCTTCGAATTTCACTCGATTTCGATGGAAGCGATACTCGTTCTTTGAATCGACATTCCCGAATAGCGATTTCATCTCATTCCTAACGCCGGATTGAAATCTGGATTCCCGATTGTGATTTTTCGATGTAGACGCGGACAGTCGACAGCGACGAGGATGATCGATTGCCACTGGGTCTTTACGACGTGATTCTGAGTGCAGACTGCCTCTTCTTCGACGACGCCCGATTGGACCTCGTGGAGACGATTTACGGCTGGCTGGCCGACGACGGCATCGCTCTGGTGATGGCACCCAGACGCGGGACGACATTCCAGAAATTTGCCGAGGCGTCGATCAAACGCGGTTTCATAGCGCGACAGACGGAACTGTACGACGACACGGTATGGTCCCGGCATCTGGAGCTGCTGGAAAACAATCCGGAGTACTGCCCGGATCTGCACTATCCGGTGTTACTAGAGCTCACGAAGCAGAAGAAGACGCCGCCCGGATGATCGAGCTCGATCGACGACGACGAGGACAACCAGCCGGACGGAAGCCTCGGCGAGGAGTGAAAATGCGTCAACGTGTTTTTCGATACGGACTTTGCTCGTAGAATTAAGTGAAGAGATCGAGTACACCGAGCGAGGAAATAGGAGACATTTGCCATATGATGGGACATAAAGATGCACATAAGACTGCCTCCATGTTGTCCGGCAATGTCAAGGCCGGTTTTTTATTAGTCATCTGATGAAACGTTTAGTGCTCGCATGCACTCGCGGATCGATCTTCCGCTGGTACGAATCGTTCCGCATCGTCGCCGTTATCAGGAAGGTTCTGTAAGGAAGATTTTCCTGTGCGAGAATCGAGCTTGAACATGCCCGATCTGCCTCTCGTTAATTAACCGAGTGTTTGCGGTAGATATCCGATATTTTATGGATAAATGCGTGGTTGGAAGTACAAATATATTAAAATGGTATTTGTGCTTTTAACATCTGATTTATTTATTCGCACTCAATCGCACGTAATTAATTTAGCAGAGATATTTGTTTCGATTTAGAATATTTTATATAGGATACACGGATGTGTTTGCGCCAAATTATGCGCCGTGTGATATAATGAACTATAATCCTTCGCTTTAAATTAATCCAGAATATTGCGAGATCCGCAATATTCTCGTGGGGAGTGAGACTTTTATCATTTTACATGTAATGTGTATCAGAAAAGAGAAACAGGAAATGAGTGCCAATGGCAAATTGAAACTTTTCGAATAACTCAATATTGTTCAGAAAAATTTAGATATTTCAGATTATCTTTCAAATATATTAATATCGTAGCATATATTGGGCGATGAAGATATTATATTATATTATAAAATAGAGTCTCAGATTGGTCAAAGTGACCGAAGATTAAATAATATCAGGGATATTAAATCGGCATATATTAATCTTTTAACAATAAGATATATTTATAAATTACAAAGATTTCAAGGTAGATCGAACCGTCTATTATATATTATAATATTCTTCTCCCATCCGGGGTTAAAATATGGCTCTTAATAGGGAGGACTCTTTTTAGAAGTACCTGATTTTATATCGAATTGAGAGTAGGTTTACCGGAAAAACGAGTTTCGGACTCGTCATTAGAATGCCATTTATAATACGATAATGCGATAATATCGGCAATTTCATCAATCATTGATTAAGATTGCAATCCTAAATAAATGGTTCGAGATACTTGTCGAGTTCCTCGTTCTTTGCAGTTGAAAGGACCAATCGTGCGAAACTGAATAGTGTTTAGATACAATTGAATTGTATCGTTTCCACAGTTTATTCTATTAATTGCGCTAAAAGACATTTCCGTACTCTTGGATAATGAAAAAAGTAACAATTAAGAATTAACGCTATTTGGGTCCAAAAATATAGTAAAGCTGAGCAGAGGTATAATAATGACGATTGCGGTTCAGCGATAGAGACGCTGAATCCAAATATAAATAAAATATTATTTGTTATGCTTGTTACTATGGACATAGGTATTAAATTGTTATAATCGAGACATAATTGCAGGATAAATCTAAGGAGACTTACAAAAGAGTTAATCTTATTTTGTCTTACATTGTATATTGTGTGCGATGATTTATTTATTTATATATTTATTAAGAGATTCTGATACGTATAACTTTACGACAAAATAATTGTCGAGTATTTCTTAAGTATCGCGCGTTCTAAACACATTTTACCTCAAAGGACCAAAAAATCCATACGTATGTATAGTTAAAAATCTAGTCAATAGAAATGCCAAACTTCCATTCTACGTACCTCCTTACATAGTCTTAGGTATCCATAAAATCTCTCTCTCTATTCGTGTAAAGACGGAATTGTAATTAATAGGAGCAATTAAATTATTACATCGCTAAAATAAAAGGCTAATTTCATGAAAAAAAAAAAAAAAAAAAACAATTCCTTTTTTAACGTCCGATCATCTTTTTCCAACAATTCGAGATTAAAAGTGCTATAACCGATCTTTTTTTAGAATTGTTAATCTACGTAGTTAGATGGGGAATTTATTGAATCTTTCGTAGTCCGGGAGAAAGCCATTTGTTTACATGTGCATACGAAAGAATCTTGCCAGTAATAAATTATCTTCACTTAAAAGGCCGCGTTTTTTTCTCGTGACTTTACAAAGATAATACAATCGTCACGTTATGTTTGCGTCGCGTGACGCTAAAAATGCCATTGACAAATCCACAACGACGTGATCATGTCAGAATAAATAATACTGTTTAACGTTCAACGTTCGAACATCCTGTCTTCCTCCGTCTGTCGCGTAATAGCTATATTTGCTCGTCTCGATTCTGTCTATGTAATCAACTATGTACGCAAGTATCCGTCTTCTCTTCCTCCCTTGCTAGAAACCTGACGCAATCTTTGCCTGGGTTTGTCTCTGCTTGATTTCTAATGTCAAGTTCAATTGAGTCAGGTGTCTCTAAGAAGTTTCCAAAAAGCACACGTTTTCAGTCTATAGTTTTGACTTTATGTTGACAATTTACGGTGCGATTTATGTAACGTGTCAGACATCCCAGAATAAAGCAAGATTATCCAATAATAGATCGAATTTTCAAGAGTTACTAGTCAGCACACTCGAGCGAAGAATATTTTCCATATATCAAAGTAAAATATTTAATATCGATATTTAAAATTAAATATAAATATAAGTTGCATTTTTCGCATTTTTTCAATCTATAATTAAGAGATCTTTAATTAAATTCAAAGTATCGGAGGATTAATTATATACAATAAATAACAATTAATTAATTATAATAAAATTCCAGATCGATGCAATAAAGCGTGGATTAATAATTGAAAGAAAATTTCTGGATTAAATATAACACAATCATGTGATTATTAATTTCGCCAAAAAATACAAAGATCTCAATTGTATAAAATAAACATATACAATAAATAACAATTAATTATAATAAATACAATTAATTATAATAAAATTTCAGATCGATGCAATAAAGCGTGGATTAATAATTGAAAGAAAATTTCTGGATTAAATATAACACAATTGTACGATTATTAATTTCGCCAAAAAATACAAAGATCTCAATTATATAAATAAACATATACAATAAATAACAATTAATTATAATAAATACAATTAATTATAATAAAATTTCAGATCGATGCAATAAAGCGTGGATTAATAATTGAAAGAAAATTTATGGATTAAATATAACACAATCGTACGATTATTAATTTCGCCAAAAAATACAAAGATCTCAATTATATAAATAAACATATACAATAAATAACAATTAATTATAATAAAATTCCAGATCGATGAAATAAAGCGTGGATTAATAATTGAAAAAAAAATTCTGGATTAAATATAATCGTACGAAAAATTATTAATTTCGCCAAAAAATACAAAGATCTCAATTTACAGGTTCGATCTCATTTGAAGATTACATCTGATTGCTGAAATCTAAAAATGGAAATCTTGATACATGATTGCGATTAGCAACTGCGTTTAGTGTAACGAATGATAGAGCGAAATATAAATTGCCCAGGAAAGCAAAATCAATCTTAAGAACATCTCGAAAATAATATCGCTCGCCAGTTTATTTTATCATCTGCGAGATATGTTACGTGTGTTATATTTCGCTTTAACTTAACTATATGTTATTTCGCGCAATGTGCGACATAAAGTTATAAATTCAGTCGTTCTAGATTCGGGGAAATCAAATGAAATTACGCAGGGTTGTCTCGTCAAATTATATCTTGTACGTTTACTGTTTATTTTAGTCTATATTAACAGTTGTCAGACACGAGAAGAGATATCTTTAAACAAACACAACCTCTCCTCGTGACGACTATATCTGCGATATAAAGTCACGTATCTTTTAAAGGTATGCACATATTTCGACATGTTATTTCATTTAAATGTCTCTCGAAACAGATGCCAATTGATAAGGCGCATCATTATCGATACCTAGTGAGTGCGATTAAGACTGATGTCATGTGACTGATATTCAATCACTGATGAATGATCGCGACATAAGGTTTTAGGGCCGATGCACGCTATTTTTAGGACGCTTCATCTTGCCACGCTTACAGCATTCGTAATTATTTTCACCGCCATGGTAGAGCTATAAAAAGGGAGAACACGCGTCAGCGATTCGTTTATATAATTAGATACTTTTCCCGTCGCGCGGCCTCATTAAAATCACTGTAACTAACATAAGCGTGTGCGTGCATCCGAGTTGATCGATTGCGGTAAGTAAATTTCCATTGCGTCCACATAGAAGTGGCTTTCACGCTGCTGAGAATAGATTTTTAGCCGGGCTGTACGAGATTTTAAAGTCCGTAAGTGCATTCGTTGCCCAAGTGCATCGCGCAACAAAGGAAACAGCTGATCGGGATCGAACTTTAAAGAGCTTCTTGTAAGGCACTCCTTCGCCAAAAACCCCGGAATGTATTAATCTACCGTCAGTCAACGTTCATTATATTTAATCTCGCATTTAACGACAGCGATTATTTAATTAAAATGAATCTTTAATTAAAACGGAACGAATATTTTAATTATCACGTTATTGATATTAATTTAGCGCGAAAGAATTCGAATTAAATATTACGCGTGAACATTCTTCATAAGAGAAGATTTATAGATCGAGCTATACGCGCGGAAAAATCAGTTTCGGAATAACTAATAATTTTCTTCGAATAATAATTGAATAATAATAGCGTGTGTGCTGTTGGCAAATAATATTAAATTAAAATAATAATAAATTAAAAATAAATAATATTAAATTAAAATAATAATAATAATAATAAAATAATAATAATAATAAATTAAAATAAAATAATAATAATAATAATAATAAATTAAAAATAAATAATATTAAATAAAAATAATAATAATATTAAATTAAAATAAAAAATAATAGTTTTCGTATATACATAATCATGTAATATAATTTATACGCTTTATAAATTAAATTTATTCAAGAAGAATGTTGGCTCGTGAAATCGTGTTTTGTTGAAACAGTAGTTTTCATCTTTTACGCGCCGTAGCCTCGATTCATTAAATAGCTAAGATATCATCAGAAAATTTGAAGCTAGAGGTGTGAAATATAACGTGAGGATTATTAACGTGCGAAATGGGATATCTCGCGAAGAGATCTCTGTAAGGAGGTCAAAATGTCTATAGGGAAACTGCAACGACTCCGTCGCGAGCTCGTTAAGAGGACCGTTTTATTAGACACACAACGACGATTTCTTTTTTTTTTTTACACGACGCGATGCAAATAATATAAACTCAAGTTTGCAGCAATCGTCGCGCATTCACATCCTCCGCATAATTTCCAACATAAATTTCTCTCCACAAGACTTTCTCGCTGGTATTTTCGCGCTTGACAGTGCAATGTTAAACAACCGTTCGGTTGCTTTACGGCCGACAGATTCGACCAAAGTAACGGCCACCTCTACGACTTTATATATTTATTTTACGAAGCTCATCATACACTGTTAGGTCGGCCTGTATCTTATATTGTATTTTTCCCGTAAAAATAGAGATTTAATGATAAATCTCTTTATTTTATATCATATTTTTATATGATAATCTGAATTTAAGATACGCTTTATCAAAGATTAAATTAAAGATTACTTCCATTTAATCAATTTTTTACCGCAAAATAAATTCTCTTTCCTTTCTCTTTATTTATATAATTTTAATAAAAATATTTATTTTAATAATTTTAATAAAAATATTTATTTTAATAATTTTAATAAAAATATTTATTTTAATAATTCTAATAAAAATATTTATTTTAATAATTTTAATAAAAATATTTTAAATAGTACTTGTAAGATTAATTTTTAACAGTTAGAATATTTAACAGTTATAATTTTTAACAGTTATCATATTTTATCGTTGTAACTGTTTCAAATAATTAAAGTATCCGTGTTTTTTCCAAGTGTTTATGTATCTGAAATTGATCAAAAATAGTTTTCATGGTTGGCAGCAAGCATCGCCAATATTTATTCGTAAAACGAGCGCTAATGGATCCAAAACGTTTGTTGCGGCAGGCAAATAAAACGATCGCGGATTTTCACATTTTCGATGGTATCGAAAGAAGACGAAAACTTGATTAGCGGAATTGTACGGCGTATAACATATTCGCCACGTGTTAATAATATTTATTTCGACATCGAACACCCATTTAAACCCGTGTAACATGTATAAACGCAGCATCGAGCAATACTCCAGAAATAACGCCCTTCGACGAGCGGCTGACGATTATTTTAATCGGCCGTCTTTGTTTCGTCTCGCAGCTGAGACTAATTGGCCTTTATATAAAAGGAGCCAAGTGCACGTCAGTTTATATATTTTCTTTTTGGCGTCGGAGAAGTTTGCTTCGTCAAAACTTTGATTCCTTCTCTTAATAATAAAAATTACAAGCTCAGTGACAGATGACCGCGTCGAGTTGTCAAACAAAAAAATCGACCGAGTTGAGACTCGCAATAGAATTTAATTAAAAGGTCGCTCGCTGTCGACTATCTAGAACATTTAGTTTATACAGTTAAGTGTCGCTATAAGAGAATTATTACGTTTCGTCCACTGTTCCCGGGCGCATTGTTCCGAGGCGCATCATTTCAAGATGCATCGTTCTCTGTAGCGCAGCTTACTGTTTCGGGACGAAATCTAACCGTTTTCCACCCCCTCCCCCCTTCCCCGTTTTCCCCCCGAGTGCCTCTTATCTCGCTCGAATTATCCGTCGTTACAGTAAATTCCGTTGCCGCGCACGTGGGAATTCGCAGGACATTGGATAAACCGCCCGAGCTCATTCCCGCTGAGATCGCAATTTATACAGATATGAAATTACGCTCGCTGGTGATTTCGCGGAAAAGCGAAGCAACCAATCAACTGAATTTGCATGCAAAAATTACCGTTCGGATTACAATTTGTAAAAAAAAAACGTTATGCGATTTTACGCGAACCAACTTTTCTCTTTTTTTTTAAGAGAAAAGTATATTTTTTAAGAGAAAAGTATATTTTTTACATAATAACGGTTTGAAATATCATTATCCTGATATATCGCTCATCATTGCTTGCGGATTTAATATTTACGTTATATACACTTATTATCTATAAAACGCGAGGAGAATGGATACAAACACATTTCAACAATCTTGCATGATGATGGAAGGTATTTTTATATCGTATTTTAATTTTTCTTTTTTTTTTGTGTTTCTTAATATCGATATATTTTTTTTAAACATAAAGAGTAAAAAATCTTTTAATTAGACCCGATTATGAATGAATATCATTCATAAATTTTAAATAATAGCGAACACGATACGTCATTAATAAGACGCGATGTTGAATTGCCTCGTTGTTTGATTTAGATCTAATTGACAAGTATTTTGAGGAATTGATTTGAAGATTTGTCCTGATTTTTCGATATTTTTTTCGCTTAATTTTCTCGATTTTTTTTTCAATTTTTCGACGAAGTTTTTTTAACGATTATTCATTGCATAATCATTGCCACTATCTTAACGATCGATTATTCAATTAATTTCGAACGTTCTCAATAAGATTCCTTGCGCCGAGCGATTTTTGACGAGTGCGTGCGTCATTGTTTGCATTTTGTTACGACCTATAAACCTATATATCGACAGGACGCGATTGCGCGGGACGTTAAGTGACGTTGATTGTTATCAATGAATGCGCTATGATGCTCGTCGACGACATACATTATCCTGATATATCGCTCATCATTGCTTACGGATTTAATATTTACGTTATAAACACTTACTATCTATAAAACGCGAGGAGAATGCATACAAACACATTTCAACAATGCAATCTTGCATGACGATGATGGAAGATATTTTTATATCGCAATTTAATTTTTCTTCTTTCTTTTATGTTTCTTAATTATCGACATATTTTTTTTAATAAAGAGTAAAAAATTTAATTGGACGCGATTATGAATGAATATCATTCATAAATTTAAAATAGTATCCCAATGTGAGACTTTTATTTGTTTTTTAGTTGTTTTTTTTTAAACATAAAGAGTAAAAAATTTAATTAGACGCGATTATGAATGAATATCATTCATAAATTTTAAATAGTATCCCAATGTGAGACTTTTATTTGTTTTTTTAGTTGTTTTTTTTTAAACATAAAGAGTAAAAAATTTAATTAGACGCGATTATGAATGAATACCATTCATAAATTTAAAATAGAACCCCAATGTGAGACTTTTATTTGTTTTCGAGACTTATGCAAATAATTTATCCGAAGTTATGCGTATGTGTAAAGTTTTTTCTCGCTTTTTAAATCAAGCAAGAATTGACATTCGAAAATTCTTCATCTCTTGTATGCGTCCGCCATATGTGTTCGCGGATTCTAACGGGCATTCTATTCTAACCGAGTCACTTGTTCCTGACAAGCAGCGATGATATATAAAGATATTTATATGGCATAAGTGCTCTTCTCTTTCTCTCTTTCTTTCATCCTGTAGAAAAAGTTCCAGAAGAACAAAAACTCTGAAGAATGAAATGTCGAGTGTGGAAACGACAGTGCAGTTCGTGCGCCGCGATATATAGGACATAGAAAAATCGTGAGTTTTCTCTCATCCATAATTATCGGAATCGAAATCGATCCGCTAGAAATTTCGGACATTGAATATTTTGCAAAATAAATAATCACCAGTTTCTTTTCAAAATCGACTAAAGAAATTACGTGATAAATATTACTTTATTATTTTTGTATCTATGAAAAAAAAAATATACTTAATACAACTCGTTCTTTTCGAGTCAAAGTATGCATTTTTTATACATTCCGTATAGCTGCCATATACATACAAGATGACGTATAATAATAAACGATGTCGATAACACAAAGTGGACAACTTTATTCATACGTCATGCAATTTATCGATTTCTACATGAAACCTCCTTTTTAACAATGTCTCATAGCGATACATACATTATGTAGGTACATCAGGTACACGTAGACATGCGTCTATAACTGCGTGCAAATATTTATTTAATCCTTTTTTGGAAATACAGACTAGAAATATAGATTTAAAATGATAGGAATACAGAAAGTCAAAATTTTAATTCTAATAAAATATTATAAGACATACCGACTAAGATATATTTACAATATTATTAAAATAAAGTATGCAAATTTAGATGGAAAGACATTTCTTCTCATTTGTACACAACATACAAGGTTAAAAATTATTTATATAATAAGATATTTATCTCCAGTCTCTTCCCGTGTAATTCCAATATATATTTGTGATAATGATAATGAATTAATTCCAATGTTGATCGAGATTATTTTTGCAGTCTGCGCTTGTGCATTAGATGTATCGACGCACTTTGCAAGGAGAAGCAGGAAACAGGATAGGTATTTGCTATCGAACGCGATAAAATTAGAACAATGTATGAACCCCCTTTTTTACTGCAACGATACTGCGTCGTCTCAAGCAGCAATTGTTTTGCCATTATATGCCGTTTGGTAAATTTCCCGCACGAGCTCACGCGAAAATAATGTATTCCACATTTTGTCCGCAAATCGCGCAAAATCCGCAACCGTGTCGTTCATTGATTAATGGCATTTTTTAACGCGAAACTCGCACAAGGTTATAATCCCTGTACTATCTCGTTTTATTTCACTTTAATTAACATAGATTATATTTTTCCCTCGAGAGAAAAAGAATGGGAAATTTGTATGCTTTATGACAGCAAGTTTACATAAAGGATTTCAAATCAATCTGCGAAAGATGAATTTTACTCGTTGCGTGCTAATTTAAAATTTTAAAAAATTTAACTTTTTTTTGTTATCTTCTTAAGGACTAAAAGCTCAAACGCAATGAAGTAAAATGAATTATCTTTACGCACAAAATTTTTAATCTGTTTTAATTTTCATGACGACGACATAAGAAATCGAGTTTCTTTCTCGCCTGATGTTTAATTTATGAAATAATATCGCTTCTAAATTTCGAACTTGAAAGAGTGTTACCATGATTAAAATGTTTCTTTATGCATGAGCTTTCGCTCGATCTGTGACACGACAATAATTTATCATTACGCGTGGAAGTAAGTATTTATAATAGTTTTTTAATTAATATTTGAAAAATGAAGATTGTGCTTTAACGTTTTCGAAAAATTAGCTTTGTTAAATTGTGTCGACACAATATATATATTGAAAGAACATCGAAGGAAAACATCTTTTTTTATGCATGAGATACTTTATACATGTCTGTCGTGCAATTTATAAAAAGTCAGATAAAAATTGAAATTGAAATAATCTAGATAAATATAAGCTTCGCAAGACACATTTTCCCATGTACGGAAAATTAAACTCATCGAAATAATTCCGAATTCACTTATATAAAAGACACTTAACCATCTGACTCAATATTTACTTATCAAATAGCATTTAAAATCATAAAGCAATTTTAATCCACTGTTCTCAGGAGATAATTTACGATTACGTTGCGATAAAATCGAAGCTTTCGAAAAGTGTATTCCTCTAATGGACTATAAATTTTCGGGAACCTTGATCTCAACGAGCATCCTAAAATTCATGTTTAACAAGAGACGAAGAGGAGGGTTGAAACGGGTAACGCGAAGAGTGATTTCGAAACGTAAACCTGTCGAAAATATCTGGACGCACGACAGCGGGCAAACGTCGAACGTTAACTAGCTGCCAAAGCAAACAGCAATGGACCGACACGGTCCCAAGATTTGTGTTTTCAATTTTTAATACCGATGAAATTCACGCCTGTTGATTTTTATTTGTTTAGATTTGATTTTAGTACATTAGCGCTAGCTTTCGTTTAATAAATATTTCATCTCATTACATGTTTTATAAATAAAAATGTTATCTATAACGATGCGAAATATCAGATTAATAATTTTTATTTTATCAATCACTTTCCGAATTTCATTCTCGGAATTTATGAAAAAGAATTCAAATTACCTTCCATTTTCGATATTAAAATTTTATTTAAAAGATATTTTGAAATAAATCAGATTTAAATCGTTTTTATTTTGATAGGTTATTTATCAAAAAATGAATACGATGAAATATAAATAATGGTTAAAATAACGTTTTACGCGATTTGTTTTACAAACTCATCTCTTTCCGAATTACTCTTGGATATCACTTCGTAAAATGAAAAAATAAAATATAGTTTTTACTCGTTAAAATTTATGCGAAATTCGATAACGATGGCGCATAGCGAAATTTATAGGGGTTATTCGGGAGAAGTACTTTTTTTTGTGGAACCGACAATGTCATTTGCATAATTTACGGCTACCGTGCTCTGAATTTCGCGGCGTTTTTTGACAGTACGAGATTCGCCTTCAAACCTTAAGCATAAGTGGATTTTCCGACCTTACCGAATGTTAGAGTAAAAACTAATTTTTCCTCGCGAAAACTCGCATGGTCTAACGTACAATCGCAAGAAAACGCGATTTATCTTCTCGCCGATTGTTTCGGAGCCGACATTGTTCACTTGGAAGTAACTAAGCGAGCGAGCTTCCATTTATTTCTTGCGCCGATTTATCTCTCAAGAGCCATTAGGCATAGGCTCCGAAAAAATATCGTATCCTGTAAAATGTCGCTCTTATTTTGGTCAGGTACAATTTGAAATATACGATCTTTGATATCGTTAATTACAAGATGATATTGATAGCTTTAGATTAATATTTTATCGATTTATTACGTTTTTAATTACGTATATTATTTTTTATTTCGTATTATTATTATCGCCTTCGGGATATTTATATAATCGAAAAGAAGAAGCTATTCTGAAGCCGATTACACTTGGTCGGTTCATTTATAAACGAAGAATGGCGTCGCTTTAAAATAACTATGCGCATAATGGACGTAAATGTGCATCGCAGCGGCCGAATCAAGGGCACAATCTCGGCATTGTCGGCAACCAACGGCATGTATAAGCACGAGCACGTGAATAGCATCGGATATATAAAATCATTGTTTTCGCCTGATAAATTCGAGCGATGCTTCGTCCAAATTGTTGTTGACCAACGCGGAAGCACCACAACGTAATCGCCAATAAATTCAACGCAATCGGCAAGAATATGTGCCTTAGATTTTATTTAGAGACTACCGTGTTGTCTTTACGTGACACATTATTATTTAATGACAATTATTTTATCATTACTTTACTCATGTCTCATAAGAAAAATAACGAAATGACAAGATTTATCCATTTTATTATTTAACGAAATTATTATTTTTATTATTTAACGAAATTATTATTTTATTATTTAACGAAATTATTATTTAATGACAATTATTTTATCATTACTTTACTCATGTCTCATAAGAAAAATAACGAAATGACAAGATTTATCCATTTCATTATTTAACGAAATTATTATTTTTATTATTTAACGAAATTATTATTTTATTATTTAACGAAATTATTTAATAACAATTATTTTATCATTACTTTACTCATGTCTCATAAGAAAAATAACGAAATGACAAGATTTATCCATTTTATTATTTAACGAAATTATTATTTTTATTATTTAACGAAATTATTATTTTATTATTTAACGAAATTATTATTTAATGACAATTATTTTATCATTACTTTATTCATGTCTCATAAGAAAAATAACGAAATGACAAGATTTATCCATTTTATTATTTAACGAAATTATTATTTAATGACAATTATTTTATCATTACTTTACTCATGTCTCATAAGAAAAATAACGAAATGACAAGATTTATTCACTTTATTATTTAACAAAATTATTATTTTTATTATTTAACGAAATTATTATTTTATTATTTAACGAAATTATTATTTAATGACAATTATTTTATCATTACTTTACTCATGTCTCATAAGAAAAATAACGAAATGACAAGATTTATCCATTTTATTATTTAACGAAATTATTATTTTTATTATTTAACGAAATTATTATTTTTATTATTTAACGAAATTATTATTTTATTATTTAACGAAATTATTATTTAATGACAATTATTTTATCATTACTTTATTCATGTCTCATAAGAAAAATAACGAAATGACAAGATTTATCCATTTTATTATTTAACGAAATTATTATTCAATGAAATATTCTTTAATTTATTAGGCAAAAACACGTGTGATTTCTGCTGATTATAAATTTCAATATATCTTGAGAAGGTGAAGTAAGATTGGGGTAGAAATATTAGCAATGTACGTCGACAATTTCAGTCTGACATAATACAAGGAAGCGAGGATGACGAATGTTGAAGAGGAGACACGTTGGCAAATTGTCTATTGTCATTTATGTGTGGTTATTTGGCCGAGGCGAATAATAGTGCGACGCGATTCTCCGAGGGGATGCGGAATCGCGTCGGGGAATCGCGCACACAACTGTCCCGACGAGCGCCTCTATTAATAATAGCTCGTATTAATAGTGACTCGCCGCGTTCTATATATATAGACTATATGTAGACCTAGACTTGCTTCGTTATCCGCAAGCTGCTTATGGATGTGCATCATTAGCGTACTTTGCGGGAGCCGTGCCGCGATCCTTACAATAAGATCTCGGTGATTCTATTACAGGTAATAGCGATTTCGTTCTCCGAACTTGATACGGTAATCTAAGCGGAATAATTGCGGAACATCTGTTCTTTAGTAAAATGAATGAACGCGCTAAGATGGGGCTTCATCTCGACGCGAGAATCATAATTAAATTGCAAACAGGAGAGCTAAGCGTCTCTAAGATATCAAGAGTTTGATATTGATTTATTATATATCGAGAACGTGTTACATAATTTTTATTAAATAACGGCACAAGACGCGATATTAATGCGCGTATTCATCGCACACGCGGCATGTTTAGATTTATGACTATAAATTCCGAATGTGCGTTTTGACGATCGTTGATTTATATCCGTTGAACGCATATCGGGAACCTGTTGCGCTGCAACAATGCACGCAGGCCACATCCGCATGAAAGCGGATTTACGGTGACACGTTTGACAGCCTGCGCATACGTACGTACGTGTACATCAGTCTAAGTCATGCACGTGAAAGCAACGGTACATGATAGATGCGATAGGCCGCCGACTCGGGGGATGACGGAGGATCGCCAAAGGAGGGATATTTTTACATTGGAAATCGGCCAATGGCCGTGTGCCTTGAAACCTTATGTATTGATCTTGCCTAATTTCGCCCTAACATTTCGCTCTAATTCATCTGCGGGATGATTATTTCATGCCACGTTGTGCCGCGTGTTCGGAATTGCTCATTAAGATCGCCGATCAAAGTTTCAGATTCCTGTCAAAGATGAGAAAATAAATAGAACAATACCTGAGTTTAGCAAAAAATTTAATAATTTAGGTTTATTAAATAAAAATTAAAAAAAAAACAGATTGCGAAATTACTAAAAATTATCTAATAATTAATCTAATAATTTATCTAATAATTAATTAGTGTTATTATGACATAAATTTTTGGGTGTATATTTGAAGGGAATGGTGGCGAAAAACTTATCTCTTATTATTTAAATTAATAATTTATTTATATTTTATTTATATTAATAATTTATTTATATTAGTAACGATAATTTTATGTAATTATATATAAAATTTGCGTTTGATTCGTATCCCTTTAATAGATAACTAGAAACGTGATTTAGGTACAATTGTTGTTAATCTTAGGATAATATCGCAATGAAATATTGTAATCGATTTATGCCTCAGGGATTAATCTATTCTTGAGATATCCACAATAATTTGATAAATGTTCATTGATTCGCCTCAAGCGAAGTCTGTTTGTCTGGTACAAATACCAAAATTCATCATAGCATGATGTGACTTTTACGTACACGGTTCAAAAATTATCATCAAAATCTCTTCGTAATAATACAATCATCATTTCAGAATACATTTAAATAAGATTGACATTTAATCAAATTTCTTGTAATTGTCATTCACAAAGATTTTGACAATCGACAAAAAAATTGCATTGCTATTATTTTTAAAAATAGATATAAAAGTTTTTATTTTTTATTAGTTTTTATTTTTTTTATTAGTTTTTATTTTTATTTTTTATAAGAAAATAATAAAAGAAAGTTTTTTAAAATCTTATACTGCTTATTATCATCTACATTTAATTTTAATGTTGCTTTTATTACTGTTTCTTCGATAGAATTGAATTGAATTGTGTATAAAATCAGTCAAAAACATCGATAAAATATTAATACAGCTCAGCACAAGGAATATTTATAATAGAAACGAATATCTTTACTTTAGATACGTTTACTGTCAAAACGAATTTCTGCGACAAAATCTTTTAATAGCAACAGGTTGCAACTTTATTCATGTAATTCTTCGTCGGATAACTCGGCAAAAAAAACAAATGGAATAAATTAATTCGTTTAGCTGCCGAAGATTGATGTTGGTTAATGAGATCGCGTAATTTCTACCATTTCATTCCATTCCATTTTTTTTCATCATAAAGCATGATGCTAAATATTTATTATGCAATTAATAAATGTAGCTTATGTTTTTAATTTTTTTTTAGGATTTAATTGCATTTATGTAAAAGATATAATTAAGATATAATTTTTTATTAACTAAAACTGATTAATTTCGACATTAATATCCTGAAAACATGAAAAAGATTTGAAATCTTGATAGTTTGAAAGTTTTCTCTTAAAATTTTTATAAATTAAAATTCACATGATTATATATGATAGACATGAATAAAGAGTACTACCGCAATTTGAATGTGATACATAATTTAATGAATTTGATCAAGATTAAGAATAATTCCCATCTAAAAATATCCGCGTTTGCACACACCTTAGCAAAATTACGGAACACTTTTACTTTAACTCGGTTCTCGACCTGAATTCTTCTTCTAGTAATAATTAGACGTAGTTTTGCTTCTAATTGGCGGCTTCTAATTGAAGCTCAATTTTCCCAAGAATGTATTCGATGTTCCTCCAACTACGACATTTCCATCGGAATTTATTTGCATGCTGAGTTTAACGTGAATCAGACGGCGATGCAAAAGTTCGTTTAAGCAAATGCGCGAAATGTAACGCGCGTAAAATAAAGTCGCGAAAATTCGATATAATATCTTCCAACAAAATTTATGGGAGAAAGAAAGAAAGGAAAAGATTCTTGAAGCTGCCTGATAATTTATCCAAATTTTCTCGCGCTTTATTTTCATTATCTAATTTTCATTATTATTTAATTTAACGAAAATAAGATAAAAGAGAAAATCTCTAGAGATACATACACATATATATTTCTCGTTAGTTGTCATGTCAGTCGTAAATCTCGACGATTTTTCGAACCCCCGTTGAGCTCCTTGGAAATCCTTTAGTCTCAACTAAGATGTAATACGAAGGTCGAGTGACGCTCAAGGCTGCGTAGGTCGGAGACTAATTGCCAACTAATTTGTTCTCATCTCGGTACGAACGAGAAAATATTTCTCCTAGACCTCGAGTAACATCGTTCGTGTTTCCTCCAATAATTGTTACGGAAAGATAGCAAGAACTACACAATTGAATAATTTATTTCATCAATCGATGTCCCGATAAAAATAGAATCTTTTCGACTATTTCGAATCATATGTATTTTAGTCGCAGAATTTACAAAAATATTAATCTTTCTTACAAGTAATATTGATAAGATTTCGTAAAATATTTAGAACTGATATGAGAAAAATCTTTTTAAGAACGTAGCTTGTTATAAATGAGCATAAGAAGAATGTTATATTTAACGTTTTTATTTTATATTTAAATGTATTTAACGTTTAAATTCACACACAATTTGACACATCTTATCTTATGTCGATTCCGTATGATATTTATGTCACCCTTGTACGATAACGGATTGCAGGGCAGATTATTGGAAGTCTCAAGGCCGCAAGTTCTGCGACTTCTGCAAGTGCTGGATCGCCGATAATAAACCGAGTATCGACTTCCACGAGGGTGGCAAGAAACATAAGGAAAATGTCAGCAAGCGACTTAAAGAAATTCACAAGAATAGTGCCAAACAGGCGAAGCAGAACAAAAAATTCGAGGATGATCTTAAAAAGATGGAAAATGTACGTCTTTATATTTGCATTACGGCTATTGATATTAGATATTAATGATGAGGTAATCATTTATTTTTTTCGTACAGGCGGCTATGGCTGCATACTTGAAGGATGTCGAGAATAACACGCGAGATATGACTGCTCAAAATATTATTAAAGAGAAACTGAACAAGATTGAAACGAGAGAAGTATATATTCTTATATTTTTTAATATTTAATATTTAATTTTAAATACTACGTTAAGAGAAAGATTTCATTAACAACATTAGATATAAAAAATTAAATTAATAATATTAGATATAATGAATATTTTTATATGAAATATATGAAGCTAAGAATTGTATTTTATTTATTGCACTAAATTGGAATAATTTATTTACTGCATTAAATGCAACGGAATTTAATAATCCAAAGTAATATATTTATATTTTTTATATGAATTATACGAAGATAAGAATTGTAATTTATTGCAGTAAATTGGGATAATTTATTTACTGCATTAAATGCAACGGAGTCTAATAATCCGAAGTAATATATTTATATTTGGAAATTAATATATTTTATCTAACATATTTCATATATGTATTTTTAGACACCTCAAAATTTTAATCGCATGCCACCAGCCGCTCCGGAGACGGTACCGAGATTCAAAAATAATACTGAACAGGTGAGTGAAAAATCGAATCAATCTTTCTAATTATTCAATTGTAATGATCATGCAAAATAGTCAGTTATCATTTTTTATTCACAGACTTAAAAGTATTTTATGAAAATACTAGATTCTCTCAACTATACACCATGTCTATAATAAAGCTGGAATGAAAGTTATTAATATGATTGCAATTTTTTAGTTTTCCCCAAAAGTGGATCCTTGCGATCCGACTTTGTCAAAAAGCGCTCCATCGCTTCCACGAATCCAACAGCAAGGCGGCGAGAACAGGACTCCGGGGAGGAGTAAAGCGAACAAGACGAAGGGAAAGGGGAGGAAGGCCCAGGAGGACGATCGTCCGACCGCACCTGTCAGAAAACTGTGGTACGAAGCTCTCAGTCCCGAAGGATACACTTACTACTGGCATATCGAGACGAACGGTGCGTATACCTTTGTCAAATTTTTTTTATCTTTTTGCCCGTCTGCCTCTTGAATATTTGATTTGGGCAGTACTATGCCGTATTATGTCTTATTTTCCCTCAGTCCGAATAACAAGCTTTCTAAATAAGTAATTGTAATATGAAATTTATATGCTAAGTTTATTATTATTTTGTTTTTTTATTATGCAATTTCGAGTTTCTCTTTCAATTTATTTTACAGAATTTTTTTATATTTTATATTGTTTTGTATTTAAAAATTGTTTATTTTAGATAATATTAAAAAGTAAATTTTAAAATATTATCACTTTAAACTATTATTGCATCACACATTATTGAATTCTTGATATGAGAAACCTCAGTTATCTGTTATGAAGCACATTATTTGGTACATATTAGAATCGGTTTGGGAGCCACCGGAAGAGGGTTACATGACTCTTGCGGAACAAGAAGAGGAGGCGAAAGAGGAGGCGCTCCAGAAGGAGCTTATAGAACAATTGGACAGGGAGGAAGCAATCAAGAAAGCGGATATTCTCGAGGAACGACGAGCCAATCTTGAGAGGGAGAAAATGAGAGAACGTGGAACACTTGCTAGAAGCGACAACGATATCAAAGATGACGATGAAAGCGTAGAAATAAAGAAGGAGATGGCCAAAGAGGAACGACCTTACTTGCGAGACTACAGTGTGCCTGAGAGGCCGCAACCTTATGGATCCTGGCAAGTTGTAGAGACAATGTAAATATTTGAACGTTATATTATTCCGCCAAGATGGATTAAGACATTTTTCGCGAGGATTTATCGCGCGACGATGAATCTTTGTTTTTAATTTTCAAATATTTATATATAAAATACATATACATATTTTTTTTAAATTAAATAATTTTAATTTAAAGTTAAACTAATATATACAAAGATATTGATTTATATATATATATATATATATATATATATATATATATGTATATATTTCTTTATATTTATATAATGATCGAAAATGAAAAAAGTTCGTAATCTAAGAATAAAAACTGCTTTAGAATTTAAACTATATTGTTTTACTGACTATGCATAGCAGTAGATATCATTTATTTATTTGTATATTATAATTATCTTCACATTCGAAGATTGGGCAATTCTACATACAGAGAAAAAAGCGGAAATATTTTGTGTTTTAGCCAAAAGAAACCAGTGGATCTCCAATTGCCACAGAAGCAGAAGCAGATACAACTGTCTGTGTTTGAGAAGCTAGAACCACCGCCTCCGCAAAGGATTTTTAAGGAAAAAACGGTCACACAGATCAATATCGATAATAGTGATGACGAGAGTACACCGACCACTTTTAAAAGGAGAAGAATTGGTAACAAGAACGTGCGTAAAAGAACGACTGATGATTAATGTCAGAAGTCTTTCTGAATATGATATTTTTGTATATATTTTCATTTAATTATTAAAATGTTTGTTGAATATGGACAATTCGCATGGATTCATATCCAGCCCATAATATTTGTGGACTAAAAGTTTGCATATAAGAATAATAAGTTCTTCATTTACATATAACTATACACAGGTATGTAGAAAAATTGATGTTTTATACATGTATATATATTAATATAATTTCGATTGTAAGTAAAAATATCTGATTCTGTATTTTCTATATAAAAGTCTTAATTCTTATCAATAATATTTATTCTTTAATTTTTGTTAATACATTTGAGTATCTGAGAGATCAAATTAATAGAACAAGAATTATCAACATGGTGTATATTTTGTATGTATGTATATAAGAATAGAATATTAATTGAATATATACATATTTTTCATACACAACTTTTGTTCTTATCTTTAACGAGTATATATTGCTATTCACAATCTTGTTTGCATTGTTTAATAATTAATTTATAGTCTTGTTTCCATTATCACCTGAATAATATCAACATCAGTATCAGCAGTTAACATTACATCATACATTATATATCTATATGTTAAATGATACTGATGTTGCCAAATGCGCATTTCTGTTCTAAAGCACATCGAGATAACATATGACGTTACATGTGTCGCGTATTGTCTGCCATATTTAATATTAATAAAATATTAATAAAATGAAATTTCACGAGATATTAAATGAATCAGTTGAAATACACGTGAGACTCATTTCCTCTCACACACAAGTCATTACAATTATACGAAGCAATTTATACATTTAATTTGTTTTTACGTGATACGTCAAGTCATAGATAAACATTTGCACATGCATAACTTATATGAAATAAATATTTAAAATAGATAAACAGATTTTAAATAGCGAGTAAATATGTGCGCAATATAAAGATAAATAAAAATTATTATAATAATTGTACATGTGTTCAATATAGGAAGTGATCTTTAAGAAGTTGACAGCATATACTTTTCTATAAAAGTATGTACAGGCTGTATATATACAGAAATTCGTATTTAAAAACACTGAGAGTATCTAAATTGAGTAATAAAATGTCAGTTTTTCATAAATGTCTCTGCTAGAATGTTTTTAGACTTTATACATGTGGATAACATTTTTTACACTTGAGCAGCCTCCACTGAATCCGTTCCAATAATATGCTTAATATTCTTCTTGTTCTTTTTATACTGCATACCTCCATTCAGCTCGCCCACAATATCTTCACGTGTTCGTCCTTTAGTTTCCGGCACCATTACAAGGCAGAAGAAGAAAGTGCAGGCGCAACAGATGGCGAGAAGGAAGAAGCAGCCGTGCATACCTAATAGAGCGATGAGATCGGCGAAGATCTTCACTATGACGAAAGCTGCAGCCCAGGATATAGTGAGACCCACAGCCGAGGCTATACTAGTTATGTCGCGCTCGAATATCTCGGACATTATTATGACGGGTGCATTGCCCATTCCTAGAGCATACACTATCATGAAGATAGATAGTGCTGTGACTGGTACCCAACCATAAGCAGACACATCATATTGTAGGCTCTGGAGATAGCAGTACGTGCCGATCACACAATGACACACAAACATTCCTATGCAGGATATCAGAATCAAAGGCCGTCTACCCATTCGCTCTATTAAAGATGTCGACAGACACGCACCAAGGAGCAATATAGCTCCTACAATAACGGACGATGTGTTCGACGATAACGAACTGCCAGACATTTTGAAAATACTCTCTGTGTAACTGATCTGAATGGAAAAATCAGAAGTATTCAATTATTTTATAAGAATGAGAATTTTTGTTGTGGATATAGAATAGATAAAAAAAAGTTATGTTAATATATATTAAATCAATAATAATTGAGAAAAACAAAAAAATGACTCAAATCACTAAGGCCTGATTGCACCAACATTATTTCAGCTTTAAGCGAGACTTAAATATATGTCTATTTTTATCTTTCTTTCTAAATAAATAAAGACAGACATATATTTAAGTTTTGCTTAAAGCTAAAATAATGTTGGTGCAACCGGGTCTTAAATGATTTAAATCTTTCAGATTTGATTTTGACAAAAAATTTTTTTTGTTGTGAAATTAAATCATATGTTTTTATTTTTTATGACTTAAAACAGTCTTTAAGTGAATTTATCAGAGATAATAATTTAATTGAGATAATAATTTAATATAGATAATATTTCAATAGAGATAATAATTTAATATGAAGAATTTGTAAATAATTATCAATGATTACCATCGCAAAAATTCCGCCAAATTGTTGACCGATGAACAAACCCAAGATAATGATCAATCCTTTAATCGATGCTTTGTCTCTAAATAAATCTGACAGCTTGGCGGACCCTGTGGACGCGGCTTCCTTCATTTGTAACTGTAGATGCGACAATGTCTGTTCTACTGCCACTGTATTTCCAGCTTTCAACGAATTTAATGATCTGAAATAGCACATATAACAATATTCTATCATGATGTTTTTAAGAAAAATATCTCTTTCCTCAGCTTGCTTACCTAATTGCTTCGCGCGTGTGATTTCCACGCATTAAATAGACTGGCGATTCCGGTATGAAGATGAAAGCTATGAGGAATAAAGCGCTTAAAATCGCGCCAATCACACCGAGAGTGCGTAGAGACATCATGCCGCCTAAGATATAAGCCAGCACAATTCCAAAATTGAACCAGAATCCTAGCATACTTGCTAATATACCGCGGATGCTGTCGCATGAGATCTCCGACACATAGTTTGGCACCAAGAAAAATACACCGGCGCCAGCGATACCACACAAGGCTTTCGCTACATAAATATGCATGTGTTCGGTGGCGACAATGATCAACAGCCAGGCGAGTATCATCGGCAACGTTAATACGTAACCGAATCTCTTACGGCTGAATTTGTCAGGTATCACCGAAAGCAGCATAGTCGCGATGGTACCCGCCAAGGCTAAAATGGCACTCATCCAGGATATAGCGTCATCCGTCATAGGTTCGCTTCCTACGGCTGGCGATGGATTCTGCAGTTGCAGAGCTGACGGTGATTGCCATCCCACCATGAATCCATAGGACACCGATGACAGATTTACTGCGAAGAGTATGATTATTCAATATGAAATAATCAACACAAAGATCTAATAGAAACTTTTTTATCAAAAAGGTTCTTGAAATAAATATTTTAGAGTTTTAATGTTATTTAGCTAACTATTAGTTGTTTAGAAGTATATTTATAAAATTTTTCAATTTGTTAATAAATTAAGGATTAAGTATAGTAATTGAATATATATAGGATCAAAGGATTAAGTATAGTAATTGAATCATAATACATTAATTGTTATTTTTAAAATTATTTTTTAATTGTCAAACATTTCGATTCTTTTTTTTGGTGAAAACTATCTTTTCTTTTTCAGTGAAAACTAAGACAAAAAAAATAATATTATAACAATGAATATAATGAATATGAGATAATGAGTTTTGTAGAAAGCAAATAATAGAATACATTAAAAAGGCAAAAAAAAACCACTGCGCAAAGTTGGACGTAGCATAAAATAATTCGAAAAAATACTCTATAAATAAAGAGTCATGATTATATAATTAAATACATATGAAAATCAAAAGATATACATTTTTGTTAATTTTTATTATGTAACGTCAGTGTTTTCAAACTTATAATTATTTGCAATTATCTTCTAATTAATTTCTGTCATATCAATATTTCGTTATTTTTGAATTCTTAATTTGTAAATATTCGTTTTTATTTTTGACCTTCTGTCTGCATTACAATAACAATCACTGATGTCTCTTTTGATTCCTTTGTTACTAATTTCACCTTTTGATTTTCATATGTATTTAATTATATAATCATGAATCTTTATTTATAGAGTATTTTATGCTACGTCCAACTTTGCACAGTAGTTTTTTTTGCCTTTTTATTGTATTCTATTAATATTATAATGATGAAAAAATGAATAGATTATAAATATTGAAAGATATAAGATTATAAATATTAAAAGATTAAAAATTTTTTTCTTTTCTCTTTATTTTTTATTCAAAACAATTTTTACATGATATTTGCAGCTTTTTTATCAAATCATTTCGGATTATTTATCTTTTAATAGCTATAAATATTATAGCATATTATATTAAAGCTAATATTTAATAGCTATAATATATTATAGTTATAATATAATTATTAATAGTTATATTATAGCTATATTATAATAATTATGAAGGACTTATCATATATTTAAATTGAAATTAAATATCGAAATTTTTTTTTTTTTTTTTTCCAAAAAATTGTTGGGTATCAAAACACAGTATATTTTTTTCGTATGTATTTTAATCATTATTTATAATCTTTTCATTTTCTGCCATCGTTATAATATTAATTTCTTTTTTTATGCTAATTCTCATTGAAGTTGGTTCAAAAGAAAGGTTCGAAATGTCTGACAATTAAAGAATAATTTTCAAAAATACTTGCGTTTTAATTATTGCGCTTGGTTCTCATTAGCTCTTATATTATTTGAATTTATTGATTTTTATATTAAATGCATTTCATTTCTTATCTGTTTATTTTGTTGTTTTTAACTTGTATTTTTTTGTTTTTTATATTTTTCTTCTAATTTTTCTATTTTTTTTAAAGACTATCATTCGTTATCGAAAGTTTTCAACCATGGAGTTTTAGCATTTGCTGTTCCAGTATTGCTTGGAAGAAGTCAATCCGTCACAAAGTATATTTGTTGGGAGAATAGAAAAAAAAGGGAGTACTTTCTCCCTTTTTAACTCACCGATCACCGTGAAGACAAGCTGTCGCAACTTGCCTGGCTCCTCCTGCGATTTTTCATATTTCTCCATCGCACGAGTCGCACGTCGTTCTTTCAAAAAGTGCAATCGCAACGGTAGCGTGTTTCGATTGTCGACAGACTCGAGCTAAGGATCGTCGACTGACTCGAGAAGGGACAGAAAGCGCAAACGATGGAAAACTAATATATTAGTACAAACAGTCTCGTATACGATACATCTCGTATACGACCAACACATGTGCTTTAATTTGATTTATTGTGATCGCTACTCGCGCATATTCTTGTCGGAAGGGGATCCTTATCTTTTCTCGCTAACGAAGACAGTAAAAGACATGTATTGTTCTTTACATAGCATTCATATAGATTCAAATACTTTATTTTATCGGATTTATCATCACTTTTCCGATGGGTTTAGTATTTTTGGCCCATAAATACTACTGTCATATAAATACTACATATGTCGAGAATATATTTATTTATGTGTATATGTATATATTTACATAAACATGTAATGAAAAGAAAAAGGACAAGATCATATCTTATCAAATGAAAATATTACTTATAAAATTTAAATCGAGAAAGAAGTGATTTTTTTATCTATAATAACTCAAGTTATAAAGCCTGATAAGAGAAAAAAGAAAATTAATTAAATATTTATCTCAGACCTTATACATATCCTTGACATATCTGACAGTTCTGTGAATGAAACATTCATTATCAATATATTTAAAGAGATTGATATTAAGATTATTAATTATAATTAAAAGAGAACTTTTTCTCTTTTTATGCGAAATTTAAGTTGTAGTTCCTAGGTAGAACATGAAACTTATAATAACATCATTATGACGTCACCTAAAAGTCATTTTAGAAAAATCATGATCTCATTTGATATACTTTTGGCAATGTTTTGGTGACTTATTTTTGATATTAAATAATTCTAGCGAACTCTGTTGGAGAATATATATACTTCGCGTATGAAATCTTAAGAATCAATCACAATAATATCATTTTTTATATATATTACACAATTACTTGTTTATTTAATTATTCATGTATATTTTAATTATATTTAAGCAACATAATTTTTTTAAAATTATTTTAAAATATAATGCGATTATTGAACTTAAAAATTTATGATTCTTTTTGTCATCTTTAACTCATTTTTTAATCATTTCTGTTTAGGTAACTTTTAAGTGATAAATAAAATCATGATGACGTTATAATGATGTCATTATGACTTTCATGTTCTACCTGGGTGGGTTGCTAACATTTTATTTATATTTCAGCTAATTATCACATCACGATAATGCAAAATCTCTTTTCAAGAGGGATCTAGCTATCCCTCAATTCGAGCTATCTCCTTTTCGTTATAGTTTTAAATCATTGTGACATGTAGTGAAATGCGAATGTGATCCATAATGATATATTGTCAACACTCATGGAAAAATTTACGCCGTTGAAGAAATTGATTGATAAAATTATGACTTGGCGCGAGCTTATTGTGATATATGAAAAGTATGTCTGATAACGCGTACGCTAAATACATAATTTTTGATTATTCGAATGATATCGAATGATAGTGCAAATATACAAACTTATATAGGATTTACTACAAGCTATCTTATGTGTTTATATAGATTTATTAATTAATTTGGAATTAACTTTAATCATTAGTTACAAATTTTTAATCAATGTTAAATATTTTTTATTAATTATGTCACAAAATAACAAATCTATTAATATTTGCTTTAAATTAAGCGAATAATAATGTTTTAATATCGGTTTTTGCATTTTAGTATTCTTAAAAGAAAATAGATATAGTTGCAAAATCATCCTAAAACTGTACTTATCTTTGTATTTTTTTTTAATCGAGTTACTATATTTGAATAATTTTTTTCGCATATTAATTACACATTGATTGGTATTTTTGGCTAAATAAGTTTTATTATGAATTTTAATTATAGATATTTGACTTATGAATATAAAATTAGCATTTTTTGTACAATTTTAATCGTTTGTGATTTTTGATAAGATTAATTTCTTTAAATCAAATTATTAAATTTTATAATTTATTTTTCTGAAAGATACTTAAAAAATGACAACAATCAGACTAGTAATTTAAAAAAAAATACATAAAGTTTCGAAAGACATTTTGCTTACAAGTGAATTACTTTTTAAGAAGTTTAATCTGTCAAGCTTTTCTCAAATATTGCGCGCGTATTATGTTTGTTTGAAGTTGCATCAGTACCAACTGTGACGTATTAGCGTGAGTTCGGAAATTCTATCCGTGGAGTAAACTGGGACAAAAACAGCAAAGATTTCTCTATCCTGATTGGTCAATTGAAAGCTATTCCGTCTCATAGATAGAAATTCCGAACGCATTCTTACAATACGATCTTATATTGGATAACATGTGACATGCATCTATTCGTATGTAACCAATTAGATTTTCGGAGCTATTTGAAAAAGTCATTTTCAAATTTCCGTCGAACGAAATTCGCGCGGAAAATCTTTTCTATCTATAACTGACACGACGAAACTCGCATCCAAAATGCGCAAAATCGCTCGACCACTCAGAATGCCTTATAACAACGACGACACAAATAGAATTGCAACAGTTATGTAATTGAACTCTCTCGGTAAGTAATCTGTTCTCGAGCGAAAACACAATTGATCATTCATTTCGTTATTCCTCATCAAGTCATCCATCGAGAGTTTTAAACCAGTTTTAAACCGCTGAAATTGGATAAAGAATTGTTATTATTTTATTCAAAATTTTTTTCAATCACGTGAAGTAATACTTTATAATTTTTTTTTAATTTTTGACACGAAAAGTTCAAAGCTGCCAAGTCATTCGTCTGGTGACATTTAAATTTGATGACGCCAGAAATTCGCGATCAAATCGCACGTCATCATAGTTCCTTATCTCGCGAACAAGAAGAGCAAATCGATAAGCGTACCGCATCAGCTGTTTTATAACCCCTACCAGTAATACTCCCTTAAGGTCGCTACGGTCGCTACCTGTATGTGTATGACCTGTATCCTCCTCACGGCCATGTTAAACACGAATATACAAGAGGAATGAGGACGTTTCGCGACAAATGAGACTCTTTTGAAGGTCTGCGAGGTGCGTTTTTAGCTAATCTTTCATTTTTCTTCATCCGTTAATCGCTCTCGTTAACGTTTCCTTCAAATAATTGTCGCAATTACGGTCATTAGAATTGTCCTTGTAGATCTGTTATCAATCTGTCAGAAATTTAGATGTTGTTTTATATTAAGCAGATCTTCTTGGCTATGCTATAAAGCCTGTGGATCGTAAGAGACCAGTCAACAAAGCATGGCATGGCACTGCAACGGCACTACAAATCAAGAGATGGTGACAAAGCTGAAAGGTAAATGACTCCTGCAATCATTGTAGAGCTGGCTTAATTAATGTAAACAATAGCACTAAGTCTTTCTTGTTGTTAGATACAATTGTTTATTTATGTAGCAATTAAGGATAGATTATTTACAGATGCTGGTATATTGGCAACGGATAGGGCAGAAACTGCAATGCTCACTGTTGACAGGGCTAAATATTGTCACGAATCGGATCCTTACCTTGATCGTCCTAGGAGAATTGGTTACAATGTGACAATCAGTGCACCACATATGGTAAGCATATGCTTTAAATTGCCTATATTTTAAATTGCCTATATTTTCAATTTTACAACACGATATCTTTTTGTATAATAAAGAAAATTGTTAATTTATCTTACACTCTTATTAATATTATCTTATATTAAATAAAAAAAATATATAAAAATCATGTATAATATTTTTTGCAAATATAGTTACTAAGATTACATAGCAAGTTATTTCAATATAATTTTTATAGAGTTTTTTTAAACAAAATTCTAATATATAATAGATATTTTTGCTTAATACATTTTTATTATTTTTTAAATGTTGATATATTTATTGTATAAAATAAATTGATTTTAATAAACACAT
Source organism: Camponotus fellah (assembly GCA_030586385.1). NCBI lineage: Eukaryota > Metazoa > Arthropoda > Insecta > Hymenoptera > Formicidae > Camponotus > Camponotus fellah. The sequence goes on along the minus strand of JAPIVC010000450.1, from coordinate 1,493,368 downwards.
AGACACACACACACACACACACACACACACACACTATATATATATATATATATATATTTACTTATTTACTTATTTATTTATCCTAAAAAATGTTTACATGGAATGAAGATATTATAAATATTGTAACTCAAAATGAGGATATCAGATTCTCCTTTTATCTCATCTTTATATTATTTATGTTATGCTCATATTTGATTTGACAATCAGATTTTCTAAATAATAGAGTATTGGCATATCACATATATAGATAAGTGTCATTGAAGATAATATATTTATCGAATTCTTTCCGCTCGATAATAGATCGATAAATCACGCATATTATATCTTTTACAGCATGCATACGCATTGTCAATCCTCTCTGATCAACTCTTTGATGGCGCCAAGGCACTTGATGTCGGTTCAGGCTCGGGCTATCTATCAGCCTGCATGGCGTACATGGTAGGCTCGCATGGACGCGTAATCGGTATCGAGCATATTCCCGAGCTCATAGAAATTTCCACTAGAAACGTGCGCGAGGACAATCCGCATTTTCTTAAGGAAAGCCGCATCAAATTTATCGGTAAGCTGCCAGTACTTTGTTAATATTATCCCTCACTGCTCGACCCCGAAACGTCAATTTTAACAGTCGAAGCTCTTCTCTTTCGCGCGTCAATGTTATGTTCGTCTTTCTTTCGTCATTCTCTCGTAACAATTTATCGTGCAATAAAAAAAGAAAACGTTCAAGAAGTATTACATGTATGCATAATTCGAATAAAAGATACTCGTGATCCGTCCACGTGGAGTAGGTATGTACGTTGCCGTGAAGAGTCGAACGGAACACTGTCCACTGACTATGGCTTTGCTGTAAAGGTAAAAGATAAAGACTGCCGACTAACAACAGGTCATTATGAATGCGCCTAGTGGGAGACGGCAGATTGGGACACGCTGCTGATGGACCCTACAACGCTATACACGTTGGAGCAGCGGCCGATACTTTGCCGCAAGAGGTAAACGTAAGCAGTATATAGAAAACTTACAAAGATACATCATAAAGAAAGGCTATAATTGCACGATACATAAATAATACAAATTATTGCAGTTAATAAATCAACTGGCTCCCGGAGGTCGACTGATATGTCCGGTCGTGGCTATAGAAGGTTTCCAAAGGTTTCAAGATCTGCTACAGGTGGACAAGAATACAGATGGCACGATCACGAAGAAGAAACTGATGCAAGTCTCTTACGTTCCTCTCACAGATCCTACTACTCAATTACGTAATTAAGATTTTTAGAATGAGGTTTCTTTGCAGCGAACACGTAATTCGAGCAAGCGATTAAACAATCCGTCGATCAACGATATAATAGGAATTTGTATTCATGAACCAATTCTTTTCATGCATGCATAGATATGAAATGTGCTCCGTTTTCGATTAGGAAAATATAATAAATTATATTTTACATATATATATATATATTCCCTCCCCTATTAATTCTTTTATAAAATTCACTTAAATTAATTAATATTTTGCAAATTGCAGTTTTGAATATGTTTTGATTGTTTATGTTTAATGCAATTCAATTATCACAATCATGGAAGTTTTCTGATGGAAATTTCCATGGTTGTGATAATCGAATCATGGAAGTTATATTCATAACAGTCTGTTGGATATTCATGCTGTTTTATTATATTTTATATATGTATATAATATATATTAAATATTTAAGGTCTTCTCTTTTATGCAAAGAAAGGATTGTAACGAATTAATGAATAAAAAGATAAATTTTTTAATAATAAGAGATAAAATACAATTTTATATATACTTTCATATATCGTTTCCAACTACTTGTATATTATATATCAAGTCTATTTTCACGTTTAAAAATGATATATAACATAATTTGTACAAATAAGTACTGTACCAGAAGCATATTAAATTAAATCACAAAGATGGCTTATCAAACAATTGTGATTTATGCAAACAAGTGCCGTACAATTCTAGGAAAAGTCAAATCAGCACAAAGATAGCTTATCAAACAATCTTCACCCTAAATTTTCAATCTTATTCGTCAGCACAATAAAATTATACGAATATGTTTGATCACATATATACATGTATATCTCATCAAAATATCAAATTATTCATAAATTAAATAACCGCACGCATTGCGTATCGAGATAATCGAGCGAAGATTATGCAAAGAAAGGATTGTAACGAATTAATGAATAAGAAGATAAATTTTTTAATAATAAGAGATAAAATACAATTTTATATATACTTTTATATATCGTTTCCAACTACTCGTATATTATATATCAAGTCTATTTTCACGTTTAAAAATGATATATAACATAATTTGTACAAATAAGTACTGTACCAGAAGCATATTAAATTAAATCACAAAGATAGCTTAGCAAACAATTTATGCAAACAAATGCCGTACAATTCTAGGAAAAGTCAAATTAGCACAAAGATAGCTTATTAAACAATCTTCACCCTAAATTTTCAATCTTATTCGTTAGAACAATAAAATTATACAAATGTTTGATCACATATATACATGTATCTCATCAAAATGTCAAATTATTCATAAATTAAATAACTGCGCGCATTGCGTATCGAGATAATCGAGCGAAAATTATGCAAAGAAAGGATTGTTACGAATTAATGAATAAAAAGATAAATTTTTAAATAATAAGAAATAAAATACAATTTTATATATACTTTCGTTTCCAACTACTCGTATATTATATATCATGTCTATTTTTACGTTCAAAAATGATATATAACAATTTGTACAAATAAGTACTGTACCAGAAGCATATTAAATTAAATCACAAAGATGGCTTATCAAACAATTGTGATTTATGCAAACAAGTGCCATACAATTCTAAAAAGTCAAATCAGCACAAATATAGCTTATCAAACAATCTTCAATCCCTAAATTTTCAATCTTATTCATTGAACAATAAAATTATACAGATGTTTGATCACATATATACATGTATATCTCATCAAAATGTCAAATTATTCATAAATTAAATAATCGCGTGCATTACATATCGAGATAATCGAGCGAAAATTATGCAAAGAAAGGATTGTAACGAATTAATGAATAAAAAGATAAATTTTTAAATAATAAGAAATAAAATACAATTTTATATACACTTTCTTATATCGTTTCCAACTACTCGTATATTATATATCAAGTCTATTTTCACGTTTAAAAATGATATATAACATAATTTGTACAAATAAGTACTGTACCAGAAGCATATTAAGTTAAATCACAAAGATAGCTTAGCAAACAATTAATTGTGATTTATGCAAACAAGTGCCGTACATTTCTAGGAAAAGTCAAATCAGCACAAAGATAGTTTATCAAACAATCTTCACCCTAAATTTTCAATCTTATTCGTTGAACAATAAAATTATACGAATGTTTGATCACATATATACATGTATATCATCAAAATGTCAACTTATTCATAAATTAAATAACCGCGCGCGTTGCATCTCGAGATAATCGAACGAAAATTCGCGAGGGATCGATCAAACAACGCCCGCAGCATCCGCCAATCAAAAATTGTTACCCAATCGCATCGTCAGTCGCTCGACGACGAGTTATAGATCCGCGGCAATCTGGAGTGTTTCAATGTCTATTTTGAAAAGTGACGTGCGCAATAGGTTCGCGCGATTGCTCAACAATTGCCGGCAATCTCGCAATCCATCGTGTCAATCCGGTCGAATCGTCGCGAGATCATCAACGTCGGTGAAGCGATGCTCGATCACGGCGTGTCCTAAATCCTAAAGATTGTTTCGAATCGACTGGCGAGAAACAGCTGATCGAAATAAACGCGATCGAGGAAGTATATTCCAAGGAAATCGAAAGCTAGCGGATAGCTAGCTGGGTGCGTATCGAATATCCAGAAATAGTCTCGGAGGGGCGAGCACTAAGCGGACGAACGTAGCTGACGGATCGCCGGTTGGCCTGGATTGTTTCGCCGGAAACAAGCCGGTCGCCGCCACGCGCCTCCTCAGGATCCGGTATCGCGTCGTCGAGTACCTCTGCTCGACGCTCGCGATCCTGTCGCCTGTTGTGCTCACGTACAACATGGCTATGTACGGCCGTTATCACGGTAGGAACAATGAGGAGCTCGTCCAACATCTCAGGCGTAAGTGTCGCGCGACTGTTATGCAACATTATGTCACATCGTCCCACATGTCGGTGGATACACGCTGTTTGTTTTCATGCTAAGGCGTGTTTTTTTCTGGCGAGTTATCGTTTAAAAAATGTACTTTATTCCGTGAAAACACGGAATGTTTACATTCTGCTCTTTTATAATTGATATCTAAATCGCACAAATTTAAGATTGAAAGACTAAATACACAAAGACGAATAACTAATTCTCCTCTGGCTTTTTGACTAGAATAATTTACGAAAACATATGGATCTTTTTAAATTTCATAAACTTCTGTTAAACCGCACAAATTTAAGATTGAAAGACTAAATACACAAAGACGAATAACTAATTCTCTTCTGGTTTTTTGACTAGAATAATTTACGAAAACATATGGATACTTTTAAATTTCATAAACTTCTGTTAAACCGCACACATTTACAATTGAAAGACTAAATACACAAAGATTAATAATTAATTCTCCTCTGGTTTTTTGACCAGAATAATTTACGAAAACATATGGATACTTTTAAATTTCATAAACTTCTGTTTATTCATTTTTTGCGATATATTGTTTACGTCATATATGTATAATGTATGAAAATTATCTTTAGGATCCAGGGTGATTAAATCTGATAGAGTGTTTGAAGCAATGAATGCTGTGGACAGAGGAAAATATACTCATCCTAGCCATGCTTACATAGATTCTCCACAAGGGATAGGTTACGGAGTTACCATTAGTGCTCCTCATATGGTATAATTTTTTAAACTTATTTTTAAAAATGCCAATAATTTATTATATACGTTTATTTATATTTAATATATATTGTATATTATATATAATGTATATTATATTGTATATTATATATTATATATAATGTATATTTAATATATATTTATTTATTGACCAAAAGATTATAAGTATGATATGCAAAAAAAATTTGTTTAGAATTAAAGTACAGTCATTTTTAAAAATAATAACTGAATATATACACACACATACACATACAAATGAAAAAAACAATAAAAAGGAAATTACAAGTTGGAAGACAAATTTAAATTCTTTAGCATGCGTATGCCCTGGAATTGCTTGAAGAAAAACTACGTGATGGTGCAAAGGCATTGGATGTTGGTTCTGGTTCAGGATACTTGACAGCTTGTATGGCTATTATGTTAGGATCACATGGATTAGCCGTTGGAATCGATCATATTCCAGAGCTTCGAACAATGGCCGAAGAAAACATTAGGCACGATCATCCGGAACTTCTGCACAGTGGACGTGTGGAATTAGTTGGCAAGTTAAAAACTTTACTTTAAGTAATATATGCATTGTTACAATTTTACTTTTTTTTTTCAAAGTAATGAGATTATTTAAACATGATTATAATTGTTTAGTTGGTGATGGAAGATTGGGATATCCCGATCGTGCGCCATATAACGCTATACATGTGGGAGCAGCCGCCAAAGAACTGCCACAAGCGGTAAGTGAAATATTTAAAATTATTCTCAGATGTATTGGGATAAACATTAAGAACGATATATCTTGTGATTTATAGTTGGTGGATCAATTAGCACCTGGTGGACGTTTAGTAGTGCCAATGGGCTCTGAAAATTCGGATCAAACCTTAATGCAAATCGACAAGACTCTGGATGGCAAAATCAAACAGAGGCCGCTAATAGGCGTAATGTTCGTTCCGCTCACCGACAAGGAACGACAATATCGTCGATCATGAGATACGTGTCGGCTCCAATAAGTGAGCGTGACTTTATTATTTATAACTACGAGTATTATTTTATTTTTCTAACATTATGCACATCTCTCTATTCGCGTAAAAACATGTTATATAGAAGCACCTTAAATGCATCAAGTAGACAGTTATTAAAATTGTTGTAAATATCAAAATTTAGCATTAGAAAATATTTCTACAGCTTTGGAATAAGCACTTAGTTAAATTTTTTTTATATGCATAAATTTTATTATATTTTTTTAGTGAGGAAATGACGAGATATTGTTGTAATTTTTGTTTGTCGAAAATTTTGCTTTGTATTTAAGTATGCAATAATATCGATACTGTCTAGTCTTGAAATAATATATAACTATGAATATAACTATGAGAAAGAAAGAATTAGATTTAAATTAGTGGCTATGATATATTTAAATTATAATGTTAATTGTAACTTCACAATTTGCAGTTTTGTTTGTATAAAGCTTTAATTTATATGGTATAAGTAAAACACAAGAAATTCTGTTGGGAAATTCTTAAGCCAAAGTTAAAGTATAGTTTTCCATTTGATTATTTGTATTATTTATTTGATAATTTTCGTATTAAATTTCTTCAAGATCCCAATGTACAAATTAAACGAAAAGAGAATTATATGATTAAGCAGTTTTTTTATTAACAAAATTATATATAAAATTGTTTTTCTGTATATAATAAGACTATATAATACATAATATGTGATGTATCTTTTGTTTCTATGATATATATTTATTGATTTGTATTTTATATATATATATATATATATATACATATATACATATATATATATATATACACATATATATATCATATATACTTATATATATCATATATATATATACATATATATCATATATACTTAAATATATCATATTATATCTATATATTTATATTATATATATATATATATATCATATATATCATATATATAAATATATCATATATATAAATATCATATATATATCATATATATTTTAATTATTGATCTGATGTTGTAGATAGATGCGGTATTTAAAAATAAATATATATATTTTACAATACACAATGACTAAAATCAGAAATACTTTATATATTTTCATGCTATATATATATGTTACATAAACATTTGTATAGTCACATTTATCCTATATAATAAATATGTTACAAATTATATAAATCGCACGTATTCTAATATATTAAATTTTCTCTGTTACTATATCATTCTATACATATGTATCTATAAAATATGTACTGTATATTCATATGTATATATATGTATATATATATATATATATATATATATAATTACATATGAAAATAATTGTATCAATATAATTATATCATTATAATTGTATCATGAATAAATACAATTATATGAAGTTCGTCAAACTAATTATAAAAATTATATTTGACACAGAAATCTATTCGAATGTTTAGTAAAATCATCGAGACTTACAAGAATTTTTATCCACAAGAAAAATGAAAAATGTAAATCCTGTAAATTATCAACAACACTTTGAAGCAATAACAATCGAGAATACAGCTAAAGATATATTTTACATTTTATTAATGTCATTATATATTTATAAGAGATTTAAATACTTTGTTTTATGATTCTACCTGATTGGGAATGTACAAAATGGGCAGTGAAATCACATTATTTTATTTACATTCATTTTCAATTAGGACATTAAAGAGCTTTTACCATGTACAAGCTAAGTGGTGCACCAGATGCTAATCCTATACCTAGAAAAGCTCCCATCATTGCAGATGCAACTTCTTTTTCTTGGCTATCCACAATTCTATGAAAATTACATAAATCAATAGCACAAAATATTTTTTATATAATTAAAACATTTTTATACTTGATGATACTTACGTGGGTACAAGAATAAATGTTAAATTACACAGATATCCATTGGTTATGGCGAACATAACAGTTATCAATATGTAATATATATCATTGTGAATATAAACAGCTAGATGATGTCTTGGTTGCGCGTTACAAAACATAATCACAGGTATAAAAACGCTTCTAGCGACGCTCATAAACATTACGAGCCACGGGCTACCTTTTGGCTGCAATGACAAAACAATTAATAGAAACATTTCGCATAAAAACAATGCAATGCAATTTTACAAATTAAGATGCAAATGTCTCACCCATTGAAAAATACCAGATAATACTCTTCCGGCATAATCGCCTGTACTAAAGATAAGATACGTTACCACAGGTACAAAGTATATATCTAAAACAATTCATTTCAAATCTTTTATCCATAAATTTATTTGTTTCTAATCGCATGAGAAACATTATAATGAAATATATTTGCAGAAATCTCGGCTTACCATTCCATGCATGGCCTTTTCCCTTGTACTGACTCTCCACTAACACAGTGATCGCTGGATATACAGCCAGCGTTATAAAAAATACAAGAAATATGCTAATGCCATAAGGCCAGATCCTTTTTATAATCCGCGTATATGATACATTTGAATCTGTCGAGAAGCTGACTTCCCCGTTTATCGAATAATCAGATTTCGCACGATCAGGTACTTTTTCTATCATGTGATGCTTAAAAAACGGCTAAGAAAAAAAATAAAGAATTGTTTTTATTAGAGCAATGATTCAAATTCTAAATTTCGCGAATCCGATTAATAAAATATAAAAAAGCTTGAGAGTTCCTTGTACGAATCATCGAATTTAATCCTATCTCTCGACAAAGTAAATTGTGTAGTAATACAATATGCTACTATGACGCATAATGCGACTTATTTTATCATACAAGTAACTTTGCATACATTATAGAACAGCTGTACGCGATGCATCATCGCGATATAAATGTTATGAATATTAGTGATAATCTCATTTCGCATATGACATTGGCTAGTAGTTAAAAACTCAGCAAGTTAATCTCGCGATATGTAAAATTGGCTTACCGCTCTCTCTAAAATGATATAAGCGATCAACGATAACAGGAGCACAATATCACCGATAATAAAATACATCAAGCCGGAAAGAGCCGGACTAGCGCCTATCCACAAGGAGCATACTTCTGCTAGGGCTGTAAATATTCCACCGAGAGCTTGTCCACCGGACATTGCAGTTATATATTTCGGTGAAAATTTTCCTACTATACCCATAAGACTCCCTCCAAAAATGGCACTTGCAGCTGAAATTTTATATTATTATAATAATAGTTATAGCGAAATATAATTACTGGAATTATTATAGTTTTATTACAAATTTAATTATATAAAGCATATACACACCATTTACAACTGCAACTGTTACCAAAGTAATAATTAGGAATTGATTTTGCCCTAAAAATGAAGTTTTATTTTATTTCTAAAGTGACAAAAGTAGTTATAATTATTACAAGATATAATGGATATAAAGACAAAATAAAATTTGATCTCTTACATTTATCAGTGTTCACTTCGACAAATGTAGTCGTCATTATAAATAGCAGCAATATTGTACATTGTGAACCCACCATCCTTACAGTTAGAGAGATTCTGGATTTTCAAAAACTTTAATTATTAAACAATACATATATTTTTTAATATGCATTTAAAGTTATTTATAATTCTTCTTTTTATACAATATATGAAAAGATTGCAACAAAATAATTAATTATATAATGAAATTATATTTTATTTTAATTTTATATACTTATATATAATTATACATATAATTATAATTATACATAATTATACATAATTACATATAATTATAATTATACATAATTATTATATTATATATAATTATAATTATTTATACTTTACATGATTGTAATATTTTTGTGTATGCAATTTCTTCTAATTTTTCTTAATTTAATTTCAATAGAGTTTTCAAGTTCAAAAGAATAATCAAAGAAAACAACTTTAAATGACAACTTTAAATAACAACTTTAAATGACTCTGCATAGATAAATGCATATACATTTTAAAATAATTATTTTTAAATAATTAAATAATTAATTTTAAATAATTTTACTTGATAACTTTACCCACCTTTTACTAATAAATGCATTTATTATTAAAAAAAGAGTACTTGGCAACGCACTGGCTATGCTTAAATAAGATGTAAAACTAGCTTGAAGATCCGTCTTTTCTTCAAATAATTCTGCATATGTATGAGTAATATTTGTTACATTATGAATCTCTCTGAATTTATACATCCAATACTGGAAACATTATATAGTCAATAATAATTCAGACATAATTAAAAAAAAAATAAATATCAGTCGCTTACATCATCAGCAGTAATAAAAAAACTCCATGGAATTAATGTATTTATTCCAAGTAAGTAAAATACAATATATGCAAAATTATACCTAAAATATATAAAAGGGAAAATTATAGACTTTAGCAAATGAATTTTAAATGAAACTTTAGGATTATGAAAAAAACATACTTGTCATGTGGTTCATATGATTTTAAAAATGGTTTCTCATCAGGGATTGGAATATTAGAGTCATCTACCTCAGTTTCTACATCATCCTCGAATTCACTATCAGATGCGCCCCCTAATAAAGGTCTCCTATTGATGGAATACATGACTCTTTCCTGATAAGATAACAAATTGTGCAATATTTAGTAAAGGCATTTCAAACAAGGGAGTACAGTATAACAATAATATGAAAATAAACATAATAATTTATACATCATAAATTATGTATCAATGTCAATGTATCAATATCAATAAACATTCTATCACTGACGAAATTTTATTGCTCAACTATAAATAGACACTCTACCGAACAATTGCATTTATTACAAGAGGCAGTACTTACAGAATTTGTAACAAAGGTGCTTGCGAAGAATAGACGTCGTGATTTAAGTGCGAAGAAATTTATAAAGATTATCACGTCGCGAACAATTGATTCATCTCAGACGCGATCATGAATGAATTTGGAGTAAGCATGAGGCATCATGTTCCGAGAGTGAAAATCTCTCGGATAGAATTTAACTGTCACACAACATTATCCACTTCGTCAAATTGCATTTATGCCTGGTGTTTAGCCAATCGCTCGTCTACGAACAATTGACATGAACATTTTTCGACTGCATCATTTGACTGCATCATACACAGCATATGTGTACTACTCCGCCTATCATCGCCTATCTCTCGACCTCGATACGCGTTGACGTTGACATCTAGGATTATTCTTTTTGGTAGGTCTTTTTACACTTTTTGCTTCCCCTCCTTTTCTTTTCAACTTAGGAATACATATCCATCCCATTTCATTCCATTTTAGCTCAGCTAAAAAGGCAATCTATTCACGATGCGCGCGCGCGCACGTCGATCAGCTGATTGGTGAATACACGAATGAAGTATACAGGATATAACCAATGTAAAAAAACTCACTGTCCGTTGACATCAGCGTCCTCTTGATGAATTTATTCTCGTATTTGCGCGGGAAACCAAGCGGCGTGTGCAGGTTACTCGTGCTTGAAATATACTTTGGAACGAGAGTAAGATTATTGGAATCTGTCAACTATGTCGAGTCCAATGAGACCGCCGAGGACTCCTGTTCCGCAGGATGACAATGGCACGCCAAGACGACAGCCTCGGACTCCAACCTCTGCCAGAGCGCCTTCGATTGCTGGAACACCTAGTACCATTGGTTCCGCGTCTACGAGACAAGGTTGAAGAATATTTTATAATGAAATATTTTCCTCGATATTCCTCAAGGATATGTAAAATATAATTGTATATTAAATTAATTGTATTAATAAAATATAACTATATTTGTCACATATAGGTACGCCTCAGAGAAGACCAGACAATCCGATAGATACTCCATTGCGATGGGGCAGTCGTCGTGCACAGGAAACCATAGCACCATCGTCAGAAGGTCCTTCCTCTGTGCCATTGTCCTCTCCAAAAGTGCAAACAAGCCCTCTTGCTGCGGGTATGAGCGAAGTAGAATTGTCCTCGCCGTTGAATTATGGAACACCTAGTTCCTTGGCATCAGTTCGTACTCCCCGCAGTGGTATTAGAGGTACTCCTGTGCGACAGAGGCCAGATGTTCAGTCTGATAGACGTATGCGACAAGTTAACTTGGCTGAAGTGAGTTAAAATTGTGTAGCAATATTAATATGTAAATACTATTAAATTATTAACATGAATAAATTTTGTTGACAGATACCAGAAGAACCTAATGTCCAAAGAACATCAGAAACTGAGAATGGTCCACAGTTGGTAATTTGGGGTACAAATGTTGTAGTGGATCAGTGTAAAGAACAATTTAAACGATTTATCTTGCGTTTTATCGATCCAGAAGCAGAGAATGATGAATTGCCTGAGAACATGAATCTATCAGAGCCACTTTATTTGCAAAAACTCGAAGAGATACATTCGCTTGAGACACCTTTCTTGAATATAAATTGTGCTCATCTTGAGGCATTTGACAAACAGCTTTACAATCGATTGGTATGCTATCCTCAGGAAGTGATACCCGCTTTCGACATGACTGCGAATGAAATGTTCTTTGAGAGACATCCTGCAGCGGTATTGGAACATCAAATTCAAGTACGACCCTACAATGTTACCAGAACCAAAAGCATGCGTCTTCTGAATCCAGAAGACATAGATCAATTGATCACGGTCACTGGTATGGTCATTAGAACATCAAATATCATGCCAGAGATGCGAGAAGCATTCTTCAAGTGTATTGTATGTTCTTTCACGACGACTGTGGAGATCGATAGGGGTCACATAGCCGAGCCAACGGTATGCACACATTGCAACAACAATTACTGTTTTAACTTGATACACAATCGCAGTCATTTCTCAGACAAACAAATGATTAAACTGCAAGAATCGCCGGACGATATGCCGGCTGGTCAAACCCCTCATACAGTGGTGCTTTTCGCACATAATAATTTAGTTGATGCCGTTTCACCAGGTGACAGAATTTCCATCACCGGTATATATCGCGCGTTACCGATACGCGTTAATCCACGACAGTCCAATGTACGTGCTATTTATAGAACGCACGTTGATGTTGTCCACTTCAGAAAACAAGACTCAAAGCGGTAAGATATATTTCAGATTTACATTTCTTATTTGAATTTTATTAAAAAAATATTATATTAATTAATATTATCTTTTGTTAATTTTAAAAAATATTTGCACATGTAATTTATATAAATTAATTAATATTATCTTTTGCTAATTTTTTGTTACTTGTTGGTTACATATAGACTGTATGAACAAGAAGACGACAAGCAACACGCATTTCCACCAGAGAGAATAGAATTATTGAAACTCTTGTCGCAAAAGGAAGATGTATACGAACGATTGGCGCGACACATTGCCCCCAGCATTTATGAAAACGAGGATGTGAAGAAAGGAATATTGCTGCAATTATTCGGCGGAACAAAGAAAAAGCAGAATAAATCGGGCGAGAAACATTTTCGGTCCGAAATAAATATACTTTTATGTGGAGATCCGGGTACGAGTAAATCGCAGCTACTACAATTTGTCTTCAATCTGGTACCGCGCTCACAATATAGCAGTGGAAAAGGTATAAATATACTTTTTGATAACACAATAACCATATTTAATTTACTTGTTTATATATTTCATGTTCGTAATTTCTTCTTCTTAGGTTCCAGCGCCGTTGGCCTAACTGCTTTCGTAACAAAAGATCCCGAAACTCGTCAATTAGTACTACAAACCGGTGCCTTAGTGCTAGCCGATAACGGTATCTGTTGCATTGACGAGTTCGATAAAATGAACGATAGCACGCGCTCGATATTGCACGAAGTTATGGAACAACAAACACTGAGTATTGCAAAAGCGGGTATTATCTGTCAATTAAATGCGAGAACCAGTATTTTGGCAGCGGCTAATCCCTGCGAGTCGCAATGGAATAAAAATAAAACAGTAAATATTCATTGAATTATTAATATTGAATGTATTGAACATATAAGCATATTATCAATATGATATCGAATTAATGAGCACTATTACAAATCTTTACATTTGTTTTTAGGTGATAGAAAATGTCATGTTACCGCATACATTAATGTCACGTTTCGACTTAATTTTTCTCATGCTGGATCCTCAGGATGAGATATTTGATAGAAAACTCGCCAGACATTTGGTATCATTGTATTATAAATCTGATCTAGAGGAAGAAGATGACATTGTGGACATGAGCATTCTACGTGATTACATAGCTTATGCTAAGGAACACGTTCATCCTATTCTCAATGAAGAGAGCCAACAGAGATTGATCCAGGCTTATGTTGATATGCGCAGAGTAGGAAGCGGGCACGGACAAATCACAGCATATCCTCGACAACTGGAGTCGCTGATAAGACTTGCTGAAGCACACGCTAAGATGCGATTCAGCAATATAGTGGAGATTGTGGATGTCGAGGAAGCTTGGAGGTGAGAGATAAAACGTGGCTAAATATTGCATATTTGGATTAATGATATTTTTATTTTTAATGATGCAATTATTATAACATTTTTATCGTCAGGTTACATCGAGAGGCGTTGAAGCAATCGGCTATCGATCCACTAAGTGGCAAAATCGATATTAGTATTCTAACGACTGGCATGTCGTTAGCTGCGAGAAAACGTAGGCAGGAATTAGTAGAAGCGCTAAAGAAGCTCATTAAAGGCAAAGATAAGACACCGACGCTGAACTATCAGAAAATTTTCATGGAATTGAAAGAATCATCTAGTATGGTGAGTTTATTCATTATTTATGTATCTCATTCTATGTTTGTTTTCCATTTTTCATTTTTATTTGTATATTATTTTTGTATTTTATTATTTACTTTATTTCTAATATGCATTTGTCCAGGGAATGTATGTTTGGTTAATCCTGTGTTTTTTTTTTAGTTGGTGACGCGAGAAATGTTCGAAGACGCTCTGAAAGACTTGCAAGATAACGGTGTCGTAATTGTAACTGGCAAAAATACCATTCGTGTTTGTTAAACTTATTTACAATTTTTGAATCGCCTTGCTTTTCGAATATTTCTCGATTCGAGATATGCAGATAACATATAATTTATTGGTATATTCTATAAAAGAGTGCTAAATATTTTTATGAAATAGATCATTACAAAAATTTGTTTTATATTCCATTATAATTGTTATAAATCCATTTTAAAAATGAGATTTGCTAACACAAAATAGATAATGGCAAACATTTTTAATAATTGACATAAAATATTATAAAAATTATAAAATATTTACAATAATTATTAATTTTGAAACAATTCTTAAATAATAATTTTCGAGTAACGAATATACATTCAAAGTTTGAAATTCATGTATTATCAAACTGAATATTTTAAGTATATATGACTTGCATTTCTTTATTTTTATAATTTATGTATGTATACGAATTTTGATATCTGAATATTAAATTTATAATGGCGAGAATTATCAAAAATATTATTTATTTATATTTTTATAAATAATTGTTATTTATAAGTTTTTTGAGCAAATGTAAACTTCTCCCCCTGATTTTTTATTCAATATTATTTTGTCGCAATTTTTTGTTTTTAATAATTTAAGAAATATCTTTTTAACGTGTTTTTCACACAGCATTTTGAATAATCATCAATAATATAACGATAAAAATAATACGAAAGAGCAATGTTGGAATTTCTTGAAAAGCAACACTTGCATTTGAATTTATTGTTTCGCTCGCACATATTTATTGAGCTATTATTAATATGTATATAATTTTGTAGAGTAATCATATGTTTAATTCTATTATCAATGAGAAATTATTCTCAATTTTTCTCAATCGTTTATTCGATTTTACATACATTGTTCGCCATAATTACAGAAAATGCCGTGTGGAAATGCGGCAATTAATCGTCATTGACAATATGAAATGTCTTATAGCTGACGTTTATGTACGTATGTTTTACGCCTACGCTTCGTGCGCGGGCGTCGCGACGGAGGCGTCGTACTACGTAGTTTTGCTCTTGCGATGACCTTGGAAACTCCTACGCTCCTTTCAGCGCCGGGTAGTTTTGGTGGGGATATTCGTTCATCGACGTCCCACCCACTCACGCCGGGCAACTTCCGCCCCTCCGAATCATGATATTCGCTACACATCGATGCCAGGAGAATCTAGGTATCTCCGAATTATTGTGTTCGGGACGTTAAAACTATGTTCGATCGAATTCAAATATTGTTTCCTAAAAGCTCACGGTAATTTACTTTTCGTTGACGAAATAAACTATTAGAATTTACCATTAGAATTTCGTGCCAGATATATTAAATTTACTGTTAAAATAATCATTATCATGGAAAATTTAATAAGAATGTATATATATATACATAAAAGCATAATAATTGCATATATTATGCATCATATAAGTGGATCCATATGTTATATACATGTTATATGACATAATTTATTAGATACATATAGGTATAAAGATATTGTACAATATGTATATCTCACACATATATACACAAGTTCCTAAGCTATCTACTTTAACAACTTTTTATATTTTATTCATAAATTTTGGCCAAAGTTATATTAATACTTTTCTTTCACTTTTATGATAAATTAGTGCTTTTCTTATGTTTTATTCAGAATTGTAATGCTGGATTAAATTACTAGTTATGAGAGAAAAATTTTTAATAAATGTTTAAAATTATCCAATCGAATTAATATAATATTTTCATTGATAATAATTAATAAATAAATATTAATAATAAATATTGATAATAATTAATAAATAAATATTAATAATTAAGAATAAGCTCGTACTGTGTGTATAAAAAAGTTCGAAAAAAAACAGGACTATTTACTGTAGGATCTATCGCAATTTTACGAAAATTACGAAAATTAATGTATAATTTCTTCATCCGTATCCTCTATCGCATGGAACAAACAAAGGAATCTTCTTCTCCGGTAAATGTCAGATCCTGTTAAATTAATTAACTTTTTTTACTGAAAACGAAAAGGACACCCTGACGTTTCGTACTCGCCAGAGATTTATTAAAAGCTTGTATCTTGCACATGCAAGTGACACTGGGAAATTGTGAATTTTCTTAAAATTTAATTTCACCCTATTATGTGAATTAAAATATCATTCATATTAATGGAGTCATATTTTTTAAGTCACTTTTCTTTTATCTTATTCCTCATTTATCTTCTAGTCTCATTTCGTAATACGGCTTTTCGATTTCATATTTCTAGGATGAAAATTCTCAATTCAACCCACGCGTTTAACAATTATAATACTAGCTATCAAAATTGCATAAACATATAATTTTGATTGATATCCATTACGCTCTCCTAGCTATGCGAAGGTATTCTTACGCGCGTGTGTATGTGCGCGTATGTGAAAAGAGCATGCACGCGAAACTCACCCCCGTACAGATAATGTATGTACACGTGCGCTGGGCACACGCATGTATCGTTCATCTGCAAATGGCCGACTCGTATACGACCGAATACAATTGCGCACACGTACAGAGTCGGCGAAAGGGAAAGAGAATGAAATCACGTATCGAAAGAGATGAATCGAGAGAGAAAGATCCCAAACGAAACGGGGGGAAAAGGGTGAAAGAATGAGATAGAGCGAGCGGGGGTGCGCTCGATCGTTAAAGCAGCACGACACCCCCACCGCGTGATCCCTCACGCCCATTCATAAAATTGCACCCGCTAATTCTTAGTATCTCGTTCAGCGATATCGCCGCGCGAGTGACATCGCATTTCTTTTCACGAGATCATTCATATCTATATATCTTGATTTTTCTCACATATCTTATTTATCTCTCGTTTTTGTTTCTTCGTTTCACGAATTATTCGGGTGAGGGAGAAAGAGACTTGAAAATGTATGATACTTTCCTTTTCCTCTAAAGAATTTTTTGAGAATAGAAATTTTAAATATTTTTGAGATTGACAATTTTAATGATTTATTATCGAATTTAACGAAAATATTGAAATAATCAATTTAAATTTTCGAATGTGATTTTGGACAATATTAAATTTGATTATCGACATATTCGACTCTCTTTATACTTGGATTTTCTTGAAAAGTGATAAAATAATATTTAACAATAATAAGGGATCATCGCTTTACAATATTTGCTCTATAGTTTCACAGCTTCATGAGAAGTAAAGCTTGAGGCCAACTCATTGATGATGTTCAATGATCCACGATTCACGGAGGATTGACCGCTCCTGCGTGATTCAATGCAACACCTGTTTCCTCGGGATGAAATCTGACTCGTCCGATCGACCCTGGCTGCTGGCTGAAGGTCATCGTCGTCGTTGCGGGAAGAAGGGGAACGGAAGGGATGGAAAGGGGAGGGTTTGGATGCCGCAGTGCTCCCGCGAGCGAGCAAATAAAAGTCCTGCCCGGCATTGAGCGGGTGCCTCCATTCATGGTTTCCGGGCGCAGGCGCCTCGTCGCGAAACCGCATGGCGTTGCCCGGGGAAGGGGTTTGCGAGAAGTCACCTACGCTGCTCCCCCGGCATCGCGATACGTGGGCGACGCGGGTGATTCAGAGGTAGAGCGAGCCGGAGTAAGGGCGGACCAGTCTTGTTCCTGTCGCGCGCCGGCTCGACTCGCCGCGACCCGGCTTCGGGGGTGACTCGCATAAAGGAGAGAAAAAAAGGGTCGAGAGATCCTCGCCCGACGAGTCACGCGAGAGGTGGTGTTGCTCCTCAAGTTTTTCTCGACGTCCTTCCCGATGGCTCGCGTTCGCCGGCGCGTCAAGTGAGTGATTTCGCGGCTCCTTTTCCCTTTTTCCGGGCGAATGCCTCTTCCGGGCGAATCCTGGAATCTCGGTGTCGGAAATACCCGTGTTGCATCGTGTGCGATCGTCGAGGAAAAAAAAAAACACGCGGAGAAAACGCGATACTATATTGTATCGACAATTGTACCTGTGAACTTTTTAAATTGCGGTCTGCCTGATTAAATTATGATCTCGTTACGCGCGTCCCACGCTGAAACAACAGTGCGAAATCCATTATGGTTTTTTCGATCTTCGAACTTGACGCATCGACAACTGCATTAACCGTTTCTCTATCTGGATAATTTTTGTAAAGTATCGAAATCGTATGATTGAATTTCGTGAATCATCTCTCTCTCTCTCGCCAGTAATGCTTATCAATAATGCTATTTGTTTAGTTTGTTAATCATTCCTTAAACATTTCATAGTATTTTCAATTTATATCCTGTCCTTCTTTTATTCCCCGATTTACATCCATCAAACTTTTATTTTTAGCGTTGTTCCAAAATTTAATATAGTGTTTTTTTTTTTTTAAATTTAATATAATATAAATATAATTTAATATAACTTAATATAAAATAAGATTATAATTTTATATAATGTTGCTTTTATAATCAAGATAATTTATACAGAGAAATAATTTGTAGGAGACATTTTCATGAATATTAAAAAACTTTTATAACAGAAAAAGTGAAAACACGAGTAGCAACCGAAAACAGATCATGAAAGAATTGAATGAAAATTAGGTATAATCGCGCGGGGGGGAGAGAATAATAATTATTATAGAGAAAGAGAAAAATCAGAAGCAATAAAGTTATCAATATAAAAGATTGTCAAAGGTGTTCTCAAAGCCATCCCCAATCCAGTAGATTCAACAAGCCGAGCTCGACTACTCTCGTTAAGTAGTCGAGCTCAAGCTTACGCGAGACAAGCCGGCTAACAAAGCTCTTTTATCTTCCTAGTTGAGTCATCAAAGAAAGTAATAGGGTCTATGATTCTCTTTCCACAGTCGGAGAAACACCGAGATTCTATTCATCTGCGTCCGACACTTCGTGTAAAGCCCAGCTGTATCGTGTCCAGTCATCGAAGGCGTTAAATCTTGAGAAAGCACGCAGATACATTCATTACGAGAGGCATGCTCGCTGCACGTCAGTTCGACTATTTTGCGGAAGAGCATTCGTACGAAAGGTAAGATTTATGCAGCGTTATTTGTTTTATTAATATTTTTATTATTGCTTATATTGCTTTATTTACTTATCTAGATTTTTTTATATTTTCTAGATTTTATGAAATTTATCGTATTTTATTTTGTATTGTTTTCATACCTATCTCTATAACATGCATGAAGGAATATTACGTCTTCGCAATTCCTCGTGTCGCGTTATCCTGTACCGTAGAGCGTTTCCTTTGTGCGACATTGAAACTCGAACGAGAGCGAAAGTAGCGGACGATGCCACTCGGCGCCCATCAGTGAAAACGAAACCGGGAAACTTTGACCTTTTTTATCGAAAAAATTGTAGACGCCATCCAAACCTGGTTCAATGAATAAGATATCAAACATTGAGCTTGGAAAAGTACTTAAAAAATATCTGAAATTGGAGAAACGATGAAAGATACGCATAATTTCTTCTCTCCACACACACATCGTTAAAGATGCAAAACTTGACAAAGAATACGAGAAAGATTAACGAAAATAGAAAGGAATGTTAAAAAATGAAATTTAAGATAGACCCTTAATGATATTATTCGTTATTCCATTCAGTAAAACTGTATAAACATTTTAATACGCACGCACACGTACGCAAATTGACCCATGAACAGGAACAAAAGATTTTGCTGCCGACGAGACTCGATCAAATTATACGAGTATACATATATAACAGGTAACACACCCGTTGTAAATGTATTTTAGATGAATATATCCACGCATGCCCGCACAACCACACGATAGCATACGCGCGTTCGCGTTCGCGTTCGCACGCGACACATTTACACGCAGATATCGGCCATTTTACTTTCTCCTCCTTCCTCCCTTTATTCTCTAGAGGAAAAACGGATCTGACCTTGGTCGCCATGGCGATTTCAAGAATACCGTCCGCCGAATGCCATCAAGCAACCGGAAAAAGCCACAAATTTGATGATCTATTTGTGCCTGTTCCGCTCGTGCAGATACAAAAGAATTTCATTTTTTTTCATTATTCTCGCGTCTCGATTTTTAATTATCGCGAAAATTGTATTTATTTTACTATCAGATCGATATATAACTTGTACATATATATATTTTGCATATACATTTTAACGAACAAGGTTTTTTTTTTGGATTAATTATGTCAAAAAGAGGAGATATTCAAATCGTAACGCTAAAGATAAGATATGGATAAATACGATAAGATAAATAAGGTATAAATAAAGATAATAATACAGTTTAGATAAAATTAACATCAGTAAAATCACTTGTAATCATCTGATAAGTACTTCCGTTTTTACAAGACATAATTGACATTACAAGATGGAATGTTTTTTGCGAATAGATATATAAAATCGTGAAAAAGTAATGTCGCGCTGATTTATGATTACATAAATAATTTTAAGTGGGCGTTTGTTTTGCGATATTTCAAAAAGAGCAAAATTTAATATGATTTTAGCAAAATGAAAGGACATGAACCTTATCATTTTGGAATTAATCCAGAGAATCTCGTGTGGTAAACATGGACTTGTTGCTTGCCATGTTTATTACGTTGGAAAATGAGTAAACTTTTTTGCATATAGACGTCCTGATATGAAATCTAATAACAAAATATTATTTATATATGAAACCTTTATGTATTATTTATGAAACGTTAATACAGAAAAATAATACTTCAAATATAATTTTTATATTTGATAAATTAAAGATTTCTTTAGCGCAAAAGAGCAAATGACAAAAGTATATTCTTTAATTAATTTGATATTTTTTAAATAAGATTTTAAGACAAGACTTTAAAAAATATATAGTATTAAAATTTTTTTATTTAAATAACAAATACGCCTGTTAATTCTTTTTTATCATTAGCTAGAAAAGATTGATGTTAAATTAGTCGAGAATTTACCATCAAAACCAATGTGTTGGAATTAGGATACACCGTGTATTCCGTATATTATACAAAGTGACCTCGTAGCGATCTTGAGATAGAACTTTGTCAACAAGAGATTTAATGATCAGTTAGTTCGGTGCGAACGACAGGCCGTGGTGGTTTGAACATCGACAATTATCGTTACGAAGACTTGTTTCCAGAGCATCGACCAGGTAGAAATTAATGGTAGAGTTAATTACTTATGCGATTTGAGCGGAATTTTCAAATTTTATTGATCTTTCGATATTTTTGAATCATTTGATTTCACGATATTTGCATAAATAAATGACGATTGAAATGAAAAATAGTAATGCATCGGTAAAATATAAAAAAACCAGTGAAATACTGATCAATATCATAGCAATATTTCAATATCTTGCCGTAACTATCGTTTCAGGAAAACAAGATTTTTCAATAGTGCGGCACGGGACATTTCCTTTGAATTTTATTACAAATTTTTGCTTTATACATCGATTAAATCGATTTCCGAATTTCGGATAGATTCGCGATCGCGATCAAATCATTTCGTGCATAATCCGGATTATATATTGTTTCTAACTCTCTTTAATGCGTTAAATTCTTTGATCGATACATAAAATCAAGCTTTTTTGGCGAAAAATATCAAGAAGAATCGTCTTTTATATCGGGAATTTCTAATATATCTTTTCTTAATTCTTTCATAATTCTTAATCTTTTCATAATTCTTGATTAACGATCGAATCATCGCTTCGATTGTTTCCAAAATGTCAGTCATAGTGCGCAGATTCGCAAACAGTACAGTTTTCTACGCGCAACAGAAAAGTCTCGATAACATTCGCGAGATGAAATGCGCTTTTAAATATCAGAGTGTTACGTAAAATTGATTTTAGTGGGCAAGCTGATCTTGCCAAAGGTTAAAACCGTTATAACTTTGAAGAATTGAATCTTCAGTGTTGTGAATAATGTATACGAAAACATGTATCGCGCAAAAGAGATCATCGCGTTTTCTTTATTACGAATAAACATGAAGGTCAATTCAGTATCCAGTTTTTACATTGCCTTCTATTAAATGCTCTCCATAAAACAGAAATATATTTAAATATTTTCAAATGACCGAGTAAATTTGAGTGTGAGATTATTTTTCTTAATTTTGATCAAAATTACAATCTTTATCGATTTCGATACAAATTTATTTTACTTTCGAGTTTTTTAAACTGAATACCAAAGTTCAGTTAAATTTACAAGATGAAAACGAAGCATAATTATTTAAATTCGATATTTTTGAATTATTTGATTTCACGATATTTACATAAATAAATGACGATTGAAATGAAAAATAGTAATGCATCGGTAAAATGTAAAAAAAACCAGTGAAATACTGATCAATACAGCAATATTTCAATCTTGCCGTAACTATCGTTTCAGGAAAACAAGATTTTTCAATAGTGCGGCACGGGACATTTCCTTTGAATTTTATCACAAATTTTTGCCCACCACCATGAATCAATTCAAATCTCCTCGCAACAAGGTAGATTACAACCGTCATTTCATGCAAGTAAGTAATATATTTTTTTGTAACCTGTAGAAGAATATTTAAATTAATATAGATTTGCATATTTTAAAATCTTATAAATATATTAATCACAATAGATTCAACAGAAATTGTTTAATTGACTTTTCTTTAAATTGTAACTAAAATTAAAATGTAAAATTTTAATGAAAAAGTTCAGTTCAATTATAATTTCAACTAAAATTAATTATTTTACAAATAATAATTTTCTATTCATACATGAGCTTTAATCTCGAGTGCAAACTGTACGTTTCTTTCTGAATAAATTACAACTCATCATTTGTTAAGAACTTACAGTTTGAACATTTTACAGTTTTAAACAATAATCGGTGTTTATTCCACAAATTTGAAATAAACAACACGAATGTGTTTCAGATGATAAATAAACCTCGGAAACAAGAAGACCAATACTTTACGCCAAAAAGACTTAGTAATGTGAAAAAAGTTCGATCATTCTCAAGTCCCAGCCCGGAGAGGTTCCTGAGGCACTTTTCCCCGGGGAAACTTTTGCAACAGCATCCAAATGGCAATTTACCAAGCCATTCAATTATCAATCAAACAGACCCCTCGTTTTTATATCAAGGTCCAAGATCATACAATCAAAACACTACGGTTGTCAGTTCACTGGGCTCTACAGGTGACAGTCGGCCAAGTTCTTCGGATGACAGTCTAGCGAACCGTTCACCGATTCGCCAGCTGGACACCAGTTCGCCAGACGATTTCGGATATTTTCGAATGTTTGAAGATGCTAGTGTACCAGATGTCTCCGATTTGAGCTTTTCGGGTGCCAATCAAAGCGAGAACTGCCAAGCGGATTGTGAGACGTTTGAAGATTTCAACATGAACTTTCTCAAGCTCGATTTGCTGGACGTGAACGACAACTATTCCGCACGACAATCACCCGAGCAGCTAAGCTGTAGCTCAAACGCCAAGAAAAATATCCCTAACGTACCATTGATACCATCGATAACAAAAGAGTTAGAAATAACGAAGGATATGACACAAGACACCTACTCCGAACAAAAATCACCTGTATCCGAGCAACGAATTCATAGTCCGAATGCCCAGGAAGGTGCATCACCGAAAGAGCTTGAGATTGCGAGTGAGATAGAGAAGGATGATTATATCGAATCTTTACGATCATCTGTGTGCGATGAATATCCGAGTACCCAGCAGGATATGTCTAGCGTACCATTAATAACGGAAGAGCTAGAAGCAGCAAAAGAGACAGAGGTAGCGGCAGCAATAGAGAAGATTCAATCGCCTGATTCATCGACAGAGACGTCGCCGTATCATTGCAATGACCATCCATACACTCAGCTGCTTTATTGCCAGACTTGCTGCAAGCCGATTTGTAAAAACTGCGCCTCTCATTGCACTTGTAAACACATGACGGTCGATCTCGTAGAGTTCATCGAAACTATTCAGCGTCAAGCTGAAGAAGTATTAATGGAAGCCTATCTCGGGATAGACGTTCTCGCGGATGATATGGAAAATATGGGTGTAAGTCAACTTTGATCGATCGAAATGTATTCAAAAAATTTGAAAATTAATAATAATTTTCTTGTAAATCTTTCAAATATAAAATGGTTTGAAACAATGTATATACATATTTTTCGCATAAAATAAAAAAAAAATAAATATAGAAAATTAAATTCTGAAAGTATAAATTATTTAAAAAAATCGTATGCTTCTTGCAGTTGGACATTGCAGCGTTAGATCAGAGAACTAGGGAGGCACTCAATGACGTAAAGTTCTTCTCACGTAGAATGTGGGCTGCTGTGGAAGAGAGGGAGAAGAAATTATTCAAACAAATTGTGGAAGCGCGACGATGGAAGTTTGAGGTTCTTCACGAAAGATACATGCATCTAAAGGAGGATAAGAGCCGGCTGACACAAGCCATAAGCGCCCTCAAATATGCTATCTATGATGCACGATTTCCCAATCTCGCGTGTAACCCTGACGATCTCTTGAAGAAGAAAGATATGGTATTGGCTGAGGTATCTCATCTCACAATCATTTGACATATATATTTTGGTTCAACATTTATAAATTAATCTACAAAGATATACATTATATAGCGTAATTTTTTTAAATTCCGTGTGTTTGTGCAGATCTGGCAGATTCGTCAGAGTCGGAAGATGAAGACCCGGCCTACCCGAGAGGAGAATTGGATCTCGTTCAAGAGTTCCGACAGCAATGTGCTGGCCGTGATCGCTAACGGCGGGAACGTCTTGCTGAACAGTCCAGGCACAATCGGGGATCGTCTACCCCACAATCGCGATTACAAATTATTACAATCATGTTTTCCGTACGGATTGAATGAGCAAATGATGCAACCGATACCGCGCGGTCGTCCGATAGCGAATTACGAGCGCAATATCGTTCTTCCGAATAGGAAACCCGAGTTGCAGGTCAAGAGCACGAGTGTGCAGATCATCGGCCACTTTGGCGAGAACAATCCCGACAATCTTTGCCGCCCGTGGGGATTAATTTGCGACAACGAAGGTAACATCATAATCAGCGATAGATCGAATAATCGCATACAGATTTATCGCGACGACGGCACGCTCGTTAGGAAGTTTGGAAGCTACGGTAATGGCCCTTGTCAATTTAATCGCCCGGCTGGAATCGCCGTCGACGCCAGACGTCGTCTCATCGTCGTCGATAAGGATAACCATCGCATCCAGGTCCGCATAATTTTTGCAACAATCTTTACTCCTCTCGTGTTACACTGAGACTAGGACTTTAACAAGAGAATAAATTGCAATATAAAATCATCGTGTTTCAGATCTTAACGATGGAGGGTGAGTTCCTGAGATCCTTTGGCGAGCATGGTGAGAAGCAAGGCCAGTTTTGTTACCCGTGGGACGTGGCGGTAAACACTGCTTGCGAAATTGCGGTCACAGACACCAGGAATCACCGCGTACAATTGTTCAGCGCCGAAGGCATTCCGCTGCGTATGTTTGGAGGCCAGCCGCATATGCTCAGGTACTTGGACTCGCCGCGTGGCATTTGTTTCAATCAGGAGGGCAAACTCATCGTTACGGATTTCAACAATCATCATCTGTTAATAATTGAGTATAATATGACGGATATGCGTATACTCAAGTGCGAGAAGGAATTAAAGAGCAAGAGGCAAGACGGCAGTGGGGAAAACGGCGATGGCCAAAGCGACGAAAACGCACCTACGTTTCAGAGGCCACAGGGCGTAATAGTCGCCGACGATGGCAGTATCCTCGTCGCGGACTCCCGTCATAATTCGATTAAAGCGTTCAACTCGGTCGGATCGTTAATTTATTCGTATAAACCGGGTCAAGAAGAAATGGATCGTCCACTCGGTATAGCTCTCCACTGGGATGGTAGAATGGCATTCACCGATTACGGCCGTAATTACGTGCGCTTAGTAAAACTGGAACATCACATGGATCCGGTGTCGAGGAATGCTATCATGTTCGGTTGATATCATAGAATATCGAATACATTACCCTAGCGAATCAATGGAGATGATGAGATAAGAAGGATGAAATTCTCGTTTGCAAACATGCGAACAGCATCAACGGCCGCAACTTTTACAATTGCAACGCGTGGCGAGATTTTCCATTGTCTACTTTCTGCCACCAGTAAATTGCGCTAGGAAATATAACGTTTTGTTGAAAACGCGAAAAATTTTGACAAAAATATTCTCAGCAGTAAAAATAATAAATTAATAATAAGCGTGAAAGATGAAAGTTATGCGTGCAACGCAATTACGTAGTTGTTCATAAAATATAAACATATATTTTACACACATATCTTCAATTGATTCCGGAATTAAAAATTATTTTTAATCTTCTCTTCAGCTTTTTTCAATTTATCTATTCATCTTTTTACTTTCTTTTATTTTTTCTAATTTTTCTTGGTTTTCTATTTATGTTTTATCTGATATTATGTATCTATGTTGTAATATTTTTATCTATGTATCTTCTTTATCCCATTTATTTTCTTTTATCTTTTATTTATTGCGAAATTGCTTTATATATCAGACGTTCAGTTTCACTCTCGAGAAAAAGCGGCAATTAACTTTGATACATCTTAATATGGCGTAACGGAACTTGATGCAACTTTCATCTTTAAACTCTATTATTGATTTATTATTTTCATTGCTATTTATTTTATTTTATATTATAAAATATCTTTATTTTTTGAAATTGAGCTATATATATTTTATAATTTTATTATATAATGTGCGTTATATGTATGTTGTAGTTGGATAGACATTTGGAAAAATGTAGTTTAGATATTTTTAGATAATTATTTTCGAATTTATAAAAAACAGACAAATTTTGAAAATAAGACGCAATAGCGGAGAAAGAGAACCGTGTATGCGCTACACGTTTTATATGATTGATTGAGCAATCGATTGGCAATGCATTGTCAGAAAAAAATGATGATGAAAGAAATTAACGAGATATCGGTAAATTCTCATAGTCTCAGCAATTATATTTTACTTTAATGCTTCTTATTTATTAGAAGATTCGATTATCTTTTTGAATCGCAATTGACTTGTTTCTTCTATTTTCATATTTTTTAATGAAGACTGTCTTGTCTGTTCATGAAATTAAAACGTGAAATTTAATTCATCTATAAATTTGCTAAAAAAATTAAATTGGTTTTTAGAAAAATAACAAAACAATTAAAAATATAATTATTATGATCTATCTTTTAATTCATCTCCTGTTTCTTCTTTTTAAGATCGAATTGATAAGCAGAATTGTGTTCGGCGTCGTGCACATGATTCATATTCAGAAAAAAAATAACACAACTATAGTCTTAAGTTTTGTCTGATTGATCGATTCATCTGTAAATTTAGTAAAAAAAATCAAATTGGTTTTGTTACCAAATTTACAGATGAATCGATCAATTAAGCAAAACCTAAGACTATGGTTGTATTATTTATTATTATATATTTATAGATGAATTGAACTCATGTTTTAATTTTATAAATAGACAAACAGTTTTTCATTAAAAAGTATGAAAATAGAAGAAACGAGTCAATTACAATAAAAAAAAATAATCAAATCTTCTAATAAATAAGAAGCATTAAAGTAAAATATCATTGTTGGTACTATGTGTATTCACCGATATGTCATTAATTTTCTTCGTCATCATATTTTTCTGACAACGCACTGCCAATTAATTATGCAAGAGACAAGACTATGGTTGTGTTATTTTTTCGTGAATGAATCGTGTGCACGACGCTGAACACGATTCAACTTATCAATTCAATCTTAAAATAAAGAAAGAGGAAATGAATTAAAGATAGATCATAATAATTATATTTTTAAGTTTTTTGTTATTTTCTTAAAAAATATATATATATGATAAAATTATATATTTATATATATGATAGTTAAATTATATTTTAAAATTCTTTTCAATATTTGTCTTTCTGGTATAAAATAAAATATATGAGCTAGAGATAAATATATGAGCAATAGAAGAATGAGATTAGATTGAAAAAGAACATTTTTTATGTTGAACTTTTTAGCATATTTTCTCTTTTAATATTCAGATTTATTAATTTATTGATTTTTAACAAAGCAGAAAAGATCTTTTGATATTTTGATATCTTTCTATTGATATTTTAAATTCAATCGTATAAAGATTTTCGTAATTTTTCAGAGCAAAGTAAAATATTTTTAATTTAAATTAAACTTTACACAATAATTTTTATTATTTTCAATATTACTTGTTAAATCAACAAGTACTTATCAGATACATATATATACATATACATATACACAAAATTATGGCTCACGAAACGTCTTGAACCGTAAAATATTCGACGAAGAAACAATGTCGATGAGAAAGTATCAAACGAAAAAATGACAGATGGGGAAGATGTCCAATTTTTTATTCCCCACAAACACGCGTTACGGTTCTCTTAAGCTCGAGAAAGCAACATATATATATATATTATCAATATAGATTTGGTATCGTTAAGAATTAGCGAGTAAGTTTATTGTTAAGGGATATATAATTATCTAATATAATGTTAGACATTAACGTGAATAATCGTTATCACGGTTGAGACGATCAGTACAAAGTTGTGCATGCGTTTGTATGAGAGAGACCGCGATAGAAATTGCTCGTTAAGGGAACAGCAATAGGATGTTGATTGTTTTTTGACGTTGTTTGACAAGGTCCGAATGAAATTCTACCGTTGATTTGACGTATTCGTATAATCTTTAACGCCGTTGTATTAAAGGGACATGATACGTATTATGTGCGAATTATTATATAATAGTCTACCAACTCTCTCGGATCTGTTTGCAAATTTTCGCGTTGTTCCTTCGACATCTTTCATATACTATATATATATGAATATTCTGGTACTAAAACAGCCAGTATTGTATATATCCTCGGCTATAATTCTACATCTACCTCTATAAGCTGTGGGTTGGCATTAGTCGTTTTAGTTTTTCTAGAAAGAATATTCTCTCCCCGCGTTAGAATTTTTCCTGTAGGTTATACTTATTGTTAATTAATATGCAAAAATAGCAAAGGTAGCACCTGATGTAAGAGAAAAATATTTTTAGAGAAAAGAGAAATTGCCCGATGTGAATGAAAGATGCGCTGCATAATAATAGATAACAATGCTTTTCTATGAATGTCTCATGCGCGAAAAATTATTGAATTTTATTTGTTCGAATATCTCGTAAAGTGGCGATAATATGTAAAAAAAAAGTGACGATATATTATTATCTCACTCTTACCTCATGTGAGAAGATTACTCTTACCTCATGTGACACGAATGTCGCGTGTTAGTATTCAATGCAACGCGCACATTCGTGTAACGCCAAGTTTTGGCTGTGTTAAACATACAAGGGAATCATAAAAAAAAAAAAGAAACGCGAGTCCACTTTATGATATATCTGTGTGACGAGAAAGAAAATCGCGCGATGGTATTTTTTTAAATGATAAGCACAATGTTGACATACACACACACACACACACACACACACACACACACCCCACAAACAAACACACACACAAACACACACACACACACACACACATATATATACACAATATACGTACACATACTTTCGTAACATGATCCAGAAAAGGAATCGTGCGACTTTCTTTAAACAATCTCTCGTAAATGTGATTAGGGCGAAAAACTTTCTACATATATTAGAGACGATAATATATCTGTATGTATTACGTGCAATGTTTAATGAGAATCAACTTTTCCGATATAGATTGCTCGGTCGATGATGGTCACTTAAAATCACGACGAGAATTATTCTTCGATTCCGATAAGGACGATGTATGTCTTTCGCGCATCATTTTCGAAACGCGCATTCGAGACCATTTTTACATATGCGCAGATACCACTTGAAAACGCAGATACCGTCGAAACGGATTTAAAACAGGCTCTATGATTAATTATACGACACGAATCCGTTTGAAAAACGGGCTTCTATCTCGTTGTGGATATAAACGAAGATGAATGCGATAGAAGAGAAAAGATTGGAAATACCAAAAAAAAAAAAAAAATAATAATTAAACACATAAAATCAAAAGTAACATACATCTGTCCGAGAAGACACTAAAAGAATGTTCTTCACATTCATTTGCATATCATAAATTTGCTCATACTCAACACTAATTAACAATTTGTTATAGCCTTTAAGCACAGAAACGAAAATCAATTTAAGGAACGTGACGCTTTTTTTCAAATCGTGTTGATCAACGACGCGTTTCCTTTAAATGAATGCGATTTATCCTTCTTGACTATTATATCTCATACATAAGAATTTGTTACAATTTTTCTGCAATGTATTTCTTCTTGCATAAGAGATATGCTTTCTCTTTGTAAAATTTTTGTCCATGTTTACTTAGGCAATTTTAAAATCTAAATTTATGCGATAATTTAGCTAGTTTCGTTTGTATTTGCATTTTTCTCTCCTTGCTTGCTTTTATATAAAACATCGATAGATGCTGAAGAGTGAAATTGAGATATATATATATATATATATGTATATATTAAAAACGCGATCTTTTCGCAAATCGCAGGCAAGGAAGAAAACGCATAAATTGCAGTATTCATCGACAATTGTTTGATATATGAAAGTTTATAGGAACTTTCTTTTAAAAATAATAACGCAGTGCCAAGCTATATAATTCGCGAGAAAGCAGAGCATGAAAAAGTTGAGGAAATGCGCGCAACCCGATTATGAAATTAAGTTAGCAACGTCATATTTTTGCGGTTTATAGCAAAGATGACGCTAAAATCAATCAATTATCAAATGTCAGTCCATCAACATCGAAGTTGGCTAATGTGTTATTATACGAAATAACGTTATGCATACGATCGTAACGATAAAAATAACAGTTTTATAACAAATGCGCTTTCACGGTGATGTAACATTTGCGAATAAAAACGAGAAAAAATGGTTACAAGTTCCTATTTTTTGACGTTACAGATTGTAAAATATCTTGCTGGCTTGACTGACAATGATTTTCTCCGCAAATGCTTTAAAAGCTTCCTCCTGAGTCATCGGCGCTAAACTTAAGAATTTATGATAAAATGCTGTATGTTGTACTTTGTTTCCTATCAAAAGTTTAATCGTTCATCGAGAATATTCTTAAGTAATAATTCCAATTCCACAGATTCACCGTAAACTGTAGAATCGCAAACGTTTCATCGATCGGCATTCGATTACGAATAATTTGTGAGTGCCGCGTATGTGTCCGTGTGCGTGCATATCTACATATGAGTATCTGTATTAGATCTGACCGCCAATTTACGTGCGTTTAAGTATTTATGAAGAGATAAACTTTTAATGATTAAACATGTCAAAATAATTATAGTAGTGCATTTATCAAATAAGCCTTCCCAAGTCACTTTAATAATATATTTCTTTAATAATGTCCGATAAATCATTCTCAGATCCTTTACGATTTCTTTTTTCTCAAACTTCGAATAAGCACAGAAGAGAAAAATTCCTAGACTTTTCAGTCTGAAAATTAAATAGAAAATTTATATATCAAGAAAATATATTAGACAAAAGAAATGATACTAAAATGATATTAAAATATATTAGATAAAAGAACTGATACCAAATGATATTAAAATTCCAAGAGTTGCGATTTTAAGAAACTCTAAAAATTCTAAAGAAAAATTATCTTTATAAAATATTATTCGTAAAAATGATGTAAATTAATTAATAGATTAACAGTAAAAATCTAAATAATAATATAAATCTAAATATATAAAATTATTATAGTCATATAAATCATAAATAGTGTTAAAAATATGATTAAATGCTCTTCTTAATCGCGCAAAATTATCTCTCTTAACAAATTATATCTTTTTTACGTATGCAAAAATATTCTTGAAATATAAGTTATCTTGCTACATTTATATCGTAATACTAAGAACTACATGGGAAAGATATTTTAATAACATATGATTAGAATAAATAATATAGTAGAGATTATATATTGCATCACATCTTGTATAACGCGAAGATTTCCATGCAGCTGAGATTTCTTCATCCTCGCTGACCTGCTATTGCACCATTTATTTCCGTACACACCCTGTCGTTGATTGTATCTCAGAGCGAGATGCAATTTGCATATATGTAGCATATAAGTAGATGCACTATCGATCATTATCTATGACAGAATAACGGTGTATAAATAAGGAAAGATTGTAATTACGTGACAGAATATATTTAAATTAAGTTTCATTTATTCTGCATAGTCTTACATCGTATCTTTACATATAGTTCGTGCTAATCTACGCGAAAGGGCGCTGCAAAACATTGATAACACTAATTTTTCGAAAATACCATACGCAGGAAAATTCGACGGATTGAAACGTTACAGAAAAAAAAAATGCTACAAGATATAAGAAAAATCTTATAATGAAAAATCGAGTGTTTATAGAAATCCTGCTCTAGTTATATTTTTCAGAGATATTAAATTTTTCTTTCTTTCTCACGGTAGATCTAGTTGCGCAGGTAACCCGAGAATATCAACAACGAGAATGAACTTTACATGATGAGCACAACAGTATAAAAACATGAAAGAGAACATCGCGATTCCTTTATTAGTCATTTTCTAGCTAAATGATGTCAGTGAATCGGACTATAACACCAAAGAATCGTGGTGCAATGGGCTCGGATCTGTTATGGTCGCTTCAGTCGTGGCGGAGCAGTCTCGAATCTTAATCTGCACAAATATGGATGTGATTATCATTAATCAAAGGCCCCTTCGAGCACTATCACAAATAGAGAGAAGAGCAGCGAGCTAAAATTAGCTCTCTCGCTCGTGGCAATCGAATCCTTCTTTTATCTAGAAAATGCGACATCCGCGGAATGTCGTCGGTTATTGCAAATTGACAAATCAACATTCTTCCTTAGATTGCGAAGCAATCATTATGCATACGCAAAACAATCTCCGCAATAACAGCTATAGTTTTTCATCATCGGGTCGATTACAAGTCCTTCTTCCATGCTAAAGCAACGTCATAGATCAGCGTCATTACGAAGCTTCTTCAAGCAACGACTTATGAGAGAAGCGACACCTTTTCTAGGTAGACAACAGTGTTCGCGTGCACGCAATCGCGATTTATTTGCCGGGTATGATTTCTCTCAAATGATTGAGTCGACCCCAATTGCGAATTAAAGAGAGAGAATCGTCCTAAATCGCAATCTTGAGCAGCCCGACGAGTAACGTTGCAGGTACCTTTAGGAATTAGTAGTTCGCAATAATAATTAGTAGTTCGGAATTATTACATCACACGCGAGTCTTGATCGCCGATAGGAAATGCCCATCGTCGCAATTTTTTCACATCAGTCTTTCGAGATTTTTTTCTCGTAAATATCGGCGTTCCCGCGCCGCTCTAGGTGCGATGAGAGGATCGAGACCTTCTCGAGTACTTCTTCCTCTCAGTAACGATACGTCAAACGGCTCCGTACTCCTCGCTCGACGGCGACTCGTCGCTGGCCGACGGTCTGGGTGGCCTGGGCGGTCGCGGCGGTCGATGATGATGCAACGTGGGCGCCGGCCTTCTCGGAGGTGGCGGCGGATGCGTTCCGTAGGATGTATCATCTCCTTCTTCGCTGCTGGGCGATGGCGAAGGCGCTCGGTCCTCCTGCTCCTGCAGCAACTGTCGAAACTCTTGGATCGACTCGTTCAAGGACCACAGTTGCGAGAGCAAAGAGAGGTCGAGTTGCCGCAGCCCAAACTAGTAAATACAAAAATAATTATTGCGATATTAGTATGTTGATAATCAAAGATAAAAAATAAATTGAAATTGTTATAGCGAGTTAGATAGGAAAATGAAGTGATTTTTTTTTTTTTCATAAGAAAGTTATTGCAAAGCTTATTTTTTTAGCATCAAAGATTAATTGTATTAAAAGTGTAATATTTTATTTCGAAAAAGGAGAAAAGGAAAGACTGTTTATTTACTTTATTACTAAAATTATCATTTTTCTTTTCTCTTTTTTAAATTATTTATTCGTGAATTGTTGCGAAATTTCATATAGGACTCAATCTAGAATCTGCAATGTACCTGGCACGAGGCGCGTTCACTTTTATCATACGGTCACCAAGGTAAATGTTACCTCGTGATTTACAGATTGAAATGACGCATTTCTAAGCGACTCGGCGACCGTGGGAACGGATAGGAAGAGAGAATCGTAGTACAGGAGAGACGTGAAATAAGATTGAGAAGAATACGAGAGGTGATGGCGAGCGGAGAGCGCGAAGGAGAGACGAGGCTGGAAGGAGAAGGACGAGGAGCAGAAGAGAGAACGAAGGTGAAAGAGAGCCACCGGGAGGAAGAGGAGGAACCGAGAGTCATGCCCGAGGAAACGTAGCGTGGGAGCGGCTGTTTCAGTGCGCATATATCGTTCAGTCTGGATAACTATTAGATTATTAGCTCAACTTAGGTACTTAAAAGATGCTGGCGCGAACGACAACAAAACACTTATCATGCGAATGCCTCTCTTCCTCCGGAGAAATTCTACGCGAGATCCCGTTAGAGTTAATTTCGCGAAGATTGACCGCGAATGCTAAGCGAATGTGATCGATGTGATGTGGCAATAATTTTGTACGAAACGAGCAGTAATTTGCAAGATCGTCGGGTCAGTAGGACACTCGAAGGATCCTTGCCCTCGTGAAATAATAATGAGAAACATTGTGGACGCGTTAACGACGTATTTAGAGATACAAATTTCGTAGACGATGACGATGCGATTTTAATCGAAATACTTATAAATATCGGCTATCAAATATTTTTTGATTTATTTACGATGATTTTTATTTATGCATATTATTCTCTAATAGTTTTTCTTTTTACATATTTATTTAATAATCTACGAAAGGAAAAGATTTATAAAAACATTGCATCTTTATTTCGTAATTTAACGCGCTAAAAGAAGCCTAACAATTTTTAAAAGAATATTGTTTATTGTTTTTTCAGACGTAAAAATCATAAATTCATTCATTAAAAATCATAAAAAATCATTCAGAAATAATCTTTTAGAATCCGAATCGTGCGTGATACATCGTTACTCGACGTAAGAGAATTTAAAATAATAAATTTGCATATTCGGTCTGCTGCGCAAACAGAAATCTGCAAAGTAATATATGTATTCAAGATAT
The DNA here is from genome assembly GCA_030586385.1 of Camponotus fellah. NCBI lineage: Eukaryota > Metazoa > Arthropoda > Insecta > Hymenoptera > Formicidae > Camponotus > Camponotus fellah. The sequence continues at coordinate 1,457,401 of JAPIVC010000450.1, read as the reverse complement.
ATGTATTAAAAGAGCAGAATCTCTATATACATGACGAGTATGATACGAGTATTCTCTCTACCGTGCTATGATATGATTTCCCTCGCTGCTTATGATCCCACGCATAAAATACACGCTCATCGCGTTCCGCAATTTATTCACACGCGATCGTGGCCTCGAGGTAACGGGTCGGTCGGGTCGTCCAAACAAATGCGGAAGAATCGAAAGAAAAAAAAAAGCAGAAGGTGGACAACGACTAAGTAGAAAATGACGACGGTTCACGAAACGTGCTCGGATTGATGACGCAGCACTGGAATATCAAGGATAAGGAGTGGCGAGAATTGTGAGGCTTACATTAAAACAGTCGGCAATAATAAAAAATAAAGAGGAAATCAAAGTCAAGAGAGAATAAAAGAAATGAAAAATAGAAGAAAGATATTTAAATAAGGCATAAAAGGAAGGAATAGAAAATATAATTTGAAAAATATGTTGTGGGAAAAATGAAAGGAGTCAAATTTAAAGGATTCAAGTGACATAAATTATTTCGCGAGAAAATGGGACTCGAATAAACTACGCCGCCGGTTTCCGCTTCAGCGTCAACGATCGGTGACAACGGAAATCTCTCGAGTTATTTTTAAATCACGCGTATTATTACATGCGAACGCGTGGAATTTTCCTGCATGCTTGTAAATATATTTCGCATCGTAGCGGATGACTAATGGTTTCTATTGGAGTTAATGGCTGCCGTGTTAGAGGATGCACAATTTCAGACACCACTTTGAACAGCATCGACAATTCACCGGCTGCTGCATCTCGAATGCTGCTGCGCGTCATAAAATGCGGTGTTCAAATATTTTCGCAGTTCTTCTCAAAGAATTCCATTCCTTTTTATTTGTACTAACTGCTTCAGCTATTCAACTACCAAGATCCATAACATTATTTGTAAAAAAATTTTAAATGTTTTCTTCTCTTTCTTTCTCTATTTTTCTCTTTCTCTCATCTAAAATAAGTCACGTATTAAACTTGTTTGTGCGAATAGTTAATATATGTTTGTATTTCATTAATTTAAAATCGCTTCGATAAATGAGAAAAACATTGAATGCTTTAATTTAAATTTTTATGTCTGAAAAAACAATAAACAATATTCTTTTTTAAAAATTCTTAGGCTTCTTTTAGCGCGTTAAATTACGAAATAAAGATTCAATATTTTTATATATCTTTCCCATTCGTAGATTATTAAATAAATATGTAAAAAGAAAAACCTATTAGAGAATAATATGCATAAATAAAAATCATCATAAATAAATAAAAAAATATTTGATAGCCGATATTCATAAGTTTGCACAGCAACTGCATTTCGCAAAGAAATATATAATAGCGTCGAGAGGGTTGCATTTCCCAAGCAGACATAACGAGACCGCATTCCTGGGCGTTAAAGGTGCGATAGAGAAAAAGCGCGCGCAAACGATTCTCGAATAGAGTACCATTTCTCTCCTGAGCACTGCCAACTGGGTATCCAGGGTGGTGAGCTGTCTGGCAGGTGGCGATGGTCTCGATGACGACGGTTTACCGCCTCTTTGGGATTTACTTGACGACCTCGTGGGCGGTGGAGGTGGCTCGCCGCTCTCGCCGCGTCCGCTAAGATTGAAACCGCTCAGACTCCTCGGTAACGGGGGTAATCCTTGCAAAGAAGACATCGCGATCCTTTCTTGTATACTGAAAAGCGCAAAGTTTCACTTTTAACGACGAATTTATATTTGAGCTAGCAATGCCAATTAGTATAAAAGTCAGTTTCATATCAATTAGTATAAACTAATTAGTATAAAAGTCAGTTTCATATCAATGTAGCCACAAATTTGCTTATCTTTCGATAAATAGAATAATGCAATAAGTCTCCAGTAATAAAATAAATAACTACAATTTTTTGATGATTAAATATATATTTATAATTAAAAATAAACCCGCAAATATGTATAATTTATCAATAAATTAATTATTATCTCGTAAAAGATATTTTAATTGCATTATATCATAAAAGATATTTTTATTTAAATTTAATCTTATTTTCTATTGATATTTTATATATAATTTTATATATAATTTACATATATATTATATCACAAAAAATATATATTTTATTTTAAATTCAATCTTGTTTTCTGACCCGTGACAAATTTATAAATTATTGAAAAATGAAAATTTGTGAGGGAAATGGATTTAGTAGTTGTATATGGAAAAAACACTTGCGAGAGATAGAAAAGGAAAAAGAAAGAGAGAGAGAGAGAGAGAAGTTGAATATTCTTTCCTGTAAATTGCCAAAGGCAAAATATGATGGAGGCCGCAGGAAACGGAGATACCGTTATACGATCATTTTATGGAATAAAAATCGATCTGTCTTGAGAGTGTCGGTCGCCCGCGGTCAGAAAGGCGGAGGATTTTGTGAATGACTCACTTTACCCTGCGGTTATCATCGCGCGTATATATTCTACAAATATGCACTCGCTCTTATCGATATTCGAATTGGTTTTGCGACCTGTCTGTTTCGTTTTATCTTCCACATATAGAGATAAAATGAATTGATTTGATGCATCGACAAGTGCAATTTGATAAACACAGATAGCGATATATTAGTTTAGTACTTGATAGAAATTGCAATTAATTAATTTAATTTAATTGTTAATAAATTCTTTATAATGCAAGAAAATATTTACATATTATTCGTATTTATTTTTCGAAAATAATATATATATATAATATCAATAAACAAGGAGAAGGGAAAACTATTTCTTTTTAATAAACTTTTTCTTCCCTTCTTTTTTATCGTAATATTTATTAAATTTTGCATAATTATTATATATATATTTGCATGCGTTATATATTATTTCTAATATCAAAATGTCAAGTGTATTTTAATTTGTCAGAATTTGATGATGAAAATCAAGAGCGAAGCATACCTGAGATAATAAGAGAAGAAATGAATTTTTTAAAATATTAGTACACTGACGAACAATCAGATTTTGTAGCCCGTCAACACATTTATCGCGAAACGCGAGAAAGCGGCTAAATCATTGAATCCAGATCAACGCACACGGTAACAATACGTGGTTCTCTCTGCAGCTATCGCTCCTCAATAATTAATACATCAACATCCATTACTCCTCGATAATTATTATAATATATTAGCATCGATAATATAATTAATATATTTTAATAATGCTTTATTAGTCATATTACACGCAGAACAAAAGTGTCATATTGTCAAATCGCTTGGAAAATCTATGTTAAACATTTTAATAAAAATCTAAAAAAAATTCGAAACATTTAAATTAATTTTTCAAATTAAAGCAATATTTTATTCTTAAAAAATAATTAATTTTTCCCACATAATATAATCTTTATGTTATTGTATAAACGCAAAATGCAATCCAAATAAAAAATCCAAATAAAAAATAAAATATAATATTGAACAAGAAGCCTTAGATCTTACATTATAAACATATTTAAAAAAAAAAACCAATTTATTTCCAATTAAAAGATTTCAAGTCCATCACCATTTGGCGAATGGAAAAAATAGCCTCATTTTTTTATATATCTCATTATTAGCATAAATCTATAAATAACTCAATGACCTCTTCTGTAGATATTCGAGCGATTTTTTGTCACAAATGTCTACCTGATAAAATCAAGATCAGTGATTCTTTCCTCCTCGCGATGATCATAACCATTGATACGATCCCCGTCGACGATGTCATCTCCGTGTAAAGTGATCTGCGTGGAAGAGTAATGGACTCCTGCCTCCAACCAGTCTTGTCGATGGATATTGTTGTCGCCGTCGTTATCATCGTCGTTATTGTCCTCATGATCGCTAAGCGCGATTTTACGCTCTGGTTCGTCCATGACGAGCACCGTGGTGGCGGCGCGGTCAACGCTCGGGACGCTTGTCGATTTCTCGATCGAGGATACAGCCCCAGCGTCATCGTTCTCGGCAGCCTTTCCCTTCGCCGAGAACATTTCCCGATGCTGTTTCTGCTCAACAGGGCACGATCCGCACGTGGGCGTCGACCCAACCTGCTCCTCGTCCTCTTCTCTCTCCGGGCTGCCGTTGCATTTTTCCGGATGACTCACCGTGACTTGCCTATCCGCGGAATCCGGAGACAACGAGGAATAATGCCCGTCTTCCAAGGACACGTTGACAGTCCTGACAGCCGCCGGTAGCTTCATCGTCGACGTCTCCTCGACTCTCTCCGTCGCGACAGCGCTATTTTCCTTCTGCTGATCCTTATCGGACGAACCCCTGCGTCGTCCTCGATAGTCCGATAGATCGATCGGATCCTTTCCGCGGGAGTTTCTTCGAGTCTCCGGTCTATGTTGAGGCCGTTGATCCTCAGTCAGACTGTTGCGCTTCCTCACGATGTTCGCAGGGATGTTTCCCGTGGGATAAAGCTTCCCCGAGCTAGCATTCGTATAGATCTCGCGATGTTCCTGAGAAGGAGGGACCTTACCTGCGTTCTCCGATCCATTGTCCTCGGTATTTCGCGCTTGCTTACGATCTCGCGTATCATCGGGCGTGCTCTCGTCCTTGCAATCCTCCTTGATGGACTCGTATACGATCGTGCGGCCACCAGGTGTTGGGTCCACCTGTTGCTGCGGTTGCGTTTGTTGTTGATTGAATCTCCAGGGCTTCGTGTTCGGCGGCGGTGGTGCCTGTCTAGTAGGACAGGGCGGCCTTGGCGACCTCTTAAGGGCCTCGGCAACCACCTGCCGACTCGGTCGAGGTGGCACCGGAGGCGGGTGAGGCCTCTGACTGGTTGCCAACTGCATTCCGCACGTTTTTCGGATCGCCTAACCGCTCATTCTCGTCGGCGACACGCTTATGTGTGCGAAAGTATACCTAACACCTCGAAATGTTAGCGTTGCATTCGTAATGAAAGACACTTTAACGTCGATTAACTGCGTTCTGTTGGTTTTGCGTCATTCGTAATATTAGCGATAGCTTCCAAATGTTATGCTACAAAGATAAACAGCACTTCATAATGTAAAGTGTCATTATAAAATGACTTCATAATAAGATTAAATAGAAGATACCTCCACGATTGGCAACCATATTTTAGTCTTCGAACCAACTAATTGCATACCTTCCTGATGCAATTTCATAAAAATATGCGTACTATCGCTCCGCTAAATGTCAATGGTAATGCGAGGCACCTTCACCTGGCGATGAAAACTGCTTTCTGATAAAAAAACATATTTCCAAGATAAGAGTCGATGCGTTTATCATCATCCTTATCAGTTATAAATATGAAAGAGATACGAAATTCTTGGTAAGCAAAGCGTTTTATATGCCTCATAAACTTTTCCCGTTAAGTGTTTCACGAGATATCATCATATCTTTCAAGATAGAAAAATAAATAAATTTCCGAGAAACTTGATTCACCATTTCCGACAGTAGTATTTCGTTTTGGGAATCCGCGAGCGCGAATGGATAAAGTGGCGATACTCTTTCAAATGTATCAACCAGGAGGATCGTTTACGAAGTCTTGCGACACGAATTTCCATTCGCTTAAAACGCATGAACGAGCATATACGTCGAATGCGGATCAGAAATGACAAGAGTGTTGTGCAACGCAGCTACACGCTTTTACACTGTTGCGCCAGCAAAATCACCGCAATCTCGCCGCACGTACTCGTCGATTCACCGTTTCCTTCTTTTTCGTCTCTTCTCTTTCGTTTCTCTCCCCTCGAGTCTACCTCGTCCTCTTTATTCGTAAGCGGGTCGCGATCGTGCCGATGCCTCGCGATATCGCCGATGCGATTTTGCATACAATCCCGTGAAAATCGCGAACGCAGTCGGCTCGTTAATGGGCTTCACATGCGCGGTTTTCATTTCCTAAAATCTCCATTCGTTCGCGAAACGAATTGCGAAACCTCGACGAGTCGTCTTGCGAGATGGAGCAATTTTATATGCAATTCCTGAAGGAATGTCGATGTTCTCGGGTAACCGATTTTACGCCGGAGAAGGTTGAATGGGAGATAGAATTCGATTTTTCCATCGGAGATTTATTTCGCTCGAGTTTCGTTCCGGCTGATCTTGGAGATGTTGTTACGGTCTCGATACTCGCTCTTCCTATCTCGATGCTTTCCTTTTATGAAGAGTGTACACAAATAGATTTTCCAGCAGTCTCGCTGTTCTTTACGAACGCAATCTGGTTTATCGCGAATCAACTTTCTACCGCATACCGCATCCGCAAAATGTTCGCTATCATGAACTTGCAGAATCCTGATGACTTACGAATCCGAAGTGATATCCCTCTTTACATTTGCCTCCTGTCAAAAGTTTCCTTGGGTCCTGTTAAAAAAATCCACTCGGTAGTTCGGATGATTAGGCTTCTTTAATTATCCACGAGGAAGCGAATAAAACTTCATCGTAGGAAAAACACTCGACAACCACTTCGTCTTCGATCTCATCCGCGTCTTCACTTCCGAGTCTCGCTCGGCGTCACATTTCGTCTTTCACGTTTCAGTGCATCGAAATATCGCGCGATCCTCACTTTCTAATGCACAACTAAATCATTAATTCTTGCCTTTGCCGTGAATTTCCTTATAATAATATCCTAACATATCGTAGGAGGAGGTTCCTTCCCTCGCGTGCTCCAAATATGAGAAATTCCTCTTTCGATCGAGTCTACGAAGATTTGTCCAGCTCTTGATCGCGCGTATATTTCGCGAAATCACGAAGAACGAGCCGATTCAAGGCGCTCCGAAAGTCTTCGGACAGGTAGAGCTAGAGCAAACGAAGACCTTAGGCAATATCCCCGATCCAGTATCTCCTTCTCCGCTTTGTTCCTCCTTCTCTTCACCTGATCGTGCCGCCTCTATCCTCTCTTTCCCGACAGGCCGTCCGCCGCAGACTGACTTTGCGATCCCACAAACATCCTTCGCGATCAGTGGCCACGTGACTGGCCGAGCTCGAGTTCTCGTCAGGTAGTCAACGCATGTACGGCCTGCTGCGTGTGTGTGTGCGTGAATAAACGAATGTGCGAGTCGGCGAGTGGGTGAGCGTGTCTGTGTCTGTGTACAAGGCAACGTGAGAGGCAACAGAGCAGAGGTAAATGTAAGGAGGACCCGCGGTCGTAGATGACGAGGGTTCAACGCGGTCTCGCAGCGATCTCTTAGCGCACTGATCGCGCTGATGTTGTGCGAGTGTTCTCGGCCCGACAGGAAAAATGCGGAGCGCTCAAACCGCTCGGCATATTACGTAAAAGCCGGGGGATCTGGGAGGGCAAGAGCGATTATCGGTTCTAAGTTTTGCGGAAAGTCGCGGTCGCGCACTTTCTAACTCTGCTTGAAGTTTCTTCTCCTGATGTTGGCTTCTTTTATGATGTCTTTGTCTTCAAATTCACGACATGTATGATCCTCGAATTATTCAAAACTTGGATTCTGAAAAGATTCATCCAATTCGTGTGATTTGGAATCAAAATGTTGAGAAATTATTATGCAGCTTTACATCAATATTTTGTACATAATTTGGAATTTATTATCTGTTATTATATCATCATGTTATATTATCGATATAATAATTGATGACGACAAGATGGATTAAGAGCACTTTTCGTTTACATACGAGATGCTTTATGCGTTTGGCGAATCGCAATTAAATATATCTTTGTTCGAGATTACTTGAGTTTATGTAAGCCGATTTCGCCATGACGTTTCGATTAAATTACGAGATTCACGTTATACTTCACGGTCTCCGTCCTACCGTTTCTTCACTTTACATCATATTAAGCGCAGGTGTTAATTATCCGCGAATGCGTTCATTTCGAAAGCGCATTATTCGCTTCGATGCGAACGCAGTAGCGATTTCCGAAAAACGTAAACTTTCCAGAATTCGGAGCAATCAGTCTCATCGAGCGTTTATTTCTGATTTTCGTAGTCATAATATTTAAATAAAAAAAATACAAATATTATAATATTTATATTTCTGATTTTCATAGTCATGTTTAATTAAAAAAAATAAAAATAAAAAATACAAATATTCTAATATTTATATTTCCAATTTTCATAGTCATATTTAAAAAAAAAATACAAATGCAAATTAAAAAAAATACTCGTGAAATTTTACAAAAACAATGCGCGCATGCGAAAAGATATCGGGATGAAAACAAAGTCATCGCGCAATTAACACTAATTAAAAGAAGAGGAGTCACGTGTTATGAAACGCAGAATCCCCGGAGTCGGGGCCAACCATCTCCGGGGTCCGTCTCGCTACCTTCATCGGATGTAGGTGCACATGTAACGCGGTATCGCGTGAGAGAGTAACTTGTGGTGGACGAGGAGGTGCTGGGACGAGAGGAGGGAGGAGAAGAAGAAGGATTATCGAAGGAAGTGACGGACGGAGCGAGACGGAGAAAAGGGAAGGGACCCATTAGGTCCCCTCCGTCTCGCGATGAGCCCCTCGAGAACCGAGGTCCGTTCTCCAGTGCCGTAGCTTGGTGCGACATTTTTAGCTTTCGCTGATTCCTTCCTCTCTCGCCGATGCTCGAAGATTGCGGAAGATGGACGAGATTAGCTCTGATTCGCGTAATTTGTCCTAACGAAGCGATTCTCCGCCTTAAAGCCTCGAGTTTATTTTCGACTTTGTGATTTTATATAGAGGATTTTCAGAAACGGAGTCTCATTCAATGGTGCTATTAATTTCTTTGATATTAATGATCCTTTCCTCTTTTCATTAGTATCTAGTTATTTGTCACTTTTGTCGTTATCAAATTTAATTAATTAATTTACTGCATCAGTCCTCTGTAAAGCTTCTGTAAAGTATAATCGCTAGAATCTAGAAAGATTTTAGTTTACTTCGTATTACTTTTCTTCTTTTGATATCATTTTATGATAGAATTTAATGCGATATTTCGTTCATTAAAAATTTTCATAAAAAATTATAATAGCATATTCTCAAAAGCGTGCGCTCGGATATCTTCAGAATAGCTTTGAGATATAATTAAAAAATACTCTACAAATTTCCTCTCTCTGGATAAATTTATAAATTATTTTACGAGATATATTTCTACGTAATATATTTTTTAAAACTAATTTAAAAATTGTACATGTATATTCGATATGTCGGAATATTTTGCAAATATGTGATATACGTGCAAAATTTTAATAAATATTATTGTTCCGTATAATACATAGTTTAATCAATATTTTAACAACGTTTGTTTATGGATTTTTAAAAATACACGTTTCGCTCAAGATATAAAATTACATCTCCACAATCGCCGCTCGATGCAACTTTCCTCCGAATAAGTTTCTCGATCCTAGAAATTCGCGTGCTATGTGGGATGACGTCGCGGCGCGATACGCGCTATCAGCGCGCGATCGCCGCGCGTTTATCCCGCCCGCCCATTCACGACGCAATTAAGGCCAAAGTGGCACGTCGGCCGGCCGGGAAAACGCGGGCTCGGAATTTATTCACACTCTGTTTCGCTCTGGCTCAGGTAAAAAGCCCGGCCGTTCCACTTTTGCGGCCGATTTCCCGCCGATAAAATGCAAATTAGCGTCCCCACGGTCCCTAGACCGGTCAAAATCGGATCGTGAGTATATCTCCGTGTCGCTCGTAGACGATCCCGTTTATCGGTTATACTATTAAAATGCGATCGCCAAAATAATTTCGAAACTGTGTCATGTGTGGGCTTTCTCGTGATACGTGTTTCGAATATGGTGCTAGTAAACTATTTGTTAAATTGGCGTCTTAAAGAAAATGCCTTTATAACATATATTATACATATATATATATATACACAGAGAAAAATATTTTACTGCCAAAAAAAATGATTACTCGGTTTATTTTTCTCTTTTTAAGTAATAATTTTCTTCAACAAAAAATAAATTCTTGATAATAGTCTTAAAATATACTCATCACAAGTGTTGGAAAATCTCATTATCATGCACTCAAAAAAAGAATTTATTTTCTCTTCAAGAATATTGTAAAGTTGTATCAAAGGAAAATCAAACTTTTTTTATATAGTAAGCAAACCAAATTTTTAATTTAATATTTTTGATTAAAATACTGCACTTACTAAAATTCAGAATAGATTCAATTTAACGTTTGTGATGAACTTATGATATATTTGCGGATATACAAAATTATGATATACTTAAATAAATAATATTTACTTGAATACATTTTTCTGTGTGTTTGCATCATACACATTACGTAATTCAATATCTTTGCTTTTAGAAGCCTTTTAAGCCGATAAAAAAATATATCGCAAACACTATTAGCAATTCTTTCCTCCTAACGTTTTACGGTAATATATCTGATATTAAACTAGTGTTAGACAAATACTCTTCAATTATTAAGAGAATTGGAGTTGAAACGTGACTTGCGTGCTTCTGTACTTTGGCCACCGCTTTATCTATCACCGTATCGACTGGAATACGTACTTTTCTCCTTCCCGTGGTAATAAATAATTCAGTCTTTTTACAAATGTGAACGTAAAATTGACTCGCAAAACGGGCAAAATAAAGTCACCGCGTTAAAAATAAAATTGCACGGTGTTGCTCCGACTTTCTTTATTATTTATTCGCACGCCCCGCGTTCCATTAGACGTCAGAGTTTCCTCGCCCACGATTATGTCGGCAAAATGCGCGTTCCCGCAATTAAAGCGAAAAAGGAGACCCGGACGTAACCACTGCCGAGAGAATGATTACCCCGCGCGCGGCTATTACGTTACATCCTCGACACGCGGAACGTACACACGCTGACAGCGCTGACAGTATCGTTGAATACGACTTATTAATAATTCAACGAGAGCCGAACGAATGCGTCATCTACAGCGTGCAGATACGAAAAGAGAGATACGGTTGCTCCGATAGCCGCGTGGTAACCTTTCGAACCTGAAGCGTGTTTGCCTCTCGCAGAGAATGCGGAAGTTTTAGAAATATTCAGAGTTGAAAATATGATGGAAATTGTGGCCCTTAAATTCAACACACTAATCTTATTAGTCGCTAAGATTTCTGAGATACATTGTCCGTGTGTCTTATATGTAACGAGAAGAAATTATAAAAATTATTTACGTGTACGCTGCTGAGATAAGAATTCCAAAGACTCGATAGGAGATCCGTGAAGAGCGATGACTGCGAACCGGTTGCACCGGTCACGACTATGTACGAGAATGCACGTCGGGTTGTCGTCCGGCAGGCGGAATTAATCGTCGGCGGATGGACGGGTTCTTTTTCTTGATAACGTCCTAAATTTATAGAGAGATAGATACCCTCTTTCTTGGAAGACGCAGTCGATCTACCAGTCCCGTTAGGACTGAATTTTCAGTGAATCGAATACACATATGCGTGCTGAATCGATTCAAGAAACGTGTGTTTATGAATGGACGTTAACGAGCACGATTGTCATCTGCAGGTGCTTGTAATTGTCTTTCCCTTGACAGACTTTGGGTTCATACATTCGGCTTGCGCGGATCTGATCTAACGAAATCTCTTTCATAGATTAACATGCCCTTCTCCTAAAAAAAAAAAGAATGAAATCATCCAATACAACATGTCCACGTTTCGTCAGCCGGAAGGCTGGACACGCATTATTACCTGATTGCTCGCTGCGTGCTGACACCTGCGGGCCCGTGCGGAAAGCGTCGGCGGTTACTCCTTGAACTTCCACTCCTGGCGACACATCGGGCAGATGTGGCTGGTCTGCTGCGAGTGCAGCCACTTCATGATGCAGTGTATGTGGAAACAATGCGAGCACTGGCCCCAGACTGGAACAAGGCAACGGCGAGATGAGACGACGTCGGTCGCGCGTTAAATTAATTTCTCGTCGACGTCGAGCGGCGCCAGCCCGTCGAGAGCCGGAATTACGAGACGCAACGCGCACCTGGCGGCGGGGAGGGAGCGTTTGTGGACGGACGGTGCGTTTGTCGCGCGTGTACGCGCATCGATACGCGGCAGGGACTGCGGGACGAGGGCGAGGGCGAGGAAGAAGGGCAGCCGGGGCGCCTGCCCTTGTGTCAGCCGCGTTGTCTCCGACCGGCACGCGTCGATCGATATCGCGCGCCGTCGCGGACACGCGGCGGCACTTTACGAGAGAGGGATCCTCCTCCTACGCGCTTCCCACGCTTTTACATATAATGCGTGTTTCGGGGTCCTGCGCGAGACCACGTGAAATAAATTTCTTCTCGAGCCTTTTTTGTTGCATAAGTAACGATTCCATTTTATATACGCTTCTCCCCAGTCAATTTTAATGAAATATAAAATATAAAATATGAATGTAATATAAATTAATATTAATAAATATAAATGTAAAATATAAAATAAATATAATATAATATATATAATATAATATATAAAATAAATATAATATAATATATATAATATAATATATAAAATAAATATAATATATATAATATAATATATAAAATAAATATAATATATATAATATAATATATAAAATAAATATTAATAAATATAAATGTTATATAATATAATATAAATAAAATATGATACAATAAAATATAAAATACCAATGTAAAATATAAATGTAATATAATAAATACAAATATATAAAAAATATAGAAAAATAAATACGTGAAAAATAAAATATAAAAAAATAATTATATAAAAAAGTAAAATAAATTCTTTAAAAATGTCTAGGCAATTTAAGGAAAAAATATCACGGAGATAAAAATTTCGAGTAAATGTATCTTCGAATAACTATCGTGTGGGCGTGATTAATATTTTTAAAATGAAATAATGGAATTGAAATACAATACCAAGCGGACAATCGTCTCCTGGAATCTTGCAATCCGGACAGCTGGCGTCAAACGGCATCCTGCATATGCCGCAATTATCGTCGTTGGCGATCCAACGCCAGGTGGCGACGCCTGTCCAACCTGGAGAAAGAATGAGGGTGCTGATCTATGTAAAGGATACTTCGTGGCCGAGAAAATTTGTAAATATTAATCATAACCACGACATAACCATGTACTTGTTATCAAAAATTCTATGCAATTAAATGAAATTACAGGAATAGATTAGATAAATTGGACGGCGATAAAATTTATTGACGTTTCTTTAAAAATATACTCACTTTTGATCGTGACTTTCATCACTTTGAAGAGCGATGCTTAGGAAATGCCTGGGAAATGCAAATACAAATTAAAACGAACGTGATTGAATCAGCTGTTGGATGAGTTGTTTTTAATAACGTGAAGCGATGACAAAAATTGGGAAAAGATATCGTTTTTATCGAAAGAGAGAGAAAGACGATCAACTACACAGACTAACATGAAGCAACTGACACATTGAGTTCTATAGTATATTGAAATGAGCCTTCCTATACTATCCTATAGCTAATCGGAGGCAGAATTGAAAAGAGACACACATATTCTTGGATGGCTCTCTGTCTCTTTTTACATTACAATCTAAATTAAAAGACATTTCTCATCGGATATTCATTGCAGGCGATAAAAACGTAGCTTCCCATTAATCCCAAAAGTGTTTTTATTTTATTTACGAATTTAAATAGTAGTGAAATTGAAAATGATTGTGAATTATTCTTATTTTTCTTCTGATTTGTAAAGTTCATACATAGGTCAATGTTTTTGACCATGATATTAGCATGGACTAACCAGCGAATCCCTGACAAGGATAGCTATCCACCTGGTATATATGCATCCTTTTCTACGAATTGGGTCATTCCCCAACCCTTGAAGGCTCATTCCAACTCCAGTATGTATAGAGCTCGATACGATTAACAGAATTATTCTCGTATAACGATATAGACATATATGTATATATCCTGAAACTGTTATTCAAGATTTTTAAATTTATACGCGAATTTTACCTGATATATTCGTATTGAGAAAACGAAAATAAGTATTTTGAGGAAATTAATATAATAAAAAAAAATTAAAGTTTCTTCTCCAATTTAATATATATAAATTCTGTCTTCTTCAATCTACGTTTTATAATCAGGATTTGTTTTATATGATAAGGAATTAAATTCACAAAAGTTCTATAGACTTCAGCTTTCGATTTTTACAGAAATTTTTGTCGTATTTATATTTATCAAACATAATTGGTTTCAATTTTAGCTTTGTAAAATATATTTTTCAACTCTAGTTATCTTTATTCGTTAAAATGGAGACGCCTCAATAATATCGCGGGGGAGATAAATCCCCTTTCGTGCACCGCATGAGAGAAGCAAACTCCATCAAAAATTTCATCGGTTTCAATTTTCGCTTGAGAACGCAAAAAGATAAAAAAAAAGGCAACATCTGTCTTCATTCATTCGTTACAATGGAGAAGCAATTGACGTAATGGCTCTTGTATACGCGACGGCGCGACGCGGTAATCAATCTCCCGTTATGTTTTCGCATATCTATTATTTCCGAAAAAGCGGCAGGTTGATTGGCCCGATTGCCGTGTCCTTTATTTTTCCCGTGTGTATTGCGTCGAAAATCGCAACCCATCGAAAATTCTACCGGCTTCCATCCCTGACCGTAGTGCGGCGCGACGACGGTCGAATGGAAACGCTTTGCGCGGCTCAGAGAGAGAGGGAGCGAGAGGGAGCGAGGGGAGCCAGCGAGAGCGCGAGCGAGAGGGAGCGAGCGAGGGAGCGAGCGAGAGGGAGGGAGCGAGGGAGCGAGCGAGAGCGCGAGCGAGAGGGAGCGAGAGAGAGCGAGGGAGCGAGCGAGAGAGAGAGTGACAGCGGGCGCGGGCGGGCGAGAAGGAGGGAGCGAGAGAGCGAGCGAGAAGGAGCGAGCGAGAAGGAGCGAGCGAGAGGAAGCGAGCGAGAGCGCGAGCGAGAAAGAGCGAGGGAGCGAGCAAGAGCGCGAGCGAGAGGGAGCGAGAGAGAGCGAGAGGGAGCGAGCGAGAGGAAGCGAGCGAGAGCGCGAGCGAGAAAGAGCGAGGGAGCGAGGGAGCGAGCAAGAGCGCGAGCGAGAGGGAGCGAGAGAGAGCGAGAGGGAGGGAGCGAGCGAGAGGAAGAGAGCGAGAAGGAGCGAGCGAGAGGAAGCGAGCGAGAGGGAGCGAGAGGGAGGGAGCGAGAGGGAGGGAGCGAGCGAGCGAGCGAGTGACAGAGGGCGCGGGCGGGCGAGAGGGAAGGGAAGGGGGAGCGGCAGCGGGCAGCGGGCAGCAGCGGCAGTCGCCGCGGCTTTTGTCGTGCGTGCGGAGATGCGAGGGATCCGCGCATCGCGGGCAGCGTTCACTGGCGGATCGGAGTAACGCGCGCGCGTTGACCGACGACGAGTCGGCGGCCACGACGTGGGGCACCACCGTCCGTTGCGTATCCTCTGCGCGCGCGATCTCTGTCAGAAGCCGCCGCCGGCCGAGGCGGGATAGTGCCCCGGCTATGACGGGCCTGACTCGGGCGTCGTAGATCTCGACGACTCGGCCGCCACCGTCGTTTGCGCGAGTGCGTGCCGTCCCCAGCCGTCTCCCAGTTATCGGCGGGCCTTTTACGCGTCATGGCGGGCTTTCATGACAGGGACAGGGCCCTGTTCCCGATCCGGAGCATCCCCGCGATCGTGGAGATCTTCAAGAATCAGTTGGAGAACAGCGCCGAGCCGGATCTCGCGTTGCTGTCGATCCTCGTCGGCGCGGTCGAGAACTCGCTGACGTGCAACCGCGTCTTCGCCGCGCAGGAGAACACCGTCTACGACGAACCGATGCTGCCGGCCGTGGAGTATCACATCGCCGAGGCGCTCTACGATAAGTTTCACGCGGTGATCAAGGGCGCCGTCGATCTCACCGTCTACGACACCAAGTACGCTACTAGAGAGCTCGTCAAGAAGGTGTCGGACGTGATATGGAACTCGCTTACGAGGAGCTACTACAAGGACCGCGCGCATCTGCAGAGTCTTTACAGTTACTTGACTGCGAACAAGCTGGACTGTTACGGAGTCGCCTTCGCTGTGGTGGCTGGGTGTCAGGTCTTGGGATTCAAGGATGTACATCTCGCCATGTCGGAGGATCACGCATGGGTTGTGTACGGAGAGGATGGAACGGAGACTGCAGAAGTCACATGGCATGGTACGTTGTATATAGAGCCTTGAAAGAGCACGAGGTATTTCCTTTTGTTAGATTCTACATCTCTTCTAATTTTAAATTAAGAGCATTTAAATACAGTATTTATAATTTGTGTTGTAGGTAAGGGAAACGAGGATAAACGTGGACAGCCAGTGGAGCCTGGTATAGCATCTCGATCATGGTTATACTTAAACGGTCAAGCAATGGTGTGCAATCGTGCTCTGGAAGTGGCTACTATAGTATCAGCCATCAACCCTAGTCTAAACGCAACTACTGATGCGGTCGAAGTGGGATTGGTCCAGCAAGAACTATTGTGGTTGCTGTACGACTTGGGTCATTTGGCGAAATATCCTATGGCATTGGGTAATCTCGCTGAATTGGAGGAGGCTGCGCCTACACCAGGGAGACCACCACCGATAAATCTTTTTCAGGTTTATTATGCTTAAATATTGAGTAGCGAAACTTTCTCTTCACATTCTAAAATATAATATTTCTACAGGAGGCTGTAAGGTCAGCGAGAAAATTTTACGCAAACGCGCATGTCTATCCGTACACTTACCAAGGAGGGTATCTATATCGGCACAAATTGTATGTGAATGCATTTGCATCATGGGCTGATGGCGCCGATGTTCTGCGAAAGTAAGTATCTGATCTTCTTCCTAGTTTTTTTGCTTAAATGTTTAAAACACATTAGCTGCAATCATATGTATACCTTTGAACATGTCAGTGACAGTGAATATATATATTATATATTACTTTATTGATACGTATTTATTACAAATTTAGATATGATTATTCCCGGGACGATGGAGAGATATATAAGGAACTGTTAGAGATCGCCAACGAATTGATACCACACACGGTACGCGTCGATGAGCGCTTGCTGCGACAACCACGTTGCTTCGCGTACCTATTAAGATTTTACGACGGTATTTGCCAGTGGGAAGAGGGCGCCAACACTCCTGTGCTGCACATAGGCTGGGCTCGGCCGCTGGTAAACACAATTTCAAAGTTCGATGCCAGTATACGCGCACAGGTCGTCATAGAATGCTACGAAACGGAGAGCAAACAGAAGGAAGAGTCGCAAAAGAGGGAGACGAGTCCCGAGGAGACGCTCAACAACAACAACAACAATTACTGCAAGACCAAGGAACGGGGTAACGCGGCGCGAGATCTAATCAAGAGTCTAGAGTCCAAAGTGCCCTCCAATTCGGCATCGACGCATCCTAGTATTCAAGCCCTGACCGCAGCCTGCAGCGAGAAGATACTTAACAGAGATTACCTGCTGCAGGGCGGGGGCGAGCCGTTCGTCGCGCCACCGGACGACACTTTGCCACCGGCGCCTTCCACCTCTCAGGAGAAGCTGCACGTCGAGCCCGAAGTAAAGACAGACTCGGAGAACGAGAAGCCGAAGATAACGCTGTACAGTCAAAAGATGAAGGGTCTCAAGGATCTCCTGCTGGCGGAGAAACTCAACACCCACGCGATCTCGTTGCAACTGACGGCGCAGAGTCAGGTACAAATCGGTAAGAAGTCGCGCGGCAGCGATGACGTGGGAGTCAGTCAGCGTCCCAAGAGGACGCGCCGTGAATAGTATAAGATCTTCGACCGACGTTTCGGTATAGTGAAATATTGAAAGTGCCAGCACACTTCGACGGGGTCGAACTCCCCGCTCTCGAACAGATGCGAGACGCAATGGCCGGCCATCCAGCGTGGTTCGCTGTCAAAACAGTCATTAAGGTATACACCGACTTTCCTCGCTCTCGGTGTTCTCCGCCGATGTATCTCTATGGGACGCGAATCGTCCTCGGACTCCTCCGAAATCTCGACTCTCGAGAGCGTCGTGATGAATTTCGTGCCGTTTGATTTGAACGAAGCCCTCCACGGTGCTCCTCTCGTTTTGCAACGACACCGCGGGTACTTGCGAGGCAACGTTTACGTTACCGTCGGGGATCTATCGCCGTTAGATATATATATAGCGTGTAAAGTAGAGGCACGGAGAGAAAATTTGTAGAAAAGTACAAAAAAGTTTTCCCCGCTTTAAGTTAACGGACGAGAGATCGCGAGCTGTCTCGCGATTGTCAACGATTCGAATATTTTGCATGTAAATATCACTCTTGATTCTTCCACAGTGCGTAGAGCTGTGACTTGCGATGTAAGGGGATGAGGAAAAGAGGGAAGAAGGAGATGAGGGAGAAAGAAAGAATCGAATATTGTACCTAATCTGTCTCCGCGGGTAAACCAATCTTTTTGGAGCACAGTTATTTATTCTTATGAATTATATTAGCCGACGATGCCGCCGACTAATTCTCTCGGCGATCGTCACTTTGTCATATTTGTCTGTAATCTCTTGTTGCACTCTTATTTATTGATTCACGTTTTTTTTTTCTATTTGAGCTATTGCACTATCGATTAATTATCATTGACAAGTTGCCGTTAATGTTTTTTACACTTGGTAGTAGTTGAACTTCTGTTAGAATTACGCTTGTACGTTCTAGAAAGGAAAACACATTCCACTCCGTATGTGGTGCAAACTAATTAAGTTCTTACCTTAAGGTATTTTAAGCATAAAATTCTCGCTTATTTTTATAACTATTTATTTTCAGAGTATATAATTGTAAGACTATGTATATTTCTAAGGACCTCTCTATTTTACTGTTTGTCGATAGGGGCGGAATGACAGTGCGTTAGACAGTGCGTCATCTTTGAATCTGAATCGTCCGAATGCGAGATGACATCGCGATTTTACTTGGCGTGAAAAAAAAAAATAGAAGCGTGCGCGATCACAGATCAGTCAGTATCGCAGATTGCGCGTCGTTTCATCAATCTCTCTTCCTTCTTAGTGTAAGAACGCGTACACTTGTCCGACGATGAGAACTGAGACCTGTTTGTGGCGCTCTCATTCGCGTGCTCTAGAGATTCGTTTGTCCCATGGACGTTAATACATGGACTCTGAATGCCCTTTTGCCGTCTAATTGAGTGAAGCCAATATCTAGAAAGAGAGGGAGAATAGAGGGGCTCGTTTCCTTTCTTTTTTTTGCAATTCATCTGCGCAAAGTTATCTTTTTCTAAATGTTGGCTCCACTCTTTGGACCATGTATACTACGTCCATGATTTGTCCATCATTCGTTTGTGAATCTGACGTAATTGAAAAAAATAGAACGGCGATTCGCGTTGCGATCATGTTTTATTAATCGCGAAAAAAAAAAAAAACTGGTAGCCAGTTCTTTGGCTATTATTACGAGTTATACACGACATTTAATTAATACTCTCCCGTTACTCTCTCGGATTTTCGCGGGTGATGGATGTCTTCGTCACCTGTTCACACTACGTAAAAACTCGAGGAGTCTTTGACGATGTTTAAGCGGATTGTTGTAGACTATGTTGTTGACAGGAATGAAAATATAAACGGTTCGAGCTGATCGACGATAACTTAATAATGAAGGGCGCTATCTTACTGTGATGCTGAATATATACTATATACATATATTATATTATATATATATATAAAACACAACACAAAGTATATATATATGTAATTATATGATTTAATAACCGTAGTTTATATGAAAGAAACGAACGGCGCGGTAAGGGACGGGATTTTGCTCCACGCCGCGTCGCGACTATAAAAAAAAATTAATTACACGATCGTAGTTATGTATGTTAATCAAGGAACATGGAATACGCAGTTGACAGTCCGTTGCCCGATGCGCGCAAACCAAAATTCACGCAAGATTCTTCTGAAGAACGATGTTGTACATCGATGATCGTTTTCGTTAAAGGCATCTTCGCTCCTTTTTTTATTATTAACGCTGTGCTATAGCGTTATAGTCTTTCTTTCTCAACGTATAGCGTCGTATATATCGTCTCTCTTGGCGTCTATCGAGTTGCACCGACGATGGTTCAATTAACAGTGGGCTTTTTTCCAGGAAAGTTGAATCTACATAGCCCACATTGCTGGAAATTTAATGCATAATTATCTACTCAAGGGCAATTGCAAGATACAGTAGTTCTCAACGGGAGACTACTGTCTGGAGGAATTACTTTGTTGACTTTTTGTAGGATACATTTTACAGTTTTTAAATTATTATAATTGATACATATATATCACTACTCTGAGCTGGCGATTGTCAAAGTTATGATAATATTTGGCAGGAAATTTAGTATTTATTAAACCAACGTTGGTGCAACCAGGTTTGAAATAGAAAAAACCGCGCGATATGACTCTCCGCACAGAGAAAAATATCATTCTATTATCAAGAAAAGCGATTACTCAATTTATTTTTCTTTTTTCAAGTAATAGTTTTCTTCAATAAAGAATATATTCTTGATAATAATCTTAAATTATTATATTCATCACAAGTGTTAGAAAATCTCATTATGTTATTCCTGTACTCAAAAGAAGAAATTATTTTCTCTTCAAGAATATTGTAAAGTTGTATCAAAGAAAAATTTAATATTCTTGACTAAAATACTGTACTTATTAAAATTCAGAATATATTCAATTAAATTTAATGCTTGTGGTGAATTTATAATATATTTGCGAATATACAAACTTATGATATGCTTAAAATAAATACTCAGGTAGCAAGATGACGTCTAAAGACGTTTTTAAGACGTCTTAAAGACGTCTTATGACGTAATTAAGACGTTTTTAAGACGTCATTTGACGTCATCTTGCTACCTGGGTAATATTTACTTGAATACAGTATATATTTTTCTCTGTGCGGAAATGAACCATGCTTTGTGAAAAAACAAAGAGAATGGATGAGCCTCTCGCAATCGCAATTCGACGATACTTTTGCGATAATTTTTCTTTTTTCTCACAAACACACACCCGTTGTACTCTTACGTGTGTTAATATTCTTTCCTCGTCCACGATAACGGAGCGTTAAAGACTACAGGGATTATAATGTGCATAATGGTAGGGATAATAGGTGAGAAGATATGGTGCATCAGAACAGTATTTTTGTATTTAACGGAGGACGCGCCCTCCGAATCGACGTATTATCGGTAATGTTTGCGAGCGTAGAAAATCAGAATGTAATATTCGCGCTGGAACGTCCCGATGGCAACCGCATGATCGGCGGACTTATCGTGAAGCATTATACTTTTCGTAGACTTTCACCGGAATTTTCGGCCGGATTGCGCGGCCGAATCAATCGTACGAACCAGGCAAATCTTGCGTGCGAGTGAAACGAGTGGCGACTTTGAGCAACCGAGAAAAAAATCAGACGATTACGAAACTTGGCAGATAAGATCGTCATGATATTCATGAGCGATCCTCTCTGTCAGTCGCGTCTTCTCCTTCGTTCGTAAACGATTGCTCGGAATTGCGAAATACAAGATGTTTCATTCTCCTCCCAGCAAGTTTCAATGATGTATTCCTCTGGAATTTTTGCGTTTAGCGAAATTTGCGAAACATTTTAATAATTTTTCGACGATCAATCGATGAGTGATTTTACGAAATTTGAATCTCTGAATTTAATTCTTTTGATATTGAATACAATCATTTTTATACAAGTAGATTTCTCGTGAAAAATTGTCGAAAAGAAAAAATCGATTTAAATTCGTCACAAATGTTCACCGTATTGAAAGTGAAACATCTTGTAGAATGTGGAAAACTGTACGCGGTAGATTAATCTCCGTCTTTATATCCGTCTTTCTTATATGCTGTGCCCTTTTTACTTCCAACTTGATGCCGTATTACCGTAAATAGAAAGTAGTATCCGCCATATATTATATTTCTCTCTTTCTCTTTTTTTTTTTTTAAGTACGTTCTCTTCTCGAAGTTGCTTCGCTTTTTATCACGATGAAATCATTGAAATGGCCAATAGGAATTATTTATAACAAGATTCACTTTATATATAAGATTCTATCAGAGCATATTTTGTTAAATTAATTAACATTTATATTTATATTTATTACCATTTATATTTAATTATAATTAATATTATAATTATAATTATAATTAATATTATAATTATAATTATATATAATTATTTAATTAATATATATTAGCAATGAGAATTTTTGTCGTCAAAATTCCGTTAAACGACCTATAATTGTAACTGATCATGTTATTACAACCGAATAAGCGTATATAACGTGTAAAGGTATAAAACAAGTTTCCGACAAAATCAAATGAAACTAGTTGCGCAAAGATTATGTATAAAATCTAACATTTTGTATCATAAGAGAATTTCCTCTAAAATATTCTATATCGTAGCTGCACTCATTTTGTGATTTCTTTACTCGATAAGATTTTTCGTTACATAATCTCGACACTTGTGCGTTTCTGCTCCTCGTAATGTAAGAACCGGTGCTCTTGATTCAATCCATCCGATATCTTTATTTATCCTTGTGTGCCATAATGCCCGCTTGCTGAACGTGCATGATTCATAGCCTGACACGTGCTTAGCTACGCTGTTAGTCTCCTTACGAGCGCTTTATAGGATCGATCAATCTTTTTGTCATGCGCAACTCATTCCGCTTGTAGCTATCGTTTCCTTGACACTGACGCGTATTCATAAGCGAGCCTCTTCTAATACGAGAAGGAATCTTAAACGCGACTATCGTTTAACGCTATATGTATAACTACGAGATATATTTAATAAGAACCTCATTGTTCATTGCTTTGGGTGCACGAGATTGGCACTTCAGGCGTTACACGACATGACAAGACTTCCGAGTTTAATAGAAATATCCGAAAGACATTGTAAAGGCACTCTAAATTTTTGTAAACGTCTTCTTCTAGAGATGTCTTTAAAATGTTTTTTGAAAATGTTTCTCGGATTAATGCGTTGTTTGGCTTACTCAGACGCACGAGTTTAACCGGCGAGGAAACGCAATTGTGGAAATCTCTCAAAGTTCTGTCGGAACGTCTCTTCCGCTTTAGCTCGACTCATCGTGTTTCATTAATTTCCATGACAGATGAATGACGCGCGACGTTTTGCCAGTTAAGAAGAGCTCTTGCAACGAATGACCCATTACGTGTTTAGATTCTTTGCGCATTTAACGCGAGTTTAAGTTTTATTAAAACACTTCTTCAACGTCTGGGCATTTTACGCCGATTACGTTTCTGCGTCCGTAAAGTGCTTCACGTTTTCGAGATTTATTCACGCTGATGAACTCATTCAGAATTTCGTAACGAAGAATTCGTACTTCCATGTGGGGATATGTTAATTAGAGTTGTATAGAGAAAAAAAAAAATGCTACATTAGAGTATAAAACTAAGTCCAAGTGTTTTAAACATCTACATCTACGAGTAAATTACACTTGCTAGGCGTAACTTCTCATGTACTTAAGCGAACAAAACCGAAGAGAAGCCTCGGTGATATAAGCGTTACACACATATGCAGAGCTGTGTAAAATATTACTTCACAGTGTTTCGATTATAAGCAGTCAAATATTCTCTCGCATAATCACTTTTCTCTCAGAAGGCGCAGTAATCGCGATGCCCTTGGGCATCCAGTATACATAGATCTAGAGATTAGAAGCGAACTAATTATGCATACACATACAGATTTAACGCATAAATAATAGACCGTCAGATACGAACAACATGACGAGACATGACGCTCGCAAGAATGGAGTAATATTTTGCTTGTCTCTGGATAACACCGATAACGATAATTGCGATCGAGATCGATTGTCCGGAACCACGGGCGTCATCAAATAAATAGGGAAGAGAAGAATGAGAGAGGGAAAGAACACACGCGATATTCTTTCGTAATGCGAACAGGAGGATAAATGTATCGCGACGCAATGAGATAGCGATAACCAGCCGGATAAATCACCGGATCGCGATATCGCCTGGCAGCGAGCCTAGCTTTTTATCTAATAAGGATACCAAACGCATAATCCGATCCGATCCTAAGTCGGCCGGATCCTAGCTATAGATCCGGTAGTATCGAGTATTAAGGACTGTTGTCGATATCGCGATATGGCGACGTCCTCGCGGTCTCGAGCAGAAGGGAGTGTAACCGCAGCTAATTGTTAAACTGACAGTAACAGTGAGACAGACAGATCTTAAGGCATCATGGAAATGTCTTGTTTTTTTTCTGTGGATTACAATAAACTATTTTATTCTAACTGGTGGCAATAATTCAATTCTCTATCCTTCTGTTCGATCTATTTCTTATACACACGTATATAAGGTAAATGGCTATAACTTCGTCAAGCCTTCTTCAAATTAAATAAATTAAGCAATCTCGCGTATATCGACTATATTTGTCGATTTGAAACAATTTAAACACGGTTTCAAAATCGGGAAATATAGTCGATATACGCGAGATTGCTTAATTTATTTAATTTGAAGAAGGCTTGACGAAATTATATCTGCTGACGAAGTTGTAGCCATTTATATATCATATCATGTGTTATGTAAAACGCTCTTAAGCGTTTTTATGTCAAAAATATGTCCTATGTTTGATCCTTTTCAAAGAATTAGATTGTTATTGAAGTACATATTTCTCTTTATTGATTGATTTATGTTTTTTTTAATGAATATCGATTTTGTACATTTTGTGTCGGAATCATGCTGTTGCTTATTAAAAAGAAAAAATTCGTGGCGGAGACGCAACGAGCGTCTCGCGCTCGTGGACGTGCTTTAGCACGTGCGAAATTCTTACATTAATAATCTAAATGACTGATATAAAAGGCGTAATAAATTACAGAATTAAAATAATAGCCCTTAGCTTTTCTAATAATATTTGGTCATTTGGTCGTTTCCGTAAAACTCAAACGTTGATATATTTTAACGTGCACTGTCCTCTTAAAGATCGATCCAGATGCACAGTAATTAGTTTTGGGAAATAATGATCTAAATAGATAGCTTAGTTGCAACGTACTAATCCTTCGATCAAGAAAATAGTACGATGGTAACTTATATACTTTACAATCGAATGAAACTTAACGAATCTATATAATACAAAATATCAAAGACTATCGAAGATTGCGAACGATACAATTATTTACGCTGTTTATGCTCATTCGCAATCCCTTACGATTGTCTCCGATCGATCTACCATGACATCTACATATCCGGTTCATGTTAATACTGCACTTACAAAAATTATACTCCGATTCGAGCAATGCGACACAAATCGTAGAAATAAATGCAATCGATCCAATAATTGAATAAAAAAAGAGATACGCAAACTTTGTTCTCTGTAAATAATTTCTATGATACTAGAAATGAAACAAGAGTATAACTTATTGATGATTCATCGTTTGAAATAATCATTGGACAATAAGACATTCTAGATTTATCTTTATACTGATTATTGATGGTCCATCGTTTGAAAGAACCATTCCGTGAAACGCCGGAGTTGCTGCGCGGCTGCATGATTCTCGTCCTTCAGACGCCGGTTCTCATCTTCCAAAGAGAGCCGTAGATTCTCGGACTCTTGTAAACGTCGATTTTCATCGCGCAATCGACGCACTTCGTCTTCCAATGACAATCGCAGACGCGTCTCTCTCGCCATTCTCAACTCGAGAGTGGATAGATGAGATTGCAAGTCCGAAACAGAATTCCTGCACAAGTGTTAATATTATCATTAATCGCGTTCATCGTGTCATTTTATATCTTTACATTATATTACTTACGTATTTGCATTGCATCCATCAATGAGTCTATCATCGGGCCATTCTTGAGGGTGTTGCTTCATCGATCTGTTGGAGTCTGCATGTTGATTCTTCCAACAATCCACATTCGCATCGTTGTGATTTTTCGTGTCTTTGATCGGCGTCAGATTATTGTGCTGTTTCGAGATCGGATGAAGTGGCTTTGTAACACGTGGTGATAATCTAAAGAAAAATGTTTACATTATGAAACAAATAATCACTACAAGTACTTATCTATTTTATTTCACCATTTTAATATGTGTTTGTGTAAGATTATTTTTATTAAGTTCCTAATTTTCCATACCTTTCCTCTTTTGACAATTTATTCTCGCTCGGTGCAGGACTTGAGGCAGTGCTGGCGTTGGAGATTACTGTGGCTGGTCTGGCCATTGTCAAGATCACTTCCGATCCATTGTTCCCATTTTCTTGTCCATTCGCGGGCAATACGCTCAAGGTAGATGAGCTATTGCCGCACAAATTCTCCCTGGATCTACATCTGTTTTGAATCTCCAGCATATTATTGTTTATCTTGTTCGAATTTTGATTCGGGTTCATCACGCTATTTACGAGATTATTATTAACGATTTGGCTATCATCGGCAATGTAATCGGGATTAATCAGTCTCATGAGGTCCTCCTGCAACGTGCTGGATGTCAAATTCGCAGAATTTCTGTGCGAATTTCTCATCCCTGGTTTTGGTCGAGGACTCTGATTTCTGGAGCTGCCACTAGACGGAGTGCGATTGCCGCCGCGATGTTTGTTGGCCCGTCGTAGCCTGGGCGATACGCTGCCAGAGCCATTCGACAGCTCGTCCTCGCTGGGCAGCGCGGCTACTTCCGGACAATTGACATCTGATATTCTAACTTCCGGCGGCAGACTCGCTGGAAAATCCTTCGGTTGTCGGTATTCAACGTTTACCTTATGCACCGGTCGCTCTGATATGCTAGTCTTTAGGCAGGTAACTTTCTCGCCTACTTTGAAATCATGCGACATCTCGTACTTTGTGGACTCTCGGTTATGCTCGTTGTTGCTGTCGTTGTTGTGTTTCCTTTCATTGTTACCGTGCTGACACTCCATCTCGTATTTGGCCATCTCTAGATCGTACTTGCTGTTTCTCTTGTCATAAATATCCTCCGAATATTCATAGCCAATTCTTTTTTCGTGACATCCTCGTATATCATGCTCGTACTTGGCTGCTGGTCGCTCAACCACTTTTTCTTCCTGCATCTCGTACTTGGAACTTCTGTCCACTTTTGTAGGTGTCTCGTAATCGTACTTGCCGCCAGATTGTTCGTATTCATTGTACCTGCCAAGATTGTTGTTGCTACCTGATTTTGGCAGGCTGTAAACGGCATTGTGTGTCAATGGCAGTGAATTCGAGACACTTAGCTTCTGATGGCCACCATGATGCTGTGCATCATTCTTATGGAGCTCTCTCTGCGAAGCATATAAATTTTCTTGTTTGATCTCGTATCGTTCCTTTTGCAATTTCACGTAATTCGTCGTCACGTGATCTTGACCACGATGCGCATTGTCCAGCTGCCGCTGATAATTCTCATGACGCGCATTGTCTTGAATCATTTTCGACGATACATAATTGCTCTCTTTTATATAGTGCTCATGATTATGATCGCGATGCTTTGAGCTATCCGCGAGCTGTTTGGCGCTAGCATAATGAGACTTGTCCTTCTTCTGGCTAGACTTGCTGGGTGTCACCATTTGATAGTTTTGTCGTGCTGGTAACGGAGGCGGCGTACCATCCGTGCGATGATTGCCGTCTTGATCTTGCGGTTCTAGAAGCTCGTACCTAGAAAAATAAATACCTTTGTTTCTTCCGATTCATTTTCTAATCTAATCTTCATCTATTATCGAGTTTGATGAAGATATCTCATGCACTTTACACGTTCAACGATCGACAGTTCGAAAAGGAACAATTTGTTGTTAATGTTAGATAAATCGCGAAGGATTAATGTGATCTCTGATTTTTAATCACTCACCAACGATCATCGGCACTACTGTGTCCACTACTGCTGCTAGTCATTGTACCCTCCAACGGAAACCGCGGATCGTTGAACGATCTAGAGCTTGATCCAGTACCGTACCCGGAGCTATTGCTCGATCGTGGTGGGCTGAACGATCGATCGTATCGCCGTTGATGCGACATCGCCGTTTGCTGACTCGGCGTATTATCTGCGCTTGTCACGTTCTCATAATCTCCTTCGTAATTATTCGACAGATAATGGCAGTTTTGCAACGTGCAGCCTCTATCGTGTAGAAAATAGAATTACAGAAACTATTTAATATATCTTCGGTAATTGAAGTTAAAGAAAAAAATTTCTCGCGGTTCTATTTTAATGCAATTTGATTATTTAAAATTTTAATTAAAAGTTGTGCGAGATTTAAACTTATAGAAAAAATAAAAATACCAGGACATTTACATCGGGTTAGGTTTATAAATTAATTTTCCCAAATTTGATTTATAATTAATCTATCAATTAATTAAGGGAATATAATATTCAAGATTCTATACCTTCGCGGATTTCCGTCGTTGGTCGGCGGGATTACAGTGACAGTAACCTGGGCGCTGGTTTTCAGCAGATCAACCATCTGATCGTGACTCAAGGTCGATACGGCCACCTTGCAAATCTCGACCAGCCTGGAGGCTTGTCTTAGACCCGCCTGCCACGACAACCCCATACTTTCGACTTGCGTCACAACACCGTCGGGTTGAACATGGAAGCCCAATTGTCCAAGGCTGTTTCTCTTCAAAGACAATTCCGAGGCCGGTGCACCTTGAGTTACGGCGCGCAGCCGAGCCACAATTTCCATTAACTCGTCCCTCTCGCCGTAATCACCGCGTACGTGTATGGTGATGCATTCGCCT
This sequence comes from Camponotus fellah, assembly GCA_030586385.1. NCBI lineage: Eukaryota > Metazoa > Arthropoda > Insecta > Hymenoptera > Formicidae > Camponotus > Camponotus fellah. The sequence goes on along the minus strand of JAPIVC010000450.1, from coordinate 1,428,873 downwards.
TGATGATGATACAATCTTAAACTGAGACGCGGAGCAAAGCAAAAATGTTAGAGTGCAATCAGTCGTTCGATTTCCAATCGTCCGCAAGTAGTTCTTACGATAAACTGATCTTGAATAACGCAGTAAAGCAAGTAAGTGGCGGTTGCGCGTTTAACAATCGATTTCAGAATTTAATTGCGATTGAACGTTGAAGGACTTAATTTTCTATTGACATCAAAAAGGTTAAGTCTCAAAAATAATATATGTGTGTGCGCGCACGCGCATGAAAATATTAATTTGAAGATTAAAAAAATTAAAAGATGATTACCTGTTTGTTTGAGCGTGCCATCCGAGCACGTTCACGCACGGAGTGACAAATACTATCTGCCTGGAATGCTCCTCAATCAGTACGATGGTGTCTATGCTTATACCCAAGTAACAATCTGTGTTCTGATTGCTATCCTCGAGTATGACCTGCCAGCAAATCGCGCCGCGCTGAGATGCGTCGCAGGAAAGTCTCGGTCGTACCGTTGTCTTCTTCTTGCTGCTGAAGGAGAGCATCGCTGCTTCGCAAAAAAAAAAATAATAATAATAGATATATATATATATATATATATCTCAGAAATGCTATTGCAACGATTTTATGATTTAATCTAACTTTAATTAAATTATAATTAATCTAATTAATTATTATTTTTATATATAAAACAATAGCTTATTGTTTGGAAAATCATAAAAATGTTTAATAACATATATAATTAAAAATGTATAGATATTTTATTATTCTATTATTATTTAAAAAAAACGAATTTTTTAAAAGAACGTGACGTACAAAATTTTTGACCGGTGTCGACAACTGTAGTGCTGGTATAGTTTGTAGCCAGATCCTTCAGATATTCCTGTCTCGTTCTCGTAGCCATCGTGGCGAATTTTTCAGACCTGAGGAAAGGTATATATTCAGCTCGATTAATTTTACCGACGTATAAAAACCGAAGAAGACACGACATTCTACCTGTGAGCCGCATTTTCGGCGTTTATGACCTTGGCCAGAATAAAATCCACGAAAGCCTTTCCTTTAGGGAACGTAGCACCCTGCGGAACAGGTGGTCCGAAGATGGGCACTTCTTTGCTCCTGGACACCGCCACGCTGTACTGCGTATTATCGGTGCAAGGATTTATGGCTCGCACAATGATAAATACGTGTTGAAATTGAGAGCGTATCCTTCGTGGACTGAACGGTAATGCACCAGGTTCCTAAAAGTACGCAGCAATTACAAGATTATTAAGCTTTTATCATGCAATCATTTTATCAGACAACTTCAATATACCCGTTTGATTCATTTAATCAAAGACGTCATCGGCATCTATAAATTATTTCTTAAATTCTGACGTAAGTAAATTCAGCGTAAGCAATTCAGAATCTGATTGCAATGCGAAATTAAATAATGATTCATTCTCAAGCATAATTGCGATGTCTCATGCGCTGCTCCCAGTGTGCGAACAGGTTGCAACAATAAATCTAGTCCGCCGTCAAGAGCTGTGCGTCATATCCACGCTTCGCGCGCTCATTACACGATTGCGTAATCGCGCGGCTTTAATTTACGATGTTACCGTGGAACTGTACCTGAAATACTATCGTGACTATGTCATTTCCGATGTGTCTCTTCCTCAGCAGCTGTTGCCGGTTATTAGGCGTGAAGGGTAGCATGGTGGACACGTGAAAGGTGACTTCCGTTCCGCGATGCGTCGCCGCTACCGCGTGCGTACCCGTCGAGTCGGTTCTGGTGTCCAGTCCGGCCTTGTAACCCTCGAATCCTCGCAGTCTTATTCTTTGGCCTGTCACATGAAAAACCGCAATTATCTCAATTGTCCGGCGCGCGGCCCAGGAATTGTCGGCCGTCTCGTTACGCCTTCGACTTCCTCCAGTGCTTGCATTCGCACATCAAGCGACATAATCAATTTTGCTTTTCGCGGTTTAGTCATGGATAATTACTATGTTAGAGGAATGTTTCTTGGAAACAACGCGATTATATCTTTTCGAGGGAAAATATAAAAAAATATATCATTATTTAAGAATGTTTTGTACTATTTTTAAAATATTGAGAATTTAATGAAAATTGTACAGAGTGTCTTTACATATTTTTAATACATGAAATCCTTTTTCGTGGCGATTAATTGAAATATTAAATTTTTGTTTATGTTAGAACATATGATTCACTGAAATGTCAAAACTCTATAACATTGGAATTTGTTAGTCTCTTAAGGAGTTTTGTACTATTTTCAAAATATTGAGAATTTAATGAAAATTGTGCAGAATGTTCTTCATATGTTTAGAATCTTCAGTACAATTTTTAAATCGATTCACTAAAGCGTTCAAGTTATAAGAATTTTAATTGCATCGAATTAACATGTGTTCCTATGGGAAACGTATAACCACATTCAAATGACAAAAGCATGGAAATAATATTCAGAATTTGTTTAAAATTTGCAAAAGTTTAGAGGAAATATTACAGAGGAAATATTTGATCAAATAATATTATACAAGTACTAACTGGTTAAAAAGATATTAAATATAATTCAATGAGATTAGCCATGTATCTGACACAAGGTGAAATTCTCTGCCAAAAGTTAATCATTTCGATTAACAAAATTCGAAATATTTCAGTAAAAACGCAATAAAAATTAAAAAATACATCTCTGCACTGTAGCTAAGATCAAATTATAATATTCCACATAATTTTCCATACTCAAAATACACCAAAAGTGGATATATTCGTCAATATTGATTTTCAGCTATTTTTTACTGGGATTGTACAATACAAAACATCCTTAAATTAAGAAAGAAAATGTTATATAAGTCTATCTTCTTGTTTTCTTTATTTTGAAGATTACACAGGAACGCGTGTTTGCGTTCCACAAATTAAATATCGAGATAACCATCAATTTGACGCCTACGGAAGCGGCGCATAAAGCAACAATACTTGAAAAAAATAGAACACGCGTTTCTCTTTTAGAAAGTAACAACAGTAACCCGTTAATAGGGATAACCAAGGCAATGATTTGCGATGTCCGACCGCGAAATTACGTGCACGCGTTCGCGGATGATTAACTTTACGAAGTACATTAGATAAAATCATTTCGAAACATTGAATCGGTTAATCAGCGATAAAACGTCTCAAACTATCCGTGAAGCATCAGTGAGAATCACGTATAAGATCATGTATAAATCTTCTCTCTTACTTTTATTCGATGTTTACGAGAGAATAATTTCATCGACTTACGAAGAGAGGTTTCCGGTTCATTAAACTTTGTTAACTCGCTTGTTAATGCGTATATCTTCTATAAAAACATTCTTATTGCTAAGAAATATGTCCTAATAAATAATAATAAGTGGAAATCACTCGGAATTAAAACAGTAACTTTTTAACATGATTCGAATTAGTAAAAGTAAACAGATGCTCTCGTCAAAAAGTGAAAATAGAGTTTCTGTTAAAATAAAATCATAAATATCCTTCACATTTTACATTTATAAATAATAAATAAAATTCATTACTTCACATATTCCTCTTTTTAATATATCTTCAATAATTTTTTATTCACCCTGAGCATATGCTTTAAATTTCTAACGTCAGCAAAAACTCTAGTATTCTTCGCTATAATTTTTTGAGACATTACATTGACTTCAAATATTGTATAAAACTAAACATGTTGCAACGAAGAATAAACGTACCGATAGTGTCTAAGAATTCCAGGAAGGCCGGACCGGCGTGCTGATTGTTATACATCTCTTCCTCGGTCCTTTGGCCGGACCGACAATACAGGACGCCGACTTTGTATCTGCTAGATAATCCCTGCTCGTCCAATCTGGCCAGCGCTTCCTCAGCGGCAGGCGTGCCAAGCCTCAGGCAGCCCATCTGCACTTCCGGCGCAACCAACTCCAAGAGCTCCCTCGTAGGCGGTCGGCCTTGTGGCCTGATGCCGAGAGCTTCCTCGGGCACGGAACCGCGCAACGTCAGTAACTCTGATGTGCGCACGATCACGCGATACTGATTGACGTCCTTGCGAATGCTGATGGCCACCGGTCCCAACTGTTCCTCCATTCCGAACCAGTTCTGGTGCTCTCGTCCTGCGGCAGAATATTTCCTTCTCTTTACATTGTGCTCGAACAAGTGATCAAAAGCTTTGCAAAATTTTTCACATTAATGTTTGTGAATCTTTTTATTTAATTTCTAAAAATTTATAGTATGAACTCTATGTTTACACTGAGAAAAATGAGAGAAATGTCCGATGAAAAGGTAACGAACGGATATTATACGGATCACTTTAATCTGGATATCTGATCAGAAAATTCCGAATTTTGAACTTTCTGATTAGATATCCGATCGATCGATATTTTCTGATTGGATATCTGATTGGTTTCCTTTTTTCCGATTAAAATGATCGATATAATATCCATTCGTTACCTTTTCACCGGTTTTTTTTCTCAATGTAGATAAAAAATTATCAATTTTAGTTTAGCAGTTTCTTTTTTTTTAAAAATAAAAGTTAGATAATTAGACTGATTTTGTGTAATGCATGCAGTATGCAATTATTAACTCGGCGAAAATTCTTTATGCAATGCAACAAAAGATTTATGTATCTTGGTTCACTACCGAGGAAATATCGTCGATAATAATGGGCCCCCTCGTCAACGCTCTCGATGGGCAGGGGTCGTTTCTGCAACGGACAAGTGTGCTTCCATAGGGTCTCGCCGGGCGACGGTTCCAGGACGGAAACACCATAAGACAACGGCGGTCTGTGAATTCCATTGCCATGGGAGCAACGAGTAAGACCAACCTCGCGTTCTCCCTCGCCGCCGATCTCATTGCGAAAGAAGGGACACGGCTCTAATAGATCATTGCCTGAAACCGCAAACAGTTACAAGTGAGATTCTCCAAAGAGAAAGCGAATCGCTCGACGGATCTTTAGCTTCTATCTTATGATATTTCTTTATCCTTTTCAGCACCTTTTCCATCACCGGCATCTTCCTCGGGAGTCTCGTCGGGGGTGGAGGCTCTGAGAGCACTGGCAGCGGAGGCTCCGGTGGCCGTGTTTCTTCTCCTGGCCAAGAGAATTCCCCGGAGTTTCGCGGCGTAGCCCAGGTTCGCCGTCAACGATTGACAGTCGTAGTGGGCGAACGCACGTCTCCGATGACGCTCCTCTACGTCGGCCGACACCATCGGGCTGGTGCACGTCTCTTCCATTGCCCGCGGTGGTTTACCGCCCCACAATCTGTTTAGCTTCAGTCGTAACTTCGGACTGGATCCGGCGCCGGTCGGACCACAAACCTCGTCGACGTCCAGTGGTTGGTTTCCGTCCTGCTGATGAACGCGACGTAGATAATCGCTGGCGATGATGCCGCGCTGCTCTGGCGGTCGGAAATCCTGCAATATAGCGAAGAAGTTCTCGCCAGCTGTAATGGACTGCGCCACTACGTCGATGCTCCCTACAACAGGTTAAAATCGAAACTTATGCAATGCTTATGCAATGATTACCGATCAAAAATATTGGATTAAAAAAAATATAGAAAATATAGAAAATATAGAAAAAATGCATGTAAATAAATATATTAAATATATAATAAATATACAATATTAATAAATATATTAAATATATAATAAATATATTAAATTTTTTTTTTCTTTTCATTTTGTTTATGTTTTTAAAACTATTAAAGCCTAAAATAATAGCAATAAAATATAATTTGATAATATTTATATTTTTTGTGTTTATTAAATAACGACTTATTTCTATAAATAATGCAATACTTCTAACTTATTATACATTAAAATAGCACAAGCTTTATAAAAAAATTGTTAAAATGTCATGATAAATTAAGAGCTCAAAATTATATTATTAAAATTATATTATTATATTATTAATATTATTTTATTGAAATTTTTAATTTAGAAAAAATATCTATATGAAATATAGATATTTTTTCCAAATTAAAAATTTCTATATTTCATATAGATATTTTTTCTTAATTAAAAATTTCAATAAAAAAAATAATAAATTGTTCTCGTATAAAGTTACTTTCCATTTGGAATAAATAATGATAGGCATTTTTACGATTTTGTTTTTTGGAAAATATCTAGAAAATTCGACTCGTACCGTGAGATCCATATTCTCTTCTGAGAGGTGTTTCTGGCACCCGGGAAGCAGGATCCGGACTATGCGGAAGCTCCAAACTGGAATTAGACCTATGAAGGGCCAATCCACGACCCACACGACTCACCGGCCCTCCGCTACCGCCGCCGTTGATTGGCAAACTCGCGATCATCTCTTCATTCTGTTAACATATAAATATAAATAAAAAAAAAAACATAAATATGAAATTTTACAAAATAATATACGATACGAAGTGCTTGTTACACGTAAAATATTACTGAATAATCTTATGTTCGCGACTAGTTAGAAACAGGAATTGAATAGATTGTCACGCAGCTTAAGTAAAAATAAACTAAGTGTCTTTAAACAAGCGCAAACTAGAACGACTAATTAGAATCATTGAGCCTTCCGCAAACGTGCGTCTTTCATTTGGCACAGACACACATATCCACACACACGAATCAAAAGTATACCCGAGGGTTCTACATATTCCCGCGATGAGTTCATTCATCCTGCGAAGTGGCTGTCGTGTCGGTGCTGACTTTTTTTTATCCTTCCCTCTTAATTAAATTGACCCTTAATTACGATAGCAAGGCCGACAAGGCAGAAGCAAAGAGCAGAGATGGGATAGATTAAAAATTGCGGAAGAATACCCGTCTTGCTCGTCACTGTCGGTATTACTAGAATGTCCTAGGTTCAAAAACAAAATCGCATTTTCACTCTCCTATCATTAATGTAAGCATAACAAAGTTTCTTTCCGGCGGTTTTTCTTTTATAATTTAATCTCTTCTGCACTTTAATCTCAAGTAAATAATTCTCGTTGCTCTCTCTCACGAAAAGAATGATGCATGAGATGAGAAAAATTAATTATTTTATTGACAATAAATTTTCCATTTTTGTTCCAGAGTATCCTTCAATTTTATTTCAATTTTTATATTCATCCCGTTATGAGATTAAATATATAATTAAATTATTGATATATAAATTTAATATATGTGTTTATTATATATCCAAATTATTGATTATAAACAATGTTTATTTGAATATTGCATTTCCAATTCGAAGGAAACTTTTATACGCTTTGCAATTGAACTTTCAAAAGGGAAGGCCACGATCGCCGCGATCTCCCACCCCTGGATCCGTTTCTGGCTGGTATTCGAACTGGCGCCGTCTGGATCTTTTCCTCTCCCTCCTCCCCCTGGCTCTCTTCCGCGAGCGTTAATTGGTCTCGTTCTAGATCCTCGTACAAAAACGCGCGACTTGCCGGCGATACGGTACGTACGCACCTACGCAACGCGCAGCGAGAGTATGCATTGTCGGGTGCACCTGCTCGCACGAGGGGGAGGAGGGCGGGGATCCCGGTCGACGGGGTTCGAATTAGCGGGTCGTGTACCGTTGACCGATTCGTCCGAACCGCGTCCGGTGAATGGCCAGTCGCATTGTTAACCCTCGGCCGCCCGCGAGTTGCACGCGCTCGGAAATCGACATTTGCGTGTGTCGACCGATAGCGTATTATTCTAACGACACGCACCGTATCCGGGAACAAGGCGTGCGGCACCGTACGTCCGGCGCCGGATATCAACGGTTCCAGGGTTCGGATCGCATTATTTAACCCCGGGCAAACGTTCGAACAATCAAGCCGACCGACCACATGTTCACTCCTACCTTTCGAAGAGGACATATGAATTCACTCTCCTCGAAGTATCTAGCTATCTTAATTTTATTTATATTATTTATTTTCGTACCAGTTTTTTGCAACTTTCGTTTAAATTTTGAAAAATATTTTTTTAGTAATATTTATAGTCGGACATTCATTGCAATTATGAATTTCAAGAAGACAAAGTTATTTATTATACATTTTTTATTAGAAATATATTATTTTTTAGATATTAATTTTTTAGAAATTATTAATATTATTTATTAGAAATATATTATTTTTTCTTTTATATACATATATAGAGTGTTTCTTAGTAAGTGCGAAAAATTTTAGGAGATGATTCTTTATCGGAAATTAAGAGGAGTTTTTCATATAAACATTAAAAAATTCTAATAAAAAATTGCATTGCTAGTTTCATCCCCTTATAGCAATACAGAAAGCTGAAAAAATTAATAAATTAATAAATAACCTTTTTAAATAATAAACATTAATATATAACCTTCATGCTAATAAAAAATATCTACTTAACTTCATTTCTTTAACTTGTTCCAAATTTGAGAAAAAAATAAAAACCTAATTTTTACTCCCATTTATGGAGGAATGTAAGAGTATGTTTATATGAAAAACGTCCCTTAATTTTCGACAAAGAATCGTCTCCTAAAATTTTTCGCACTTATTAAGAAACACCCCGTATTTACACAGAAATTTTATTTTATTAAAAACAAAAGTTTTCCAATAATTTGAACTTTTATTTCGTTCTCACAAATCGCAGATATCCCCACTTCTCTCTTCCTATTGTCGCAATCGCATAGAAAAAAAATCACGCGACTCGATTATTACATCTGCTGTCCAGCAGCCTTGCCTCGAGATGACGTTTCACGTACAACGCGCCGCGTTATTCGACGATCGACGTGCCGAACTTCGCCCTCGGCTCGAAACGAAGTGACGAGTGACGACGGGTCGCGAAAAACGGGAGCTGCGGGCCCCGAAGGTATTCGGCTCGAGATCATCGAGGGCCCCGTTGCATTCCGCGCATTCCTCGCGGTCTCTCGCTCGCGCTCCTCTCGCGTCGTCGTCGTCCTCATCGTTTCGTATGCACCGGATGCGCGACGTCCGGGAATGCACGCATGCATATCGCAAATATTAATCTTCAGCCTGTTATCGCGACGCCGAATCTCGAACGCCGACACTTGGCGAGATATCGGTAAAAAAAACGATCATCTCGAGTTTACATCTTCCTCGCACTGAGAAAAAAATCTGGTTGCATTAATTAGAACTCTGGTAGATTCAGTATGTCTGTTGGAAAATGGACGAACTAGAATTCTTGTAGGAATTATCAGATGAATCTGATTAATTTCTTCTTGTTAAATTTACCAAATTTTCTGGTTAATTATACTAAACTCGCCAGCACCAAGTCGTCTAAAATTTTTTCCATCTAATTTCAAAAGTCTATTTAATATTCTGAATTCCAACAAGATTATTGGATAAATTCAATCCAGATTATTGAATAAATTATTTTAAATTCTGTTTATTGGAAATTAAACTGATAAACAGTGCACTGAGAAAAAATCTGGTTGCATTAATTAGAATTCTGGTAGATTCAGTATGTCTGTTGGAAAATGGACGAACCAGAATTCTTGTAGGAATTACTAGATGAATCTGATTAATTTCTTCCTGTTAAATTTACCAAATTTTCTAATTAATAATACTAAACTCGCCAGCACCAAGTCGTCTAAAATTTTTTTCCATCTAATCTCAAAAGTCTGTTTAATATTCTGAATTCCAATAAGATTATTGGATAAATTCAATCCAGATTATTGAATAAATTATTTTAAATTCTGTTTATTGGAAATTAAACTGATAAACAGTGCACTGAGAAAAAATCTGGTTGCATTAATTAGAATTCTAGTAGGTTCAACCAGTATGTCTGTTGGAAAATGGACGAACCATAATTCTTGTAGGAATTATCAGATGAATCTGATTAATTTCTTCCTGTTAAATTTTCTGGTTAATAATACTAAACTCGCCAGCACCAAGTCGTCTAAAATTTTTTCCATCTAATCTCAAAAGTCTGTTTAATATTCTGAATTCCAACAAGATTATTGGATAAATTCAATCCAGATTATTGAATAAATTATTTTAAATTCTGTTTATTGGAAATTAAACTGATAAACAGTGCATTGAGAAAAAATCTGGTTGCATTAATTAGAATTCTGGTAGATTCAGTATGTCTGTTGGAAAATGGACAAACCAGAATTCTTATAGGAATTATCAGATGAATCTGATTAATTTCTTCCTGTTAAATTTACCAAATTTTCTAGTTAATAATACTAAAATCGCCAGCACCAAGTCGTCTGAAATTTTTTCCATCTAATCTCAAAAGTCTGTTTAATATTCTGAATTCCAATAAGATTATTGGATAAATTCAATCCAGATTATTGAATAAATTATTTTAAATTCTGTTTATTGGAAATTAAACTGATAAACAGTGTATTGAGAAAAATCTGGTTGCATTAATTAGAATTCTAGTAGGTTCAACCAGTCTGTTGGAAAATGGACGAACCATAATTCTTGTAGGAATTATCAGATGAATCTGATTAATTTCTTCCTGTTAAATTTACCAAATTTTCTGCTTAATAATAATAAACTCGCTAGCTCCAAGTCGTCTAAAATTTTTTCCATCTAATCTCAAAAGTCTGTTTAATATTCTGAATTCCAACAAGATTATTGGATAAATTCAATCCAGATTATTGAATAAATTATTTTAAATTTAGTTTGTTAGAAATTAAACTGATAACAGTGATGCAAGAAGAGAATGCAGCTCAAATACACACAATCAGAGAGCTAGCATCCTCTTTCTGGCACTACTGTTCGTAAAAAAAAAAATATATACTTTGGATTTAATGTTAATATTAGTTCTTTATATACATTTTATGGCAAATATTATATGAGTTAAATTAAGAGTGGCTCGTCGCTTAATGGCAAGCAAAGAAATTAATGTAACAAGAAATTTTATAGATCCAACCAGAAAATACTAACCAAATCCTTATAATAAAATCTATCAAACGTTCTAGTTATAAAAAATCGAGTCTTATCATGATAACTAGAAATTCTTGTTTGATTTAATCAAAATGTCTTCAATCATATACGTCTTGTTGGTACAATCAAATTTTTCTCAGTGCGGGTCTCTGTAATTTTGCAAATCCTATACGCGTGACTATTTTTCATTTTTAATAAATGTAATAATTAATCAATAATGGCAAATAATTAATAAAGAAATGGCTATCTTTGCAATCTGTTATTTCTTTTATCTACTTGATTTTAAAATTATTTTTTACTTTCTCGTTCACGGTGAATAAAACTGAAAACTGATTCTATCTTTCAAAGCTGCAGATAATAAGATGCGTGCAAAATCCGTAGAGGCGGTCGTAAAATACCAGACGCATCTCCTCTGCCTCGTAATAAGTTGAACACACGCGCTTGCGTATGCTTGGGAACGCGTGGGTGAGAATCTCCACTCGTGTACGACACACGGAGAAAACAAGTAGCCGCGACCTGCATAATGCGGGTCTCTATCTCAAGGTAGCGTGCGTAAAACATGCTATGCAACACCGCTGCGCTCGCTTCACGCGCGAACTGCGTCTTTAACGCGGCTCCGATCGTTTCTTTCAGAGACTTTCACGGAGAGGGAGATCCTTTGCTCGCCGCTGGAAAATACACAGTGTCCTAGAATTACACGGCGCGTTTTTTGCACGGTGGAAAAGAGCAAGAAAGTGTAAAATATCGCATTTGTAGGGAGAAAAGTCTGCATTAACGTGCTACAAATTTTTTTCAGCTTCTCGCATTCCATTCATCCGTCGTTCTCGAAGCTTTTTACGAAGCATTGTTCTATTTCTCGATACGTTCACTCGATAAAATAGGCGACTGCTGACAAAACGACACGTGACGAGTAGAGAAATGCGCGGTTGAAGAGCGCGAAAAAGTAAGCACGACGAAATTCAGTCGGCGAAGCGATAATGGAGAAACTTAAGAAGCAATCCCACGGTCAAGCGGAGTTGACTCATCGAGCTCTCGACTCGCCAAGGACAACCGTGTCCGCAAGCTTCGTTCCGCCGGAAGGAAATACTTATATTCGCCGTAAACAGTCGTGCCGCAATTATATTTTACGATAATAATCCAAATCGCACTGACTCAATCGCTCGGAGATCTCGTATTCGTCCGATATACGTAATAAGAGGACACGCGATGCTCAGATAATGAATTCATTCTATATCAAGAACATAATTACGTTATATAATTCTCGCGTAATTGCAATATTTCTGAAATATATTATATACACTCAAAATAAAATTATTATTATTATATACTTTTTATTATATTATTATTATAGTTTATTATTATATATTTTTTATTACATTATTATATATTTACTTTTTATTATATTATTATTATAGTTATATTATAGTATATTTTTTATTACATTATTATATATTTACTTTTTATTATATTATTATTATAGTTTATTATTATATATTTTTTATTACATTATTATATATTTTTTATTATATTATTATTATTTTTATTATATTATAGTATAATTTCTTTAGATAAAATTGATATATTATAAAATTTTGAAACTATATATTAATTTTTTATATATAATTTAACTTTTTAAAATTATATATTAATTAATTAACTTGATACAATAAGAGCGAAATAAAACAGAGATATAACAAGGAGATAAAAAAAATTTATGTTTTAGAAAGATGCACGTATTCACCGTTTTGCAGTTAGTTGTGTAATGTACTATGGTATTGAGAAATCCAACCGATGACTGGACATTGAGTATCGACATCCGACGAGCCATCCATGTTACATCCGTAATCAGGGTTTACGCGTTTCGTCTCGTCGCGCCTTTGTCCGGCAACAGCTGTTCCGTGCGCTTCCTTCACGTGCGATCGGCGGCCTTGTATCGGCGGTGATTTATGCGACGATTCTCCCACATTCGAACAATGCGGATCGTCCAACGGGAACGAGATGGGTATGTGATTATCGTAAAATGAAAATGCGTTACGCGCAAGTGCAGCGCAGCTTAATGTCAAACTTTTGACAGCTTAACGTCAGACGTTCAATGCACATCGAAACGGGCGATTATTTACAAGTGATTTATTATTTAAATCACTACTGTTACTCGTGGAAAAGCCGACGCGAATTCCCCGCGAATAATCCTACAGTTATAATAACATTACACGGACGTGTATCTTCTTTTTTAGAAAGCCTGCGCGCGCCGATTAACGCATTCCGCGCACATCTCATGCACCTCGTTCGCCCCAGCGTGTTCGTCATCGGATAGACTCGCCGACAAAGTCATGGCCGAGTCGACGAAGGAGAGAACGACAGCCGACGTTACACGTTCCAGCCACTCCGGGAGATAAGAAGACCACCTTCGAACTACCGAGAAGCTCGCGATGCCGCGATAACCGGTCGCGGATGGCCGTCATAAGGCGAGCGCGGGCGGGTGGGCCTGTGATTACGACTACGACACGAATACTCACGACCAGTGTTTGCTGTAGATAATTTCAAAATTATTTAGATAAAGATAAAAATAAAAACCTGTAAAATTATCTTAGATGAGATAATTATTACGATAATCTAGATAATTATCTAGATATTTATGTTTATTTTAGAAGACTATAAATATTTGTAAAAAATGTGACGCAGATTATAAATGGGATATTAAAATCGTAAACACATATTCTTTCTCTTTTCCTAAAAAAATATTTAATATTATAAAGAAATAATAGCAAAAAGTATATAAATGATATGATAAATATTTATTTATTAATTTATATTTATTATATTTATTATATACATATATTAACAACAATAATATATTAACAACAATAATATAAAAAATATATTTTAGATATTTTAGATAGATTTTTAGAAGCTTGCCTGGAAAACTTTTTTGCATAATGAAAACGTCATCTTAGACATATTTTAAATAAGATGACATATATTTTTCATCTAAGATAGAGATAAAGATACTTTGTATTTCTTCATCTAGTTAAAGATAAAAATGATCCATTTCTTTATCTAGATGATTATCTAGATAATTTTATGTAGATACCAGCAAACACTGCTCACGACGATCGCAAACAAATCCGTACGTAAAAGGAAGAAATCCGCGGCCGCTTTAGACGCGGAATGTAATAATCGCCATTATTTATGATCCGGATTTTAACGTTGACCCTCTTTTCGCAATCAGGGACATGCGTGACCCGCTTACTCGAGTTCCCTGTAAATTGATGATGCTCGTAAAAAGCCTTTTTATAGATGAAAGAATTTGATTAATTAAAAAAAAAAAATAATTAATTTCGGATGAAGAGCACGAAAGGCTTGTTTGGATAAAGGCGTGACGAGACGAAAACGCTCGAGATTGATTACATTCACATTCGCTGGTGTAACCTGGGCCTTGTCATGTCGATACTCATTGTCTAGTCATTGTTTGGATCTCTTAATCAATATATTACGCCAAATTGTGAGACAGTGAATATATACATGAAATTTTAAATAAAAAATATTAAAATTCTTTTAGCTCTATCTTGTGCTTTATAATATTCTTATTTTATTTTTACCTTTACATCATTCAATTAATCAATTAAATATGATTAAATGCTTCTCGGTTTTAATTTCAGATATATTTAATTTCAATTAGAAGAAATTTCATATATAAAAAATTTATGTAAGAATCTCTTAATATTTATATATTTTATTTATTTATGTAATATTTATATTTATTTATATTTTATTTATTTATATTTATTTATATAATATTATTTATATATTTATATATTATTTATATATTTTTTTATATTTATTATATTTATTATATTTATTTTATTATATTTATTATATTTTTATATTTATTTATATATTTATATATTTTTTTATATTTATATATTTATATATTTTTTTATATTTATATATTTATTATTTATATATTTTATAATATTACATATAATTGTCACGCGAAAGAAGGCGTTTCACTGGCAACGTTACTCTCAGGAATTCCTTACGTCCCGCTTTGCGGATAGGAATCCCGGTGCGCCGGTGTATCGAATTCCTGAGTCGCACCGACGATCAGCGAGCGTGAATCGTCGCGGAATCGCGTTAGCGCGACGACTTTTCCGCGGGTACACGCTGTGGGAATGTTCGCGGTGCGTGCAACCGCAAAGCCGAGCACACGTCGCGTAGAGTGCGTGTTCTCGCGTCATCGCAGATACGAGACGCGCAGGTGGATCGTCCGGCGTCCTTCTGCTAGCCTCTCCTTCTTTCACTTTTCTTTTTTTTTCTTTTTCTCTCTCTCTTTCTCTCTCGATAGGATGTCCGCTTCGATAGGTTTCACGGATGGTCCGCTGGTACGCCATGTTCCACCGAGCAGAACCAAGTGTATTGTAACCCGGGGAACACTGTCATTTCACTATATCCGAGAAGCAAAAGGGAGTCACTTTCTAAATTGCCAGTTCTGACATGTTTTCGCTATAATCGAAAAGTCGAGGTCTCGAGGAGTTATGTGGAGCGAGGAAAGTTCTATCCAAGCTTCTATAAATGTTCAAGAGTAATATATTACACAATTCGACAATGTAATATATAATAAGATTAATTTTATATATTTATATATTTGATATATTTATATATTTAATATATTTATATATTTTAAATATTTATATATTTATATATTTTAAATATTTATATATTTATATATTTTATATATTTATATATTTTAAATATTTATATATTTTAAATATTTATATATTTATATATTTTATATATTTATATATTTTTATATATTTATATATTTTATATATTTTAATTTTATATATTTTATATATAATATTAATTTTATATATTTTTTCCTTGAAATAAAAGTCAAAAAGTATTCGTCCAAACAATTAATTTTAAATATTTATATATTTATATATTTTATATATTTATATATTTTAAATATTTATATATTTTAAATATTTATATATTTATATATTTATATATTTTTATATATTTATATATTTTATATATTTTAGTTTTATATATTTTATATATAATATTAATTTTATATATTTTTTCCTTGAAATAAAAGTCAAAAAGTATTCGTCCAAACAATTAATTTTTCAAAGTTTGTATCATGTCGCAGGAAGATAAGCGAAACGGATGATATCTCGACGATCGCGGATAGAAGCAAACTTCTTAATGTCCTTTTCAATCGTAGAACACATCTTTCTTCGCGTGCAATTAATTACGTCGTGAGCTCATCAGTAATTAATTAATTCGTGACACGGATTTCTCTCGATGGGAAATGCAAGCACCAATACTCGATGAAGGAATCGCGAACGATGTCGGCACAACGTTCTTTCTCGATAATACGAACACACGGTTTATCCCACAATTTCTTAAGCACCGCGTGCGTGAAACGCACGATGCCGATGATCCGAACTAGTTATGTAAATGCATGCTGCGCATTCCCGATGCGATCTACGAGTCGTATCGCGATGTCCTTCTTATGTTAAAATGCAACGCGAAATACATTCTTCAGTCGTAATCCTTAAATGTCAGAAGAGATCAGTGTTTTTTTGGGCGATTTGCTAAGAGCGATCGAATCAATCATGTAAACTCGCGTTGACAGATGATTACCTTGCACTGTCAATTAAGGAAAATTAATTTACTATTAATTCCAAACGAACCAAATTGTTATTTTTAATAACTTTTATTGAAAGAAAATATTTATAATTTGAATAGCAATTGTTTTTTGCTGGTTATATCGCGAATGAACTCTTCTCGAGAATAACTTGAACGATTTTTCTGAAAAGTGTCATGGAAGGAATTGCAAAAATAAGCGACATAAAATTTCCACTCATTCCTCTAGCCATTGTCCTCGAGATCTCGTAATATTAATATAATATGAGAGCTCTTAGAGAGAGAAACATTGTGGAGAGTACAGTGCATTTTTATCTCACGCGATTGTGCGTGAGATAAAAATGCGCGATGAAAGAGAGAAAGAGAGAGATGTTCCTGCTCTTTTACGAGGCCACTATCACGTACACGTGTGATAACACACGCGACTTTTATTAGGCGCTAGAGAGTTATCGCTGCCATATAAGTCGACTTCAGAAACAATCGAATACAGTTTTCCTGTCTTAATTAAATTTTAATTCCTCTCAAAGATACGCGCTCTTTTAAGGAAATTATTCAAATGGAATAATTAAAATTATATCTTTTGTATTGCGATAAGAATCATCTTCTAATCAATGATAAAAAATATCTGTTTTCATATACTTTCTAGTATTAAAATAATTATCAATTATTATCAGTTAATTTTTATCATTAATGTTATCTTGAATTGATCTGTACACTGAAAAAAAATTGTAAACTTAACTAATCGTAAACTTAAAAAATGTAAAAATACTAATTGTAAATTTAAAAATACTAATTGTAAACTTAAAAAATGTAAAAATTGTAAACTTAACTAATATTTTCGATTAATTATTTTTTTAAAATTAAATAATTCGAAATTTATATTATATGAAATTTAAATTATTTTTTTAATTGCAATATTTAAATATTTAAGTTAAATAGATTTAATATACTAGATTTAATATGTCGTATTTAATTTAAATATTTTAATTAAAAAAATAATAATTAGTTGAAAATATTTAAATCTACAATTTTTTTTCTCAGTGTAGTCAACATTCTATTTTTGCAATTTTGTTATAATTAATGATGTCCTGCCTTTCTTTTCCGAGAATTTCTACAATTCTGATAAGATTGCGCTCCCTTCGCTGCTTATGAGTAAAATGTAAAGAACTATAAGCAATAAGGTTTTTCATAATTACGCGAATAACGCGAATTTCCATCGCGGTGAGAGAAATGATTCGCATTTTCCCCTACTGCCTCTCCCCTTTCGCCTTTCGAGTATCTCGAGCGTGAACGCACAATCCGCATAAAGACGCGGAGCATGGAATATTGCTTTACTTTTTTCGCGAGACTAGCATACTGAGTTCATAATAGGCGTTGCCGACGGAAAATGTTTTTCCGCCGGTTTCCGCCCGTTGATTGCGTTCGCGCCTCCTTATATGGTAGTGGGAAAGTCATTATTTCTTTAATTATTCCGCGCTATTGAATAGAAGGAGGCATCATCATATTTAACGAGTCGACGCAACCATAATTTTTTTTATTCAAACTGCTCTTCAATGCACATGTATCGTGATTTAAAAAAATTTTTCTCCATTTTTCATCAATATGAATGAGAGAGAATTATTAACTGTGGGGGAATTTTTGAATTTTTTATTTTTCCCTTATTTAACATACATGTACTTGTCTTCGGCGACAATATCGGTCATCAGTAATGAACTGCGAACGAAGCTAGTAAAGATCCCCTCATCAAGAGCAAGGAACAAGGAATGAGGAGGACTCGATTTTTTCGAATAAAATTCCCCTATCCAGCCTACAATTTTTTTTACGCTATTTTCCAATACAAACATTCATCTATGCATATTCAAAAGAGTCGAAATGCGATGATCGCTTTAACCATGTATAGCAATTTCGACCCCTATTAACCTGGCACCCCCACCATGAAAAATCGAGTTCAAATATAATTAAGTGCTAATTTGTTGCTCTAAGCGCGAATTTGTTGCTTCTACCGATTAGCAGGAAAATCATATTAAAGGTGGGGGTGCTAGCTTAATGGCAAGCTAGCACTCCCACTACCGAAAAACATTTATAGAGAGTCGCAAATTAAAAAAACAAATACACTAGAATTTGTTGTTAATTTGTTGCTCAAAGATACTGCAAATAGATTTTAAAAATATTAAATTTTTTAAAATCTATTTGCAGTATCTTTGAGCAACAAATTAGCAACAAATTCTAGTGTATTTGTTTTTCAATTTGCTACTCTCTATAAGTGTTTTTCGGAAGTGGGGGTGCTAGCTTGCCATTAAGCTAGCACCCCCACCTTTAATATGATTTTCCTGCTAATCGGTAGAAGCAACAAATTCGCGCTTAGAGCAACAAATTAGCACTTAATTATGCACTATATTTGAACTCGATTTTTCATGGTGGGGGTGCCAGGTTAATAGGGGTGCAATTTCGCGAGGCAATTGCTCCGAGTGGCATATGTATTCGGCGTGATGGCCAAAACTTGATACGTAACGTTAGAAAAAAGAAAAAAAGAAAAAGAAGAGGATATGACGCGTATCTCCGGTGAGTTTCTGGCGAGAAAGAAATTCCTAGCGTGGCGAACATTAATTTCGCGGCCGGTTTTTGTTCGATGAACGCGCGCGCGCGTTGCCTTTTTTCCTCGCCGATGTAATAACCATTAATGCCCCCCCGATATATACTCGGAAAAGCGTCGTTCTTTCTCCTCTTCCCCTTCGCAGCGGCGTTGAAAATACAGATTCGACCCGTGTTTCTCTCGCGCGAGTGTCCTCGTGCGTGAAAATCTCGCCGGAGGAAGCGACGAGAACGAGATAACAACACCAAGTATTCTGTTATCGCGACTAGGAACTCGCGACCGGATTAACGCGGATGAGAACGAGAATGGACGTTAATTGTTTCCTGAAGAGAATAAATGCACAGCCGTTCGCTGAACTTCCCGTCGAGAGATTATCGCGGAAAGATTGCGCGCCGTAAGTAAGTAACTGCGATAAATAATCGGGCAGTCTTTTTAATTGTGACAGAGCTACTTGGACGAGGCTCATGGATCTCGAATTAAAAGTCGTCATGTAATACGATTACAGTTTTCCGGATCCTCTTATCAAACTTCCTTTGAGGGGACGAATAAATGAAATACAATATTTCAGATAAAGCGTGTTTTGATTAATTAAATTTAATTATTTGATTAATAAAAATTTATCGTATCTCTCATCATTTGAGATATATATTTTATTTCAATATTATTTCGAGAATTTTTTAATCATTATTATAAAGATATAATTATATAAATTATAAAGATTATTAGATGTTTTGTACCTATTTTCAAAATATTGAGAATTTAATGAAAATTGTAAAGAATGTCTTTACATATGTTTAGAATCTTCAGTATAATTTTTAAATCGATTCACTAAAGTGTTCACAAGTTATAAGGTTTCTCTACTTTTAATAACCTAATATCTTTATTCTTTTTTTTTTTTTTACATTTTTTATTTAATGAAAATTGTATGTCTTTACATATGTTTAGAATCTTCAGTATAATTTTTAAATCGATTCACTAAAGTGTTCACAAGTTATAAGGATTTTAATTTGCATCGAATTAACATGTGTTCTTATGAGAAACGTATAACCACATGACAAAAACACATGGAAATAATAGTCAGAATTTGTTTAAAATTTGCAAAGTTTAGATAGGAAATATTTGGTCAAATAATATTATACAAGTACTAACTGATTAAAAAGATATTAAATATAATTCAATGAAGTTAGCCATGTATCTGTCACAAGGCGAAATTCTCTGTCAAAAGTTAATCATTTCGATTAACAAAATTCGAAATATTTCAGTAAAAACGCAATAAATATTAAAAAATACATCTCTGCACTGTAGCTAAGATCAAATTGTAAATTTCTTATACTCAAAATACACCAAAATGGATATTCGTCAATATTGATGAACTACTTTTTACTGGGATTGCACGTACAAAACATCCTTAATCATTATTATAAAAATATAATTTTTGAAATCATTATTATAAAGATATAATTTTAATCATTATTATAAAGATATAATTTAGATGTTCGAAAAATTATATGATAATGTTTAGATACTGTCTATTATTTATGAAAATCCTAACTCATGTATAAAACATGAGATAACAAATTGCAGAGTTGTTAAATTGTTATAACACATGTTGAGAGTTGCGCGAACGCGCAGTTGATTACAAAATCATATTTCACCTCTCCGACTTACTTCCCCTCCCTCCACCCCCGCTAACTCGTAATAACTCGTATGTTTGCAGCGCAATCTTTCCGACGCGGATGCATCGAAGCGGAGCGTCCGGCCGTGGATTAATTGGTATAATGCGATTCAAATTTATCCAATTAAAAATTATAATTCTTCCATTGTGTATACGCCGTGAAACATGCAAAGCGGAATTACGTTGCCGGTGTAAATAAGCTCAGCCCGCGCGTTATAATGGACGAGGGAAGAAGAAGCAGAACGTGTATCCCGTGTACATGAACGCCGACAGATTTCCTCTTTTAAATGGATGCACGATCAGGGATTTTTCTTCAACGCTAGACCGTATAATTTGATTTTTCCTTCGCTCCCTCTTGCTTTAAAACAGACTTTAAAGTGGACGCATCATGCTTGCGACAATAGCTACACAGAAAAAAAGGACATTCTTATTTTGAAAATATATTTAGTTTTAACATGGAAATCTTGAAACGAGATTATATCGCGTTAATTTAAGAAAAATATAATTGCTTGAATAATTGCTTACTTGAATGAAATCATTTTATATAGTTCAATCGAAAAAAATATATTCTCATGATTTAAGATTTAATTTTCTTGAATGGAAAAGAAACAATATTGGATAGAAAATAACATTTTTAAAAAAAGATTATAATTTTCTTAAAGTAGAATTAAACAATTGCATTTTTTAAAGTGACAATTAAAATATTAAAATAAGACGATAATATTGTTGAAATTTAAAATTATTAAATTCTTCTAAGAAGATTAGAAATTGTTGCGTATATATGAAACAATGAACGCGTTAGTTTAAGTATATAAGTATATTTGTTTAAGTATATTTTGATTTGACACTTCTTTTTTTCTGTGTATTATTAATTTTTTCATAAATTAAATATTCATTAAATTTATGCATTTCACATTCAACATTCTTATAATAATTTTCAATATCAATATTAATACCTAATTTTAAAAATGTCATTTTTCGATTGAGCAAGCGAATACTTTCGTCAATAAATAAAAAAAAATAATAATAAAATAATAAAATACGTTTACACGTTAATTTTAATTAATTACATCATTATTTTAGCATTAAGAAATTGCACAAAATACGATTCCCGTTGTTT
Source organism: Camponotus fellah (assembly GCA_030586385.1). Lineage (NCBI taxonomy): Eukaryota > Metazoa > Arthropoda > Insecta > Hymenoptera > Formicidae > Camponotus > Camponotus fellah. The sequence continues at coordinate 1,407,005 of JAPIVC010000450.1, read as the reverse complement.
ACGACATTTGCCGTAATATTGAAACGCGTCAGACATTAATGCGTCTGTAAACGATGTAACGAGAGAAATCCGATAGTAAATTGCATTACTCAATACATGGAATATTGGAAATCGAGTGATGCGTAAGCGACTGGTTTCAGATGTCGATTCGACATATATAAGTGTCAATATATGCAGATTCAAGGACGCCGACGTTTCGCATACCAGCTAATTACGTGCGTTCGTCCCACCTGGAGCACGCACCACGACTCATCGCTATTCGAGAGAAAAAGAGAGAGGAAAGTATGATCGGGACAATATCTATGAATTGACGAAGATGCAAATTCGCGATGCGACAGACACGAAACAAACGCGGAATTGACGCTTTTGCAATTTCTATTCCCTGTTTCTGCATCATGCAAGAATAGAAGTGATCTTTAAGAATTTTTTTAATATTTAAAAATATATTTTTCTCAAAGACACTTATTGTTAGATTCTTTCTTGTTTCTATTAAATATTATAATGAGAGGATTTTTTTCTCTTCAGTTTCCATATATTTTTACACATATTTAAGAAAATAATAAATAAAACATGTATTTAAAATTATATATATAATTATATATAATTTTAAATGTAAAAATATATGTAAATACAGAAACTAGAAAAAAATCCTTTTCTCGCCGTAATATTATTTAAGAATGTTTGTATGTATAATCCCAGCAAAAAGTAGCTGAAAATCAATATTGACAAAAATATCCACTTTTGATGTATTTTGAGTATGAGAAATTGTGTGGAATATTACAATTTGATCTTAGCTATAGTGCAGAGATGTATTTTTTAATTTTTATTGCGTTTTTACTGAAATATTGCGAATTTTGTTAATCGAAATGATTAACTTTTGGCAGAGAATTTCGCCTTGTGTCAGATACATGGCTAACTTCATTGAATTATATTTAATACCTTTTTAACCAGTTAGTACTTGTATAATATTATTTGATCAAATATTTCCTCTGTATTCTATCTAAACTTTTGCAAAGTTTAAACAAATTCTGAATATTATTTCCATGTGTTTTTGTCATTTGAATCGACGTGGTTATATGTTTCCCATAATAACACACGTTAATTCGTGCAAATTAAAATCCTTATAACTTGTAAACGCTTTAGTGAATCAATTTAAAAATTGTACTGAAGATTCTAAACATATGTAAGGACATTCTGTATAATTTTCATTAAAATTCTCAATGAAATATTTTGAAAATAGGTACAAAACATCCTTAATAAAAATAAGAAAAAAATCTATCAATAAGTGTCTATACAAAAATATTTTTTCAAATATATTTAAAATAAATAATATATATAAAAATATGTATATATAATAAATAATATATATAAAATATATTTAAAATAGGATACAAAGCTAGACCAGCGATCGACGTCACCGAGAATACCCGTACGGGAAAAAGACTCGAGCAATGCGCACTGTACATATTTATACAAAATGATAAATGTCTCTAATATTCCTCCGACTGCGCACGAGGTGTGCACGATGTGTATTAAATCGTGCGCGCGGAGCACAATGGTGCGCCGTAAAATCAGTGGCGCATCAAATGCGCTTCTTCGTAAGATAAAAAAAAAAGAAAAAAAAAGACCGAAACGGATAATGATTATTGTAGACGATAAAGGCAAGGTAAGAACGCGCGCGCGCGGGAGCGGGGGCGGGGGCGGAGTGCCTGTAATGACGAATGCGGCAAGAGTGCATTTCGAAGTAGCGCTCGCTCGACGATAAGTCCGGTACCGTCATCTCGACACGCGGGGAGAGACAATTAATCGCGCGCGCACCCTCTCCCTGGCATCTCGCGCGCAAACCTCCCCCTTCACCGAGAAGCGAACTTAATATCTCGCAGCGGGATGCGATCGCTCGAGAAGTGCGCGGTCTAATGATATTATCTGACGAAATAGCGATTCCCCTGTCATGTTATGCTCACTTGCCACGGCTCGCTCGAGATTGTTTCGTCGAAAGCGTTGCATACGTGTATCATCAGTGTTTGCTGGTATCTAGATAAAATTAGCTAGATAATTATCTAGATAAAATTAGCTAGATAATTATCTAGATAAAGAAATGGATCATCTTTATCTTTAACTTTAAGATTAAGAAACACAAAGTACCTTTATCTTTATCTTAGATCAAAAATGTATGTCAGGATCATCTTTATCTTTAACTAGATTAAGAAATATAAAATATCTTTATCTTTATCTTAGATCAAAAATATATGTCATCTTATCTAAAAATTGTCTAAGATGACGTTTTCATTATGCAAAAAAGTTTTCCAGGCAAGCTTTTAAAAATCTATTTAAAATATCTAAAATTTTTGAGGAACTTTAAAACTTAATAACTTAAAATGAAAAGAACGCCGTCGAGTCTTTTTCATTTTGTTCATTTATTTAAATTTACTTACTTGTACTTGTTTTATTTAAATTTGTGTAATGTATATTTTAATGTATATTTTATAAAAATGATATATGTATTGTTACACATTGATTATTATATTAGTAATATATTATAAATATAAATATTAATAAATAAATATTCATCATATCATTTATATACCTTTTTGTTATTATTTAAATATTCTTTAGGAAAAGAGAAAATATATGTATTTATGATTTTAATATCTCATTTATCCATAATCGTTACATTTTCTACAAATATTTATAGTCTTATAAAATAAACAAAAATATCTAGATAATTATCTAGATTATCACAATAATCATCTCATCTTTTAATCTAGATTAAGTAAAAGCAAAATCTGTATCTCATCTAAAATAAATTTACAGATTTTTATCTTTATCTTTATCTAGATAATTTTGAAATTATCTACAGCAAACACTGCGTGTATCTATCTAACATTATACGTATGTGATTATGATTATTTCGTAGAAATGGAGCGGATAACAACAGGCCACTCGTAATTGCGAATTAACCGCCCTTAATCAAAGCGCATAATTAGCGTGTAATTGAGTGCGTCTAATTTTCTCGAGGCCGATTACAAACGCGATGATGTTAATCGTTGGCGCGCGCACTCGGTGCGCATCGCGCGCCACAAATGCCTGATAACGCGAAGCAAAGTATATCCTTGGGCGCCCTGGGTGTTTGCTCGGGTAAAAGGGTAAACGTTGAACGCGCTCGTTGGCGAGTTAACGAGATCCCCGGCGGATCTCTCCCGCCGGCCTCTCGCGCGCGCGTACAATTAATACTCGGAGAGACAGATGTAGCGCGCGACGGTATCCTCGCCTTCCACTCTTGGCTTCCACGAAGCGTCTCCGATCTAGCGAGCCGCGGGCTCGCGAAGGGAAAAAGGGATCGACGAACTCGACGCGCGACCGGTCGCTTCCCACCGCGAGAATCCCCGTCTTATTGGTCGTAGACAGCATTACATCCCGTAATGGGCGAAGCTAAGCCGTTCTTTTCTCCTTTCTGTCCACCAGTCAATCCTACATCCAGTGTTTGCTGTAGATAATTTCAAAATTATCTAGATAAAGATGAAGATATAATAAAAATCCGTAAATTTATTTTAGATGAGATAAAGATGATTTTGCTTTTACTTAACCTAGATGAAAGTTGAGATGATTATTGCGATAATTTAGATAATTATCTAGATATTTTTGTTCATTTTGTCTGTATATTTTTGTTTATACGATTATAAATATTTGTAAGAAATGTGACGCAGATTATAAATGGGATATTAAAATCATAAACACATATTCTTTCTCTTTTTTTAAAGAATATTTAAATAATAACAGAAAGGTATATAAACGATACGATAAATATTTATTTATTAATTTATATTTATAATATATTTATAATATATTAATAATATAATAATCAATGTATAACAATATATATATATATATGTATAACAATATATATATATATATCATTTTTATAAAACATACATTAATGCATTGGACAAATTTAAGTAAAACAAGTACAAGATAAAGTATATTTGTAATATTATTTTTCAAATAAGAAATATATTTTAGCTATTTTAGATAGATTTTTAGAAGCTTGCCTGAAAAATTCTTTTGCGTAATAAAAATGTCATCTTAGACAATTTTTAGATAAGATGACATATATTTTTTATTTAAGATAAAGATAATGATACTTTGTATTTCTTCATTAGTTAAAGATAAAGATGATCAATTTCTTTATCTAGATAATTATCTAGATAATTTTATCTAGATACTAGCAAACACTGCCTACATCGGAACCCAGAAGAACACTCGGTCACGCCGAGGCGTTTTACGGTTTCTCGAATGATCCTTTCTTTCTCCTTGTTTGCGTATGTGCGCAGTCTAAACAAAGCTCTCGTTAAGAGACGATAAAATTGATGTGTTACATCATTTTTATGCAACTGTGGAAGGAATACCATCTTCGCTTAATTTTTATCTAGAGGCTATTTTATGGATTAATTCTCTAATAAAACATTATTTATTTTTCTCTAGGAAAAAAAGAATAATCATTATACAGAGTGTCTCAAAACTCATAATGAATCTTTCAAAGACAGATTCCTGGGATCATCTGAAGACGATTTTTCCTTAAAATGTCGAGGCATTAATAATTTTCGAATGATAAGTGATTGGAAATAAGGAGTTTTTCGTAAACTAAGCTTTGTAGAAATAAAATATTAACAAAATCATTCTTCGATTAATTTTAAATAGAGTTTACTTTAGTTGAGTTTTAATTTAAGGCTTAATTGCAAAGATATATGATTCCCAAAAATCGGGAATGTGCAAAAAAATGATGACCTTCATCGCTTGACATTTTCGCTGAGGAAAAATCGTCTCCAAATAGTTCCAGGAATCTGTCTTTGAAAGATTCATTATGAGATTTAAGACCCTGTATATTTCAGTCACTTTGAACTATTATAAGTAATTAATTAAATTGAAGGAATTTCATTATATCTGCGATTTAGAGGAGGGGTAATAATTTAATCATTCTAAAGAAGAATTTAAGTAAAATAAATAAATAATCTTACGTTTAGAAGAAGATAAAGCTTCTCAAATTAAAAATATTAATATTATTAAACTAATAATTGAAATAAATGAACCTATAGAAGAAATAATATTTCATGAAAGAAAAATATCTGGATAATCTGAATATCGAGATTTCCTCTTAAACCTAGAAAATGTTGAGGAAAAAATGTGAGATTAACACCAATAAATATTCTAATAAATTGAATATTTAATAAGAAAATTATTCAAAGAAAGTAATTAAAAAAAATCAATGAATAAATCTAGCAATAATAGCAAAACCAGCACCTATTAGATAAAACGTAATGAAAATGAGCTGCTACATAATATGTATCATGAAGAATAATATCAATAGATGAATTTGAAAGTATTACTCCATTACTTATATAAATATATATTCAAAAGTACACATGTGTGCACACACAAATATTACCTTTGCTACTTTAATTTAAAGCAACACGTATCTCCTGACGCAGCCGCTCGCGAAGAGGGATTGCATCAGCAGCAAATATTATTGCGCTCCGAGCGAGAAGACTCGAGAACCACTATCTTAGAAAGAAGCGGCTCGGCGCAACTACTCACACCGTTGTTGGAGCAACAGATCGCGAGAGGCGTTCGCACCGTTTTAACTCGACAATGCAGACGATAAGTTAACGGTATATCGACGTATCGAGCGACTGTATATATGTTTGCAACAAGCGCAAGACCATCAATCACCGACTCCGTTTCGACGACGAGCAAATAAGAAACTAAGGAAGGCAAAGGGACGAAAGGGAGGGCAAGGGGAGGGAGAGAGGGGGAGAGTCAGACTGGGGCCAAATGTATAATCGAGATCACCATCCTTTGCTGAAAAAGGAAAAAAAAAAAGGAAGGAGAGGAGGCACCAAGAGCAGTCACTCCATGAGGTTACATCACGCGGAGCATCGGCCTCTCAACCCTTTTTCTGCTCGGTTTGCGGACACATGCGAAATTTTCTTGTTAACGTTCGCGACGGAGGTCTGGAGATTCTGTCGAGACGAGAGTTTCTTACACGTCGATCGCGACGCCAACCGTTCTTTGAGAACGTCATTGATGGGATAAAAGCTTTAATTATATATATATATATTTAGTAAATTACGAGGAACATTTAAAAAGAGAAATAAACAATTTGCAAGAAAATGTCTATTTAATCCAATTCAATCCAGGTTTAATTCAAATTTAGATTAAATAAAATGATGAATGAATTGGATATTATAATTCGCGAATTAAATTTAATAAATGACGGAGAGCATTTTTATAAAAGAAATGTAAACACAATTTGCGAGAAAAAAATATATATATGTATTTAATCCAATTTAATCGAAATTTAGATTAGATGAAATAATATGAATAAATTAAACGTCATAAGTTTTCAATGATAAAATTGATAACCATTAATTGATTGATTTTACGCGATGACTTTTTTTGATAGAAACTCTAATCATTTTCTCACACAAAGGACGCTTTTAAATAATAATTTATAATTACAAATTTTATGACGAAAAGGGATGTTAAAATTCTGGTTGCGAACCATATTTCCGAAATGTTGCATTTAGAATTGAATTATATACCTATATTTAGTAAATTTCGAGGAACATTTAAAAAAAAATAAACAATTTGCAAGAAAATGTCTATTTAATCCAATTCAATCCACGTTTAATTCAAATTTAGATTAAATAAAATGATGAATGAATTGGATATTATAATTCGCGAATTAAATTTGATAAATTACGGAGAGCATTTTTATAAAAGAAATGTAAACATAATTTGCAAAAAAATATATATATGTATTTAATCCAATTTAATCGAAATTTAGATTAGATGAAATAAATGAATAAATTAAACGTCTAAGTTTTCAATGATAAAATTGATAACCATTAATTGATTGATTTTACGCGATGTTTTGAAGAGAAACTCAATCTTTACACAAAGGACGCTAAAATTTACAATTACAAATTTTTGACGAAAAGGAAAAAGGTCGGAACCATATGCGAAGATGCAGAATAACAATAGTAATTTCGAGGAACATTTAAAAAAGAAACAAGCAAAGATAATCCAATTCAATTCAGTTAATTCAAATTTAGATTAAATAAAAAATGAAAAATTTAGATAAATAAAATGATAAATGAATTGGATATTATAATTCGCGAATTAAATTTGATAAATTACGGAGAGCATTTTTATAAAAGAAATGTAAACACAATTTGCAAAAAAATATATATATATATGTATTTAATCCAATTTAATCGAAATTTAGATTAGATGAAATAAGATGAATAAATTAAACGTCATAAGTTTTCAATGATAAAATTGATAACCATTAATTAATTGATTTTACGCGAGGACTTTTTTTTGATAGATGCAACTCTAATCATTTTCTCAGACAAAGGACGCTTTTAAATAATAATTTATAATTACAAATTTTATGACGAAAAGGGATTTTAAAATTTGGTCGCGAACCATATTTGCGAAATGATGCATTTAGAATTGAATTATATACATATATTCAGTAAATTTCGAGGAACATTTAAAAAAAGAAATAAACAATTTGCAAGAAAATGTCTATTTAATCCAATTCAATCCAGGTTTAATTCAAATTTAGATTAAATAAAAAATGAAAAATTTAGATAAATAAAATGATGAATGAATTGGATATTATAATTCGCGAATTAAATTTGATAAATTACGGAGAGCATTTTTATAAAAGAAATGTAAACACAATTTGCGAGAAAAAATATATATATATATGTATTTAATCCAATTTAATCGAAATTTAGATTAGATGAAATAATATGAATAAATTAAACGTCATAAGTTTTCAATGATAAAATTGATAACCATTAATTGATTGATTTTACGCGATGACTTTTTTGATAGATGAAACTCTAATCATTTCCCCCCACAAAGGACGCTTTTAAATAATAATTTACAATTACAAATTTTATGACGAAAAGGGATGTTAAAATTTTGGTCGCGAACCGTATTTGCGAAATGGTGCATTTAGAATTGAATTAAACCGTACCAGCGGTAGCTGACTCCGACATTTGGAGGCCGTTTATTATCTCCGCTTGATATATCGCGATACTTTATTGCCGACACACGACGAATATTTCACGGTCCCGTAATAGGATATCTCTTGGAAACCGCTACGGACCGAACGAGGTATTACGGTATACGCGGTGCATGAAAGTTTGCTCCAGATGCCCCGAAATTTAAGATCAATTTCCGATTAACAAGACTTCACAAATCTTATTTTTTTCCAATTAATTAATTTCATTAAATTCTAAAATGTTCATCTTTCGCGGAGACTAACATTTTCCGATGAAAAACACGTAATAAATCGTACAAATCAAAGCTACCGCAAGTTGTAATCGCAACAAGCGAAATTTGCGAGCACGCGCGATTATCAATAGCAATTATTCAATCGCGTTATTCATTCGATTTCGCGGTTTACGCGCGATTTGCATCACGGATGAGTAACTGCTGAGGAGGAAAAAAAGGAAAAAAAAAAAACTTCTGCTGTTATGAAATTTTCATTTGCAAGTCCAACAACGGCTGCGCATATTTTGAATGCGATAGTTGCCGCATTCCGAGCCGCGGTTCGGTAAGGTTTCAGGAATGTACCCGCTCGATTCAGGACAATCGGGCAGGAATGCGAGAACCGTCGGCGTCGTCTCGGTTCCGGATCGTCGGCGGAGAAACGAGAAGGTGGGTACGCATACGTGTGGAATCTTCCTCCCTTTCTCTCTCTCTCTCTCTCTTTCTCTTCTCTTCTGACAGTGAGTCATCCACGAGACTCGTGTCGCGCGACAGTCTTAACTCTCGAGTGCATCGTACTCGATAGACTATCAATACATCTCCCGTCATTTCTAGGGATGATCTTGTCAACAAGCGTATACGCACAATGTGCTTGAAAAATGTTGCAATATTTTTAACGACAAATTAATAATAAATAATAATAAATAATAATTATTAAATTATTAAATTAATAAAAATTATTACATATTTAGATATTATTATATATAATAAATTAATAATTAATAAATTTCGGAGTCGAGTTTTTCTCAGGGAAAATGTCACATGATTTGATAAGCCTAATATTTTTATCCATTAAAAAATGACGACAATAATGGAAAAGAATAATAGGGGAGATGTGATTGAAATTTATAAAGATCGGCATTAAAAAAATGACTCGAGCATATCTAATCGTTACCTTCTTCGCAGAGCGAAGTTTCCTGTCATCCGGGGGATGATCTTGTCAACAAACTTATACGCACAATGTGCTTGAAAAATGTCGCAATTTCTTTAATGACAAAATTAATAATAAACAATAAATAATAATTATTAAAATTATTAAATTATTAAATTAATAAAAATTATTACATATTTAGATATTATTATATATAATAAATTAATAATTAATAAATTTCGGAGTCGAGTTTTTCTCAGGAAAATGTCACACGATTTGATAAGCCTAATATTTTTTATCCATTAAAAAGTGACGACAATAATGGAAGAGAATAATAGGGGAGATGTGATTGAAATTTATATAAAGATCGGCGTTAAAAAAATGAGCATATCTAATCGTTACCTTCTTCGCGGAGCAAAGTTTCCTGTCATCCGAGGGATGATCTTGTCAACAAGCGTATACGCACAATGTGCTTGAAAAATGTCGCAATTTCTTTAACGACAAAATTAATAATAAATAATAATAAATAATAAATAATTATTATTAAAATTATTAAATTATTAAATTAATAAAAATTATTACATATTTAGATATTATTATATATAATAAATTAATAATAAATTAATAATTAATAAATTTCGGAGTTTTCCTCAGGGAAAATGTCATGATTTAATAACACATGATTTAATAAGCCTAATATTTTTTTATCCATTAAAAAGTGACGACAATAATGGAAAAGAATAATAGGGGAGATGTGATTGAAATTTATATAAAGATCGGCGTTAAAAAATGAGCATATCTAATCGTTACCTTCTTCGCGGAGCGAAATTTCCTGTCATCCGCGATCAACGTGTCATTTCGCGGAAGATTCATTCTCTCGTCCTCGCTATCGCTCCCTTCTTCCTTCCGCTTCCTCGGCGATGGCGTCAAGCACGTCATCGCGTCTAGGATATCGCGGATGATCTTTTTCGACATCGCGCCCGATTAATCCGCGAGCAGTTGCTCCCCCGGTGGTCATGACCGAACTGAGCGGGAATCGGACAACGAATGGAACAATAGTAGAATCGCGAGGGAACGTGCACCGACATGTCCCAGCTCGAGATATCCGCATATATTTTCGTTGCGCACAGGCCTAGCTCCTCTGCGAGGGGGGGAGATGAGCTAGGCCTGTGCGCAACGAAAATATATGCAGGCATCTCGATCTCCTCGGCATCGTAACGTTAATCTCGATTCGGTAATCGAACCGATAACTCGAGTCTGTCGTCGGTTTATCGCTCGCAAGTATGTGTCATGTCATTCAATATCGACGTTTCGACGAATCTATGATGTATGATAGATACGCAATTGCATATTTATTTTTAATTATTCATAATGTATATTAAATTTATATTAAATTTATATGCATAATGTATCTTGAAATAATTAAAAATTATTTTTGCTAGTGTGTATATCTGTAAATATCTACGCAATTAAATATGTCGATAAATCGCCATCAAGGACGATCGATATAGTGATATTGCCGGGAAACAATGGACTTATAATTTTTTTTTATGTATGATACGCAATTGCATATTTATTTATTTATTTTTAATTATTCATAATGTATATTAAATTTATATTAAATATATATGCATAATGTATCTTGAAATAATTAAAAATTATTTTTGCTAGTGTGTATATCTATAAATATCTGCGCAATTAAATATATCGATAAATCGAGGACGATTGATATAATGATATTGTCGGGAAACAATGGACTTATAAATTTTTGACGTATGATACGCAATTGCATATTTATTTATTTTTAATTATTCATAATGTATATTAAATTTATATTAAATATATATGCATAATGTATCTTGAAATAATTAAAAATTATTTTTGCTCGTGTGTATATCTGTAAATATCTACGCAATTAAATATGTCGATAAATCGCCATCAAGGACGATCGATATAGTGATATTGCCGGGAAACAATGGACTTATAATTTTTTTTGATGTATGATACGCAATTGCATATTTATTTATTTTTAATTATTCATAATGTATATTAAATTTATATTAAATTTATATGCATAATGTATCTTGAAATAATTAAAAATTATTTTTGCTCGTGTGTATATCTGTGAATATCTGCGCAATTAAATATATCGATAAATCGTCATCAAGGACGATTGATAATTGATATAGTGGTATTGCCGGGAAACAATGGACTTATAAATTTTTGACGTATGATACGCAATTGCATATTTATTTATTTTTAATTATTCATAATGTATATTAAATTTATATTAAATATATATGCATAATATATCTTAAAATAATTAAAAATTATTTTTGCTAGTGATATTGCCGGGAAATAATGGACTTATAATTTTTTTTTATGTATGATACGCAATTGCATATTTATTTATTTTTAATTATTCATAATATATATTAAATTTATATAAAATATATAAGCATAATGCATCTTGAAATAATTAAAAATTATTTTTGCTCGTGTGTATATCTGTAAATATCTGCGCAATTAAATATGTCGATAAATCGCTATCAAGGACGATCGATATAATGATATTGCCGGAAAACAATGGACTTATAAATTTTTAAAGTTGCAAGCTTGTCTGAGAAATAACTTTGCAACCGATAAAAATAATCGCAATTGGTTCGTGTGAAAAAACTTGATTGATTGAGATGCAGAGAAAAAGAAAGCACGCATATACATATCAAATTAATCGAGACAAAATAGTTTCATGCGATCAAATATCTTTCATCGGTTCGTAAGCTTGGACGAGTTTATAGCTAATTACTTATCGCGCTTTTATTGCTGCGTCTGCGCGATCTTGTTTGCAGATTGAATTACATACTCCCTCGCTTTCGTCTCTCAAAGGGTCCCATTTACGCTTTCAGCCACGACGAAAGAGCAAAGTAAGAGCTGTCGGGACGTGACACATCTGCAAAACTGCAGTAGTTTATAGGCGCAATCGTTTCGACACAACGGCGCAAAAAGCGAACGATTAGCGACGCCAGCGGGAGACATAATCCGAGCCCAGCTGATTCCGTTCATGTGCGTTCACTTGTGTGTAAACTTGATCCAGCTCATCGTGTTCGTCTACTTTTTCAATGAGCGTTCAAACTCACATTTAAGACGGCTTTCCTTTCACGAAAGCTTGCTCCGTTGGATAATTACCAGTTATTCCCGTGGGGTAGCTTTGATTAATTGCTATCTTGCGTGCAATTAATGTCCGATGCATCAACATACTTTGTATCCCCTGATAAATAAGACGAGGTTCGATTAAGAATAATTGTCGATAGAAAAAGATTTTATGGCGCATAAACACACATTTCCAATTCCAGCGGTAAATTTTTACTCACTTGAGATATAATTATTTCACGAAAATAAAATTAAGTCTGGCAAAATAAAATTTATGTGCATAAAACATATCATATGTAGCGATACTTTTTTGCGCAAACATATTATTTATGTAGTTATTAAAAAAATAAAAGCATGTAAGATTGGAGAAATTAAAGATCAGAGTAAATAAAAAATGGAGAATTGCTTCATAAATTATTACTTGAATAACGAAGAATTAACTTCAAGATTGAATGTATCTTCTCGATAATATGCGAAAGTTTGAAAATTGCTGTCTCTATTTCCGATCGCGATCGCGTAAAAAAATATAAGTGGGAATTCAAAGGCTTGTACACATGTGACGTAAATAAATTTTCGTCCAAGAATTTGTGAGAAATATTCCGCACTGAGAAAAAATCTGGTTGCATTAATTAGAATTCTGGTAGATTCAAGTATGGCTGTTGGAAAATGGACGAACCAGAATTCTTGTAGGAATTACCAGATGAATCTGATTCATTTCTTCCTGTTAAATTTTCCAAATTTTCTGATTAATAATACTAAAAACTCGCCAGCACCAAGTCGTCTAAAATTTTTTCCATCTAATCTCAAAAGTCTATTTAATATTCTGAATTCCAACAAGATTATTGGATAAATTCAATCCAGATTATTGAATAAATTATTTTAAATTCAATTTGTTAGAAATTAAACTGATAAACAGTGATGCAAGAAATTAATGCAACAAGAAATTTTATAGATCCAATCAGAAAATACTAACCAAATCCTTATAATAAAATCTATTAAACATTCTAGTTATAAAAAATCAAATCTTATCATGATAACTAGAAATTCTTGTTTAATTTAACCAAAATGTCTTCAATCATACACGTCTTGTTGCTACAATCAAACGATTTTTCTCAGTGCGAGGAAACTATTCTACTGGCTGAAGAGTCGCGCCATTGCATTGAAAAAAATGCATTTCCGATATGAAAGAAACTCGCGAGGGAGAGACTCAACATTGTACGTTCTATTTAGCCTATAACACTATATGTTACACTTTCTACCCTCAAAATGAATATCAAATGAATAAATCGACGTAAAAAGAGGCAAAGGGGAGAAACAAAATGTTGCATTCTGGGAAAATGCAACAAGCTAAAAAGACCTCTCCTTCCCTTTCTTCCTTAAAAGAGTCGCACAGATTTCCGGATCTTAAATCGGAATTGATTTCGTTTATCTCGGACAAGTGTCGTTCCGCGGAGTAAACAAGAGCTCCGTTATTTCGAATCATTATACCCCGTAAAATCGCCCATCGTTTTTACATGTCATCGCGAAAGACGTCGCGCAAAACGCACCGTCGAGAGATCGTTAACGTTCTTATTCTAGTGCAGCTGTAATCCATTTGCGGAATCGGCCATTACGACTCGAGCGAATCTCAGACGATCCGGCGGCGAAACACGTAACCGCGAAGCACATTAGCACAGGCGAGTCTTGGAGAGATAATAATCATCAGTAACTGGATGATTTGCATCAGGGCTCAAGGTAGGCAACCGCGCCGCTGATTATGTCTCGTAAGAGGAATCCTTGAAAGAATTCCGAGAGTCCCTATTTCTGCTGTAAACTCTATCGAGACTAGCGTCTTAATTGCAGTTGTACTCGAAGAATGATTGTGTTATGATACTCATTTTTACAAAATAATCATCTTCTTGATATTTCTGTTATCTTAAGATGATATACTTGCAAATGGATAAACAAGATAATTATGGATTAAACAAGATATTTATAGATTAATTAACTATATTATTTCTCAAGTGTTTTATGTATCAATAAATGCCTACATTTTAATATAAAATAATATATACAGAATGTTTAGTAAAAATGCGAAAAATGTTAAAAGATGATTCTTTATCGAAAATTAAGGAGGATTTTTTTTCATATAAGTATCCTATATCCCTTACACTCCTTTAAAAATAGGGGCGAAAATTAGGTTTTTATTATAATTTTGTTTTTGTTTCAATTTTCCCAATATTTATTTTAATTTTATTTTTATTTTAAAATTTAACTTCTCGTAATTCGAAACCTATGCTTTAGCATCGTGCTGTGCACGATAATGTATTTTATTTATTTCTTGAAAATTACTAATTTTGAAAAAAATAAAAGAAATAGAAAAGTTTCTAAATAAATCAAACTTTTTAATGCATATTTTTAGATGATCATCCAGTCCGTTAAAAAGTTCTAATAAAAAATTAAATAAGGGTTGCTAGTTTCCCTTATAATAATCCCCTTATAACAATCTGGGAGGCTGAAAAAAATATTAATAAATAATCTTTTTATTAGTAGAAAATATCTACCTAATTTCATTCTTTTAACTTGTTCCAAATTTGAGAAAAAAATAAAAACCTAATTTTTATCCCCATTTTTGGAGGAGTGTAACTTCAGGGAGAGATGTAAAAGTATATGTTTATATGAAAAACCCCCCTTAATTTTCGACAAAGAATCATCTAAAATTTTTCGCATTTATTAAGAAACACCCTGTATATTGGAATTGGAACAATAATGAATAATATCTCTCGAGTAAACGCAGTTATCAATCACAATTTTAAATATTAGTAGATCAAACGGAAACTAGTACTATTTTTCAGGCGAATATCCCGCAAAAGTTTTGATAAAATCAATCGATTTTCCTCGCATAGGAGTGCCATTTATATAAGGGGCGATAAAAGCGTGAGTAAATAAAAATCTTTCGTACTTCGATTTCATGAAAGAGAGATAAAATATTATCGATCTCTACAAAACTGCTTCTATTTAATAATGTTTTTATTATACGTTTAGTAAACGATGTTTATCGGAAATTTCTATTTTAGATATTAAAAAATAAAAATAAAAAAATTTATATAGAACAACGCAGTTATTTTTATAACTTATTTTATTATAACTCATATAATACTTTACAACTCGTAAAATATTATATCACGGTGACAAAACATATTTTATTACCGTAAAAAATATATTTCCCGACTTTTCAGAGAATAACAAGCTCGTATTAATTCCTTCGCAAGACATAATTATTCCTTCACGTTCTTAACTTTCTTCCCAAGAACGGTATGCGCTTTCTTGAAATATCACATGTCTTTTACGCGCGATTCGACCATAAGATAAAGCCACGCGCAAAAGTTACCATGCACCACATTACGCATTAAATACTTAATACGTGCTTCTTGAAAAGCGCTTTCTCACAACGCAGTCATTCTGATAATAATAACTTGTGCGGAATGTCGCTGCGGAATTATAATCATGGTAGACGATAATCATGGTAGATTCTTGTGCGGTTAATTACCAGTTGCGCTCCTCGTACACAGGTGCATATGGAGACAATGAGGTCATCGACTCGATGCCATCGTTGTTGCGTAACGACCCGAGTAGAAAAATTTCTGGCGAAAACTTGTCACTATCCAGAAATTGAGTTTTTAAGATTAATTAATTAAGATTAATTAGACAGTAACTGTTCAAAAACTAGCCAGAAATATCTGACTATTATTTCATAGTCAGTTACTGTCCTAAAACTAGACAAGAAACAATGATAAGTACTCTGAAAATACTGGCTATAATTTTTGATTCATTCTTGATCAGTAACTGGACAAGAAACAATTCAAGTAAATGCTGAACAGTTTTTATTTAGCGAAATTTTGAAAATACTGGCTATAGTTTCTTGATTCATTTTTGGTCAGTAACTAGACAAAAAATAGTAAGTAAATAGTGGATAGTTTCTGTTCAACGAAAACTCGAAGGGCGATATATAAGATTGTAATGTTTCATATAAAAAATATTTAAATGTTTTATATATTATAAAAAATACATAATGCAATCTAATTACATGAAATCAAAAAATATCTAATATCTATATATATAATTAAATCAAATCAAAATCCACACATAATTATATTTACATAATTATATATAAATAAATAAACTTTTTTCCCGAAATATTCATAAACTATATTACTATTCAGAAAAACTGGTCAGAAACTGACTAATTTTACTGTCTAGTTATTATCGAAGCAAGCGTCTCTCAAACCTGTCAATTTCTGGCTAGTTAAATTGCCCAAAAACTAGCTAGTGACTAGGATTTCTAACCAGCTAAAAAAATGATTGAATTTCTCGGGGAACCTTCTTGCGTAACCCCCGTGACCCGTGCAAACCCAGGGATGTCAGCCCCTCCGGAAAGTGCCTTCGGATCAAGAACGAGGGACTGGGACATGATATAATTTTAATTGTTGATTTAATTATGGCAACCACATATTTCACTACTAAATTGCTTTAACGCCATAACGCTCAGCTTGGCTATAATAATTAAATACCTACATGCGTTATTTTATTGTTCGCTCTTCCTTTCACATCGTGAGATAATACGGGGTGTCTCGCAAACTCGCGTGGAATTTCCGATGTACGTGTGCGTATGTTTTATCGCGTCTGACTTATTTCAATTATCTTCAAGCGGAAGTTTTACGTAACCGGATGCGTGTTTCACTTTGGAATTCTTAAAGGAGCTGGAATTTTCTTTCGAGCTTGGACACGTTTCCGAGGGATCTTTATGAAAGATGCTTCATGTTAAAAATCGCTCGTGTTACTTAAACTAAAATAAGACCTCGCGATAACGTTAATGGAATTTCAAAAGCCTTCCATCGGCGAGGATAAGTGAGAAGTGTTATGGATTATATATGATAGTGATATGCGTTTCAATGGAATGTAAATGCGTGAATGAACAAATCGCGAGTGTCTTTTTTAATTCAACCTGTGCAGAATTGAAATGCATTAAACGTTACATAAAGCTATTTTTTTCGCAACAATCATCATTACAAACTTTCACTAGCGATAACGTTAAAAGCATTTAAAGAGGAAATGAATTAATTGTCTTCAAAACAGCGCGTGTAAGTAATGACGATTTTACATAACTCGCGAATGAATAATTGAATTTAAACGTAATTGAGAGTCTTCTATAAAAGTTAAAATATGTCTCATTTATTTTTAAATAATTTTCTCATTCTATAATTTATAACATTCTATAATTTATAACGCTTTTCCGATAAGACATAAATATGTTAGAATTAATATTTTACGCTTATTTCCTCTTTTACTTTTCCGAAGCATTTAAAGAGGAAATGAATTAATTGTCTTCAAAACAGTGCGTGTAAGTATAATGATGATTTTACACAATTCGCGAATGAATAATTGAATTTAAACGTAATTGAGAGTCTTCTATAAAAGTTAAAATATGTCTCATTTATTTTTAAATAATTTTCTTATTCTATATAATTTATAACGCTTGTTTTCCGATAAGACATAAATACGTCAGGATTGATATTTTACGCTTACTTCCTCTTTTACTTTTCTGAAGTATTTAAAGAGAAAATGAATTAATTGTCTTCAAAACAGTGCGTGTAAGTAATGATGATTTTACACAATTCGCGAATGAATAATTGAATTTAAACGTGATTGAGAGTCTTCTATAAAAGTTAAAATATGTCTCATTTATTTTTAAATAATTTTCTCATTCTGTATAATTTATAACGCTTGTTTTCCGATAAGATATAAATATGTCAAAATTGATATTTTACTTCCGCTTACTTCCTCTTTTACTTCTCCGATGTAAAATTGTTCAAAAATTTGCAGAAGGCAGCCTACCATTCGTGACGTAACATGCAAACGTTTCACATTCATCAGCATTTAATCGGTGCAAATTTATGACAGCCTACGAAAAAAATTCGCGAAAAGATTGCGAAAGAAAAAAGAGAAAGAAGAAGATTTGTGGTAAAATGGGATCATACAGTGTTTAAAAAGAGAGAGGAAGAGTGAGGAGGAGAGAGAAGGAGAAAGAACACACATTTTTCTCTTCCTTATCGCCTCCGTTTTGTTCGCGAAATCGCGCTGTGCTTTATAACCATGTTTTTGAATGTATCTTTAAAGTAATTTAATAGCAAATATTTTGACTTCCATGAGATTTATATATGCATTTATAATACCAAATGAAGATGGATAATCAAATGGAATCGTCAGAATGTCGCTTGTTCCATTTGCCCATGTCAGGAGACACCATTATAACGTTATGACGTTTGCTCGATTACTAAAGATAAGACCAGACCAGATGAAAGATACAGCATCTCGGAACCAGTCTATTACTCTCTAGCTCGGTCGTGCTCCAGTAATATCGCCGCTTATGGTTGTGCTCGCCTCTAGGTCAACTCTCTAGTCTAGTCTGATCCCTTCGTCTTGAGATTATCCAATGGATAGATCTCTGAATAACTTTTATTTCAAGGTATCCGCATTTCCAAATTTGCAAAAATATCCAAATTTTTATCAAGTATAAAAGAACAGAGTGAAAAATATATTTATTGAAAAATTAAATATATGTAAATTAAAATCATTTTATCGAATTCATCGAACGTCATTTTTCTGCATTTATCCGTGCATTGGTACACTGAGAAAAATCGTTTGATTGTATCAACAAGACGTATATGATTGAAGGCATTTTTATTAAATCAAACAAGTATTTCTAGTTATCATGATAAGACTCGATTTTTTTATAACTAGAATTTTTATAACGTTTAATAGATTTTACTATAAGGATTTGGTTAGTATTTTCTGAATGAAGATTTAATGCCAGATATCAACATCATATTTTTGTATTTTTTATTTCTTGCTCGAGAAAAGGCCCACTATTCAATTATTTTAATTTTTAATTGAGCTTCTTAGTATATGTAGTATTTTCTGGTTGGATCTATAAAATTTCTTGTTACATTAATTTCTTTGTTTGCCGTTAGACTCTTAACTTAACTTGTATTCAATATTTGCCATAAAATGTATATATAATATATAATGTATATATAATATAATGTATATAATATATAATGTATATATATATATATATATATATATATGTATATATATATATATATATATATATATTCTTTATATAAATATATAAAGAATTAGTACTAACATTAAATCCAAAATACATTTTTTTTCTCTTACGAGCAGTGCCAAAAAGAGGACGTTAGCTCTCTGAGTGTGTTTGAACTGCATCCTCTTCTTGCATCACTGTTTATCAGTTTAATTTCTAACAAACTGAATTTAAAATAATTTTCAATAATCTGAATTGAATTTATCCAATAATCTTGTTGGAATTCAGAATATTAAACAGACTTTTGAGATTAGATGGAAAAAATTTTAGATGACTTGATGCTGGCGAGTTTAGTATTATTATTAATCAGAAAATTTGGTAAATTTAACAAGAAGAAATTAATCAGATTCATCTGGTAATTCCTACAAGAATTCTGGTTCGTCCATTTTCCCAACAGATCCAACAAATATACTGATTGAATCTACCAGAATTCTAATTAATGCAATTAGATATATTTTTCTCAGTGTATTGAAAAATTAAATATATATATTAATTTAATATATTAAATTAAATTAAATTAAATATTAAATATATAAGTAAATTCAAAAATCATCCATCGAATTCATCGAATGTCATTTTTCTGTATTTATCCGTATTATATGCATTGGTATAACTTGAAAAATTAATTCAATTTGTCACGGATATCGCGTCGAAAGACGATATGATTCCGGATCAATTGATAAACCATCCGATTGATCCGGTTGACATCGTTCGAGTGTCCGCGTCCGAAACGCGTACCGTTACCTTCGCTTACGGGGGCCAAAATGAAATTAAGAGCGGCCATTACGGGAGATAATGACTCGGGCGGTGTAAGCCGCGCGTCTCGCCGCAGGGGCAGGCAGATTTTGTTGATGGCGAGAGGCCTTCTCTCTCCCTCGACCCATCTCGTCGTCGTTTGTCCGCGCGTTCGTGGCCAGGAACGTCCGGCGATCCCCGCTGTATACGGGAGATCGTTACCTGGAAACGATCAGCTTGTAACTGGACCTAACTCGCATCCGAGGGGATCGTCGAAAGAACGCGAACCCATTTTCTCCGACCCGCCATCGGTCTGCGATGATCCCGGGTGAAAAATTAACCGATCCCTGATGAATCGATTATCGATTTTATCGAGCGACAAGGGAGAATTTTGCTTGCTAGGTGAGCCTCGTTCAACGCGAACAGGGGAAAAGACTTAACGATTAAATACGATAATTGACAGAATTAATTAAAGAAATAGCGTACTTAACATCGAGTCGATACAATAAACGAAGCGTGTAATAAACGTCACACGTTGATGCCAAGGAATACGTCTCGTTCGCCGACATTTTACGAAAATCGGTGACGCTCAATGAAAGCGGTTTCAATTAAATTGAGAGCGACAGATGCCGACAACAGCTACGTAATATTAACATATTCATTAACGAACCCGACCGAGCGCGGCGAGAAAGAATGAGAGCATATGTCGATCATAGCATGCGGGATGTTCGCGTGTTGCCGAGCGCATATGTTCTTTTCTCTCTCTCTCTCTCTCGGATCATCCTTTCGGTTTCATTCTGAATGGACGGTTCTTCTTTTTGTTTGTTCAAAGGGGTTCGAGCGAAACAAAACTGGTACGATTACTTTACGATTCTTTGAACGGTTCTCTTTGTACACAAAGTCTATCTCATACAGCGACATCTTTCTACATAATATCGACAAAAAATTACACAAATTATACATCGAGGCTTTAAATTTAATAATTATTCAAAATTATGTGCTCGTTTGATAATTACACAGACTCAGAAAAATAAAAAAGTACCCTGTGCTGGCGATCTGACTAGGCTAGTCTTATGTATTTTGGTCTGCTGAATTCGAATCTGACGTCAGAATTGCTCCATCACATCACAGTTTTTTTAAAATCTCAAAAATAGACGAAAATTTCGACTTTAAAAATCAACTTTCTAGGATAAGGCTATGCTACTTGAAGAAAAAGTTACTGAAATCATATTTTAATGTATTTTCAGACATTATAAATCCAAATCCGACCTAAAATATAAACGTTGTGCTCAATTTATGATGTGAATTGGATATATATATATATATTAAAGAAATGGAGCACCGATATCAAGGAATGAAAATATGATGGCTGATTTGTGTTGGATGTTAAAAAGAGAAAATATAGCAGAAAGAAAAGAGGAATCTACTTCAGAGAAATCTACTTCACAGGTCATTTGAAGATAAGAGAATGCGTAAGCGCAAACGATCATAAGACATTATTCGGGCATTAGGTCCAGCTCGCATCATAAATTGAACACAACGTTTATATTCTAGGTCGGATTTGGATTTATAATGTCTGAAAATACATTAAAATATGATTTCAGTAACTTTTTCTTCAAGAAGCGCAGTCTTATTCCCCTAGAATGTCGATTTTTACGAAATTTTCGTCTATTTTTGAGATTTAAAAAAAACTGTGACGTGATGGAGCAATTCTGACGTCAGATTCGAATTCAGCGGGCCAAAATACATAAGACTAGCCTAGTCAGATCACCAGCACAGGGTACTTTTTTTTTGTGGGCCTGTGTTATTTAAGAATATATATTCGTTCAATTATCTATTTTTTTCTCTTTTCAAATTTTCTATACAATCTTGAGATATTTCGGATGATCAAGACTTGAGAAACCCAAGAATTTAATTGCAGTATATATGAAATATAACGATTTATTAATTAATATATCGAGCTGATGTTATTTATTCGTATTTTTTTAAATGAAACCTGACAATAAATCTCAATGAAATTCAAAATCGAATATATCGAAGCTTTAAATTTGATACTTATTCAAAATTGTGCTCGTTTGATAATTATTTAAAAATATATATATTCGTTCAATTATCTATTTTTTTCTCTTTTATAATTATTTATACAACCTTGACATATTTCTTAAGACTTGAGAAACTTTTTTTTGAAATAAAATCTGATAATAAATACCAATGAAATTCAAAATCGAATATATCGAAGCTTTAAATTCAATAATTATTCAAAAATATGTACATTTATTCAATTATATCTATTATTTTCCTCTTTTATAATTTTCTATACAACCTTGACATATTTCATATTCTTAAGAATTTAATTGCGGCGAATATATGATTACAATATATTAATCCATATACCGATGAATAAGATGTTTTCTCGCGCTCTTTGAAACAGCTGATAATAAATCTCAGTGGAATTCAAAATTCTCTATTTCGCGGTGAACAAGTAATCGCAAAAATACATAACGGGTGTTCGTCGTCGTAAAACGCAGGGGGTCGGTGATGTCTCGAAGACGTCGGAACCGAAGGCGTGTTTTTGCTCGCTGACGCGACGGTGCACAGCGCACGTGTGCGTGTTTATTTCGAGTGAGGATTAAGAGACCGGTCCCGTACTCTACGTGGCCTGGTGAACGGGCCACCGAAGAGCCGCGACGAGTCGGCGCTATATGTTGTTTTTAACGGTCAAACTATAAATACGACCGGACCGCGTGCACACGGATAACCGCGTCGAGAGAGTCCTTGTTCGCGGCGGTGCCGAGAGGTCCGTGGTTATAAATCCCGAAACATTCGGCTGGCGAATGCAAATCTGAACGAGGAAGTCATCTGAAAGCTCATCACTCAAGTGACTAAAATGTTTTTCTCGGAATTGAAACATTTTTATTATCATAGGGCACCTGTAGAACGGTTCTAAATTAAAAATTAATTGTCTCTATTAATATTAAAAATTAATTATCTCAATTAATTTTTAATTAAATTAAAAATTGTCTCTTTATACAAGAAAGGTGTTTAAAAAATTGCTTGAAAATTTTCTAATTTTTCAAGTATTTTTATAGTTAAAAGTTACAGGTAAAAAAATATTTTAAAGCTTTTTTAATGCGATTTAATGTGATGCTAAAATCAGTTTTTTATTGTATATATTTTTCACTCGTGCAAAGGAAAATAAATAGAGTCTCTTAAAACTTCAAGTGCGCTAGATTTGTAAATGTACTAAAAGAAATTGAATAACTTTTGTAAAATAAGCTTTTTTTTATTTGCATATAATTTTATATCTAATTTTATATTAAAATAAAGAACATGTATTTCATATTTGGTATTTTGTTATTTAATATATAAATAAAAATAGATACATTGATAACATATTTTAAACACACAATTCATTTGACTTGTTAACTTTTTACAATATAAGAACAAAATGACCAGAGAGAGAATTTTTTAAAGAAATTCCCCGAGAGTCTCAATAAAATTTCATTAGCATTCCCCGACTTTTCCACAAAATAAATCCCTGAGAATTCCAAGCTCTCCATGTTTTTCCACCTTATTATATACAATCGTTTCTCTTTTCTTGCAAAATTAATTTATCTAAATTTTTCAAAGTTTTGCGTATGATTAAAAACAAGTTCTCATATATACACGAAATATTCGTGGGACTTTTCAAGATTGAGATTCCGGCTTCGTACATCTCACAATTATAAATTTATATACCGTGAAAAATCTATGGGAGAAAAAGCACGTACTCCATACATTCGAGATGATTTTGTGAGCAATATCTAGGATCGACGATCCAGATGTGATAAATGCAAGCGCCATGCGAACGAGAGCGAGAGAAGGAGAGCGAAAGAGAAGAAAAGAAAGAGAAAAGGAAGAAAGCTAACACCCAGCGCGCGCAGCTGCATAATTGAGCGGCGGAGTCTCACGATGTCAGCGCATGCGATAATGCACTCGGTCCACTCACTTTGTCTTGTAATTCTAAACCCATTTGAGTCCGGGCCGAGCGATAGCGCGCAAATGTACGATCGCGTGGTTAGGTTGAGCGGCCATATGGGATACAGCCAATAGTGTTCGTATATGAATTGCGTATTTCACTCTCCTTTAGTAATAGTTATAATCTTTGCGGTGTATAAACTCGCGCTGGTATAAGAGACTGTCCTTAAGATTAAGAGACTACTAAAGTCGGCGCTGCAAATGTATACATTATTATATGTCTTTTTTCTCTTTTTTATGCGCAGATTCTGTATGCAGTTTAAATTTTTAGTTGGCTTGTCCTTTTTTTTAATTAATACTAAATTTTGTTTTAGATTTATTTTTATTCTTCTCTGTTTACATTTTTTAAGATTTTAATGAGCATTAATAATAAATTTAAGAATTAACATTAATTTTCAATGATGATTTATAAAGTTTAATATTGTATTCGAAGTGTCTACTCAAATTTTGTAAAAAGATTCCCTGAAAATTTCCTAATCTTGCAAAGATATATATTTATAATATACATGTTACATTTTAAATTTACAATTTAATTAGTTTGATTATAATGTAAAAATAAAATTATCAACGAGAGAATTTTTTTAAGAATTATCCGACTCCTAATAAAATTCCATGAGAATTTTTCGAAATATAAAAACAGATCTGAAAATTCCATGATTTTCTAGAGAAAATAAACAATCTGATATTATACTTTAGCAAGAATTAAATTTCTTAAAAACTCTATTTTATCATTATGTATATACTCTTTTTATTACAAATATTCAAATCTAAGCCACCTTAAACTTCGAATTCTAAATATTTTAAAATATGAAATCAAGACAAATTTATAAAATCGCTAAGAAAGAAGACGAGAGAGAGAAAGAGAGGGACTCTAAAAAAAACAAAGAAAAAGACATGTCGCCAGAAAGTCTGGTTGTCATATGTATAAAATATGTTCGCACGCAGTTCGATGTTAAAACATTGTATACTGGGAAACGTGCCGATTGGTCCTCCAAAGTTGACGGTCCCAACAGACAAAACAATGCACGACGAGTACTTCCTCGCTACTACTCGCTACCTACTTTATGCGATTTTCTCGGAAGCGATTGACCGGGTGCACTTTCTTCCAGTTGATGGCGACATCGCACACGTGTGTGTCCGACACGATTGTGTACGTTTCACGCGACGCTGCCTGAGACTCGTTGGCCGAGACATTTTCAGCACGTAAATCGCACGGCGACGTTTAATGTCACGCCGTAATGTCAGTATCGTGTCGAAGAAGCGAATCTTCTTATCGCGAAGGTGGCGAACCTTCAAAAGGTATAAATAAATTATAATTGAAGTCGAGAGGTTAATCAAGCGACCGAGATATTAATAAAGCGCTCAAATTGACGAAGTTTGATGATGAAAATAATAACATTTGTGAAAAATAGAGAAATTTGCTTTTAAGAATGCTTTGTATGTACAATCCCAGCAAAAAGTAGCTGAAAATCAATATTGAATATATCCATTTTAGTGTATTTTGAGTAAGAAATTGTGTGGATTTATTACAATTTGATTTTAGCTACAGTGCAGAGAAGTATTTTTTAATATTTATTGCGTTTTTAGTGAAATATTCCGAATTTTGTTAAGGATGTTTTGTACCTATTTTCAAAATATTGAGAATTTAATGAAAATTGTATAAAATGTCCTTACATATGTTTAGAAGTTCAGTACAATTTTTAAATCGATTCACTAAAGCGTTCACAAGTTGTAAGGATTTTAATTTGCACTGAATTAACATGTGTTCTTATGGGAAACGTATAACCACGTCGATTTAAATGACAAAAACATATGGAAACAATATTCAGAATTTGTTTAAAATTTGCAAAAGTTTAGATACAGAGGAAATATTTGGTCAAATAATATTATACAAGTACTAACTGGTTAAAAAGATATTAAATATAATTCAATAAAGTTAGCCATGTATCTGTCACAAGATGAAATTTTCTGCCAAAAGTTAATCATTTCGATTAATAAAATTCGGAATATTTCAGTGAAAACGCAATAAATATTAAAAAATATATCTCTGCACTGTAGCTAAGATCAAATAGTAATATTTCACACAATTTCTTACACCAAAAGTATATATATATTGTGATATATTCGTCAATATTGATTTTCAGTTACTTTTTGCTGAGATTGTACATACAAACATCTTTAATCGAAATGATTAACTTTTGGCAGAGAATTTCGCCTTGTGACAGATACATGGTTAACTTCATTGAATTATATTTAATATCTTTCTAATCAGTTAATACTTGTATAATATTATTTGACCAAATATTTCCTCTGTATCTAAACTACACTTTTGCAAATTTTAAACAAATTCTGAATATTATTTCCATATATTTTTGTTATTGAATCGACGTGATTATACGTTTCTCAGAACACATGTTAATTAATTCGTGCAAATTAAAATACTTATAACTTGTGAACGCTTTAGTGAATCAATTTAAAAATTGTACCGAAGATTCTAAACATATGTAAGGACATTCTGTACAATTTTCACTAAATTCTCAATATTTTGAAAATAGATACAAAACATCCTTAAGAAACTAACATAAACAAACTAACATTCCAATGTTGTAGAATTTTGACATTTCAGTTCTAACATAAAATTTAATATTTCAATTAATCGTCACGAAAAAGGATTTCATGTATTAAAAATATTCTTTAATCTCTCTCTCTTTTATATAGCTTAAAATAAACTAATTTCTTTCTTCATTCTTCAAAAATCAAAAATAAATAATTCTAATCAAAAGTACAGTTTCCTAATTTTTGTTCTCTTCCGATGTAAGACTTCAAACATAAAATACTGGCTATCATCTATGCGTTCGAACGTGTGTGTCGACAACTTGACGGCCACCTCCCCATCGTCCACGTGCGTGCTCAAGTGCCAACAATCGCGAGCGCCGGTCGGCGAAGTTGGCGTTGCACAAACTTAGTAGACATTCTTAACGCCGATCGATTCCTTCGCGTTGCAAAGAAATACGTACGACGCATCCGAACGTTGACCCTGCACGGACGACGCGAATCGAGAATCGCGAAGCGAAGCCTGGCGCACACGTCGTCGTCGTCGTCGTGGATACGCACCGCGCGCCGGGATCTCGTCGTACTAGTCGGTCGTTACCCCTGCTCCGCGATATATGATAATTTTTGCCGGCAGATATCCATCAAAGCCCCATACGGAGCCTTGGTTTCCTCCCCCTCTCCCCCGATCGAATCTTTGTGCGAGAAGAAAAAACGCAAGACATCCATCAGGAATGGATCTATGACATTTTTAGGGGAGGAAGAATGTAAACAGTTTCTCATAAAAATGAAAGAATTTGGAAGATCGTCGAGGAAAAAGGAAATTAATTAAAAATTAATTAAAATTAATTAAAATTAGTTAAAATGGATTAATTCCTCTTATTTAATTGAATTGATAGAAAAATATATGAAATAAATATTCTAATTTTTAAATATTTTTTTAGGAACGATCTATTTGTCATCTGATATAAGATTCTTGAATTAAATTTCTCTAATGTCTCTTTCTTTGAATTGCAGGACATCGACCTGCCGCAATAACTTTAATCTCTGGTGCAACAAGGATTTGTGGCTCCGGCTACGTAATTCCGCGTAAACGATAAATCCTCCGAGTTATGCGTTCGAATGGGCGAGATGGCGTTTACGATTCAGTCTGTATTCGAAACAAAGCGATCGAAGAATACGAAACGCGCAGGTGATCTCTCGGAAAACGAAGCAGAAACGAGAATGAAACATTCGTGGCATCTCTTCCTCAATTCTTCGTATATCGGGTGTTTCTTAATAAGTGCGAAAAATTTTAGATGATTCTTTGTCGAAAATTAAGAGGGTTTTTTCATATACACATATATTCCTATATCTCTCCTTGTGAAGTTACACCTCCATATATTCCTATATCTCTCCTTGTGAAAGTCCACGTTTGAGAAAAAAATAAAAACCTAATTTTTACTCCCATTTTTAGAGGAGTAAAAATTAGGTTTTTATTTTTTTCTCAAATTTGGAACGAGTTAAAAAAATGAAATTAGGTGGATATTTTCTACTAATAAAAAAGGTTATTTAGTAATATTTTTTTCAGCCTTCCGTATTGTTATAAAGGAATGAAACTAGCAACTCCTATTCAATTTTTTATTAGAACTTTATAATGCGCCGAAAAATGATCATCTAAGAATATCCATTAAAAAGTCAGATTT
The DNA here is from genome assembly GCA_030586385.1 of Camponotus fellah. Classification (NCBI taxonomy): domain Eukaryota; kingdom Metazoa; phylum Arthropoda; class Insecta; order Hymenoptera; family Formicidae; genus Camponotus; species Camponotus fellah. The sequence goes on along the minus strand of JAPIVC010000450.1, from coordinate 1,378,501 downwards.
ATTTAAAAACTTTTTTATTTCTTTTATTGTTTTCACAAAATCAGTAATTCTCAAGAAAGAAAATAAAATACATTATTTATCGTGCACAGCACGATGCTGAATAGCATATTTCGAGAAATTAAATTTTAAAATAAAAATAAAATTAGAGTAAATGTCAAAAAATTGGGACAAAAACAAAATCATAATAAAAGCCTCATTTTCATCCCCATTTGTGAAATGCAACTCGACAGGGAGAGATGTGGGAGTGTATGTTTATACGAAAAACCCCGCTTACACTGAGAAAAATGAGAGAAATGTCCGATGAAAAGGTAACGAACGGATATTATACCGATCACTTTAATCGGATATCTGATCAGAAAATTCTGAATTTTGAATTTATCCGATCGATCGATATTTTCTGATTGGATATCCGATCGGTTTCTTTTTTTTTCGATTAAAATGATCGGTATAATATCCGTTCGTTACCTTTTCATCGGTTTTTTTTTCTCAGTGTAATTTTCGACAAAGAGTCATCTTCCCGAACTTTTCGCGCTCATTAAGAAACACCCTGTATATATATGCGTGAAAAAATAGCGAGCCCGTGATGGTAATAAATAAGGGCAACGCGTATAGGTACACACACACAGGTGGGGCAATTACGAAATCGCTACCGCGACCATCAATTTCAGATTCTCGTCGCGGTGCGCCGCCGGAATGACGTTATTACCTCGTCCCGACCGACGTGAGCCGGCGAGAGAGCGAGCGACTAATATTTTTCTAATGTTCCCGCTCGCGCGCAAGAAACGGGCTGCCCGTAGCGACAGGAAACGGCGGTCAGCGGATGCGATTAAATCCCGGAGTAAATAAATGGCGAACGATCGCTCGCTCTCGCTTCTGCCTTTCCGCCTTTTCTCCGTTGTTCTATTTCTCTCTCTCTCTCTCTCTCTTTTTCTTCCCCCCCCTCCCCCCTCGCCCCCCGCGTTTGAAGGAGAGTGTCAAGAGGAGACGGACGAGGGGGGAGGGGGAGGAGGGGCTCTTCCCTGCTGGGAAATCGAGGGCCCCGCAGTGATGTATTTGCGTAGTCCTCGGGGCCCCTTAAGCGTAACCCCTTTTTCCCTTTTTACTATTTATTTATATTATCGAGCCTCGTCCTCCTCTCCTTTCCCCTCCCCTTCCTCCTCTTCCCCCTCCCCCCGGTGCGTCCATCTTACTTTTAAATGTATCGCGGGTAAAGGGTATATTATTTGCCGGGGAATCTACGTATCGATGGCAAAAAGTGATCCTTCAGTTTACCGTGATATTCGCTTTCGACCCTGCTGCTTGATTCACCGTAGGACGAGCGTATCGCTCGTTCCTTTTTTTGAATCCTTATATAAAGTATATGTTACGTATAGCGCATAAGCTTTTCTCATTAACTTCTTGTCAATGTCCATACTTTATTGCTAGCAGATATAATCGATGCTACGTCGCGTGTACGCACAATTACAGCTGTTGCTTGTAATCATAAATATATACACATGCATTTTCAGCCGAGAATGTCGATCGATGTTTTCCATTAGTAAACATTTGTACAGCCTCGCGTTTTGTGTAACTTTTAAGTTATTTTCTGGGAATTTATATTGTGATAATTAAAATAGAAATAAATTAGTTAAAGATGTCAGACTCAACAAATATAAAATTAAATATAAATAATATCATTGGCAATAAGAGTCTAATGTGGTTGACGTTACACAAATAATTTATTAAAAATTAAAAAAAGATATTCATGAATAGATATAAATGTAATCGAATCGCGAACGTTTCGATCATCTTCAGCGCAACAAGAAGGCAGATTATACAATCAGGTTATTACAATAATTTTTAAAAAAAATTAAAACAATAGTAAAAAATTAAAAATCTTATAGTTGAAACGGTGTTTGTTATTAATGTCATTTTGACGATGTTCCAAACATCGAAAATGCTGGCCCAACAAAGAGTGGAGAGAGACCGATCATCGTCTCAAAAACGACAAGATTTGACAGTCAAATCTTGTCGTTTTTGAGACGATGATCGGTCTCTCCACCCTTTGTTGGGCCAGCATTTTCGATGTTTGGGAACATCGTCAAAATGACATTAATAACAGACACCGCTTCAACTATAAGATTTTTTAATTTTTACTATTGTTTTAATTTTTTAAAAATTATGAATAACCTGATTGATAATCTGCCTTCTTGTTGCGCTGAAGATGACCCAAAATAGGGCGAAACGTTCGCAATTCGATTACATTTATATCTATTCATGAATATCTTTTTTTGAATTTTTAATAAATTATTTGTGTAACGTCAACCACATTAGACTCTTATTGCCAATGATATTATTTATATAAAATAGAAATATTAAAGTTGCTTATCTTCACGCGGGTGTATTCTAAATAAAATAAGAAATATGTATTCTCTTTAAAAATAGGAAAGATTGAATAAGTGTAACAAAATAATAAACGGTAATAATATCAAATATATTATATAGATTTTATGTAAAAAAAAATTAAGAATATCTATTTTACTTTGACAGAATTATAAATTTTTATTTTTATTTTTTTGATGGAAATTATATTTTTAAAAACATACTATTATGCAACATATCTTTTTATAAAACTTTTATAATTTCTGCCAATTTTCTGCGAATTGCTACTTGCAAAAAATCGCAGTAATTCACGGTAAAAGAGGAAGCTACACGGAAAAATTGCGTTGCATGTCACGTCTAACAAACCTTGAAACATTATTTGAATACAATGCAACTGCGGTTACCATCTCCCTTTCTAGCAAAGAAAGGCTAACAGCAACACGAAAAGGGTCTAGGTTAATCTGCTCTTAACAGATTTGATGACAATAAAAATATCTAGTGAGAAAAATCAAATGTCTATAAACTTGAAAGAATTGCGGTATAAAACTTGCAAAGTTTTCTAACTAAATTTCTAACTAAATTTCTAAATTATTTATTAAATTAAAATAAATCCATTAGAATAGAGATTCCTAAGTTTTGTATTTTATACTACAATACATGTGATTGAAAATTGTCGTAATAAAAATAAGTTATACATGTCAATCAGTCAATCACGCAAACTCAATTTATAAAACCCATGAGTTAACCCCCCCAATTTGGGGGATTAATGTGAAATTGATCTCCCTCAAAGGTTTTTTTAAATAACTTTTTTATTAACAGTGTGTAAACGAAAATAAAAAAAAGTGCAAACAATGTGCAATCAAATTATAAAAAAAATCAATTAATTTTAATATTGAGCGGCTATTTCTCATTTATAAATCTTTAGGCAGGTGTTAGTTTCCATAGAAAATTACGCGAGTGCGTTAAAACTCGCGTAATTCAAGCAACAATATAATCCATGGAGATTATTCTCCGATGGATTATTACTCTGATATTTAAACTTCATTCCAGCTCTAATTAATAATGCTCTAATTAATAATAAATAATAATGCAACGCAAATGATTGTAACTAACACATCTCTCATCGAGTGCATAATTTATCACGCACACACGTATTGTCCTACTTTGTAGCACTTTCTACATTCGCAGAGTGAATTTTTTCTCGGAAAAATTATCTTCCCTTTTTTGGGATAATCACTCTATTTGTTGCGGTTAAGACAGCTGATGACTCTAATTTTCTGCGTTGTTTTCAGAAATTTATTACGATAGCAGCAGGTAAAATTATTTACCTAAATAAAGATATTACGCAAAATACCTGCATTAAAAAAATATCTTCCATATCTGTTATTATAATCATATGCAAATCCTATATAATCTTCTTTTATATAGAAAATACATAAATTTATATTACATTTATATTATTGCGTACAATAAATATAATTTTAATTAATTCTCTAATAATTCTTTTCAGAATTGTTCTGTTTAAAGATTAAAATATAATACTTCACATATAATTAATTACTGTCATAAATCTTGTATATCAATATTAATATTAAAATATATTAAAAAAAATTAATTTTTATTATTAAACAAAATGATAATCCTTGTCCGCGGGAAGAGATTATTTTAAATCTGGAACTAGCATCGAATCATTTTACAGCGAATCACATTATGTAGAGAGAACTTCATTCCAAAAAGATTTGCCGCAGAACAATTTTCCCTTTCTCGAGATGGCCGTCATCTGGCAAGAAAACGAGCCTCCCTCCAATATTGGAGGCCATAAAGGAAAGGACATGCTCCCGTCCCTCGGTTTCTGTCTTTTGTGCGCGCTGAAAGAGGAGAATCTGAAAGAGAAGAAGAGTCGAGGAACTAGCTACGATCCTGTGCACCGGAAATTCGTCCCCTCGCCTCGCCTCTCTTCGCTTGCGGCCGATCCCTAGTTACCTTCTCTTAATCGGGTATGTATCCCTCGAATTGCCTTATTTTCAGGATGTTCGACACATCTTTCTGCGGTCGTTAAAGATGTCACGCGTGGCTGATCTCTAACTGTACAAAAAATTTAGAAAGAGGCGATTTTATCGAGACACACAGTCTACAAAAACATATTGATACATTACAAAAGAAAGATTATCAAATTATGTTATTATTCTAAATTATTATTCTCTTTTTTTTTAAATTATTATCCTCTTTTTTCAAATTTTATGCCACATCATGTAAAGAAAAAATTTCCAATCTACTCGGTTTAAGATATTAAAAAAACAGGAAGAAGAAAACAAAACACAGTCACACCAGGAATATTGCCCGCATAAATTATGGATCAAGCGCAAGAAAATAATTTGCATACGTCTAACGTTATTAAGCGTAAGAGGCTGAGCCATTGTTCGTCAGGCAATGCGTTATTTATTATTCCGAAGTAAGCCGGAATTGAGATGATGAGCGTAGCAAGAGATGAGGCATGAGAAAGAGGAGAGCAAGCCGCGCGCAGCCACCGTAGAAAAAAATGCCTGGCGAAGGTGCACTCCCACGGGGTCATCAGGACGGCGTAATCGCCGTAGCGTGTTAATAGATTGAAGCCCGAAGGCCTCGCGTCCTGCCCTCCTTTGCTCTCCTCCTCTCCACTCTCTTTCCCCGCGCATCAATGTCTACAAAAACAGAAAAATATCCGCAGGAAGAACGGATCATGCCCGGCTCTTTCTCTCAACCCAGTGATCTGCGATTCCACTTCCTCTCTTTTGTCCCCTCTCTTTCCTCCGCTATCTCTCAACGATCGACTTATCGAACGTAATGTTTGCGCATCGTTCCATTTTAAACAACTTTCTAATTCTACCTATGTTGTTTGTATAAATAAATTATTAATGTTGGATGTTTTGAGATGATTATAAGTATGATCTTTCATATTTATGTTCTTCAATACAAAATACATTTTTGATGTTTGAAAATAGAGGCTTGAATTTTAAATATAAGGAAAGAGTATAAAAAAAAATGTGCATCATATTTTTAAAATTTAATTATTACAATACAAAATACAAAGGTCTTAGAATTTTACAAACAAATTTTATTTTTACTTGAATAATTGATGCAAGAAAAACACAATAAGTTTTTTTATTAAATAATTATTTTTTTATTAAAATTCTAAGATCTTTGTATTTTGTATTGTAATAATTAAATTTTAAAAATGGGACCCTTTTTTTATCTCTCTCCCCCCCTCCCCCAAACCAAAAAAAATAAATGAATCAGATATAAAAAAAAATTTGCAAACAAAATAACCAAATAACCTTTCTTTTCGATAAATTAAGTTTCGCAATCCTGCGACAATCTACGCGGTTAGAAAGCGGCGCTCGATAATGAACGCTCAAACAGAAATTGATATCTTTTTTTTTTTCATTTTTTTTTTCACATTCGCCACCATCAGGCTCGCGACCGCGATCAGATTTCGAAACCGGGATGCCCGGTCGAACGAGAGCGGAAAGTCACCTGAAGCGGATCCCGTGCATCGCCCGCAGCGATACAAATTGGCGCCGTCCAGGATGCATCGGTGTATTATGCGCTCTTTATTGCAGCCGCCCATACCATCGTATATATATCCGACACGAATCGTTACGTCGCGTATAGTCTTCCGTCGTTCCAGCGTTGTTGCGGAGATCATCGCGGACCGATAGCGCGCGAATAAGTCGTTTCCATGTAACGCATCCGGCGGGATCCGCGCACTTAATAGCGATCCTAACAGGTTTCTTCCGAGCAGAGGCAAAATATGAATATGCAGAATAAATATAGGGTATTTTTTAATAAGTGCGAAAAATTTTAAAAGATGATTCTGTGTTGAAAATTAAGGGGAGTTTTTCATATAAAGATATACTCTTACATCTCTTCCTGTGGAGTTACATCAAAAATTAGATTTTTATTTTTTTTTCAAATTCGGAACAAGTTAAAGAAATAAAATTAGGTGGATATTTTCTACTAGTAAAAAGGTTATTAATATTTTTTCAGCCTCCTATATTGTTAAGGGAACTCCTATTCAAATTATTAGGACTTTTTAATGAGTCGAAATATGATCATCTAAAAATATGCATTAAAAAGTTTGATTTATTTAGAAATTTTTTTATTACTTTTATTTTTTTCATAAAATCAGTAATTTTCAAGAAAAAAAATAAAATACGTTATCGTGCACAGCACGATGCTAAATAGCATAGGTTTCGAATTATGAAAAGTTAAATTTTAAAATAAAAATAAAATTAGAGTAAATGTTGGAAAAACTGGAACAAAAATAAAATTAAAAACCTAAAAATCTAAAAAATAAAAAAAACTAAACTTTTGCACCCATTTTTGGAGGAGTGTAACTTCATAGGAATAGATAGGAATATATGAAAAATCTCTTAATTTTCGACAAAGAATCATCTAAAATTTTTCGCACTTATTAAGAAATACGCTGTATAATAGAATAAATCATATAGATATGAATCGATATGTGAGATTAATAAAAATTTGTTAAATCAATACGTATCATTTAATCACTCTTGTCCGAGATGCGCTTTTGACATTTGAAGACATCGAAAAATTTTAAAAGATGATTCTGTGTCGAAAATTAAGGAGAGTTTTTCATATAAAGATATACTCCTATATCTCTTCCTGTGGAGTTACAAAAATTAGATTTTTATTTTTTTCTCAAATTCGGAACAAGTTAAAGAAATGAAATTAGATGGATATTTTCTATTAGTAAAAAGGTTATTAATATTTTTTCAACCTCCTATTCAAATTTTTATTAGAACTTTTTAATGAGTCGAAATATGATCATCTAAAAATATGCATTAAAAAGTTTAATTTATTTACAAACTTTTTTATTACTTTTATTTTTTTCAAAATCAGTAGTTTTCAAGAAAAAAAATAAAATACGTGCACAGTACGATGCTAAATAGCATAGGTTTCGAATTACGAAAAGTTAAATTTTAAAATAAAAATAAAATTAGAGTAAATGTTGGAAAAACTGGAACAAAAATAAAATTAAAAACCTAAAAATCTAAAAAATAAAAAAAACTAAACTTTTGCACCCATTTTTGGAGGAGTGTAACTTCACAGGAATAGATAGGAATATATGAAAAATCTCTTAATTTTCGACAAAGAATCATCTAAAATTTTTCGCACTTATTAAGAAACACGCTGTATAATAGAATAAATCGTATAGATATGAATCGATATGTGAGATTAATACAAATTTGTTAAATCAATACATTTAATCACTCCGAGATGCGCTTTTGACATTTGAAGACATCGCACGCGTTTGTCCGCGGATCGATCGCCGAGACTTAACAAAATGCCAAAGAGCCGTATTTGATTTGCGAATGTTAACTGGATTTGGGGTGAGAATCCCGTGGTATTAAGCGCATGTGATCGCCGAGGCTTTCACTGCCGTCATGTGCATACGAAGCCGACGATGCATGTATACGGTGTCCCAGGTGAAAATTGTTGATGTTTTCAAGAACTTCTTTTTTTTGGATTCAAAAATATCGTACAAACAAGATCTTTTAATAATAATAATTTCGCATAATATACCGGTTCGAAATCACGATTAATACATCTCTGAGGTCCGATCGATTTCTCCCGTAGAACAACATCCTGTAGATAATCGAGGCTCGCGATGGATCCTCGACATTGCATGATGCAATTGTGCAACTGCATGCATGACTGACAGAATGACGTGAAGATCTAGTCGAGCAAATCACATTCGATGCCGCATGTGCATCGAAAGTGTTCAAGCATGTGTAAGACACGTGTCACGTGTATGCGAGCATCACTAACTAACGCTTGCGAGTTCTGATATCACCTGCTTTAAAAAATGCTAATTCGCAGATGTGTCATCGGAGAAACTGTAGAGAATTTCATGAAACAGGTCAAGATTTTCATCGTGAATAGGTAGAAGTCTTTGACCGCGCGAATTTTATTTGATGTCAAGACAGCTGTTTGGATAACGCGATTATTTCCCGCCAATTTCTGCTTATTACGGCAGGATGATATCGGATTTCATCGACTTTCTCGCATCGAGTAGCGCGTCAGTCTTAAAGAGAAGTATGAATGAACATATTTCGCAGTATCGTCGATCGAGGCTGCGTTAAATCCTTATCTTTGCCTCCTTATCTCGCGCGATTAGCGCCGAGCGACCGTGACGTGTTGTTTGTACTGTCAGTACATTTCGTGCCCCACAATAGGGGGTCGATTGTTATCTCGCGCGGAGAGTTGCTCGCAGGAAGCCGCTCGACGAGAAGCCGAAGAGAGATCCAGCGAATCTGAGCAAAAATCTTCGAAAGGAGAAAATCTCCCGAGTTCTTCCATTGTCTAAGGCGCCAGCTATTCGATGACGTTGAACAATAGAATCGATAAAAAAGATATGCGTCACGTTTAGTCAGCTTTCATGCGTTGAATGAATTGCAGATAATGACGTCATTCTGCTGATTCGATAGATATTTATATATGAAAAGGAGAAAGATCTCTTTCTATATATCTCGCGTTCAGTGTTTGCTGGTATCTAGATAAAATTATCTAGATAATCATCTAGAAAGAAATGGATCTTTATCTTTAACTAGATGAAGAAATACAAAGTATCTTTATCTTTATCTTAGATGAAAAATATATGTCATCTTATCTAAAAATTATCTAAGATGACGTTTTTATTATGCAAAAAAGTTTTTCAGGCAAGCTTCTAAAAATCTATCTAAAATATATTTTTTATATTATTATTATTAATATATTATAAGTATATTATAAATATATTATAAATATAAATTAATAAATAAATATTTATCATATCATTTATATATCTTTTTGCTATTATTTCTTTATAATATTAAATATTCTTTAGGAAAAGAGAAAGAATATGTTTATGATTTTAATATCTCATTTATAATCTGCGTCACAAATATTTATAGTCTTTTAAAATAAACAAAAATATCTAGATAATTATCTAGATTATCGCAACAATTATCTCATCTTTCATCTAGATTAAGTAAAAGCAAAATCATCTTTAGATTAAGTAAAAGCAAAATCATTTCATCTAAGATAAATTTACAAACTTTTATCTTTATCTTTATCTAGATAATTTTGAAATTATCTACAGCAAACACTGCTCGCGTTGCATATTGTAATCTGCTAGATTATTCTACATGTGTATTATCATAAAATTTAATCGATAAATGAGGCAATAGCGATGCAAGTCGCGCGTACGTTCTGTATTTTAAAAACGACTATTGAACATGAACACGTTAATCCTATAAAATCGCATAAAATAGATCTGTGAAGTTGACATTCTAAAATTTTTACAAAATTCATATGACATTATATCGTCCACATTTGTGTATACATAATTATTTTTCATACCTTCAAAAAAATTAAAAACAAACAAAAGAACAAATTTCATCATGAGCACTTCTAAATATGTTTTTAAAAAATTACATGAATTGCTTACAATTTGCCCACATAAATTATTCCTCGTCCACCTCGGCAAAAAAATTAAAAACAAACAAAAGCCCTCGCATTTCGAAGTGTCAACTTCACGTCAAACCTGCGTAGAGAAACGTGGAAAGACACGCGGGATTATTTTTAGAAGCAGAGATTGTTCTCGGATGCAAATCGATTTGTTCCCATCGATAAGGAGATTTTATTTTCCGGTATTTAGCGGAAACACCCCGTACACTTACGCTGGCGAAATGCCGCAGGGAAAGTTTAATTCATACACGCTGCTGTGATCGCCGGGCGACGAGTTTTGAGAAGCATCGTGCGTAATGAAGGACCTTGCGCGCGCGTGCACCTGCGTGGCAATTATCAGGTGCTCACGATCCAAACACCGGGCGACTTCAAGGCGGCTTAAAAGTGCGTTGAAGGCCGACGACGAAGAAGACGAAGCACCTCGAGGCACCTCGAGGCACCTCCGGATCCCTTCCTCCCCTTCTCCCCCCACCCTTGCTGCCTCCTTCTGCGAGCGATTTAAGCGTTTTAAGCGATTAGTCCGCCTCTCGCAGACTTCGACTGACTTCCACCCTCCGGAGAAAACGCAGACGCGAGATACTTTCGCGGAAATTGTTAGCCATACTCGAACCGCGTGCGTGACTTCGCAGAAAATGATAACTCGTTTAGTGATATTTGCATAACCGATATTGGCAGAGAATGCGTACATGTAACACGCGCAATTGCTACAATTGTGTCAATTCGCATACATATATATAATATATAATTCTACTTTCTATTAAAATATTTATTTCTTCTATTTTTTTATTACGCTCTTTATAATTTTTTTTATGCCAATGTAATATGTATTGTTCAGGAATTTAAAAGAAAGAGAAAGAAATTATACATTGTGTTCTTGAAAACGAGAATAAATAATAAATTCTTCTATTAATAATAATAATAATAATAATTTTATAATAATAATTTAATTAAATTATTAAATTATATAATAAATTATTAAATTTTATAATAATAATAATAATAATAATAATTTAATTAAATTATATAACACATTATTAAATTTTATATAACACATTAATAAACTTTAATAATAATAAATTCCTAAATATAATAATAAATTATTTTAAAAATGGCAGAGTTATGTTTGCGTTATTCAAGACATCAATACAATACATTATAATCGACGGATTTTGAATACAATGTTGTTTTCATGATCGAGATGTTTCGAGGACCCACGTCGATTACTCGCCGAATTATTCGAAGCATAAGTCCCGGCAGCTGAAGCTGACCGAAAAAGCAGGCAACGCAAACAACGTGAGTTGCACGCAGGTGCTGGGCGAAACGAGTAGTCGAATTGCAACAAAGGCGAGCGATCTGCAAAAATAACACGAGCATCATTTCGCCCGCTCGCGAGACCACTCGAAATTTCGCTGCTCCCGAGTTTTACCCCCTTCAACGGGAATAGCGTCGCCAATTTCCAACAATTCGGCGTGTCACGTTTCGACGAGAATACGACGGCCACGGTTCATTGACGGGGAATATCATGACATGACGTGCTCCTCCGCTATTCGACAATTCTTGGTCTGTTCAGTCTGGGCGCCGAATGCATTTTACGAGTCGCGAAGCCAGCTGGCCATGGCCGAATACATCTGCTCGATTCTTTCGACGTTACGGGTATTTGAACTTTACGCCGCAATCTGTTCCATTTTTCTGATATGTAAAATATTTGAGAGGAAAAAAATAAATTTTCACAAATCTCTCATAAAAAATACAAATATACACACAGAAAAAAAGAACATTCTTGTTTTGAAAATATCTTTAATTTCAACATGAAAAACTTGAAATGAGATTATATTGCGTTAACTGAAGAAAATTTGCTTGAATGAAGTCATTTTATATAGTTTAATCAAGAAAAATATATTCTTTTATTTAAGAATAATTTTCTTGAATGGAAAAGAAATAATGTTAGATAGAAAATAACACATTTTTAAATCAAAAATTATAATTTTTATTATCAAGATAATTATATTGTATTCTTGAGATGACAATTATAATATTCAAATAAGATTATAATATTGTTAAAATTTAAGATTATTAAATTCTTCTAAGAAGATTATATATTCTTGCGTATATAGGAAACAATGAACACGTTAATTTAAGTATATAAGTATTAATTTGACACTTAATTTTTTTCCGTGCATAAATTTAAAAATTGAGAAGATAAATTCCTAGTTTTAAATTCCTTTGAATTTAAAAATAAATTGAGCCAAATATACGTCTGCAATTTAAAAATATAATTGTATGATACAAATATATACATGTCCGCAAAAATATAATTGTACTCTTTGCATGAATATTATGTAATCTAATATCATTGAGATCGAAGTTTGTCTCGAATAAATTAACAAAGGAAAAAATTAATTATAATATATAAAGATAATTTATACATATATAAAATATAAATAATATACTGTAACTAATCATTACAGACTTATCATCACTTGTCAAATTATTGAAGACAAAACTTCTGCATAGAAATGTACAAGTTGGTCAAGTTGAACATTTCACTCTGCAGATGATAGATTATTGTGCCGCGCTATAAGAGTACTTGACTATAATTAAGCACGCCTGCAGATTCGCTGTTCCTGGTCGTTCGCATGAGTCGATCGGACAACTCATGACCCATACGGTGAGCAACGCGCTGAAATAGAAAGGCCGATGGAGAACACCGCGGAACCGCCTGACCCAGAAAATCCAAGCGGGAACGTGTATGAAACGAGGTAGGAAACCAGAGGATTGGTAGGCGATCGTACGACTTCGCAGTCATTGTTGTCGGGAATGCGATACGCGGATTAGGATTGTCGCTGCAAGGTTGCATTTTAAAATCCGATACGTTTATCGGGATATAAACTCGTGTCTCACACTGAGAAAAATCGTTTGATTGTATCAAGACATATATGATTGAAGGCATTTTGATGAAATCAAACAAGAATTTCTAGTTATCATGATAAGACTCGATTTTTTATAACTAGAACGTTTAATAGATTTTTTAATAGATTTTATAAGGATTTGGTTAGTACTTTCTGATTGAATCTATAAAATTTCTTGCTACATTAATTTTTTTGCTTGCTTCTTAACTTTACTCGTGTTCAATATTTGCCATGAAATGTATATAAAGAACTAGTATTAACTTTAAATCCAAAGTATATTTTTTTTCTCTTACGAACCAGTGCCAGAAAGAGGACGCTAGCTCTCTGATTGTGTATGTTTGAGCTGCATCCTCTTCTTGTATCACTGTTTATCAGTTTAATTTCTAACAAACTGAATTTAAAATAATTTATCCAATAATCTGGATTGAATTTAAATATAATTTTAATATAATTTTTCCAATAATCTTGTTGGAATTCAGAATATTAAACAGACTTTTGAGATGGAACAAATTTTAGACGACTTGGTGCTGGCGAGCAACCAAATTGCAACCAAATTTTTTTCTCAGTGCAGTTTTTGTTAACTTGGCTCTTTATCATATTATCACATGTATATATTTATGTACTTTTATATATTTTAAATTTTTCATAAGATATCGTTTAGATTTAAAGCATGAAATTATTACTTGCGAGTTTTTGAAAGTTGATGTATTTTGATATTATACATTATAATGTTGCGACTTTTAGATGCAATATATTTCAAAATTCTAGAGGAACATTTGGACGCTTCGCGAGCTACAGTAATTTCACAACAACCCGATGAGTTTATCCAGCACGAATTGTTGAAGCACGGGTCATAATTCACGGCTAGTTGCGGACGTTGATATTCAAATTGTCTCCGTTGTTTGAAACACTCCGTCTATCATGTCGACCTTGCCGACGGTGATGATGGAAAAGTGGTTTCCCAAGTTCCGCAAACAACGCCCTAGTGTCAGCGGTAACGCTTGCAAAATACAAACGCGACCGCGAGTCGAGAGAGATCGTTTTGCAATTCCTTTGTAGAACGGGGATGCGGCTGGATAACTGCGGCCGCAGTTGGCGAAGTTAGAGTAGTTTTCAAGAAAATGTGGCAAATATGATAATGCCGAAACAACGTCTGCATCGGATTGAGTTATTCATGTGTTTGTATCTCTCGCGAATTTAAAAATAATATACACACACAATAAGCGGTCATAACAAGATATTGTATTCATATATGAATCTCTCGAATATGGCCCAAGTTTTCAATACAGCCCAAACTCACTATTGTAATTTTTTTTGCTATATTTTCACAAATATATATTCAATTGATGAGCATTAATAATAATTAAATAAATATTTGTGAATAAGTATTTATATTAATTTATTGAAAATATGTATTTATATTAATATTGAAAATAAATATTTATATTAATATTGAAAATAAATATTTATATTAATATTAAAAATAAATATTTATATTAATATTGAAAATAAATATTTATATTAATATTGAAAAAAAAATGATCAATTATATCAAATTCATATTTTGAATAAATAGACATCTGAATATCATAAAATTTTAAATAGACATCTAAATATTATAAAAAGCTGTACTTATACGAATTTTTAAATATTCTAAAAGAAAAGAAATGTAAAAAATCCAAAGTTTAGGTCATATTTAGATCAAATATACATATCTAAAATTAAGAGCATCCCTAAAATATTTTTATCTTGATTTTTTTTTTAAATTTTCGTTTTTTAGAATTCGATTTAGATGATGTGAATACGTCTCCGTTTCTTCCTCTCGCACGGTTTGGTTAGGCTCGTGTGGCCCGAGTGATTCTCCGGACTAACGGCATCTCGGATCCCCTCCCGTCCCCCTCCTCACCGATGATCCAGTCCCAACATCTGCGAGAGACTTTGTCGTCGAATGCTCTTTTCGACACAAGCTACGTACACGTGCGTATGCAAATGATCCACATGCGTTTATCGGCTGATTATCAATGCGATCGCGGATTACTTTTATGAATGAATACGATATCTTTAACGATTCCATAATTATTAGATCAGAATTCATCATTGTAAAGTATTTCGACGTCATAATTGTTTGAATTGAACTCGATTGAGGCAAAAATCAATTTAATTAAATTAAATTAATAATTAATGAATTTATTTTTGACACACATTATATCATTGTAAATACGAGTTCATGTTTTTAATCTATTTTAATATCGCGTATAAAAAATATCTTCTGTGCTGCGTGTCAATGTAATGAATTTTTTTCTACTTACGCACTGTTTATCTACACAAAAAAAAATTAAGTGTCAAATTAATACTTATATACTTAAATTAACGTGTTCGTTGTTTCCTATATACGCAAGAATATATAATCTTCTTAGAAGAATTTAATAATCTTAAATTTTAACAATATTATAATCTTATTTGAATATTATAATTGTCATCTCAAGAATACAATATAATTATCTTGATAATAAAAAATTTTCAAAATTATAATTTTTTATTTAAAAATGTGTTATTTTCTATCTAACATTATTTCTTTTCCATTCAAGAAAATTATTCTTAAATAATAAGAATATATTTTTGTTGATTAAACTATATAAAATGACTTCATTCAAGCAAATTTTCTTCAGTTAACGCAATATAATCTCATTTCAAGTCTTTCATGTTGAAATTAAAGATATTTTCAAAACAAGAATGTTCTTTTTTTCTGTGTACAAGATATAGATGCCAATCTGATGTTGCAAATTTTAAATCAGAACAAATGCAGTACGTCCAAGTTTTTCGCAAACCTGCTCGTTGTTTTTTTCAACCACGGTTTCTGTAGTACTAAAGTAACGGAAGTGCTGCGGGACCTTAGTACACGGAAAAAAATTAAGTGTCAAATTAATACTTAAATTAACGTGTTCATTGTTTCCTATATACGCAAGAATATATAATCTTCTTAGAAGAATTTAATAATCTTAAATTTTAACAATATTATAATCTTATTTGAATATTATAATTGTCATCTCAAGAATACAATATAATTATCTTGATAATAAAAAATTTTCAAAATTATAATTTTTGATTTAAAAATGTGTTATTTTCTATCTAACATTATTTCTTTTCCATTCAAGAAAATTATTCTTAAATAATAAGAATATATTTTTCTTGATTAAACTATATAAAATGACTTCATTCAAGCAAATTTTCTTCAGTTAACGCAATATAATCTCATTTCAAGTCTTTCATGTTGAAATTAAAGATATTTTCAAAACAAGAATGTTCTTTTTTTCTGTGTATTTTAAAATTTATCATTGAGTAAACACACGCGTTGTTAGTATATCTGGATAGAATATATGCAACATATGTAAATACACGTATGCAAGTACACGTATCACTTCCTGTCTCGTAGTTATCAGGAACCGAACACACGATATTATCGGTAATGAGATCAAAGTGACCGCCGATCCTTCATGTCAAGAGTTCCAAAGTACCTAGTGAATAATAGACGCAAAGAGAGAAAAATAGATACTGAATGGATGAATGCGCGCTGCCGGACGGGAAGAGGCGATGAAGCGTTAAAATGATGAGGAGGCAGTAACCGGTCGACAATGAATCGCACGACGCATATGAATGATCCAATTAACCGTCCATCTTGAACGCAGTCGCTACTCATATACTTAATTTTCATTCTACGATACGTTTTGCCTTATAAACTCGAACATGTAATAATACTCAGATCGGATCTTGTAGATAAGTTAAGAGAGAAGAGATATTTTTCTGATCTAGTAAACGATATTATATTATCGAAATGTCGCTCGAATTGACAAGAAAAGGCATGGAAGTATCCCCCCTCCGATTTTGATGAGCTTTTCATATGTTGTTTTCTAGACAAAAATAAGGGATACGTATTTTTTTTATATGCACGCATACGCGTGTTTAGGAGGGTAAAACACCCCTTTGAAAAAAATCGGTTTTTTTCTTTCGAGATGAATATTTCAGAAATTATAAGCGATAGAAAAAATTTTTCAAATTAAAAGTTAAATGACTTCAAGAGTATTTTATAACAGAAAAAAATTTTGAAAAATTATTTTGAAAAATTAAAAATATAAATTTTTTTTATAACGTATAAAAAATATGTCCTTTATTTTTGTCTAGAAAACAATATATTAAAATCGAAGGCGGACATTGTGAGACAGTTAATATCCAAATGTTTAGGCTGGAGATACTCTCCTATATCTTTTTTCAAATTCTTAGATATCCCATATCTAAGAATAGATATCTAAAGCTGTAACTGATCAAATCATATAGATAAGTTAAGAAAGATAATATTTTTCTCAATTTTAGTGAACGATATTACGTATCGAAATGTCAAATATCCTGATATCTGGTGGAGATACCGCTGTATCTTTTCAAGTCTTTGAAATCTATTCCGTATGTTTGTTAAGGATTTTTATATGTACAATCTCAGCAAAAAATAGCTGAAAATCAATATTGATGAATATATCCATTTTTGGTGTATTTTGAGTAAGAAATTGTGGAATATTACAATTTGATCTTCTTCTATTACAATTTGAGCTATAGTGCAGAGATGTATTTTTTAATATTTATTGCATTTTTACTGAAATATTCTGAATTTTGTTAATCGAAATGATTTTGGCAGAGAATTTCGTCTTGTGACAGATACAATTTCATTGAATTATATTTCATTGAATTATTTCTGAATATTATTTATGTGTTTTTGTCATTTGAATCGACGTGATTATATGTTCCCCATAAGAACACATGTTAATTCGGTGCAAATTAAAATCCTTATAACTTGTGAACGCTTTTAGTGAATCTATTTAAAAATTGTACTGAAGATTCTAAACGTACGTAAAGACATTCTGTACAATTTTCATTAAATTCTCAATATTTTGAAAATAGGTACAAAACATCCTTAAGAGACTAATAAATTCCAATGTTGTAAAGTTTTGACATTTCAGTGAATCATATGTTCTAACATAAACAAACTCTTAATATTTCAATTAATCGTCACGAAAAAGGATTTCATGTATTAAAAATATATAAAGACATTCTGTACAATTTTCATTAAATTCTCAATATTTTGAAAATAGATACAAAACATCCTTAAGAGACTAACAAATTCCAATGTTGTAGAGTTTTGACATTTCAGTGAATCATATGTTCTAACGTAAACAAAATTTTAATATTTCAATTAATCGTCACGAAAAGGATTTCATGTATTAAAAATATATAAAGACATTCTGTACAATTTTCATTAAATTCTCAATATTTTGAAAATAGATACAAAACATCCTTAAGAGACTAACAAATTCCAATGTTGTAGAGTTTTGACATTTCAGTGAATCATATGTTCTAACGTAAACAAAAATTTAATATTTCAATTAATCGTCACGAAAAAGGATTTCATGTATTAAAAATATATAAAGACATTCTGTACAATTTTCATTAAATTCTCAATATAAAAATAGGTACAAAACATCCTTAACCCTTTAACTACTTCTGCTACCGTCAAGACGACACATAGGAAATATCCATAAAGTTAAAGGATTAAATATCCCATATCTGACAATCTGAGAATCGGATTTCGGCGAATGGGAATAAAGCTGTAACGCGCGATAAGGATCCGGAAGGGACGTATGCGCGGTCACGTGCGTGTCGGGTCCGTCGACACGGATCCGTAGGAATCGAGCGGACGAACGCGCAGCGAGGGGTCTCTTCTCGTGTGCCAGGTGACGTTGGCGTTGATAATTTTGACTCGCGGTCAAACGGCACGCAACTACGGCTTGGATGGATGCTTTACAGTTAGTCGTATGTTGCGTCGTAACAGTATATTGGTCGATCCTGCCTCGCGAATGCGACGAGTCATGCGAGCATCCAGAGGTACAGTGACCGAATTGATGCAACGGTCTGTGATCGCTTGACACTTTTACTTACGGCTCGGCAAAAGCAAAAAGCGTAAATTGAAACCTTTACCTTCTTCTTTTCGGAAACTGACTCACGAAAATATTTGGAAAATTTACAATATATTCCTCTTAATTGAAGATTTTAATAGTACATTTTAAATTGCTTATTATTAAAAATTTCATTTTTAATAATAAATAAATTTCATTTTTAATAATAAGCAATTTCATCTTATTAATGTTAGGCTTTATATGTGTGATATTTTATAGAGTTGGACGTGTATGTGTGTTAGATTATTAGAAAATAATTTTTAATTAAATTCTAATAATTCTAAATTAAATAATAATCCTAAATTATTAGAAAATAATTCCACAAAAATTTTATCTTATATATTACTTGTTGTCTCGTGCATATATAAATTATAATTAGCTTATCTTTGATTAGAAACGGAAATTGCTTTTTTAGATCGTTTGATCAGCTGGCAACCGGAGCGTGAATGAGACTTAACCATGGCTATAATATATAAATCGAGTTTTAAACTACAGTGAACGTTCTACAGTTAGTCGCGCATTGGCGTTGTAACAGTATATTCGCTTCTCTCGTACACGAGAAGGATGCAACGTAAAATATAATCAATCCGTCATCATGCGGAGGAACATAGTTGCTCGACATGACAGAAGAAGAGCGTGAGAAGAAGCGTCTTTCGCTTCCTCGTTAATTTTTGCCTACACATCTCATCGCAGATTTTGCATACGACGTCTGTAATAACTCGTATTATAAAGTATTTTACATAAACAAATGTGAAATTAATATTATATATTATTTATCTCATGTTGAAGCTATCTGACGTGTTATACACATCTCAGAAGAATTCCACATCCACGTGAGCTGACCTAGTACTTTTAAACACACCGTCGAATACTAATAATAATACCAATCAATGATATCTAATATATGAATCAATGACATTTATTTTTATCTTAGTTATTGGTCCAGCGCATGTCAAACTTATTCAATTTGTCTTTTTATCAATGTTATTCTAGTCTCATCTTTCTAAGTGAAAATTTGACTTCTAGTTCTCATTTCTCTCAATGAAATCTTGTGTGGCTTTCCAAAACACACACGTACACGTGCACATATTTTATGTAGTTGATAAACATTATATTAATAATTGAAACAGTTACAGATGGACAATCAATACCGATAAATAAAATAAAAAGTATTAATAAATATTACAGGAATACAAGACTCGATAATTACTTTCCTTTTAAGGATGTTTTATACCTATTTTCAAAATATTGAATGTCCTTACATATGTTTAGAATCTTCAGTATAATTTTTAAATCGATTCACTAAAGCGTTCACAAGTTATAAAGATTTTAATTTGCACCGAATTAACATGTGTTCTTATGGGAAACGTATAACTATGTCGATTCAAAAGGCAAAAACATATGGAAATAATATTCAAAATTTGTTTAAAATTTGCAAAAGTTTAGATACACAGGAAATATTTGATCAAATAATATTATACAAGTACTAACTGGTTAAAAAGATATTAAATATAATTCAATGAAATTAGCCATGTATCTGACACAAGGCGAAATTCTCTGCCAAAAGTTAATCATTTCGATTAACAAAATTCGGAATATTTCAGTAAAAAACGCAATAAATATTAAAAAATACATCTCTGCACTGTAGCTAAGATCAAATTGTAACTTTTCACACAATTTCTTAAAATAATCCAAAAATGGATATTCGTCAATATTGATTTTCAGCTACTTTTTGCTGGGTAATTGTATATACAAAACATCCTTAATCGAAATGATTAACTTTTGGCAGAGAATTTTCCATAAAATTCTGTACAATTTTCATTAAATTCTCAATATTTTGAAAATAGATACAAAACATCCTTAACAAAATTTGGAATATTTCAATAAAAACGTAATAAATATTAAAAAATACATCTCTGCACTGTATCTAAGATCAAATTGTAATATCCCACACAATTTCTTACTCAAAATACACCAAAAGTGGATATTCGTCAATATTGATTTTCAGTTACTTTTTGCTGGGATTGTACATACATCCTTAACGATATTCTTTCTCTTTGATAAAAAGAACAGGATATAAAAATTACGAAAAACTCTATGCAATATATATTAGAATGCTTCTTTATTCGCGATAAATGTTCGCAATGTATTTTCTTCACAAAGTAATTGTAATAAAAGCACCAAAATCGTAACATTCGGCTGACATTATTGCGAGAATAAAGGGCGCGAATCTGAGAGGGGACCTCGAGTCCGGTAGGTTCAATGCCTTTTCACGTCCCCCTATCCGACATTCCGTCGCTCGGATTAAAATACGCCCCACGAAATTTTTTATCCGTTTTCTCGCAGCCACGATACATTATGTCCTCTTCCATCTCTGCTCGAGGGTGGCGTCCGGGAAAACGCGGCCTCGTGTTGCATCTTTTGTTGCGCGTCGCGGCCATTCACGCGTAAACAATGCAGCCGCTATAGCGAAAGAATGCAGGATGTCATAGAGAATACGGGCGTCCCCAAAGGAGAAAAGGGAAAGGCCCGCCCTTCTTGGAACGATCCCACAGAAATCTCCATCCCGCACGTTCCTGGACGAATTCCTTCGTCTTTTATTGGATTTCTCAAAGAAAGCCGGCCCTTTCACCCTTATTGATACGATTGATGCATAACGTTTCTGCCAGAGAGTTTATCATAAATGCATATTTCGAGTTATGAAATTGCGAAATAAAGCCTACGCGAAAAGTATTTTCGACGACGATATGCAAAAAAATTTGAGAATATTAATTATATGTGTAGGGTGTTTCTTAATGAGTGCGAAAAATTTTAGATGGTTTTTCATATAAACATATACTCCTACACGTTTCTCCCTGTGGAGTTACACTTCTCCAAAAATGAGGGTAAAAATTAGATTTTTATTTTTATTTTTTTCGCAAACGTGGAACAAGTTAAAGAAATGAAATTAGGTGGATATTTTCTATTAGTAAAAAGATTTTCTATTAAAAGATTATTTATTAATATTTTTTTTCTCCCGTATTATTATAAGGGGATGAAATTAACCCCTACTCAATTTTTTATTAGAATTTTTTAATGTTTATATGAAAAACCCTCTTAATTTTCGACAAAGAATCATTTCCTAAAATTTTTCGCACTTATTAAGAAACACTTGTATATTAAAATAAATTGAATTAAAATAATTTTTGCAATTTTGTGCAATGAATTTAAATTAAATTACTTATAATTTTATAATGAAACAATTATGCTGTAGTTTTCATTTATTTTTCGAAATGTATACGTATATTATTAATATATAATACAATATTTATAAAATTGCTGTACAAATATTCTCTTTAAATAAAGACTATAACAAGAGCACAATTTAAATAATTTAATATCTACATCTATCACTATCCTTCGACTCTAGCACGTTACCGGTTCCATAAAAATCGATAAAGTCGACATCAAATTGTGTGCGTGTGTGTGTGTGTGTGTGTGTGTGTTCTATCGTGCAGTGTGAGCGACAACCGCGTTCTCATTAAGTCGCGACGAGAAGCAAAGAGCTCGAATGAAAGAGCCTGCAAATGACGGCCTCTCGTGAACTATCAGGAGGCCAATCGGCGCTTCCGGCCCTAATTAATTGCGATTGGTCGGTTTTAAAGAACTTGTATCCCGTCCCATCAGCCGACAACGCACGATAGCTCCTAATAACTCAACGGCGACGGAAGGGGAAATTTTATCAAGGCAGGAAACGGTCCAGTCATTCTCTCTCTCTCTCTTTCTCTCTCTTTCGTCGCTACTATAACCGCCCATTGATGGTCGTAAAGACACAATAGGGAATTTCCTTCCCTCGAGAGACCGAGGATTTACGAAAAAAAGGAAAGAATCGTATATAGAATATCGTATTATTCTCGATAACTGTCGTCATCGAAGTGAATGGTGTTACTGTGCCAAACGAGTTTGACGCGTTAACAGCGTAATCGTAAAAGTGATACGTCGAGCAAGGTGTATCAGGCCAATTAGAGCGTTGTGAAATCGTAACTATGCGTTATAGTGCGACCGACATGGTGGAAATATGATTAATCCGTTAACTGCTCTAATTTACGAATCCATAATAATCGCAAAAAAAATATATATTATGATCCCAAGCATGAAAACAATATTGTTCAAATATAATTTTAATTCTAAAATTTTGAAATTTTATTTATCTAATTTATTTTCTCGCGATATATAATAACACGAGTCTTCACAATACGCGAAGTGAATCTTCCACACTGCACAGAAAAAAGGACATTCTTGTTTTAAAAATATATTTAGTTTTAACATGGAAATCTCTAACATGGAAATGAGATTATATCGCGTTAATTAAAAAAAAATATAATTGCTTGAATAATTGCTTATTTGACACTTATTTTTTTTCTGTGTATAAGCTCACGGAAAAAAGGACATTCTTGTTTTGAAAATATACTTAATTTTAATATGAAAACCTTGAAATGAGATTATATCGCGTTAATTAAAGAAAAATATAATTACTTGAATAATTGCTTACTTGAATGAAGCCATTTTATGTAGTTCAATCGAGAAAAATATATTCTCATGATTTAAGATTTAATTTTCTTGAATGAAAAAGAAATGTTGGATAGAAAATAACATTTTTAAATCAAAGATAATTTTCTGAAAGTAATATTAAATAATTATATATTCTTGGCGACAATTATAATATTAAAATAAGACTATAATATTGTTGAAATTTAAAATTATTAAATCCTTCTAAAAAGATTATAAATCGTTGCGTATACGAAACAATAAACGCGTTAGTTTACGTATATAAGTTTTAATTTTACACTTATTTTTTTCCTGTGTATAAGTTCACGGAAAAATTTTGAAAATATATCTAGTTTTAACATGAAAATCTTGAAATGAAATTATATCACATTAATTAAAGAAAAATATAATTGCTGGAATAATTGCTTACTTGAATGAAGTCATTTTATATAGCTCAATCAAGAAAAATATATTCTTATGATTTAAGATTTTCTTGAATGAAAAAAGAAACAATGTTAGATAGAAAATAACATTTTTAAATCAAAGATTATAATTTCCTGAAAGTAGTATTAAATAATTATATATTCTTGGCGACAATTATAATATTAAAATAAGACTATAATATTGTTGAAATTTAAAATTATTAAATCCTTCTTAAAAGATTATAAATCGTTGCGTATATACGAAACAATGAACGCGTTAGTTTAAGTATATAAATTTTGATTTGACATTTATTTTTTTCTGTGTATTATCGTGAATTCTGACGAGAAGAAAAGATTCCTCTTTAAATTAACCACCCCCATTGAGTCTTGATAAATTATCGTAACCGCGCCTCGAGATAAATTCTCTCAACACAAAAGCCGATTCTATCGACGGTACAATGTGGCCTTTCGAAAATTCTTTATCTTTCCGCGATTCCCCCAATCTCATTGAGATCCTTCGAGAGCCATTAAAATCCTATAAAAAGGGAGAGCCCTTTTTCCCCTTCGCTTCGTTCAAATACTCGGTGTTCTCCAGAAGGCTCTTGTGCCTTTCGTCTATCACTCTGGCCCTGGTGACAAGCGGATCTTTTTTTTTAAAGCGCCAGCCAAATGGAGCCCGTGGAAGGAAAGGGGGTCGAGAGGGCTCGCGCACAATTCGGAGGAATTCATCTCCGAGACAACGGCCCTTCCACAACCCTTTTCCCGTTCTTACCGTACCTCCCTCCTCCTCTTTCCTTCGGAGAGGGGCTCTCACCTCCGCGAGTTCGTAGAGAGGAAGCGACCGACATCGTGACTCGACTTGACTCGACTCCACCTCGCTCACCGACGTTTATCAAGTCGAAAAGTCAATGCACTCCCCCACGAAAGCCCGTATCATACTCATACGAGACGCGCTCCACTTTTATGTCGTGTTGTATTGCAGCGACAGATTTTTTTTTTTGATTCATTATGGCAGGAAAATGGACAGGATATTCGACGCGCGCAGAAATATAATAATATTGCACAGAAAAAAAAGAAGTGTCAAATCAAAATCAAAAGTTATATACTTAAACTAACGCGTTTTCATTGTTTCGTATATAGGCAACAATTTCTAATCTTCTTAGAAGAATTTAATAATTTTAAATTTCGACAATATTATAGTCTCATTTTAATATTGTAATTGTCACCTCAAAAATATATAATTATTTAATTCTACCTTAAGAAAATTATAATCTTTGATTTAAAAATGTTATTTTCTATCCAACATTATTTCTTTTCAAGAAAATTAAATCTTAAATCATGAGAATATATTTTTCTCGATTGAACTATAAAATGGCTTCATTCAAATAAGCAATTATTCAAGCAATTATATTTTTCTTAAATTAACGCCGTGTAATCTCATTTCAAGATTTCCATGTTAAAATTAAATATATTTTCAAAATAAGAATGTCCTTTTTTCCGTGAGCTTATACACAGAAAAAAAATAGTGTAAAATCAAAACTTATATACTTAAATTAACGCGTTCATTGTTTCGTATATACGCAACAATTTCTAATCTTCTTAGAAGAATTTAATAATTTTAAATTCCAACAATATTATCGTCTTATTTTAATATTGTAATTGTCACCTTAAGAATATATAATTTATTTAATTCTATCTTAAGAAAATTATAATCTTTGATTTAAAAATGTTATTTTCTATTCAACATTGTTTCTTTTCCATGCAAGAAAATTAAATCTTAAATCATGAAAATATATTTTTCTCGATTGAACTATATAAAATGGCTTCATTCAAGTAACCAATTATATTTTTCTTTAATTAATGCAATATAATCTCATTTCAAGATTTCCATGTTAAAAATATATTTTCAAAATAAGTATATTCTTTTTTTCTATTTGTCAAAAAATAAAATAATGTTTCCTTTGTAAAGAAAAAAATACGAACTTAAAAAATTTTTTTAATAATGATATATTAAAACAATAGAAATTTTAATAAATTGGAATAAATAGGAATTTTAATAAATAAGAATTTTAATAAATAGGAATTTTAATTGTATCCTAAAAATATAGATTAACGAATTAATACTCTCTAAAAGTGAATCAGTGTATTATCATTGAAAAACAGTAAATACTCACTGATTACAAGCAGTTATAAGTACAGCACTGATTACAGTGATAATACATTGATTCACTTTTAGAGAATAGATTAATAAAACCTTATTAATAGATTTGAAAGAAACAGAATATTATCATTTTTTATTTGTAAACTATAAAAACTGTAACAGAGAGAGAAAGAAAAATTCGGCACCTCATCGAATTAGTGAAGAAAAAAATCACTCATTTTTTTTTAATATTCCATTAATCGAATGCACTAATTAGCATATATTTCTTCTTCTTCTACATAGAAATCTCGATAAAAAAAATATAATAATATTGTGTGCGTGCTCGAGAGATATATCCTGTTTAAAAGCACTTCCATTTTCAAAGATACGATATTTCGCGTGAAACCGGCTTAAGTCGCCGGCGAGCGTGGCACTGGATGATTCTCGGTCAGGTATACATTCTCGATGCATTGCCGCGGGATGCACCGTAAGATACGCATTAATTGGAGAATCGGCCGGAATTTACGCGCGCGTTATGCGTGTCTCACGCGTGTCGCTGCGAGGCGATCTCGCGATTCGCCGGTTGCACAGAAGGGGGGAATAAAAATGAGCACGCGTTCTTCATATATTCAATACTCTAGTATTGAAGAGGATACGAAATTGCGAAATTTGCGAATTGATTAGAATCAAAACGTTTACTCGAATCTTGTAAAAAGTCTCTGAACTTCCAGGTTCAAAATTCCAGAGAGATATATTTAAAAAATTTTGAAACAAAATTTGAAAAATTTAAAATCGATTTTTCTGCAGCAAAAATATTTATGCATATCATTGGTCTTTTATTTTATATTTTATTCTTAATAAAATTCTGAAAACAAATTTCATTTCTTATTTTTTCCCTCATTTTAAGTAAATTTTAAATTCATATTTTTTTCTCTCTTTCTCTCGAAATTATATATCTTTTTAAATTATTTATTAAAAATTATGTACAAAAATTAAAATCTATGGTATTTTAATTGGATTTACAAAAATGTATTATGGATACAAAGATGTAAATCGATTCGATTTCTTCGAATAGTTTAACGCTTGTCCGAAGTCAGAAAAAAGAAACGAAAGAAGATACGTATAAAGCAATATATACCGAATACATCAGTCATGATATAAATAGTTTATGCACCTCTATAAACATGAAAGTATAAACTCTATCGCAACTTCTATCTTTACACAGCAGAGCGTCCAAGTCGATTAGGTATGCGTTTGCAGCTGCTCTGAAAAATTCCACACGAAACCAGCCAGTTTCTAGGCATTCTGGGAAGAAATAAGCACGTTTCAAACACGTCTGTGCTTGTCTCCCGTTGTCCAAGGAAACAACAGGCGACTTCGAATTCCGAAGAAACGATGCGATGCATCGTGCATCGCATAGAAAGCGTAACCAATCACTATCTATGCACGTTGTAAGTGTGCAATTTTTTTTAGTAGATTTAACAATCATCTATCGCATACACAGAAAAAAAAAGAAGTGTCAAATCAAAACTTATATACTTAAATTAACGCGTTCATTGTTTCGTATATACGCAACAATTTCTAATCTTCTTAGAAGAATTTAATAATTTTAAATTTCAACAATATTATGTCTTATTTTAATATTGTAATTGTCACCTCAAGAATATATAATTATTTAATTCTACTTTAAGAAAATTATAATCTTTGATTTAAAAATGTTATTTTCTGTCCAACATTGTTTCTTTTCCATTCAAGAAAATTAAATCTTAAATCATAAGAATATATTTTTCTCGATTGAACTATATAAAATGGCTTCATTCAAGTAAGCAATTATTCAAACAATTATATTTTTCTTAAATTAACGCGATATAATCTCATTTCAAGATTTCCATGTTAAAACTAAATATATTTTCAAAATGTCTTTTTTTCTGTGTATTTATGTATAATCTTAATTTATTAATATTTGCAATTGAAAAAATCGAGAGAAAATTTAAGATTTATTAAGAATAATTATATCTCGAATAAAAAAAAAAATCTCGAATAAAATAATAAAAAAAATTCATATTTATAAATGTTTCCCCGCAGAAATTTCTCCTGATTTTTTAAATAATTTTTCAATAATAAAAAAATTCATATTTAACAAATGTTTCCGCGCAGAAATTTCTCCTGAATTTTTTAACGGTATCTCGATAGCTGCGAGTATCGCGAGAAATAATGCTACACTAAGTAAAAATCAGCATCGTCACCAAGTAAATGTCAAGGTACATCGATATCTTGTTACATTATATATATAGCATTTTCGCGTATTGTGTAGGATGCGCTCGAAAAACGCGTTTATGCCTCGCAAGAACCATTCGTGCGACGACCGGAAGTAGGCGTAATAACGAACTCCCATCGGCCATACACGCGCTTCGAGAACACAATAAGTTGTGTGTGGATGTCGGGGGAGGGGGGGGGGAGAAGAGAAGAGGGAAGAGGGACACAAAGGTCGTCTTTTCTCGGTAACGGCAACACGCACGAATTCCGCGCGCAAGGGCGCTTCTTCCGAGCGGGAGGGAGGGGGACCCATTTTTTGAGGAATCTTAAGAGCAGGATCGACGACCAGGCGCATACCAGGCCATTTGATTGCTCGTGAAAAGATAGCGGGCTGCGCGCGCTTCTGTTTCAGTAATAACGCGTTAATCGCATGCGTTAAGTGCAATAATGCAGTCTATAATGCACTTATAAAAAAAAGGAGAATATTAACATATATATTGAATAAAAAAAAAGCGTATTGGCCGTAGAGTACATTTTTCCTTTTTAGCTAAATCTTTTTTTTACTATTGGATAATCTACAGGTAAACTTTTCTCTTTACTATATTTTATTAAAACGTACAATTGCGTAAATGTATATTTTGTTTAAATGTACAATTTTTTATTGCGAAGCTTTCAATTTTTCTCTATAAATAATAGAATTTAATTTTTCCCTACAATGATGTAAATAAATTATTATATATTATAAATATATTATAAATAAATAATATTATAAATAATTATAATTATATTATAAATAAATATATTATAAATAAATAAAATTGTTTTCAGAATTATTAATTTGTTATTTTTGTCGGTTTTGGGATCTTTCAATTAAATTTTGAAAAGGAATTTTGTGAAAGAGGCAAGTAATCATTTCGCATGAGACATGAATATCACGAGAGCTAAATGGATACTATCTTACAAATACCGTAAAAGTACCATATGTGCCGCATATGTTTCCACGCAAACGTAATTGCACAAACCGTCATCGCTCCGTATTAGACGCGCGAATAATGAACGCTTAATTTTCCTCATAAACATTATTTTTTAACCTTTTTATGAATAATTATATTTCTATTTTTGTATTTTTATTTTAAAACACATTTTATTTTTGAGCAAATGACGTTAGATAATTTCGCTTTTTGCCCGGCCTTGATGTACATTTGATTGACATTTATGCGAAAAAGGAGATCGATTTTGAAAGTTCGCAGAAGAGAAACTTCATTGATTCGTCGTCAAAAATCACGTCACGCGGCTCTCATTAAAAGCAATCTTGCGAATAAATTCGTGAAAAATGTATGATCGTCATACAACTTTGTACATTATCGGCCCACGTTCCCTATATAAGGATCGCCCACGCAATCTATCGTCGCAAGATATCAATGAATAATTATGGATTGAGAAGCTGACCTTGAAAATTGTGAGAAACGATTGCTCGATCAATGATTGATCAAATGCCGAGAAAAATGTAATATACAAGTAATTTTTAACAATATTAATTACAATATTTAGAAATAATCTCTAGATT
Source organism: Camponotus fellah (assembly GCA_030586385.1). NCBI lineage: Eukaryota > Metazoa > Arthropoda > Insecta > Hymenoptera > Formicidae > Camponotus > Camponotus fellah. Next base: position 1,348,808 of record JAPIVC010000450.1, on the reverse strand, counting down.
AATGAGATTTATTTTACGAAAAACAATTTATATCGAGAAATTAATTCTCTTCCATGAGAGATTTGAGATGTGTTTATTTAATTTCATAATAATAATAAAAATTGTTTTATTGTAATTGTATATTATATTTAATCGAGGAAAATAATTCCAGGAAGAATAGAAATCTCGTTAAAAAACAAATCCCCTTGCTATTTCTCGGCAATTCGCCTATGAATAATTCAATTTGAAACTCAGGCGGCAAGATCTAGAAATTTCTTTCTCACGAACAACGCGACAATGCAAAAATGAGGTCATTCGCTATGTTGCGTAGGAATGATGGCGAATAAGATCAGTGAGGTTAATCAGATCGGAAAGAAAACGATAAGGTCGTTCATTCTGCCATTAACTCACGATATTCTTACAAACGCTCGACATGATTGATCGCAGCTGATTGACGATATATCATTATCATACATTCACATCGTATCGTTTTTTTATTCAGACAAATAATAATAATTTTTTCGAAATGTATATCAATAAATCTTTGTAATTTTTTTTGTTAATTACGGATTTCATGGAAGAATCAGCTGTTCTATTAAATACGCTTTTATTATAGAATATTCATAATTGTTTAAGTTTCTCATATATGTTAATCTAAGAAAATAATAACTCATTTCGGTCGCTGAGATTAATTAAGTCATCTTTCTTTTATTGGCTATTTTACTTTATTACATTTTATTATATATTACGTTGATGACGTTTTATTATATATTATTGTTGAGACTCTACTTATCTTTATTATATATATTATTATTATTATTATATATATCTTATATTTACTTATCTTTATTATATATATTATTATTATTATATATATCTTATCTATATTATATATTATTGTTGAGACTCTACTTATCTTCGAGTTTTAAGTAACCAACAAATTATCAAATATATATAATTTAAAAATAAATTAATATTTAATTAATATTTAAATATATATAATTTAGAGACAACATCAAAGATGACGTAAGCACGTTCAAACTTCATCTTTTATATTTCTCTACATCTTACACTGAATTTCCATTGACCAAATAAATTCTCTTTGAGGCTTTTTCCAAAAATCTTTTCTCACTTTTTTACACTTTTAAGTTATTTAAATGCAAATTGCTATTTTGTCGAGGAATAAATCATAATCATTCGAAGACTAGAATAAAAACAGTCTGTTTAAAACAACGATACGATAAGAAGATTCCAAAGAAAAAAAAAGATCTCGCAAAGAAAAAAAAGTCACGCGACTGTTGAAAGTTCAGGTGTGGCGGGACCTTAACGAGAATCTTGACGAGGGGATCATTATTGCCGCAGTGATCTCGTGCGTGATTGAGCAATGACAGATCTTTTCGACCACGCAATAGCATCCCACGTGCGTCGGCGCGCTTGCGAAGCGCTTAATTATCCGACGATGATCCGTTAATGATACGTGGGCGGGGTAACAAAAATGTGATATCGAGACACACTACAATCGACGTCATATCCTGACAAACAGAAAGAAGGATATATCGTGTAGATATGCATATCCGAGTTCCTTTTATCTCGGTCAACAGGATACTCGTTGATTCTCGTGTATCAGACTCGATATATATAAGATACGTAAATAAGATGGAAATAAATAATATAAATAAGATGCAAATAAATATATATATATTTATATATATATATATATATATATATATACAGGGTGTCCCGCAACTATCGCTCAATATTTTAAAGATAGATTCTCTGGCCAATTTCAAAACGATTTTTCCTCAGCGAAAATGTCGAGGCACTAATAGTTTTTGAGTTATAAATGATTGAAAATAAAGAGTTTTTCGCAAACTAAGCCTTATGGGAATAAAATATTAATAAAGTCACATTCTTTAGTTAATTTTAGGTAGAGTTTACTTTAATAGAATTTTAATTTAAGGCTTAGTTAGAAAGATACATCATGACAAAAATTAGGAATATGCAAAAAATAATGATCTTCTTCGGCATTTTCGCTGAGGAAAAATCGTTTTTAAATTGGTCAGAGAATCTATCTTTAAAATATGGAGCGGTAGTTGCGGACACCCTGTATATATATATATATATATATATATATTATATATATATATATATATATATATAATAAATATATATGATATACAGGATGTTCCAATTATCTTCCGTCATCTATCAAAGATAGATTCCTGGGATCATTTGAAGACGATTTTTCCTCAGCGAAAATGTCAATAAAGGCCATCATTTTTTGCATGTTCCCGATTTTTTTCATCATATATTTTTGCAATTAAGGCTGCGGTCAAGGAGACGTTGAGGATGCTTTGAAGCGTTTGATTGACCAATCAGGATAAAGGAATTAAAGAATTCTTTAATCTGATTGGTCAGTCAAAGCATTTTCAGCGTCTTCTTGACCGCAGCCTAAGTCTTAAATTAAAACTCGACTAAAGTAAACTCTATTTAAAATTAATCAAAGAATGTGGTTTTATTAATATTTTATACAAAGCTTAGTTTATGAAAAACCCCTTATTTCCGATCTATTTCCGACTTATAATTCGAAAATTATTAGTGCCTCGACATTTTCGTTGAGGAAAAATCGTCTTCAGATGATCCCAGGAATCTGTCTTTGAAAGATAACTGTGACACCCTGTATATATGATATATAAGATGTATAAATAAGATATAACTAAATAAATATAAAAGCGATATAGGTGTATAACGATAGAGAAATATCTTATGATAACGAAATTTGCGGAATACGAATTAGAGGAATTTAATTTCCAGATTTCTCAGCGAGTTCCGCTTTGTTAAACACCGACGCATTATATGAAGCGGCGCACAATTAACACTAGACGTGTTTAAAATTTTATCGCTTTACATATCATGATTTTGTTGGAGTCTAGAATACCGAAACGTGATTAGAGGATGGAAAATTAAGGCGATGCAGGCCGGTAACGGTCGTTACGTCGACGAGTTGCGTGAAATGCAACACGCGATGATCCCGTGGCTGAGCACGTAATTCCACGGTAATCGCACGTGAGGAAACTCTCCATCTTCCTGATTATCAATTGCGGAAATTAATTATACTGGAGAAAAAGAAGGAGAGAGAGAGAGGAAGATTCTATGCCGCGTGCGATTTACTTGTCATCATCGGTTCCCGATGACCTTGTCGACTCGGTTATGTCTCGCCTTGTATTGTAAGGGGTTATACCTAGTCAGCAAGTTGAAAAAAAAACGTATTTTTGGGGAATTTAAAAAAAAACTATTAGGTATTTTTATTTCATTGATTTTTTTATCATAATATATATCTATCAAAGAAGTTTTCATAATTTTTTTAATTAAAAATATCGAGAAATGTGGGCACAGTAGCTATTTTCCAGAGACATTTTTTTTTTAGGCGCTTGGCAGATTGCTCGGAGCTGAATCATCTGAAATAAAAAATTCAAAAGGATTTAACTTTCGTATGAACTGATCTAGTCGGTGAACGAAGGATTTCACAAAAAATTGATTTCTGACAATGTGATAGGCGTTTGATGCAAAAATATGAATTTTTCGTGTTAAAACTTTTCGTTTTTTTGTTAATAAAAAAGAAAGGTTTCATCAAAATTAAAATCCCTTCGTTCATCAATTCATACGAAAGTTAAATCCTTTTGAATTTTTTATTTTAGATGATCCAGCTCCGAGTAATCTTGCTCGCCGCCAAGGGTTTAAAAAAAATGTCTCTGGAAAATAGCTACTGTGCCTACATTTCTCGATATTTTTAATTGAAAAAATTATGAAAACTTCTTTGATAGATATATATTATAATAAAGAATCGATGAAATAAAAAAATACCTAACAGTTTTTTTTAAATTCCCCAAAAATTCGTTTTTTTCGAACGTTTTTTTCGTTTTTTTGCTGACAGAGAAAAATATCATTCTACTACCAAGAAAAGCGATCACTCAATTTATTTTTCCTTTTTTAAGTAATAGTTTTCTTCAACAAAGAATATATTCTTGATAATAATCTTAAAATATACTCATTACAAGTGTTAGAAAATCTCATTATCATGTACTCAAAAGAAGAATTTATTCTCTTCAAGAATATTGTAAAGAATATTGTATGAAAGAAAAATCAAACTTATTTTACGTCAACTCTTGTAATAAGCAAACCAAATTTTTGTTTTAATTTAATATTCCTGACTAAAATACTGCTTACTAAAATTCAGAACATATTCAATTAAATTTAATATTTGTGGTGAACTTATGATATATTTGCGGATATACAAACTTATGATATACTTAAAACAAATAATATTTATTTGAATACAGTATACATTTTTCTCTGTGTAGGTATAACCCCTTAATAATTGCGAATCAGTAACGTGAGAGAGAAGAAGGCAACGCTCGTTTTAATCATGATCGCGACCCAATTATGACGTCGTCGTGATTACTTCCGGCCGATATCACCGGTCGAGCATTTTTTTCAAGCGGTACATTCATGTCCGATGTGCCTCTCCTCGATGATATTTTTTTCTCGAATCTTATTGCGAGCTCTTCCCGTTATTTGTCCCCCGCGATTATACGTGTTTATCGACTTCATTTTTTTTCTCTAACTAAAAGGACGCGACTAACAAATCATCGCAAATGAACATTTTCCGGCGTTTGTTTCGCGCAATAATTGCAGCTTGAGAAACTTGCCCTTTCCCTCTGCAGTTTTAATTCTGAATACGGCACTCATTAACGCGATATCCTCTAATTTAGATAATTTTATCATTGAAGAGAATCATCATTTAGCCTTTGCTTATAATTAAATGTCTAATTAAATATAATAAATGTAATCGATGTCAGAATAGTTGATTCGAACGCCTTTTATTTCAAGCTTACATTCCTAGAATGATCCTTAAATCGTCAAGTAATAATTATTATTGAAATCCTTGATATATATATCACTCTTCAAGAATATTGTAAAGTTGTATGAAAGAAAAATCAAACTTATTTTACGTCAACTCTTGTAGTAAGCAAACCAAATTTTTGTTTTAATTTAATATTCCTGACTAAAATACTGCTTAATAAAATTCAGAATATATTCAATTAAATTTAATATTATATATATTCAATTAAATTTAATATTATATAATATAATATATATTTATATTATATTATATTTATGGTGAACTTATGATATATTTGCGGATATACAAACTTATGATACATTTAAAATAAATAATATTTACTTGAATATATATTTTTCTCTGTATAGATATAATCCCTTAATGATTGCGAATCACTCTTGAATGAATCATCGCGTTTGACACATTAAAGATTATCACGTTATCAGCATTATCTTTTATTGGAGTACTTCAACCTTCAAATCTCTTCAATTCTGACATCGATTCGTACAAGCCGCAGGCTTGTAGTCCACAAAAGGAATGAAAAAAAAAAACAAAAGACTCACGTTTTCGGGCTGGGATGAGCGCCTTTGCCGCGGCACACAAAAGAGCGGCACGCCGCTTTCCCGCTTCCTCTCCAATATAGCGGCTTCCGGTTTCCCTTTGGAGCACACCAAACCTTAACCTCCGCCGATCCGCGTGGTCCTCCTCCTCCTCTTCTCTCTCTTCTGTCACAAATCACTAACAAGAAGATCGACGATCACTATTGACGCTATAAATCACTTTCCCGAATCCCACTCTCGTCTCCGACACTCAATATCCCGATTGTTTCGATTCACCCGATAATGTTATCGCGTCACGAATACAAGGCTCAAACGTCAACGAAGAGATTGTGGAGAGATTCGGAAGCGAATCCAAAATCTTCGTCGACCCTCAGGGGCACCAGCCCCCCCTCGTGACCCCTAGCTTTGTTTATCGCGTCACATCGGTGCACTTCTCGCGATGGTATCGCTCTGAAGTTGACCGCGCGTCAAGTCAACTGACGCCGGAGTTTCTTCTCCCTTTTCTCCTCTCTTCGTGCGACGATTTTTCGTAGGAATGTTTCTTCGCACGACTATTATTTTGCTCGACGTCACACGGTCGTGAAAAGGAGATTGTTGCGAAGAGAAAAACTCGCGAAACGTAAACACGTACGAGCACCGATACCGAGCAACGTTGACAGCTTGCGCTCCGCGAACCAACTGAACTTCGCTTCTGACGGACCGCTCGTCACCGATTCCCCCCCACTCCTTCCTACTCTGATTGGTCGCTCCCCTCTCCCGCGAGCTTCGAGTAACATGTATCTATAGCAATACATGCTTCATGGTGGGAATATTTTGATTTTTTTTTTTAAATGTGCCGCTCGTGTAGATGACTAACACAGCGAGCTTGTTGTTTTTAATCGCTTAATTTTTATTTCGATTAAAAATGAATAAAATAAATGCGAATCACGTTGTGAAAAAGACGGCATGAAAAAATGTGTAAATACTAAATAAAAAACGAAAATCGTAAATAATAAATAAAAGCAAAAATTTAATTAAAATGTTGAATTTAATTTTAACTCTTTTATTTTTAATAAAAATATTCTCCCTGATTATTAATAAGATCCCAGATAGCACAGAGAATTTAAAAAGAATTCATTTTTATGTCACAAGAGCTGAGTTCATTTTCAGATGCGAAAAGAATTCTTTTACGTAAAAGAATTCTTTTTGCATCTGAAAATGAACTCAGATCTTGTGACATAAAAGTGAATTCTTTTTAAATTCTCTGTGCTATCTGGGATGTTATCTCATTAATATGACACTGTTTAAATTCACAAAGAAATAAATTTTAAGATTTATTTTTTGTTATAATGTTTTATAAAATGGAGTAGATTTATATCGAATTAATGGAATATTTTGCTATCATCAGTGTCTAATTTTATGTTATAATTGTTATCAATGTCCAAGTAACAAGATAACGTCTCCAGACTTAATGACGTACAATAACATCATTAAAACGTTATTAAGATGTCATTTGACGTCACTCTGCTACCTGGATACGTATATGTGAAACAATTCGAATAACAATTCCTATTAATTGAGGAAACATTATTGCAAGTTTTTTCTTACGCAGTAATCTTATTAGTAATATTTCTTATTTAAACTTCAATTATATTTATAAATATTAATTGCAGATTTTTTTTGTTACAGTATTTTTTATATAAAACGAATATATCGAATTAATGAAATATTTTGCTGCTTGTTTATCATACAATATTTTATTTAATTTTATAATTGTCAATGTGTATATGTGAAACAATTTGAATAACAATTCCTATTCATTGAGAAAACATTATTGCAAGTTTTTTCTTACGCAGTATCTTATTATTAGTAATATCTCATTTAAACTTCAATTATATTTATAAATATTAATTGTAGATTTTTTTAGTATTTTTTATATAAAACGAATATATCGAATTAATTAAATATTTTGCTGCTTGTTTATCATACAATATTTTATTTAATTTTATAATTGTCAATGTGTATATGTGAAACAATTTGAATAACAATTCCTATTCATTGAGAAAACATTATTGCAAGTTTTTTCTTACGCAGTGTCTTATTATTAGTAATATCTCATTTAAACTTCAATTATATTTATAAATATTAATTGCAGATTTTTTTGTTACAGTATTTTTTATATAAAACGAATATATCGAATTAATTAAATATTTTGCTGCTTGTTTATCATATAATATTTCATTTAATTTTATAATTGTCAATGTGTGTGTATGGAATAATTCAAATATCAATTTGTATTGAAAGCGGAAACGAAATTAATACGTGTGTTTTTACTGCGATTTTCAATTAATCGCAAGTTTCCTTACGCGGTATCTTGTTACTATCAATATCTCTATCTATTTAAACTCTTTAATTGCTTTTATCTTTATAAAGTTTTAATCTCTCACTGTTTCCAGCTCGCGATGACGTTTCGCACACGATGATTCGTTCTTGATCCCGGCTGTTACGCAGACATGACTCGACGAGATGCTTCCTCGTCGAGGATATCAAGCTCGTGCGACTCTTAGATGGGTATTAAAATCGAATTAGGATGCACCGAGACGTGCGGTTCCGACAAAAAGTCAGGTGGCGATGACCGAAATCAATTTTCCCTTCTCGAGCTACCTGCATCTTGAAACTTTCGCGCATAACGCTCATGCATTACCGAGAACGATACATTGGACAGAGAGTTTCCGTTGCAATTTGTGCATTCATCAAGGAGAAAAATTAATCTGCGATGTGAGGCCGGTGATTATGTAACGAGCGGCAAAACCACGTCTGATATTTATTAGATTTATGACTGCTATACTTAAGTCATCTTTTCACTACATACATCCTTAATCGCGGTTTCGCACCTTTACAAAGTTAGCACATCATTTTCGATATAATTAATAGACGCTACCTACAAAACCTATTTAAAGAGAGAGATAGAAAGAGGAATTTTATCAAGATTCTAAAGAAATTAATATATGTATAATATTTTCGCAAAATATTTCGATTCCACATTTATTATAATATGCTGATAAGAAAATTAACTCTTATATATGTATCATTATTTATATAATTTTGTTTTATATCATAAAAAGAATAAATATTTCGAAAATGTACACTCTTGCTTAATTAAAAAGGGATTTATTGTTATTGACGATTTATTTCATTTTATCTGAGAGAGAATTTCAACTCTATTATAAAAATATCGAATCCAAATGATTGTGTACGTAATACGTGCTTTTTGATTGCGATTTTCAATTAATCGCTTCTTCAATTATACATGAAGTATATCAGTAAAAATATCACATAAATAAAATCGCAAATTCTTATAAATTATGTATTTCACGTATACGCGAAACGATTGACCTATTTTCCTCTCTCGCAGGTCGTTGCTATTACCAAGTGTTTTCACAAAGAGTCATGTCTTTTTTTACGATCATGTTAAGCAGATGCGCGCTGTCCTTTTTAAAAATCAGTATTGGGCATTTCGGTGTAAACAATAACAGTCTACGTCGACGCGGAAACTTTGTGAACTATCTTTTTTTATCTCTATGTGAGCATCGCATATTCTTAGCTTTTCAAAATAATTAAACGTGATATATATATATAACTATTTTCTTCTTACGATAATATTTAATACTGTATCAAAACACTTTTTTGGCAGAATGAATGAAGAGAATTCACACTCGTGAGTCGATTTTAATTCTCAAAAATAATGATTGTGATTACTATTTTCCTTTTTCTTATTAAAATCTGAAAAAACTATGTTTTTTCAATTATTTATGTTATTCTTTATAGATGAAAATATTTATATATAATAATTTCTAAAAAATTTATATATATTATAATGAAAATATTTATATATAATAATTTCTAAAAAATGTATGCGTCAAAATTAAAAAGAGAACTGCAATATTTCAGAAGTCTGTCTCTTTTGAACAAGATTTAATTGTTTCTATAATTATAGTTTTGAGGAAGAAGATTGAATTCTTCAAAGCTCATTTTCTTTTTCTAATTTTGGCGTAACGCGTGATCGATACATAATTTTATTACGTTTATATTCGCAAGTAATAAAATCAATCATAATTAAACTTAAAAAAATATGCTTGTCAACTTATAGCATTAGATCAATGGAAAGATCTATTTAAAAAAATCAAGAATTGTCAAAGAATTGTAGAATATATTGTAATTTAAAGACTTATGAAACGTGATATATTTTTTTGGAGATATATAGTTCAAAGATACACATTAGAGTAAAAAACCGCATACGAAACATCGAAGATCAAAGTAGACGCCTGTCAGGAGCCGCGCGTGTGGCGTAAACCACGTCTGGTTAAGATCAGAGACGAGATCTCCCGCGTGGAGGACGTTGTATCGCCTGAACCCGTACCGCTCTTGTCCTAAATGTCATGTGGCTGCCCACGCTAATTAATCCATTATCATCGCGGTCGTCACTACCGGCACTACCCGGGTTTATACTGTTTCTCGGCGAAGATAGCTTACACGCCGTTCACTGTATGTAACTTTAATGAGAGTATATACTAAAGGTGTGACTGGCTTTGGTATATACTCTTTCAGGAGCGCGTTAACGACGCATATTAAATCGTGAATACATCACAGAAGCGTGTCCGGGAGCGCCGTCTCGACTGATTATACAACAGCCAGTAAAGAATATACGATGACAAAGACTGACGGAACTCTGAAAAGAAAGAAAATATCGATATAAAAATATAATAAAAAAGAAAAAACAATCAAAAAATAGAGAAAAAATATAATTAAATAACAAATTCAATTATCCAACAACGTTCCATGCGAAATATTTATTCGCTGGCATCAAACGTAGATGCTTAGGATGAATAAATCCTTTGTCATTCACGCATGACATTCGGCACGAGTGATAATTCGCTGCTTCGAGGCGTTATCCCCCTCGTCTCGTGGGACGCGGAGGGAGTCCTTCCTATCGCGGTGACACGATCCGGCGCACCCAGCACGTGACAGGGGCACGGATCGTCGGCGCGTGCCGGTTGCATTTAATTTTGCTAAAACCCGGCGCGCGAATAATAAACTGACAGAGATGGTCTAGACACAAGGTCTACCAGCGTCGTCTGGAGGGGAAACCATTACTATTTACCGCGCGTGTGGGCGTTCACTATGTGGGAGTGCCGCCGGACATGACGGGGGACATCGGTCGGAGGCATGTCACGCACGTGTGTGTGGGTCGCAGTTTCCTCTCCCTAGAACAGAAACTCAGAATTCAGGAATTGGCGCGATAAAAGGAACCGCTGGACGGTGACGAGCGATGAGAGAGAGGGGAGGGCTCGATTAATTTTCTCATCTGGCAAATGCGTTGCGCCAACATTGATAAGCGTGGTCGGAAACGGATGAAATTTGCTTTCGACGGCCTTTCGTGTATAAGAGATAAATGGATTACGAGAATTTATCTCGAAAAGAAAGGGAAAGTATTACTGAAAGTTCTGTGATAAGACATATGTTAATTAATTCGATAAGTTCATCACTTCGAGTGGACGACAATTATTCGAGATAAAGTCTCTGAGAAGAGATCAAACAGGACATCAACATTTCGCTAATTAGCTGATTCCATCGAACGACCCATTCGAAAGTTTTCTCGTAAAGTATTATCCTCGCAGCTGTCCTATTGTCCAATTAGAAACTTGATTATACAAATCAAGCGAAAAAAGAAATGCGATTATTACGCACTTAATGTTGAGTATTCGTATAATTTTATATAATAATCGCGATGAAATTATATACATATTAAATGAAGTAATATTTATTTACATAATTGCATTAGTATGGCATGCTAAATTCTTGTTGTTCATTTGTTTCATCAATATCTTGGATTTCAGATAAATTCAAAATGTCATCTTCCTTCGTTTCGTCGTGAATATCAAATATTGGTATCGGTTTCATCCTTCGAAATGCTCTTTCTATCTTTTGCACCACATCGACTTCCGTCTGAGTGCTTATAAAATTCGTTACTCTACAGTCCTTGACGTTACCGACTCTTCCGGTTCTACCACATCTGAAAGTATCATACGATATGTCGTATCACAAAATACTATACATATTATATGCATAATACATGTAAGATACCTATGAATGTAATCAGCGGTTGCGATTGGGAAATCGTAATTCAACACATGATGTATCGCTACAGTATCCAATCCTCTGGATCCCGCGTTTGTAGTGCACAACACGTAACGCTTAGCACTCTTGAAGCTGGCGTATTTATTTTGCCTCTCGTACAACGGCATCTCGCCGTTCATGCGAACCGTTGCTATATTGCATTTCTCCAGGAACATACTGACCCAGTTGCAAGTGCTATTCGTGTTACTGAATATGATTACTTGTTCCCTATTGGCTACTTTCGGCTTGATATATTTTAAAAGTTCTGCCGGTTTGTCATCTGGTCCTACTCTTACAAATTTTTGTGGCACGAGAATATGATGTAATTTATCTGAAGTTATTTGTACCAATGATTGCACCTGTAAAAGAATAAAGTATAAACAATTTTTGTACTATTTTAAAAATACATATCTTGAAAATACTTACATCTATGATGTTGTTTAGAACTTTTGACATTCTTGAAGGCATCGTTGCAGATACTAATGCAAATTGGGCGGCTATAGGTAATTCGGTATCATTGTATACATTTTGCTCAAAGCCGAGCTGAAAACAATAAGATTTTGAGATTTTATATATTATATTTCTAAATATTAAATAAAATAATATAAATTTGTAAATAATTTTAAAAATGTATATATAAATATATATACCGGTACTCTTTTCAAGAATATTTGTAGCTTTTCTTGAAATGTTTCATGAAATAAGGCATCTGCTTCATCTAATACGATAGATCTGACCATGTCTAGTTTATAAATTTTAAATGTGGTTAATTTACTAATGACTCCAAAACTACCTATAAGAATGTCGACTTGGTTCACAGGTGGATTTAATAGCATCTTCTTTGTTTTTCCACCGGTAATAGTTTGTACTTGAATATTAAGATGTTGACATATTTTCTTTGTTTCTAGCTGTGGAAAAAATTATTTTTTAAAGACAAGTAAATATTAAGTAATTATATATTTTGGTTTATTATATAATACAAACTCCAATTTGAAATGCTAGTTCTCGAGTAGGTGTGATAATCAACCCTAATGGAGAATTGTATTGGTCTGTATCCTCTGCTAACTTTTTCCATTGTAAAACTTTATCTATCATGGGTAAAAGATAAGCTAATGTTTTCCCACAACCAGTTTCAGCTGCTATGACAGTATTGGCACCATTCATTATCCGAGGTATTCCTAATGTTTGTATCTTCAAAGGTTTTGTTATTCTATAGTTTTCTAAGATTTTTATTATTTCTGGATTTAAGCCAAACTGTGCAAAGGTATCGCATACTTCTTCTTCTTCTTCTCCTTTATGTGATTCGTTATTATATGCCTCTTCTTCCACCTGAAAGTTCAATACATGTTTAGGATAATAAATAAAAGTAATACAAGAAAAAATAATGAAAAATTAATAATACCATACATTTGTAAGAGGATATATGAAGAAATGATCCCCTTTAGACTTATAATGATGCCATCCTTTACTTGCCAGTGGTATGGGTTCAAATTTAGAATACTTTTGTCCTTCGTAAAAGTTCAACTCTTTCCGTTTGTAGACAATTATTGGTGTTTTTCCTTCTGTATTTTTTGGAATCTCAAGGCGATTGGCATTACTCTTCCTTTTGGTACCTCTCTTCTGTGTGCATGATATTAATTTAATTATTAGTTTAAAGATTATTACTTATAATTATTAAAGATTATTATTTACAAGGCTTGCATTGTCTTTACACTTGATGTGTATATTATAATGCACAAAATAAGCTAAGACAGAGAGGAAATATTGCGCTTACGTAATATCTTTGCAATTGCACAAACTGGACATTCGCAGTTTTGTGACACAATTTACAAAATCGAGAAAACATTGTTATAAACACTATGTAAATTGTAAATAATACCGCAAATGCACGCGAGAACACGTGACGTCAGAAACATGTGTTATGAAGCGGCAGCCATTTTGCATTATCGGTAATCAATATAAAATCTTATTTATTATATTATATTATACTTTATCTCATAATATTTTATTAGAATTATTTCATAAAATAATGATTATTTTAAGAGAAATTTTGTAAAATATTTAATTTTTTATAACAATTATATTTATCAGTTGTCGATAATATAGAAAGTTATTTTAATAAGATCCTCAGATTAAAAGTACTGAATTATCAAGAGGATGTTGTAATGGAACATGCAAAATTATGCTACAGATGGTGCCACCTATTCCTTTCGCGCAGGATGATAGAAAATGGCTGAATGGCCGTGCCAAAACTTTCTTTTCTTTATCAATTATTAATAAAAAAAAGAATGAAGAAAAATCATCTCAAAAAACTGAAATCTGCGTAAGTAAAATATAGAATAAAGAAGATATTTGTAAAATTGCTATCATAAATTTCTGAAAAGATAGAGAATGATAGTCGATAATAATTTAAATTGTTATTGTTATATTCTATTAATGATTAACATACAAAATTATTTATACTTTTAGAGAGATAACAAAATTGGAACACACATGCTTTCATATTTTATTATCGAAAATTCATTTCACAATCAATTATTCGCTAAACGTGCGTAGTATTTCTCATATTTTACACAAATATTGTCAAAATAAAACGAAGCAGGATAAAATAATATAGTCACGATTTTACACTTTGTGTCATATTATTCTTTCGAACGAATTTCAAAACAGATAATTTGTGAGACATATTTTAAATACATTGAAAGAGACATATATGTTATATTTTTTCCATTAAATATTATAATAAAATAAATAAGTAAATAATATACTTATATATTTATAAAACTAATATCAACTAGAATAAAGTTTTAAAATCCTATAAAAAAAGAGAGAAAACATGATAAAATAAATAAGTAAATAATATTATATTTATTTATTTATTTATAAACTAATATCAATTAAATTAAAATTCTAAAATTCACCAAAAAAAAGAAAGAAAGAAAGAAAGAGAAAGGCTTTATGCAAGAAAGTCGCGCATTTTATCGAAGCAGCAGAGCCTCGGACGGCTCCTTCGCTTCGAGGGAAGCGCGCTCAAAGAGCGCGGGCTGTTTTCTTGGATCGATGCGTTTCGATCGCACGCGTCGCGACGCTCGTCGGCGTTTAAGTCGCGTAGGCGCTTCGTCGGCGTCGCCGCTGGTTCTTGCCCGTTCCCGAGCAGGCTCGTTTCGCGTTCGAGAATGTCGCGTTCGCGTTGAGGTCTCTCTTCCCGCTCGTTAGGAGGCCTGAGGACGGAAGGACGGGATGGCGTCCGACGACGCCGAGACGCGGGAGGCGCAGGAAGCCGAGGAGGACCTGAGGATCTTCGAGACGCTCCGCATCTCGTCGCCGCAGAAGGTCAATCGATGGCAATCCGTCTGCATCTTCTCACCTGCGACCTATCGGTCGCAATATAATGCACTCGCACTCATTCACACGCACTGCTATTGTATACACATATACGTCATTTTTCGCACATGTGTAGAATAGCGTTTAAGAAGAATCAGAATTATTTGTTGCAAGTGTGGAGTACGAAATTGTATATTTTTATTTATTTATTACACAGAAAAAAGAACATTTTTGTTTTGAAAATATCTTTAATTTCAACATGAAAAACTTGAAATGAGATTAACTGAAGAAAATTTGCTTGAATGAAGTCATTTTATATAATTCAATCAAGAAAAATATATTCTTATTATTTAAGAATAATTTTCTTCAATGGAAAAGAAATAATGTTAGATAGAAAATAACACATTTTTAAATCAAAAATTATAATTTTTATTATCAAGATAATTATATTGTATTCTTGAGATGACAATTATAATATTCAAATAAGATTATAATATTGTTAAAATTTAAGATTATTAAATTCTTCTAAGAAGATTATATATTCTTGCGTATATAGGAAACAATGAATACGTTAATTTAAGTATATAAGTGTTAATTTGACACTTAATTTTTTTCTGTGTACCAAAGTCCCGCAGCACTTCCGTTACTTTAGTACTACAGAAACCATTGTTGAAAAAAAACAACAAGCAGGTTTGCGAAAAACTTGGACGTACTGCATTTGTTCTCATTTAAAATTTGCAACATCAGATTGGCATCTATATCTTGTACACAGAAAAAAAGAACATTCTTGTTTTGAAAATATCTTTAATTTCAACATGAAAAACTTGAAATGAGATTATATTGCGTTAACTGAAGAAAATTTGCTTGAATGAAGTCATTTTATATAGTTTAATCAAGAAAAATATATTCTTATTATTTAAGAATAATTTTCTTGAATGGAAAAGAAATAATGTTAAATAGAAAATAACACATTTTTAAATCAAAAATTATAATTTTTATTTCAAGATAATTATATTGTATTCTTGAGATGACAATTATAATATTCAAAAGATTATAATATTGTTAAAATTTAAGATTATTAAATTCTTTTAAGAAGATTATATATTCTTGCGTATATAGGAAACAATGAATACGTTAATTTAAGTATATAAGTGTTAATTTGACACTTAATTTTTTTCCGTGTACCAAGGTCCCGCAGCACTTCCGTTACTTTAGTACTACAGTGGTTGAAAAAAAACAACGAGCAGGTTTGCGAAAAACTTGGACGTACTGCATTTGTTCTCATTTAAAATTTGCAACATCAGATTGGCATCTATATCTTGTACACAGAAAAAAAGAACATTCTTGTTTTGAAAATATCTTTAATTTCAACATGAAAAACTTGAAATGAGATTATATTGCGTTAACTGAAGAAAATTTGCTTGAATGAAGTCATTTTATATAGTTTAATCAAGAAAAATATATTCTTATTATTTAAGAATAATTTTCTTGAATGGAAAAGAAATAATGTTAGATAGAAAATAACACATTTTTAAATCAAAAATTATAATTTTTATTATCAAGATAATTATATTGTATTCTTAAGACAATTATAATATTCAAATAAGATTATAATATTGTTAAAATTTAAGATTATTAAATTCTTCTAAAAAGATTATATATTCTTGCGTATATAGGAAACAATGAACACGTTAATTTAAGTATATAAGTATTAATTTGACACTTAATTTTTTTCCGTGCAGAATTATTCGTCACAAGTGTGGAGTACAAAATTGTATATTTTTATTTATTTATTATGTTAAATAAAATATGTCTGACGTGGACACGAATCTACGATGATGATATCTACGAATGTTATTGCTAGGAGCTTATTAAACTTGTAAAGCACTAAGAATATTTATATTTTTGTCAAATAATCCCTCTAATCGCAATAAATATTTTGCAAGAATAAATACGCACGATGAAAAATAATATATAATTAGAGCTTACTAAAATTACTCCGATATTTTCTAAATATAATGTAACAAGTTACGCTTGAATATAACAGATTATCATCTTTTGTTAGGTTTGAACAGAATTTTGCTCGAATTTTACGAAGAGTTTTTGTATTTTAGAGAGTCGTAAATGCGCGTAATATATCGCGCGAACTATATCACACTGGCTTATCGCCCCTTCTGTCGTTGCATCAGTGCTTATGTACACATATATATACACATGCACATACGCATTCACATGCTAATCGTACGTGCGGTCACGTGCATGCCCGTATCACCCACCACAAAGGCTCTCATTGTGTACATGCCAGTACACGGTGTGTCTATCGAAGGGCAACAGATCGATGGCAGAAATGCGCAATATTGATCACTTTACACGATCGGCACGATTATTCGATGGGTCATTGATTGCCATTGGATCGATTCGTCGTCTTGGAACGCGGCCCGGTTTTAGGTAACGCGAGTTATTTCCGATCATAGAAAAATTACGTAGGAATCATAAAGATCTGAGAAGTATAAATGTCGTGTCTCTCGTGATAAAAGGATTTCAGTATTTTCTTTTTATTCTTATATTCGTATATTCCGAGTTTTGCTATGACATTTCTGCTTTCTTGAAAAATGCAAGAGATGAAAATTTGCCATTGTAATGCAGAATTTAAATTATTCAAGTCTGTCTAACAATGTCCAGATGCGCTCTCTTCTCTTTCCGCGTAATAACATTTCATTTTTAGAATTACTCGAGTTTAAAATATTGCAAAACGCATTGCGATGCTACTAAATAATTACAGTTACAATTGATGGAGCAAAAACAAAGGAATAACAAGTTATTTTTTATATTGAACAATCATGAAAAATAAATAAATCACGTAATCTGTGTAATCTGTGTAATCTTGAGTATCTCCGAACTCATCGTTCGAGACCGTCTCTTGCCTCGTTGCTGATTGCTGTGTAATTAGACGATTCGTGCGTCTAATTTGCAGGCAGGAAATTCCGTCACGCGCTCTCATCATTATCACTCCATTTTCTCTCATCACTCCAGACTCGCGCGAATCGCGCGACCGCTTATCGACTCGCGAATAAGGGTCGCGTTGCCATAGCGTTGCACAGGGAATCGATTTCACCTGTCGCTGCTACCCCAAACGACCGCGCGCGCTGTCGCGTGCTTTCGAAGTCGATCTTAATTTATTGAACACGACCGAAAAGGGATTGACTTATCTTGGTTGGGTCGCGCTGGTGACTTCGCTAGATTTCATCGAGTTTTATCGATGTTCCGACGTTTAATTTCGTCCCAAGCATCTTTCAAAATTGATTTGACATTTAGGCTTTTGAAAATATCTCTTCCTTTTTTTTGCAGAAAATGTATAAATAAATTTTAAAAATTCTTGGTTGGGTCGCGCTGGTGACTTCGCTAGATTTCATCGAGTTTTATCGATGTTCCGACGTTTAATTTCGTCCCAAGCATCTTTCAAAATTGATTTGACATTTAGGCTTTTGAAAATATCTCTTTCTTTTTTTGCAGAAAATGTATAAATAAATTTTAAAAATTCTCGCAATCTTTAAAAGCTTATTTTTTTATTTTATTTTAACTTTCGATTTATAATATGTGATTAAAAAAATATGTTTCTCAATCTGCGTTGTTTATTACTTTGTCTTATTAAAAGTTTCAAACTGTCCATTATTATTCTCTCTCTTAGTGTCTCTAAATATATGTTAAATATAATCCTTTTTTTTCAAAATTACATAGAAAATGAATCATATATCTTTATTAAAATCACGTTTAAAAATATTAAATAGTAATAATATAATAATATTAGTTGATATAATTAGAGAACTAGATAATATTAGTATATAATTGTATAGATATAGGTTTAATTTTTATTGATATCCGATTATTTTGATGCATTGCATATAATTATGTTAACCTATATAATTATAATGAACAAATAAATTCATGCAATATTCTATTGGCTATATTTGACATATTAATATACCGATATATTTCGCAGCTTTAATTATCTGTACATTTTAGTAGACTTGCTTCCGGAATAAATTTAGATTCCTTCCCTGGCTCTCTTTCTTTCTCTTTTTTATTTCTCTCTAATTTTGTTTCTCTCTTAAATATTAGAACACATATTGTAATTTTAAAAATCAAACATATCTATATGAGAAAATATGATTATACATTTACATAATTAACTTAATAACTTAAATTAATAATACGATCATGTAAAAAATATAATTTAATTTGATTTTATTAATTTTATTCGAACAAATCCAGGATTTTATGTTTTTGCATTTTGTTATATAATCTTCTTACTATCTAAAAGATTTTACCTCTTTGTTTAATGTGGAATATTTTCATATAAAGCATCAGCGAGGGAGAATATTTATCTATTATATCGAGAATATTTATACTTGTGCTTACTCTTATAAAAGTTAATATAGATGAATGTTTATCTTCGACGGAAAAAATGTAGATAAATATAATCGCTTATTTTGTTTACAATATAAATTTCATTTACATGTAGATATAATGTGAAGCAAAATTCATAAAAAGGAAAATGGTCGATCAATATTTATTAAAATACCATTGGAAATATTGGATTCTATAAATAAACCCATAGAGAGAGTTTAATCGCCATTTCCTTAAAACTGCAATATCGTATATTTTAATCGCTTCAAAAACCTCTTGATACAAATCTTGCAAAAAATTGTTATATCGCATTTGATTGAAGTAATATCTCTCTCATCGAATAACATAATATTATTTTATTCAACAGTATGCTCTTAAATATAAATGTAAACATGCCGGCGACGTGTAAATCATGTAGATTAACATAAGTACAAGAGCAAACGTTGCTCATGCAAGGCGCATACGTTCATTTTTTCACATTCATTTTTTGCGACAACTTTTTTCACTTTTAATGAATCGAGATGGTGTAAGATTCACGGTGTATCATTTAAACTTTCAACGGGGAAGAAGATTTAAATTACTTTAACATTGTTTCTTAAAACACTCACGTACTCTCGTTGCAATTTTATTGCGATTTTATTACGATCGTGCGTACGAAATTTCGTGTTCGCGTTGTGCCGGCAAAATGCTGAGAGAGACCATGATGGGGAATTTACAAATTTTTTACACGAGTACGTGCACAGGATGCCTCACGCTGGCTCTGCTGTAATCCCTCCAGTGTAAGCAGAGCTCGCTGGTGCGCTTTCGAGTAAATATCAACTGTATACAGGTCGAGCGGAGACTGTCGGGATATTTATTGGAGGCCCCGGCAGAATATAATAAATTATATTCAATATCATATCGGGTTTAAGCACCGTGGAAATTCGCGGTATTACACGAGACACGGAATCGTGCCATTAACAACAACCATTGAAACTGTTTTCGGATCACGAAGAGAGAAGGAGAGATATAATAACACGAATCCCGTTCGGTCGACGACCTGTCGCATAATTGAATCGCGAGATAATTGATGCGACGTACACAGGATCGCGGATTTTGATTTTAATCTGATTCCCAGGAAGATAGTACACATTGAATTAAACACTCGTAAACTCGTCCAGACCGGTGATAGATGTTAATTCGTCCCCGACATACATCGGATTGAAACGCAATATCTCGTGCATTTGATTTCCTTTCAATTTTACGTTAAAACTACACACTATCGTACGTATATCGAAAAAATCTGAAAGCTTTTTAATCAGAAAAAATAACAGATTTTCATCGAAAATAAAATAAAATAAAAATACTTGTTCTTTTTTATCTATTTCTTTTCTCTATATTCTATATCATATCTTGCGTATCCATGCTTTGTACTCGTTAAAATTAGAAGGTTTTATGTGAGAACCACATCCAGTGTTTGCTGTAGATAATTTCAAAATTATCTAGATAAAGATAAAAATCCGTAAATTTATCTTAGATGAGATAAAGATGATTTTGCTTTTACTTAATCTAGATGAAAGATGAGATGATTATTGTGATAATCTAGATAATTATCTAGATATTTTTGTTTATTTTATAAGACTATAAATATTTGTAGAAAATGTGACGCAGATTATAAATGGGATATTAAAATCATAAACACATATTCTTTCTCTTTTCCTAAGAACATTTAAATAATAACAAAAAAGTATATAAATGATATGATGAATATTTATTTATTTATTTATATTTATAATATATTTATAATATATTATTAATATAATAATCAATGTGTTCATACATATATCATTTTTATAAAATATACATTAACGCATTGCACAAATTTAAGTAAAACAAGTACAAGTAAGTAAATTTAAATAAATGAACAGAATGAAAAAGACTCGACGGCGTTCTTTTCTCATTTTAAGTTATTAAGTTTTAAAGTTCCTCAAAAATTTTAGATATTTTAGAGAGATTTTTAAAAGCTTACCTGGAAAACTTTTTTGCATAATGAAAACGTCATCTTAGACAATTTTTAGATAAGATGACATATATTTTTCATCTAAAATAAAGATAAAGATACTTTGTATTTCTCAATCTAGTCAAAGATAAAGATGATCCATTTCTTTATCTAGATAATTATCTAGATAATTTTATCTAGATACCAGCAAACACTGACTACATCATTGCGGATACATTAACCCCTAAATTCGGCGAGTATTTTATTGTACCGTGTTCGGTTCCACGATGATATTCTCGTCCCGATATCTCCGATGACGTAGACTTCGCGAGCATAGATTTTCGCGTGCAGATACCTGAGGGGTCGGCCCTGGTACAATTCGGGTCACGTAACCCGCCGTCGTAAGCAGACGAAACTTCACTATTGTAACTGCCTGTGCCGCGCGTGTATCCGATTGTCCTGGAAATTGGCGACGGTTGCAAGAGCGTCTCATTCCTCGCGAGGGATGGAAACAATATTTGCGATCGGTTACCGTGACTTCGAATGCGAGAATTCTGCGTCGAGTATTCTATTCGAACTTGAAGAGCGGGCTTTGGGAATACGAAGCGTCCTGGCACGTAAACACTATCGTGTGGAGGGATTCCTGCGGGAATAGATCCAATGGGCAAGACCAGGTAATTGATCATGTTTTCGAGCGAACATATAAATGGAACACGTCGTTGAAGTTGATTCGACTGTGAGAATAAGTGCTATTAGGAACGTGGTACCTTCGCGATTAATTGCTCTTTCTGCCAAGGAAATTTGAAAGTTATTAGAAGAATCCTTATCTTTTTACGAGAATTTAATTATTAGTTATATTAATGATTACTTTCAATTAATTCATTTTTAATTCATTTTTAATTCATTTTATGTCATGCATTTCGTAGAATGAAATATTTGAGTACGTTATTAAAAAGTGGAGCAAGCTTCTTCGTTAACTAAATGCAATCCAATCAGTATGAGTATTAGATGTCATAGTAGTAGAATGAATGTGTAAGTTTCCTATGCATGAAGATACTTTCATTTGCAACTTCGCACCGTGTTTATTCCATTATCATTTCGTTCCCGACTTTTGTTTGCATTCAAACGGAATAAGATAGTTATTACAAAGTTATATTACAATCTATTCCCGCGTTTGCAAACTTGCAAATAAGATGGAGAGAAAGAAAGAGAGAGAAAGAGAGATTTTATGTACATTATTTTTTTTACAGGTAAAAACTTTTAGACTGTTTGTAATCGTAATTACGACGAAATAAATCCCCATTGAATGTGTACTTGGACTTAATTTCACGTTGTGAGAATAATTCAACGGGATATATTTAATTTCACGTGAATCGTATAACGAGTCAGATTTGTTAAAAAGTAATTAAACGCATCGAATGTATTAATCGGCATAAAAACGAGAGAAACGCAATTCTGCGTGTATGACGAATTAGATCACCGTGAAATATTTAATTAGAACGACGATAATCATCGATATAAACATATCAACCGTATATTCGTTGTTTAATAATAATAATATTCGGACATTCCGCTGCATCCTTTCAATATGGTTTGATGGATTTAATCATCATTTTAAAGCCGAATCACATTTCATCGCGAGTTAACGGATTTGCGTTGATCAACGTAAAATGATCTATAATATCGATCGCGTATTTTATTTTCTTAGCAAATTGCATTTAAAAAAATATTTTCAGGCAATATATGAATACGTGAACGCAATCCTTTGACGTATCACTATTGATTCGCTCGAGTATTGGTATATATATATATTTTAGAACGTAAAATACTTCCACTGTTATTTTTCAATAATACTCATTCGAATTTTGCCGCAGGCAATTTTATTTAATATAGTCTCTTCTTCACAATGTTTTTCCGAAATGTTCTAGCAAAATATCGTTATGCTTGAAAATAAGAAAACAGAGGATAAAATTAATCTCATTTTCTACACTAGAAAAATATTAAAAATATTTACATAATATTAAAGTGATTGATGTTTATACGGAAGGAATTAAATGCTTTGTATGTACAATCCCAGCAAAAAGTAGCTGAAAATCAATATTGACAAATATCCACTTTTAGTGTATTTTGAGTACGAAAAATTGTGTGGAATATTACAATTTGATTTTAGTTATAGTAGAAATGTATTTTTAATATTTATTGAAATATTCCGAATTTTAATCGAAATGATTAATTTTTAGCAGAGAATTTCGTCTTGTGACAGATACATGGCTAACTTCATTGAATTATATTTAATATCTTTTCAACTAGTTAGTACTTGTACAATATTATTTGACCAAATATTTTCTCTGTATCTAAACTACACTTTTGCAAATTTTAAACAAATTCTGAATATTATTTCCATGTGTTTTTGTCATTCGAATCGGTTATACATTTCCCATAAGAACACATGTTAATTCGATGCAAATTAAAATCCTTACAACTTGTGAACGCTTTAGTGAATCGATTTAAAAATTGTACTGAAGATTCTAAACATATGTACACAGTAAAAATTTTGTGTTAAATTTAACATATTTCACATGTCCCAATTTATCCACTCTAATTTTAATGTTAATTTAACAGAAGACAAGTATGTAAATAAATAACACAAGTAATATGTTTAAAAATTAACACAAAAGTGTAACACTTAAATTTTATTTGGAAATAAAGTTTATGTTAAATTAACATATTTATAATGTTAAATTTAATTAAAAGAAAATGTTATTCTTACATTTTTATGATAAATAACGGAAGAGATATGTCGATTTAACATATGGAAACTGTTATAGAGAGAAAAATAACACAACTTATCTGTTCATTTTAACATATAACTTATTTCATCAAAAATTCGTGCATTTACATATTAATTGTGTTATTTTAACTCTTAGAAACGGTGAATATTAACTCAACACAGAAATGTCAAAATAACGCAATGATAATATGTTACATTAATATAAGAGTATGTTAAAAATTTAACACAAAAATTTTTACACGAGAAAATTTTAACAGAAATACAAAATGTTTTTTACCGTGTAATGACACTCTGTACAATTTTCTTTAAATTCTCAATATTTTGAAAATAGGTACAAAACATCCTTAAGTATCAGTTACTCTTTCATTGGAAAATATTTCTACACAATAACAAAAGAAAATCGATTTCACGAATTTCAAAAAATTCATATGTAAAAATATACAATAATATTTTGTCTAATCTCGTTGCATTTTAAAATACACGAATATCCAAGAATATCGTTCTAAGAATAGCCTTGATGAGCCGACTTATCTACATTGTGGTCGACATTTCTACGCTCCGGCGGCAATTTCAGACGTTCTTAATGGCTGAGACGCAAATCGAGGCGCAAATCGCCTTGTAAGGTTTCCGTCGTGGAGGCTTAAATGGACGTCGTTACCGCCGGCAGAGATCATAGGTATATCTACGGTACTCGCGAATCTTCGTGTTCTCTCTGAGCGTGGCACAGGTCGGAGGTCGGAACTTCAGAAGCCGCTAATCTATTCTCGGCTTTTAAACGAGCGCTTCGGCATCAAGCCTTCTCTCGGCAAGGTAGAAAGGGCTTCGGGAAATAAAATCGCCTTCTTTACGACGAGTTTCCTCCCGCCTGCGGCGAAACCCAACGGGAGTCCCGTTTACGACTTGGCGCGATACACACAGCAAGATTGATAATTTATAGCAATTGTCACTCCAACTTCTTTCGTGTACAAGAGATGCAACTATGAGATGCAACTGAGAGATTCGTAAAAGTAAAACGACGGTAATGAGCAAGCAAACATGTCTATCATCGATCGACGTTTTCACGTAGCTTATTTATTGTTGTTCATTAAATATTCGATGTTAATTCCAGAGATAATCACAATTTGAAACTTTTAATTCTCGGAATAATTAAAAGAAATTAGTTAAAGATGTCAGACTCAACAAATATAAAATTAAATATAAATAATATCATTGGCAATAAGAGTCTAGTGTGGTTAACGTTACACAAATAATTTATTAAAAATTCAAAAAAAGATATTCATTGAATAGGGTCGAAACGTTCGCGATTCGATTACATTTATATCTATTCAATGAATATCTTTTTTTGAATTTTTAATAAATTAGTTAAAGATGTCAGACTCAACAAATATAAAATTAAATATAAATAATATCATTGGCAATAAGAGTCTAATGTGGTTAACGTTACATAAATAATTTATTAAAAATTCAAAAAAAGATATTCATGAATAGATATAAATGTAATCGAATCGCGAACGTTTCGACCCTATTTTTGGGTCATCTTCAGCGCAAAAAGATTATACAATCAAGTTATTACAATAATTTTTAAAAAATTAAAACAATAGTAAAGAATTAAAAAATCTTATAGTTGAAGCGGTGTCTCGTTATTAATGTCATTTTGACGATGTTCCCAAACATCGAAAATGCTGGCCCAACAAAGGGTGGAGAGAGACCGATCATCGTCTCAAAAACAACAAGATTTGACTAGTGTGGAGTCTAGTGTGGTTAACGTTACACAAATAATTTTAATAAATTATTTGTGTAACGTTAACCACACTAGACTCTTATTGCCAATGATATTATTTATATTTAATTAAAAGAAAGTTGTATAAAAAAATCCTGAGCGCTGCGAATGAATACAACAATGTAAAAATATTTTTATTCCCTTTGAAAACGAGGCAACTGAATGTCTGGTTTCAGGTGGATCCGGACAACGCTATGACTCATGATCTGACGACTACTTTGAGAAGCGAATTGGCAGCTCTCGAATACAAACGAGACAGGCTCATGTCCGAGGTAAACCAGATTATCCGTTCTTCGGAATTGATCGCGTTATTAATTCAATGGTGCTTGTTTAGCTGCAAGAGATGAAGAGCATCGTGAGATCGCGGGACCAGAGGGTCGTGGAATTGCAGGTGGAAGCCGATCAGCTTCGGGAGCAAGCAGCCAGGCAAAATTCCGTCGTTTCCAGTCTCAAGAAACGCATTCAGGTTAATTTGTTTCTGCAATAAGCGAAACGATTAAAGGATTCCTTCGTTAATGCTTGTCGAGATAACTTGTTTCTTCCTTTTTCCTTGTGTCTTCCGTGAAAAAAATTTCGACGACGAATTCATATAATCCGTAGTCGATAGGATAGTAGATTCGCGACACGTTTCACAGAATTCAATAACGATTTTAGGAACTTGAAGAGAGAGAGAGAAATCTCTATGCGAACCAAGGTAGGAGTGAGATCACGATACAAGGTCTGCAACGTGACGTAAAATACCACGAGGAAAAGGTCCGGGAGTACGACAAGAAAATTCGACAATTGGAGCATAACATATCTGAGGAGATTCAATTGAAGGAGCGCGCACGTCTGAATCTGCAGGTGCCATATGCTATTTCAATATGCGCTTCCACGCTATTGACACAGCCATTTATACTATTTCGCTGGAAAAAAATCGCATCAACCTTTTCTTCTCTCCAACATTAAAATCGCATTTTCGATATTTGCTTTGACAGGATTTTGTGCGAAGGTTGGCACACGCGTTGAACGTCGAGTACTGCGAAACGGCGCATCACAGTCCGGAGATGGTGATTCACAAAGCCGAGGAGCTCGTGCAAGAGGTGAACCGACTGCGAACGAAGAGCACGAACGTCGAGACGCAGTTGACGGGCATCGA
Organism: Camponotus fellah; assembly: GCA_030586385.1. Lineage (NCBI taxonomy): Eukaryota > Metazoa > Arthropoda > Insecta > Hymenoptera > Formicidae > Camponotus > Camponotus fellah. Next base: position 1,321,792 of record JAPIVC010000450.1, on the reverse strand, counting down.
GATAGATTTCAGAACCTGCAGAGACGCTCTTGAGCGTGCCACTACGGAAAAGGAACAGTTACAGAGACAGGTGTCTGTCCAACTGGTCGACATAGATCGTCTGCGTCAGGTACGAGAATAATGAAAATTTTACCTATTGAATTTTTAAAAATAATTCTCTTTAGTTTATTAAAGTATGTGATTATAGCTAATTAATTATTTCGATTTATTTATAAATCTATTTAATTCTAAATAAATTAAAAATAAATTAATTATAAATTAATTATAAATAAATATTTATAAATATTCATAATTAATTATAAATTAATTATAAATATCATGAAAGACATGTTATATCATTAATTATTTATCGATATATCAGGACAAGGAGTGCGTGGAAATGCAATATAGAGTCGCGGAGAAGGACATGAACGATCTGAGGGACAAACTTGTGACCGTAAACAGAAGTTTAACTAGTGCAACGGGGAATATATCCAATCAAGAAGCGCTCATCTGCCAATTACGAGGTAAACTCTCTCACGATTGATTGACTCTCGTGATAATTCATGCCTCTGATAATTTATACCTCTCTTGCAGAGGACCTGAAGGCCCGCGAAGAGAAGACGCAACGCGTACAAAATGACCTACGTCATCTCCTCGAGTCTTTGGCGATTCTCGTCAGTACACCCAATCGATTCGTCGAGTCTCACGAAAACGCAATTAAGGATCGCATCCGAGAGATCTTGGCGGACAACAAGGATCAATCGCTAGTAGCTCATCATGCACTTGATATCGTCTCTCTTAAGCCAAAATCACATATGCGCGATTCTTGCTTGAGAAAAGATGAATTTTTTAAAATGTAAATTATTTTCTTTGCTTCGAAATTTTCGAAATTGCTCATTTTAATTTTTACATGTCGAGAATGTCGTAGAAATATCGAAACTTTTAGAAAATTCGTATATTTTCGGTCTTGGCATATGAAGGACGATTTTAATTGGCATTGATATTTATAACCGTCTCATGAGCTCGTTTTCTTTTTCCGCAGAAAATACAAGGTCTTCGGGATAAGGTGAACGTTGCGACGGAGTCGACGAATCGACAGAGCGAGTTGGTCGAATCCACGATGATGAAAGTGCGCAGCCTGGAGGATGAACGCGCCGCTTTAGAAGCAAAGATACACAAGTTGGAATCCGAACTTACAAGCAGCGAACTCTCCAGAGAGTCTTTACGCAGAGACAAGCAAACGGTAACTTCAAACTTCAAATGTTCCTATCTCTTGAAAACAGTCTTGATTTATAACGTAAAAAAAACAAAGAATTAAAGATGTTATACAATTAACTATAATTGATTCTCTCTTTTTAAATTAAATTTAAACATCAATCTAAAAAGAAATCTATTTATAAAGAAATAATCTCTAATTAAAATAATATTTTGAAAAGTCCTAATTGAATGCAAAATATGATTTATTTATTCCAGATGTATCATTTTCCATAAATTAATTTTAAGTAATTATATTATAAACAACATTTTAGTTTATGATCTTCTTGGATCGACTTGGCAAAGCGATGCAGATGGACGAGATCTCTCAAGAAATCGGGCTCGATCTTCTAACCGAGTCGCTGCTGGTGCGAGCCGAGCAGTTAGCCAGATTGGAGACCGACAAACTAGTCGACAAGGTGAAGGGCACGATCGATATTACGTCTTTCCGATGCCGCTGTCATATTGCTAACATCTTCTCCTTTGTTCTGTGTTTCTTTGTCGTGCGAATCGTGTGCTTACCGCACGCCCGCAGTATTTGTACTCCAGCTATACGACCTTACCGAGGATTCGGCGCGAGCGATCGTTCCACGAGCTTCCTCTCAAAGAAGTAAGCCTTCGGCGCGAGCAAAGCGCCTTAGAGAGAAGCTTCAGAGCATTCTCAGGCATCCTCTTCGTAGATGTTCATTTCGTCCCCTCAGTAGAGTATCTTTAGAAAGAGAAAGATGCCTTTCTCACTTCTCCGTTCCCGTAGGTTTCCCGATACTCTGCGGCCGGATTGAACGCTGGTCCGAGGCTTTGCTTGTGCGGCGCGTAATTGTTGTTTCAAATTGACAGTTTATCGTTTAATGAAGTTCCATTTAATATAGCCGCCTGCGGCGCATCGATATTGCGATCGCTCTTTTCAACGTGAAACAGAACGCTTGTATCAACTTTTAATTAAATAATCTCCGATAACATGTTGATATAGAAAAATATTTTCTCTTTGAAAGAATGTTTCTTTATTAAAAATTTGTTTTCCCGTACATTTAATTATATTATGTATATTTGAGCAATCATGTATACACAGATAAGAAACCTCACAACAATATTATTCCATTAAATTAAAATAACAAATTAAGGCCAATACAGAACTAGCTCGCTGGTATTAGTGCGAAAAAACGAAAATAATAATATTATTAAAATATGTAAACAATATAAAAATACAGTAAATAAATCAGTAAAATACAGTAAATAAATCGATCGCAACGTTTCGGTCAAGCATATGACCCTTTTCAAGCAACAGAAAATTTTAAATTTAATCATGAATTGTCTATTATCAATTCTCAATTATAACTGCTCTTTTGCTCCGTTTCTAACAGCATACACATGTATCGGCTATTTTTACGTATCTAACTTTTTTCAAATTTTGTAATTGTGCTTTTGTTTTAAACATTGACTTTTTGATTTCTTTTATATTTTATATTTGCGAATTTATATTTATTATTTTATATTTGCGAATTTGCGTTTGATATATACAGGGTGTCCCACAACTACCGCTCCATATTTTAAAGGTAGATTCTCTGACCAATTTAAAAACGATTTTTCCTCAGCGAAAAGAAGAAGATCATTATTTTTTGCATATTCCTAATTTTTGTCATGATGTATCTTTCTAACTAAGCCTTAAATTAAAATTCTATTAAAGTAAACTCTACCTAAAATTAACTAAAGAATGTGACTTTATTAATATTATAAGGATTTTACTTTAAACGACCAAACTGGCAAGTAAAGCTTTATTTATTGAAAGTTTGACAACGTTTCGACCTTAGGTTTAGGTCCTTTTCAAGTCTATAATAAGAAAAATTGCAAATAAAACGTTGTCAAACTTTCAATAAATAAAGCTTTACTTGCCAGTTTGGTCGTTTAAAGTAAAATCCTTATAATTTTATTACTGGCGATTTATAACAAGAATTAAGTTATTATTTATTAATATTTTATTCCCATAAGGCTTAGTTTGCGAAAAACCCTTTATTTTCAATCATTTATAACTCGAAAACTATTAGTGCCTCCACATTTTCGCTGAGGAAAAATCGTTTTGAAATTTGCCAGAGAATCTATCTTTAAAATATTGAGCGGTAGTTGCGGGACACCCTGTATATGCGTTATTCTTTCTTTATTATCGGGTATGTAACATCTTAAATTTAAAATTTTCTGTTGCTTGAAAAGGGTCATATGCTTGACCGAAACGTTGCGATCGATTTATTTATTGTATTTTTGTATTGATTACATATTTTAATAATATTATTATTTTTGTTTTTTCGCACTAATACCAGCGAGCTAGTTCTGTATTGGCCTTTATTCAATTTGTTATTTTAATTTAATCTTATCAGAACTCTTAAACGCTTATACTTTAATATTATTCCATTTCACGCGTTTACATCTGTGTGTGTTTATGTTTATCCTTCATCAAGTAATAGCTCTTAAATCGATGATTGCACGAGAAAAAACTCGGCACTTTTACGTTCTGTATATTTGCACTCTTATGTATCATATTCGGAAAATGATTGTGTCATCGAGTAGAATCGTATTTGACAAATGTAAATTTTTCTTTTTGTTTGTCTCACGCAGACTTCCGTAGTTTATCAGTTGCAACGTCGGGTCCGAACTCTACGGGAGCAATTGCAACGCAGGGACTTGCATCTGGATCTTCTGCGTAGGAAACTATCTCTGCAAGAGGACAGTGTGAGGATGAAATCGCTGTTGCAGAGCGAACGCGATGAGGCCAACATACGGTTTGTTTTAGAATAGCTTGGGGCCAATTATAACAATTCTAGCAAAATTCCCAACTTTCTTACATGTAGCTCGAAATAATTCGCAGAAATTATTATTTGCGCAGAATTTAACCGTGCTTCCTGTCGCACAGCCTGCAAATCAATTTAAATAATCGCGAGAAACTCTCGGGATCCAGAGAGAAAGTTCGTCAAAATTATTTCTTTGTCTTCTGTGTAACAATTAGGGGTTGAAACTATCGTCACGATGTTATGCGACAATTAATCCGCGTTACAATTGACCCCAATCTTCCATCTATCCATCGGATGCAACACGTCAGCGGGAAAACAATGCCTATCGACTGGCTGTCGAATGAGAGAAATATGGAGCTGCGGTTTATTGGAAAATTTAACCGGTCCCGAGTGCGCGGCTTTACGTATTCGAAATGCAGCGTAATTTTTCCACGCCGACGGTTACCCATAATTCCTGTTGGCGGTTCGCGGTTTATTCCAAATGCGTCGAATGCATTTCTCCATACGTTCGTCGCTTGCGAACGTTAGGCTGTTGGAAGCATCGTTTTTCCTCGATGCTCGACGCGCGAATGGATAGAAAAAAAAAAACAATAAAAATGAAACGGGGGAAAAGTGCGAGTGGTTTTTCTTCCTCTCTTTCAGCGCGAAGAAGTTGGCGAAACAGGTCGAGCGATCGCAGGTCCAATTATCGGAGGAAAAATCGCGGAATCGAGAGTTGAGCGCACAATTGACGGAAGCCGCAGATTATAAGGCACGTAATTTTCAAGAGTCCGCACTTTCTTAAAATCAGATAAATCTGAATATGCACTTCGCGAAATATGCCACGAAATTTAATGATAATTGCGAGAACAATACGTTGTCTGCATTCAATTCGCGACGTTAAAGTTATTCTTATTGTTTCGTGAGACATTTTATTTCTATTAGTAAAATAAATACATTTAATAAGTAATAATTTTTCGTGATGCTAATAAAATAATTAAGTATATACAATAAAATAATATAAAATATGCAAGAGATACATATCTAACATATATCTTTTTGTAACGAAATTTAATTTATATATAATAACATGTTCAATTTTTTTAATATTCTATTAAATTGATTTTATATATTTATAAGCGACCATCGTATATCGAGAAAGCAAAATTCGCGAATGAATTCTAGTCGCGCGAGGATATCTCATAATCTTGCACCTCTCCATCCAGGCGTTTTAACCTACTTTATGGCATTTTCTGAGCAGATAGCTGCGCTGGAACGCAGCCGCAAAATAGAGGAGCTTCAGAAGCGTCTCGTCGAGAGCGAGATGTTGAGAACGCGTTATAACAGAAAGTTGACGATGGCGAAGGAACAGATGAGGACGGCTGCGGAGACAGCCGATCAGGAAAGATCGATTAACGATCATTCCTTGCAGCTTCTTCGCGACGAGCTCGCTCAGGTCAAGCAAAATCTCTCCGATGTCACGAGGAGGGAATCCCAGGTGAGATTATGAGACACATTATTGCATTTAATCTCGCTTCGCGTTCATAAGTTCGCATTTCTTTTTAACGTAGAACAAAATGAATTTGAAGGAAACAGGAATGCTGAATAAATTGACGATTAATATCAAGGAATCGTACGTTTTGCGTGCGGAAAAAATGCACAAACGCTTGTCTCAATAGCCAATCGTGTATTCGGCACGCGTATTCGTGTACTCCCGTAATTCTGATTTATGATTATTCTCGTACGCGAATTGAAATACACAAAACAAGTCGCTATAAAGACAATGGCAGAGCCTCGATGCATCACATATATACATATTTTTCTGCATTTTTCATGCATAAATCATTTTTAAATAATATAGGAATGTTTTCTCTCTCAGAGAAGGGAAAGTTAATCCTTTACGGAAGCACCAAACGAAAATTAATTATGCTGGAAAACCATATTTTATATTTCTCGCGCGAAAGTTGTTTCGCCGTTGGCTACCCTTAATCCGAGTCACGAGTTCAAAATACTTTGATCTCTTATTAAAGCACGTCCGAGCTTATTGCTAATACTCCGCAGAGGTACAGGCCAAAGGGGCTCGTTAATTCATTGTGGCAATCTCAATGACTCGCGCGATGGCGGCCATTCGCGTGATTGCGATCTCTCTCTCTCGTCGGGTGCTCGTTCAGGACGATTCGAAGTGACTTTGCATCACCGTAATTCGAGGCACGTTCGCGCACGTCGCCGGCCTGTAAAGCAGATAGTCCCTTCGATTTAAGCTCGTGTTCCGTGAAAAGACTGCGAATCTTGCGTATAACATCGCGGAACTTTATCCCGACGTTGCTCCGCCGTAACTTCGCTTTCTAAAACATGGAACTTTAATTCGCGAAACTTTAATTTAGAGGGATGGAGTAAGGTGACATTAATTACAATAAATTATGTATAAAGTAGAGTCGAATGTTTCAGCTGTAATATTGTACTTTTGCTGCATATCCGTCACATCTGTTAATAAAATGAGCACTGAGATGAAATTTATAAACAGAGAAAGAGAAAAAATATCATTATTCAATCGGAAAATTAAAATGAATAATAAAAGGCAGTAAAGAGCCAATGCAGTTGTAGGGCATAAAAAATCTTTTTCAAGACAATCAATTTTAAGGATCTTCCTTCTTTATTCCATCAAACGTTTCGGACTCAATTCGAGCCTTCTTCAGTGATTCTAATAAAAACAAGGAACAAAAATATCAAATGAGATCGCAACAAAAATGCAATATTAATAAAAAACTGAAGAAGGCTCGAATTGAGCCCGAAACGTTTGATGGAATAAAGAAGAAAGATCTTTAAAATTGATTGTCTTGAAAAAGATTTTTCTACAACTGCGTTAGCTCTTTACTGCCTTTTATTATTCACTTTAATTTATATCACGTTAATTTCGAGGAGCTTTTAATATTGTTTATTTTATTTCAATCGGAAAAGTTTGATCAATATTATAATAATTTGATCTTTTATTCATGTTAATATTATTAAATCTCTGCAAAAATTGTGTTCAAAATTCTACGCGTGCAACTTATCTACTTTTTTGAAGTGATATTTATACTAATATAAATATTTCTATATATTAGAAAAAATCTTAATAAAAGAAATTTAATATTCCATACATAAAAATGCGTGTTTCATCATTTATGTATACGCGGAAACGATTATCTGAACTCGCAAAATGTGCGGCGGATAGAAAAGTTAACACTCGGGCGAGCAAGATACGATTCAATTCGCAAATCGTTCATTTCCTGTCTCAGCTCCAGAGCTTCCGCGTCTCCGTGGCGAAGCTATTGTCGGAGCCAATCTGCACGTCCGATTACGAGATCATTTCGCGGCTGCAGAAAATGGTCGCGGCTCATCGCGACTTTACGATGCTCTCCCGCAGATACGACGAGCCTTTGGAAACAAGTCCCTCGAGGTGCACCAGGTAATAATTAAAATGTAAAGTAAGAACGCGCGATATTATTTAACATCGTATATTTTCTATAATTCAAAAAATAAAGAGTGACCGCAAAAATCTATTTTTGGTCCCGCGATATTGGAACTGAATTGTGTGCCAAATGATATCTTATGACAAGATATCAATCACAAAAAATTTTTAAGTTGAGGTGAGAATTGGTTCCAAAGATATGGGAAGTCAAAGTAATTAAAATTCATTAACGTCCATACTTTAAAGGACGAATTTTTATGCCAACATGTGGAGGGGATGTGCTGGCACATGGAGAGGATGTTTTCACACATACTTGTGGATCAATTTATTTAAAAAGAAAAAAAATTAAAACATTTTTTAAATACATAGTCCGCCATATTAAATCGGCCATTATGAATTTTAAAAATCTGACTTCAAATTCATCGTCAGCAGCTAGCAAAACCCCCGGATATGAAGTTTTAAATTATCGGACTGAAAGAAAAATTCTTGCTTTAAAGCGTACGGGCTGATGAGTTAATGAATTTTGACTACTTTGACCTCCCATATCTCTGGAATCAATTCTCAACTTAAAAATTTTTTGTGATTGTCTTGTCATAAGGTATCATTTGACACACAATTCAGTTCCAATATCGCGGGACCAAAAATAGGCGAAAAACCCACTGATTTTGCGGTCACTCTTTATAATATTGAAATTCAAAAAGCAAAAAATGATATTGAAAATGATATTGAAATTCAAAAAACAATTCAATAAAGTAAATTTCTGATATTGAAATTTACAAGAATCGATATCGTAATTTATGACTTATGCGAATACATGATTTTTGAAAAAAAAGAAAAAGAAAAATATTAATTTCTCTTTCAATAAGCAGAGGTACATAATTGTTGAAGAAAAAATTTGCACTCGTGAAAATTATTAATTATTATTAAAAATATTAATTTTTCTTTCAATAAGCAGAGGTATATAATTGTTGAAGAAACAATTTGCACTCGTGAAAATTATTTTCTATCCTAAATTCACAAGCATTCGTGTTATTTTATTACATACAACTTTTTCAAATCATTATAGCATTCATCCGGTTCATCCACCGAGATCGCCCGGTTCGCGCTGCACTCGTTACGAAGACAGCGGTTTCGCGGATCCACCGGATCTCCACGACATCGACGATGATTACAGCAAGAGGCCTGTGAGAAGCAGCCTTCTTCCGTGACATCGGCCAAGGTTCAAGTTCTAAACGCGTTCCTGGAGGAGATTAAACGATCACGGCGTCTAATCCACCTTGTCGGAAATTCGAGTTTCCGATCTCGAAGCCGTAGATTGAACGATATTGCGGGGAATAACTGTTTCGCACGTACGTTTCGTAAAGCGTTACGTTTACTGTGTAAACGACCGACTTTTACGAGATGAAGAGGACCATTCGCGCTTATTTCTATTCGTTGCCTTAGAAATTAGACAACGAACATGCCATAAGAACGCTCGCACGTCGATCGAACGATCGAATAGCTCACCCCGACACCGATTCCGATGGAATAAGCATGAAGAAATATCGAATCATCGATCCACGCTATTTCAAAGGAATGGAAAAGGAAATCAATTCAGCGTGTTCTCGTGAAATCGCAATTTTACGCTAATTGTTTACCGGCAAGCGTGAGAAATTTCTAACGGATCACATGGAAGTGCGATATAGGACGTTGCAGATCGTGAACGAAAACCGTCAAAAGTGTTCAGCGAAAATTACGCATAGAGTTTAAAATAATTTATTTCGGAAATATTTATACAGGCCGGCCGCGCATGGCGCAGACTTTGATTTATATGTGAATAAAATAACTATTATCGCTATATATGTATACATATTGCTCCTAAAAAAAAAAAGATCGCCTGGATGTGCCACTTGAAGCAAGCAATAGAGTCATTAATATGCATCAGAGAATGAAACTGTATCGGGCAAGAATAATCAAACATGCGAAACATGTGCAGGTGACGTCACGTGAAATAAAGAAAAACTTTAGCTTGTAAGAAAGTCAGTTTGTCAAGAATTTTTGCACAAAAATTTGGAATATGAATTAAGACTGAATAATATAATTTAATTGGATTTCGTGACATTACGTATAAAATTTCAATTTTCTTTGCACTTATTTCATAGAATAAAAAAACATATCTGTCCACATTTTAACAAAGTGAAATGTTTTCATGCAAATTCTCTTTTACAAAAATTAAAAATATAATTTATAATATAATATAAATTTTTAATTATATGTTATACATGTAATTAAAAGTTTCTATTATATTATAAATTGTATTTTTTTATGTGTTTCTAATTTGTGTAAGAACACAGAAAGATCTATATTATAAATTGTATTTTTATATGTGTTTCTAATCTTTTCAACGAGAAAACAAATCTTAATTTTATCTAAATTAATTTAGATTGTAAGATTATCTTATTAATTTATAGTGATTTTCTTAATAAATATTATAATTTAATAAAACTTTTGCAGGACAATGATCCTTAATATCATTAAATCATTAAATTCCTTAATATCATTAAATCATTAAATCATTAAATTTAATTTTAAGTATATTCTTATAAGAAATATATTAAGTATATATTGTGAAGTAGCCTGGGGGCGAGAAAGATAGCCACTTGTGTTCACATAGATAATCCTTCAACCTTATTATCTCCGTCTCGTTTAACGCAGTACGCTCTTTTCTAATCAATTCGAAACAATGCGAAGGGCGTACAAGCGGCGCTCGCACGATTCGTGCGAACCGGTTCACGGTCCGACGAGCGGAGTTTCCAGGCGTTCCCCATTTAAATACCATGACGTTGGAGCTACTTCAACGTATTCACGTAACGCGGGTTCCGATATCAATAATCTCTCGTTGATCGATGACCCGAGCATCCGTATTCCAGCGTTCTATTAATTGGCTTCATGATAATTACATCGAGTGCCGAATTGAACGAATGACGGATTTCCTGTTTGCGGTTCCAGCAAAGGGATCGCGAACATGCCTCCTCGTTATGTGCACTCGTCATTAATGGAAGCCTCACTTCCGGCAACACGGTTCCAATTTTCATGCCAGCCGCACTCGTCAATCGACGCCCAAAAATGACGGGCAGGTGGATGACAGGATAACGGTATATCCTCGATGAGCCTAATATATCATAATTGTCTGACCGATGATCGGCCTGTAATCCTTCAATCGGTGAGAGCAAAGATACTTGATGTTAAATTGCGATATAAATGATTATAATCTTATCGATTCCCGTGACTTTAATACTTTACGATCTCCACGTGAACAAAAACTTGCTTACGATAATACTTGCGTCACGATAATAATGGTATTTATGGTTCTCTCTCAGTTTGATTACAGTATTTCTTCTTATTCTCTCTAGAATGTCTTTATAAATTATTATTTTTTTTTCAAAAAAAGATTACGCACATTTTTATGATAGTCTTTTAAAAAATCCCTTTATTAGATTTTTTTCAAAATTACGAGTAAGGATTGCGAAGAGAATCCTTGTTCAAAAAATAATAATATTATATCATCAACGAGTATATCCTGAAAAAATAAATTAATAGATATTGATTAGATAAATTCATGAATTAAATTTAAGGAATTCTTTTTACCTTTGCCTACAATGCAGAGATAAAATTTTAAAAATCCCAGTTCTAATATACAAATTATTGTCTCATTTAATTCATATTTCTCGTTATAAAAGAATCTTTAAATCTAATTAACATCAGAGGCCCTCTGAGGCATCATCTGCTTATTACTAAATCATATCTCGAAACTTTCTGATGAAAGCGCATTTAATAAACAAGAAGTTACTTTTTATAAAATAAAAATACTTTTTTATTTTCAAGCGCATTTAATAAACAAGAAGTTACTTTTTATAAAATAAAAATACTTTTTTCATTATAAATAAATCTCTTCTCGTTTATTAAACTTTGTCTAGAGCGATCATATCTTGATAACGAGTAGTACAATCGTAGAACAACTTCGTGACATGTACAACAGAGCGCAAGAATCCTGCAGTCGCCAGGAGTCACGCGAGTCGAGGAGTCGAAGCACACGGGAATGAACGGACGAGGACGGGAGAGAAGGGATATCAGGTCGTACAAGAATCCCTTCGGGGCTCGAATCCTCTTCACGCAAGCGCGCAACCTGGCCGCTCCGGTTTCGCGAAATTCCTCGCGAAAAAATCGATGCGTGTCTTTCAGCATCCGTGACCGATATTTTATTCCGGCCGGATTTACCATCTCGACGATTTTATACAATAATTAAATATAATCTTCTTTATTCACCCCAATTCTCTTTCCATTTTTCACAAAAAATTCCCTCCAACTTCTTCCATTTTTTCATGAATCCTGTATTTGAATTATCCTCGCAATGATATATATTCTTGCTTACGCTTGAGAAACTCTCATAATCCAAGAGATTAACATGTCTCTGCGTATGAATGATCCCAAGCACCATGCGCGATGGTAGAGCGCATTCAGCTCACGCGGTCTGGGTCAATATGGGGTCTAGAATCATGTCGGCAGTAGCTCGAAAGAGAGAGAGAACCGCAAGTAATGATTCTTCCTTTCACGCAAAGTGGAACTCGCAGGAAGCCGCTTTAAATAATACTCGTCGTTACTGGCACATGGACAATCGGGCAATATTACCGTGCAAAAAAGCACGACGTGATGTAGCGATAATGTAAAACTGCGGTCTCTCTCTGTCTTTCTGTCTGTCTCTAACGTATGAAGGTTACGATGGAAATCGCCACAAAAAGACAAATCGCTTGAAACGATATCCTCGAGGCAAAAGGTCGTCGTTTCTAGACAATGCAATTCCTTAAACTTGCTTGCAAAATCTAGTCCCTATAATCCTCGTAAAAATTCGTACATCTTGTTTTATACCGCATTATTTATGCAGCTGAAATATTTATGTACCTTACGTACAGTGTTTGCTGTAGATAATTTCAAAATTATCTAGATAAAGATAAAGATAAAAATCCGTAAATTTATCTTAGATGAGATAAATATGATTTTGCTTTTACTTAATCTAGATGAAAGATGAGATAATTATTGTGATAATCTAGATAATTATCTAGATATTTTTGTTTATTTTATAAGACTATAAATATTTGTAGAAAATGTGACGCAGATTATGGATAAATGGGATATTAAAATCATATTCTTTCTCTTTTCCTAAAGAATATTTAAATAATAACAAAAAAGTATATAAATGATATGATGAATATTTATTTATTAATTTATATTTATAATATATTTATAATATATTACTAATATAATAATCAATGTGTAACAATACATATATCATTTTTATAAAATATACATTAATGCATTGCACAAATTTAAGTAAAACAAGTACAAGTAAGTAAATTTAAATAAATGAACAGAATGAAAAGATTCGATGTTCTTTTCTCATTTTAAGTTATTAAGTTTTAAAGTTCCTCAAAAATTTTAGATATTTTAGAGAGATTTTTAAAAGCTTGCCTGGAAAACTTTTTTGCATAATGAAAACGTCATCTTAGACAATTTTTAGATAAGATGACATATATTTTTGATCTAAGATAAAGATAAAGATACTTTGTATTTCTTAATCTAGTTAAAGATAAAGATGATCCATTTCTTTATCTAGATAATTATCTAGATAATTTTATCTAGATACCAGCAAACACTGCTTACGTAGAAATTAAAAATAAAGCTCTCCTATTGTCAAAATAGGAAAACGCAATTATAATAGGCCAAAAAATCATATTAGATTTTTGTGCTAAATTTACATGTATATTAATACATTAAATATATACATAAATAAAAACATACGTTTTGGCGCAATGATCCTCTCAGTATTTGTCGTTCAAAATGAAAAATATACATAAATTACACTTTATACATTCGAGAAGTAAACAATAATATAAATTTATATTTAATTAATTCATTATATATAAATCTTCATTTATTAAAAGAAAATATTTGCAATTAATTTATACAATTGATTGACTAAAAATATAATCCTGATCGTCTTAAAAACATTTTTCGATTCGTAGACAAAGTCTCTGGTAAAGTATACGTCATTTTTATGTCAAGAACGCTAAAAACTGATTAAAATATGGTTTGCTTTTCCACAGATGCAAGACTGGTTACGTAGAAATGTTATAATACCGTTGCAAAATCACGATTTTCGCCGATCGAATAACAATGAGGAATGCGTGACTGTAAAGTGACATAATTCTCGCAACGTAAAAGTCCAGCCTCGATACAGGAACAAATGGATTAAAGCGGACAGAACATTATTTCGCACTTTCTCGCGCTCATTGTTTGCTCCCCTGTTTCTAACGAGCTTAATTGTTCTTGCGCAATCGGCATTCCGCAATGTCGTCGACATAATTCCAACGTGAGGAGTCGTTATGGGATTCACAAGCGGTTTAATCCATTACGTGAGACGACTGGCTTAGCAGATTCTGTTTTAGATGCGGAGATTTTCGCGAACGATCCTCCATTTTTATATCGAGATTAATCGCTCGTGATACTCTTTAATTAATCAATCGAGCCAAATATAATAGAATTATCCTTATCATTACATCCTTTCGTGACAATTGTTCGGCTTTTCACGCGTTTCCGTCTTCTTCGCGTTTTTACGCTCTCAATTTGAACGAACAGAGCGATCAGTTATAAAAAAGTGTTATACGAAATTGATTGTGCAATCGAGTAGATGATTCGAAAATAATAAAACCTTTTCGACGAAGTGTATACAAAATGAAATTAATCAAAATGTGTTTTATTCAATATGGAATATTAATCCTTCGAATGCACAATCGCAAGCCTGTATAATCTCAAGTTACGAGAGTTTAAACATAGATGATATATGCATGTTCCGGATGATATTTATAACGGTACTCATTTTATGCAATCAAGAATCGAAATATTTGCACTAGTTGCCAGTCGTGGATGTGTCTGAGAAATTTTTTGGACGCATCAGATGATTCTTGCATTCAAAGTATACTAAGGATTCCAAAAAGATAGCATCGGCAGCAATTGAACCGCAGCTATTTTTCTGATAGAAGGATACAGCTACTTTAAACAGATGCAGCTTTCCCTCTCGACGTCGATTTTATGCGCACGCATTTGCGTGTCACGCGTTTTCTCGCATGAACACGACCGTGAAATTTCCGGTAACATTGTAAATTCAATCACGTCTCACCCTGCGCGGGATTTTATTGACCTATTAGCTATCTATAATTCGTTTTTCAGCATTCCTGTGAGTTGGCGTTTAAAGCAATCAGCTGATGCGTCTGTCAAATTGAAAGCTATTTTCTCCGCCCGTTTATAGACAAGACAAGAAGAAAAGGAGAAAGAAGAAGAAAGATCATGAATCCGCATTTTGCAAGCGATGACTAGTCGCACAAGACAGATTGACGGCACCGTTTCTGAGAGATTCTTTTCTAACTATTTGTTATGCCGAAGATAACTCACGGAACTGGGAAACATATACAATTTAATGTAATGTGCATATGCAAGAGCTGTAAAAGCGGGTTTTGATTGTCGACGAAAATATATGTCATCTTACATCTTCTAGTAGTCTCTTTAAATATCTCAGAATTTATGGTCTCTTTATATAAAACTCAACTACAATTAACTGGAAAAGAAAATGCACATTCTAGATGCAACTCAGATTTATTTCATCAAATCCTATCATTTTTAATGGTAATTAATTACACAGGCCCACAAAAAAAAAAGTACCCTGTGCTGGCGATCTGACTAGGCTAGTCTTATGTATTTTGGCCCGCTGAATTCGAATCTGACGTCAGAATTGCTCCATCACGTCACAGTTTTTTTTAAATCTCAAAAATAGACGAAAATTTCGTAAAAATCGACATTCTAGAGGAATAAGACTGCGCTTCTTGAAGAAAAAGTTACCGAAATCATATTTTAATGTATTTTCAGACATTATAAATCCAAATCCGACCTAGAATATAAACGTTGTGTTCAATTTATGATGCGAGCTGGACCTAATGCCCGAATAATGTGTCTTATGATCGTTTGCGCTTACGCATTCTTTTATTTTCAAATGACCTGTGAAGTAGGTTTCTCTGAAGTAGATTCCTCTTTTCTTTCTGTTATATTTTCTCTTTTTAACATCCAACACAAATCAGCCATCATATTTTCATCCCTTGATATCGGCGCTCCATTTCTTTAATATATATATATCCAGCTCGCATCATAAATTGAGCACAACGTTTATATTCTAGGTCGGATTTGGATTTATAATGTCTGAAAATACATTAAAATATGATTTCGGTAACTTTTTCTTCAAGAAGCGCAGTCTTATTCCTCTAGAATGTCGATTTTTACGAAATTTTCGTCTATTTTTGAGATTTAAAAAAAACTGTGACGTGATGGAGCAATTCTGACGTCAGATTCGAATTCAGCGGGCCAAAATACATAAGACTAGCCTAGTCAGATCGCCAGCACAGAGTACTTTTTTATTTTTGTAGGCCTATGTTATCAATATTTCAATAGATCGTTTTTTAAATTAATTGTTTTTAAATTATTTGTTTTATTATTTATTATTATTATTGTATTATTTACTATTATTGTATTATTTTAATTTAATTTATTTTAATTTATGGTTGAAATATGTATCTTATTTTGACACATCATGATTGCGCATTTTCAAGCTCAAAAAGAACAAGAACGCACATTTAATTAAATCATGACTGACATTGTGACGCGAAAGTTTTGATTCTTCCTTGACTCTTTCGTAAGAATATAGGTAGAAGGTCCAGAGCCTTATGTTTAAGATCGCCACAGAGAATCACCAGGCACTCTCATGTCCAAGTTCAGGGCTAACAAGATCCCATCTCGTCTTTCTTGCTCGCACGAGAGATGTTTCTTGCAACCTTCTCAGCCTTACGTTGATTCTCCCACTATTTTCCCACAAGCTCTCGACCGGCCCTTTATTTCATCGTGTTTTATTTTCAGCGGTCCAGTCCAGCCGCTATTTATTTAGCCTTGTTTTAGTCCTCCACAACTCTGGAGAACTCTGGCTTCTCAGCGTGTTCACCTTTTTTCTTTGCATTGTCTTAAGCGTTTTAATTTCTAAATTATAGTTATACGCAGTAAAAAATTTTGTGTTAAATTTAACATATTTCACATGTCCCAATTTATCCACTCTAATTTTAATGTTAATTTAACAGAAGACAAGTATGTAAATAAATAACACAAGTAATATGTTTAAAAATTAACACAAAAGTGTAACACTTAAATTTTATCTGGAAATAAAGTTTATGTTAAATTAACATATTTATAATGTTAAATTTAATTAAAAGAAAATGTTATTCTTACATTTTTATGATAAATAACAGGAGAAATATGTCGATTTAACATATGGAAACTGTTATAGAGAGAAAAATAACACAACTTCATTCTGTTCATTTTAACATATAACTTATTTCATCAAAAATTCATTTCGTGCATTTACATATTAATTGTGTTATTTTAACTCTTAGAAACGGTGAATATTAACTCAACGCAGAAATGTCAAAATAACACAACGATAATATGTTACATTAACATAAGAGTATGTTAAAAATTTAACACAAAAATTTTTACACGAGAAAATTTCAACAGAAATACAAAATGTTTTTTACCGTGTAATTATTATTAGAACTTAAATGTTTTGTTACAATTGATAATACAATTAATAATTCATGTACAAAAAAATAAATATATAATAATAAATAAACAATAATGTACACGTGGCATTAAGTTAAAACACGAAAACTCGAAAAGTTTAACACATAATATAAAATGTTAAAAGAATGATTCATAATTCATAAAATTTAATGTTTAAAAGTCTGATAAATTTTATAAGTTTTGGAATAATATTATAATATTTATACTATTTTGATCACGATTTTTTGTCGTATAAATTGTGATATCATAAAGACGCGTGTGATATAAGACAAAGTATAAGTTTTTTATTTTTCATAATCTTAGCAACAATGAAGATAACATATGTATGTATCTCTCTGTACAAAAAAATCATAAGAAATATCAAAATCTTAAAAGCAAATTTATTACACATATAATATATATTATGATTATATTATGTACTACTCGTATACTGTTAGTATGATCGATATTAATCTTTTACCATCGAATTGCCAAATTTAATTTAGAATATTGTTTATCATTTAAATCACTGTTAGCAAAGTTAAAATTAGTAAATCACAAAAATCTCTTTCATCTCGCAGAGAAATAAAAAGTTATTAATTTCATTTATATTGCAAAAAAATGATTTGGTCTTTAATTCTAGTGACTCTTCACAATGCAATATTCACAATAAAACATAATAGATTGTGCATGTGCATGCTATTATTTATATTAAATTGTATGTATCATACATTAAATTGTATATATCATACAGATTTTTTATGTCCTTAAAATTTGCAATTTTCTATTCACAATGTATGTAAAATTGTATGAAAAACTAATGTAAATATATTTATTAATATTATATTTATTAACAAACTGTTTTAATTCAGATTTGTCTGTCTTCTAAGAAAATTCTTAGTTAATATTCTTAGCAAATAGCTAATATTCTTAGTGAATCTATTGCAAAAACTAAGACTGTATTTTTGATGCAGCAGCATTTCTAAAATTAAGCTTCAACTCTTTTAACTAATTGATAGATTGATTGATATATAACATACACACATATATGCATGTATCATACAGATATATACACGCGCGCGCGTGTGTGCGCGCATGTGTGTGTGTGCGTATGTATTTGTTTATAAAAAAAATTTTATTGAAAATTTAAAAAGTAGTGTGACAGTAGAACAATTTTATTTTCTATGTTAAATAAAAAATATTTTTTGCACGATTTCTTATATGTTCTTTACGCAAAGAAATGCAATATTTAGGTAACCTTGAAATCAACCTCACGTTTATTTCTGCTAAACATATTTATATATATAATATAAAAATTTTATATATAATAATAACCATACTTTATCTTGAGCTTTAAAAAATAATGTTAAAATAAAATTTAATAATCTACATAATAATCTACAAATATGTTGACATAAAATTTAATAATTCATAAATCAGAATATTTTGAATTAGATATTATTATGATGTTCAAATCACGATTTTTTTTGTTATATAAATTGAAGTGCACTATGAAGATGTAATATTAGAATTCAAAAGATTGGATCAGCTTTTGTAGTAAGTTTGCAACGATGAATACTAAAATATATATATTTCTACTAGTTGCCGTTTTTACGGTTATCTCGATTTCCAATGTTATTGCTGATCCATCAGCTGATCCATCAGCTGATCCAAGTTCTGCTGCGCTTTTACGATCTAAGGTATAAAACTTTTATTTAATATATAATTTTGTTTTTATATTTGTTAATATGAATTTTTTGTATACTTATTGATGATTAATAATTTGTTTTTATAAATAATTATATCTTTTCTACATATGTTTATTTGTAAAAAAAGGTACCCAACTGTCATTCACGGATTCTAATGAAACTTTGTACATTTGTAAAACTATGCAAAATAATAGATACGTATTTTTTTATCTGCGGAGAAGCAATTTTAAAGGCAAAAACAACTCCTTACATACAGGGTGGGCCATTTTTAAAAATGGAACCACCTATTTTTTATTGCACATTCTTGTAGCTTATCTCGAGAGTTTTCCAAAACACTATAATAATGTTACTGTACGTCAAGTATTTTCCGAGTTATAAGGCTTGAAAGTTACATTATAGTAGATGGGACAGTTGTTTCTGCCCTCAAAATCGCTTCTCCGCAGATAAAAAAAAATACGAGTCTATTATTTTGCATAGTTTTACAAGTGTACAAAGTAAATGTATAAAATTTTACAAGTGTACAAGCGTAAAAATTTCATTAGAATCCGTTAGAATGACAGTTAGGTATCTTTCCTTGTTAGTATCACGAAATAAATAGGATCACGTATTCTTTGACGTTTATGTTAAAAATTATAATTATAAAAATTATATATATGTAAAATGTTATTTACAAGTATAGTTTATTGAATCGGTATACAATACAGAATGTAATTACAAAATTAGAGTACAGTGAAAGCACGTCTCGACTCTTCGAACGATCGTTAGGAACTACTTTTTTACTGAACTGCATCGCTGCAATTCACACTTGCCCTTCCGTCATGTATCGTCAGTTGTTAAAAGATATAAAATACCTAAATGAAACGCAAGATGTTTTAAGAACCGTGCGTTCGAAAAGATACACACGCGGAAGACATAACGCAGCGCGAGACGCTTCGGGTTTTAATGCGGTGCGACCGTCCGCGGATAATACGTGAACGGGTTGGTCAGCATATACTCGTAAAATATTTTACACACACACACACACACACACACACCCCCCCCCCCCCCCCCCCCCCCCCCCCCCCCACCCACACACACACACACACACACACACACACACACACACACACACACACACACACACACACTTATACTTACACATACATTTCTACTAACTATTTTATATAAGCACACATAGTTATTTATTTATATATATATTATATATATATATATATATATAATGTTGTGCTTATATAAAATAATTTGTAGAAATAGTATAAAAACGTGTAACAATACATTTTTATTTATTTAATATAAATAAAGAGTATTTTTATTTAAAAAATTATTTTATTATTACTAATGTATCAATAATAAAGTACATATTAATATAATCGCAATATCTTTCTATACATTTTAAAAAATTTAATTATTTATTCTTATTTTTTTACTTTCTGTGTTTCAGAGAGATTTATTTGGTGAAATAGTATCGTTCCTTTCTGAACTTCCGAAGCTTGTGATTCAGGCAATTTTAAAATTTTTTGGATTGTAATATATACGACTAATAAAATGCACTGAAAATAAATTATGTCGTAAATGATTATGTGTACGTCGTAAATGATTATGAATATGATTATGAATATAATTATGATTCTGATTATAAATATATTCGATAAAATTTTCAATTATTGCGAGCATTTAATAATATTGTCTACGATATTGTGTGAAAAATTTTATGAAGTAATATTTTTGCTATCAGGATTATATAAAAAATATAATATGTAATTATATTATATTACTATTATGTATCAAAAATTATCTTGTATCAATAAACTTCTATACTATACAAACATATTTTAAGATTGATATCAATTCTTTTATCCTAATATAATCCTAAAATATAATTTAGAATATTTTTTATTATTGTATAAACTAAAAATACTTTTGAGTTAATAAAATAGCAATAATAAATCACAATTGCATCTCACAGAAACAAAGTATTAGTCTTATTTATAATAATCTTATTATAAACAAAATTTCTATATAATTTAAGGTTTCATTTGAAAGATTCTTTACAATAAAACATAGTAAATTGCATGTATATATACGATTATATATTTCAAATTTTTAAAATTTAAAAAATTTTTTAAATTTTTATAATTTTTTCTTTTTAATAAAACCTTAACAGAGAAATCGATCAAATAAATTGTTAGCATTCATCTTTCGTTATAGGATAATTATGGATAAATAATTGTAAATTATTTCTTTTGTACATTGTAATTATATAAAACTCATGAGCAATTTGATTAGTAAGTTGAAGTTTATATGTCGTCTATCCTAAATTTGATCATCAACATTATTTTAACATTTTCTAGATAATGATACGTGTTATATCATATTGGATGCATTAGACTTTAATATCTTGCAAATTTAAACTTTTGTCAAATGCTAAATATTTACGATATTTGGATATAATGTACGTTTTGATGCTAATGAAAAATAAACTAATTTATAAGTTGAAGAAAAAGAGTATTATATGCAACCATTTATATGTTTCGCACAAAAGTGAATTCTATTTATATAATTTAGTTTCGTTATAATAGATTTATTTGAATATTTTAGAATTTTTGAAACAAATCTATAATTTTAAATAAATAAAAAGTCTGCAATATATACATATATCGATATATTTCCATTATTTTGCGTTTTGTAATAATGACACGATTTTTTCTTATGTTGTAATAATATCTAAAACTTATAATTATCATTATTTATTGTTTGTAGTCATTCTTTGTAATTTAATATATCTTGATAATTTATTTATCTAACAATCGTAATAATATTAATATGTTTGTTGATTACGTGTCGATAGGAAGGTTATGATTAAAACTCAAGAGGAAAAGAAAAAGAATTTTCAATTTGCAATTTATTTATTTTTCAGTAAATTTATTCCAAATGGAATTAGTGTAAAATTAAAAACAATGTCGACTAAATTATTGGAGTATGTAAATAAATTATATATTTCAATTATATATGTACATATTATTTCATAAAAAAAGTCCTAGTTAATCTTAAATCAGCTCATATTTATCACAATGCCGCATTAAAATATGTAATATACATAAGTATTATTAATTATCTGTTACATAGTGTTATTAATATGTTTCACAATTAGTAAACATTTAATAAACACTATTAATAAACATAATAAATATTAAAAAATCTATTATTAATCAATTTGTATTAGTTTTTCATATACCAAACCTCTTGATTAAAAAATGATCTTGATTAAAAAAACAATATTAGAAGTTATTTGGGATAATATCAAAAATTAGCCACAAATAATAAAATGCAAACATTATTACTTGTAATTAATTTTTAATGCTAGAAAACGACTATTAACGCTGAGAAAATTAATTACAAGTAAAAAAACATGAATAAAATTATTAATATATAAAATGCGAATAAAATGCGAATAAAATCTATTGATTGTAATTAATATACAATAATAATAATTAATTTTAATATTAATATTAATAATATTAATATTTTTTTATTTGTGCTGTAAAATAAAATTTAATTAATATTAATTTTTTTAACATTATATAATTAATAAAAAAAAAGAAAGAAAATATATAGTTTAAAACTTTTATTATTTACACACATTGTGAATTTTTTATTATAATATTGATTGTTTCAAAATAATATTTTATTTAGAATCCACATCATTAATATATTATGTATAATATAATATATTAAATTACATTTACTTCTCATGAAATAAAAAAAATATATTTTGCATGATTCCTTATATAAATGATTAACGCATTATTATAATCTTAAAAACTGTTTATTTTTTTTTCAAACAATTTTAACTTTAACAATAAAACTTTATATCTCGAGTTTCAAAAAATAAAGTCGCGTAAAATTTAATAACCTTAATAAATATTAGAATTTATCGGATTAGATAATTTTTAGATAATGTTTTGATATCTAAATCACGATTTTTTTCCCATATAAATTGAGGCACTTTGGAGATATAGTATTAGAATTTAAAAATTTGGTATTGATTCTTTACATAAATTTGCAGCAATGAATATCATAATATACCTACTTCTGTTAATTACTGTTTTTACGGCTTTCAATGTTATAGCTAATCCATTAGCTGAAACGAACACTGATTTGGTTCTACAAACTAAGGTATAAAACTTTTTTGTTTAATATGTGATTTTATTTTTTCATTTTATTAATATTTATATAATAGTTATATTTAAGTATTTATATTTAAATTTTTAATCATTGATAACCTCAATACAAGTAACTGTATTCTCAATAAGTAATTATATTTTTCTACATATGTTCATGTAGTAGTCAGTCAGAAAACGTAATAATAATAATAATATTAATAACGTAATAATAATAATAATAATATTAATTATTCTTTGATACTTTTTTTGTCAAAAATTTTATATACAATAACTGTATTTTTAATTCACATAAAAACAGTATAAAACATAAATAATAAATTTTTTATTTACTTGTAAGAGAAAATTCTTAATCGCTCGTAAAAATTTATTTTGTACTTACCAATAATAAAATACTGTATATAATTGTAACGTCTATTATATATTTCAATATATGTATATAAACAGACAAAATAAGAAATAAAATTTTATTTATTTTCTTGCATTTCAGAGGAATGTTTTGACTTTATTCTCTTTCTTCCCTCCGATAGAGACATTACTTGGAACATTTCTTGCGTTTTCATGGAATTTTTGTACTTTTTTACTTTCTTTCCTTCTTGATCCAGTAGGAACATTACTTAGGATATTTTTTATATGCTCAAGAACAATTTTTACTTTTTTACTTTGTCTCTTTCTTCGTCCGTTAAGAATATTACGTAGGATGTTTCATGAAATTTTGAGACATATTCTTAATGATATTATTATTTATATGTTTAACTATATTGTAAGTTCCGGTTTGCTTCCTCCTGCGCTAGCAGCTTTACTTAATTTATAAACTGGATTATATTTGAAATTAAAATGCGCTCAAGATGAGTTATAATATAAAAAAATTATGCTTAAATAATTGTGGCATAATAATAATAAGAGGCACAATATATTCTGCAGAATTTTCAATCATTTTAAATAAAAATATTTTTTCTAGAATAAAAAAATATGTAATATTCTTAGTGTAAAATTATGTAAAATATAATATACAATTATGTTTGTAATTTATAATAATATATTAAAATATATCAAAATATTTTTTGTATTAATAAATGCCCATGTTATATGCTAATATGCTTGGTTTATCATTATTGATATTAATGCCTTGTTATCGAGAGTAATTATACGAAATTTAATTATGAATATTGTTTATTATCTAAACCATTATTTAGATATTTATTTAATAAATTGCAATTGCTTCTCGCAAAAATAAAAAAAATTATTAACTTCATTTATATTGTAAAAAAAGTTTTAATTTGGCTCTTAATTGTAATGATTTTATAATAAAATATAGTAGACTATATCAATGAATTTTATTTATACTAAATTATTAAAATCTAATAAAATTTCACGTCAAAGATAAATAGAATAGCAATTATAGCATTTGTTCTTTGTGATTGAACAATTAATTGTAGGCAGTTATGAAAAATCGTGGATGGTTTTTCTTTGCACAGATCTCAATTGAATAAAAGTAGCGGAGCAATACATACGTAATGTAATTTGTAACTCAATGAAAGATCAAATTTAGTGCGAATTCAACCGTCACACTCATTCAAACGTCACGCTCTTTTTGTATATAAAAGTATTAAGGTAAGATAATCAAAAAAATGAATATTTTACTAGATATTTTATGGTTTATGTAAAATTAAGAAATTATTTCAAGCCTTAATAACTCGAAAAGTATTCAATAAAAAAATACTTTATTATAGTATTTCGCTAAGCTCTCGAAATAAGCTATAAGAATAAGCAATAAAAAATAAGGGATGCCGTTTAAAAAATTGAAGTTTTCCTCCATGTGACCCTCAAACAATCATCCAAGATCAAACCATTAGCATCATCTTATGTCTCTCTTCGAGTCAAACAACTTTTGTTTGAAACATTTTTTCTAATCTCCTTTACTTTAAGAGGTATTCAGTATCATTTAAAATGAAACACATTATATTTATATATATATATAAATATAAACAAATAAATAATTCAAAACAATGCAAAAATAAACACGCAATAAATGCATAAATTATTATTTTAAAATTTTTGTGATTTATGATTTGCTGATAAATTCTGTTGAATGAAAAGTTAAACTACAATTTTTTAGAATTTACATGAAATTAAATCATTTATTGTTTATTATAACAAAATATAAATAATACAATTTATCAATAAGAATGTTACATTTTTATTAAATATTAAATGTCTTACATTGGATTATATATTTTAATTTTATAACATATTAATATAGTAATATATATATATATTAATATATTAATAATTTAATTTCATGTAAATTTAAAAAAAAATCATAGTTTAACTTTTTCAATTCAACAGAACTTATCAGCAAATCATAAATCACAAAAATTTTAAAGTAATAATTTATACATTTATTGGGTGTTTATTTTTGCATTGTTTTGAATTATTTATTTGTTTTGATGCATTTTGCTACACATGAAGAGTTAAATCAATTACCCAAAAGAGTAGCAGTTCAATTTTATAGATCCATTTTATAGATAACTATTGCAAAATATAATAGGTAAGTATATATATAATACAGCGAATTTCAAAATTCGCGAATACATGTACATCGTTTTTGCCAAAAGAAACAACTTTTTGCTCTAACAAAAGTGTGTCTAGACGTTACTTTTTAAATGAAAGCAAATTTAAGTTAATGAATAAGCACTTTAGACCCAGTTGTACCAACGTTATTTCAGCTTTAAGCGAAACTTAAATATGTCTGTCTTTATTTGTTTGTAGAAAGAAAGATAAAAATAGACATATATTTAAGTCTCACTTAAAGCTAAATTAACATTGGTGCAATCGGGCCTTAGACGCATGAATCAGGCACGCATGATGTGCATGACATTTGAACGTTTCACACTATTTTACTATTTTGCTAAAGATTTTACATGATGTATAAATATCCTTATTCTCAACACAATTTGCTTAATAAGAGAACATTTTATGTATATATACTATATATATATAATTTATGTTAATTTTTTACTATTATACACATCACATTTCGAATTTTTTGTTATGTTTCTGTTGTGTTTTTATAAGACATTTTTCTATTTTTTAAATTTGTAATTAGAATTCAGAAAATAATGTAATAGAGTCAGTTCCAGTATCGAAAGAACGATTTTCCACACGACTTTTTAAATATGATTATGCATAAAAAAATGCATTATTGAAGTATAATATTAAAATACTATTATTCCTTTTAATCAGTTTTATATTCAACAATAAACCTTATTTTATCTTGAGTTTTAAAAAGTAATGTGCAAATAAAATATAATAAAGCCTTAATAAATGTTAGAATTTTCCGGATTAGATAATGTTCAATGATATTCAGATCACGACTTTTGGTATATAAATTAAGTCACTATAAAGACGCAGTATCAAAATTCAAAAATTTTGAGTAGTTTACAGCAATGAATACTATAATATATATATTTCTGTTATTTGCTGGTTTTGCAGTCTCGATCTCGAATGGCACAGCTTTGCCATTAGCTAATTATGAAAATAAAGTAACAATTTATACGTTATTACTAGTAAAATGGTTTATGGCAATGTTTAACAAATGGGTCATACCTTACCTTGTACGTAGTATTTTTTTAATAATAAAATATATATTGCATAATGAGGAAAAAAAGATGACTAAATCGTTTAACTAAATTATTATTTTTTTAATCGAAATGTATAAATATTTTTAAGTTAATAAGATGTCATGTTAGATTTAATATTATTTAATTTAAATAGTTATTTAATTTAAATATTTCAATAAAAAAATAATAATTTAATTGAATGATTTAGTCAAGTTATCAATTTTTTTCTCAATGTAACCGTAATATTTTTATATATATTTTAATATGTATATATAATTAGATAAAATAAAAAAAAATTATTTATTTTCTATGTTACAGCAACCTCTTCTTGTATTGTGTTGGGAAGTGTCCCAACTTCTTGGACCCTGGTTCCCAGGAGGCTAAAATGCAATTAAAATGAACTGTGATACAAAAGGATTATGTTTAAGAATTTGTGACATATTCGGCAAATTTTAATTATCATTAATATTTTATAATAAATTATCTATAATATTGTACAAAATTATACAAAATAATATTTCTGGTGTTGGGATGAAAAATATGATATGTGATTATTGTTTTATTATTGTTTTATTACCATCGCGCGCGCACGAAATATATCATGTATTAATAAATATTAATATTATGTACTAATGTTTATATCGCAAAAATTAAAAATTGTTAGTTTCGTTTATATTGCAATGGAGTTTTAATTCGACGTTTGCAGTGATATTTCCAGTGATATTTTATGCTGAAACATAATAGATACGTTCATACGATATACGTACATTATCCATATCTAATTTTTTTAAATTTAGCAGTATAATGACAGACAGTTCCAACAAACAATCATAACATTTGTCTTGCGAATAGTTGGACAATCTGTGAAAATGATCACAGATGATTTTTTTGCACAGATCTTAATTGTAAAAAATAATAATACACATGCGAATTCTCACTTTGTAAGCTTAATGAAAGATGAGATTTCATCTTAAACTTGGCCATCATATTTTATATCATTTCATTTTTCGTTATATTGGACACATCAAACTCTCATTTCTTGCATAAGCTTCCATAAAATATTATTAAATATTAAATATTATTAATTTAGAAGTAATTCCTTTCGATATGGCGATATATTCCGTCACAATGGAAAAGTAGACTAACTTGCAACAGTGCAAAATTGTAAAGATTGTTTTGATTTGACTCGGCAAATAAACTTTAATGTTAATATCAGTAATTTTATTTTAAAATACTAAATTTATTTAAAAAATTATTAAAATACAATTTTATATCTTCAAATAGACGAAACATTTATTGTATACGATATATACACACACACATACACACACACACACACACACACAACAAACAACACACACACACACACACACACACACACACATACACACACACACACACACATATATATACATATATATATATATATATATATATATATATATATTTATAAGCTAATTCTCTGAATTTAAAATTCTTTCTTATATAAATTGATAATAAAGTTATCTATGGTAATATTAAGATCGTGTATGAAAAATAACTATAATTGATAGATAATATCTTAAATGGACAAAACTCATATGATTTTATGATATTGTGACCAAATTCTATTTCTCTTGATTAAAATTTATTAGTCTAGCGTGATAGTAAGATACGAGCAAAATGTTGATTCAATACTTGCAATTAATGCATACCTTTTACGGTGAATATTCTATTTATGTTAATATTCTATTGAATAGTTTATTTATATGAATATTCTATTTATGTTAATATTCTATAAATTGCCATAAGTTTCTTTATTTATATAATTTATATCTGATTACATACAGTGAATTTTATTATGTATAAGATCACGCAGAGTACGCTCGAAATTGGAAAACTTCTTGATTTCTGTAAAATTTGCAACAATCGACGTTTTATGTAATTTTTTAAATAAATTCTCATATAAGAAAGACGCTCATGCTATCCTATTTATTATTGTGATGTGTCTTTTGATTATATTTTATGTACACACATAGACAAACAATATTTTGATACGTGCATTATCTCGAATCGCATTGTGTTTTTTGTTTTATTCTTTTACAGGAAGTTTACATCATCTATATCAATTATTTCGATAGCTTACGCACGTTCAACTCTATCATTAAAATTTTAAAACTTCAACGATATTTTTTTCGGTGGCAATATACAGGGTTCTTCAAAAGTCCCAGAACGAAAAATCAAATATCTCAAAAACAAAACATTCTCGATAAAAATGTTTTAGACAAAAGTTTTTAAAAATTTTAAAAGTACTATTAAATAATCATATTCGTTTGACTTTGAGTGGAGAGGTCAAGGTTATAACTTTGTTTTTTTAAGTGGAACTCTTTATTTTTCATTGCATATTCTTGTAGCTTATCTCAAGAGCTTTCCAAAATACTATAATAGAGTATTTTTTACAATACTTTTCAAGTTATGAGGCTTGAAATAATTATTAATTGTTTAATTTAACATAAGCTATAAAATATCCTGTAAAATATTCATTTTTCGATGATATTACCTCAATACTTTTACGCACAAAATGAGAAGAATCAATTAGTAAACACACAATTGTTTTTTAAAAATAGTTTGTAATTGTTAATTGCAAATTATATATTTTTTCTTAAAAACAATTATTATTTCAAGCTGCAAGAATAAGTCATGAAAAATAGGAAGTACCATTATAAAAAAAACAACGTTGAATTCCATATGACCCATTGAATCTCCATTCAAGTTCAAATAGATATGATCACTCAATAGAACTTTTGAAATCTTAAAACTTTCATTTGAAACATTTTTTCCAAAAATGCCTTGTTTTTGAGATATTTGATCGTTCCGAGACTTTTAGAAGACCCTGTATGATAAAGCAACGATCGTGCAGCGCAGAACAAAATTTTATTTTATGCATCATAAAATTCTATCTGGTACCACCCTATCATCATTAACCTATAAATTGCGGCATGTCCGTCGTGCGTTAGTGATAAATGATAATTATATCTTTGTAGTGATATTCTGGTCCTAAATCTACCTGCGCGGCCCACGCCGATCATAAATGATTTTAGCGACTCGTCCCATTGCTGCGATTATGCATTTATGTTTCATTCTGTCTTATATGTCTTATTTATCACATACGAATGCCATGATATTAAAATTATTAATGGCTACATAGATTAAAAATTTTATATTATAATCATATATTATGTGTGTGGAGGGAATTTTTTTATTTTAAATATCACGATTAATTATTTTTATTTTTTATTTCTTATAAGGAAAATTTTAAAAATTGTTAACATATTACACTATCGATCTACTTATATAACGTAAATGGAATATTTTTGCTTATAATACTTTATACAGGAAGTTTCTACGAATGGAAATTGTGAAAAATGCAACATCAATCCAGCATATAAAATCTTATCTTTAATATTGCTGAGGTCTAGACTGATGATCGTTTTCTCTGACTCATTTTCGATAATAAACTTTCTTAATTTTTTTCACTGTTCAGTTACGTGTACCATCACTAGTACATATTTGCGATAATGGATTTTGTTTTTCATTTAAAAAAATAAAAATGTTAAGAAATAACGTATAACTTTTATCAAAAGTATTTAATCATTGCAGATCTTATTTTATCTGATAAGACAGTGCAGTCTGATAACGTCATGGAAAGTTCTTTTTGTTTTTTTAAAATATTTCATAATGATGAAATGTCATGCAAGTAAATTAGTTTTATTTTTAGTTTCATTTTAATTTTACCTTTAGTTTACAAATAAATATTAATTGATTATGAAATCTTTTATATGCCTTTAGAAAAACTTTTAAAAATATAAAATATATATTTCTCATATGCATATAAATATAATCAAATTTAAAAATTTATTAATCCCCAATCACAAATCTAAATTATATCTAATTTAATAATAAATTTAATAATCTAAGTAATATATAATTTAATATTAAATTTAATAATCTAATAATAATCTATATAATAAATATAGAAAACTTATATCATAAGTTTTTCTTCTTATTCTTTTCTCAGGAAATCCATCAGACATTTTATAAAAGATATCGAACGATAAAATGCAAAGATATTGCAATAAAAATGTATCAATGTCTCAATAGTGATTAAAATTTATCAGATATATTATTCTCATTTTTCCGCTTTCTACCCAAATCGTATTCCAATCTAAAATTTAAAAACGAAGACTAAATGGAACATTTTTTACAATTAGTTTTATGCTTCTTTATCATTATTTTTTCATTAGTTTACCTATGTATTTGTTCATATCCTGTTTTATATATTAGTTTTTTAAGCAATAACATAATAATAACAATTGATACGCAGCTTAAAATTACGAATCATTATGAAAAGTAGCTAAGATCGTTATAAAAATTGTTGAACAGAAAAATAATAAAATAACAAGAAGGAAAATTCGTACTTTTACGGAACGTAATATGTAGAAATGTTTACGAAACTGCGACGCTGCGGGTGGTTAATATTAATTTAACGGTGAGCGCATTGTGCGAAGCTCGCAGGAAGATTATGGGATTAAGTTCACAACTGGTTTGGGAGATTGGTCTATCTCCTTCAGCATTCGCCCGTTGCACGTAGATTAACGGAGCGCGGAAAAATGAGGTTCTCTTTTCTCGCTGTTCAATAAGATTGCTCTTAAAACAAAGTGCCCTTTTTTTATGATAATGCGACATAAATGAGAGATCGGAAATCTTACGGAATTGAGAAATTCTCGTCTGAGGTTGCGAACTCTCTTTACATAACGTCTTAAAAAGATCGGTGATAAAATTGATAAATTGTTTTAATAAATCATTTTTATTTTATAGAAAAAAACTGTCAGATATATTAAATATATAGTTTGTATATGCTATTTTTAAATCAAAAATATATGATGCATGTGATTGTGAAGAATTTAATATGGTATATACGAGAAATTTTGCTCTTATTTTCAATCTCAATTTTTTTACAATTCTAGAGCCTTTTCATTAATTTAATTTAGTTAGGAGTGAAAAGAGTTTCTACTTTATATCTTAAGTAGATAAATAGATCTTAAATAGCTGAATAAACAGTTTTTTATACTTACAAATTTAAGAAAGAAGTTTTAGACACAAATTAATTTAGACACATTAAATAATTTTACAAGAAGATAATTTAAATGTATTTTTAAAATATCGAAATAGATGAAAAATCAAAGGAGGAAAATTTTTCCTAGTATTATTATTTTCTAAACGAATTATTTCATTTGCATTGCAAAATTTAAAAACTCCTTTGAGAATTATTGTCAGAATCGTGTATATTTCGCTAAAAACAGATCTATTAAATACTTTTAAAAAGAGAAGTTAGATTTATTAAACATTTCTACACATTTCTACACATCTTTACTTTTATTGTAAATTTATTTTGATGTGATTGAATTATGAATGATTTGAGAGACTTGAAGGATGCAAGATACTGAAATATCAATCCCGGCATTTTCATCTCGCTGCAAGTTACAATATCGTTTCATCTTTTGGTAATAATGGTATAAAATACAACAACATTCCCTTTTGTTCTCAGACTTCTTGGCATATATCTGTTTACACGCATTTTCCACATTTTCTGCATCTTTTTTCTACATGTATGCATTTCTGCAATATTGTAAAACGAGAAAATCTCTGTAAATCTTTCGAAAACAAGTTGGGAATGTGTGCGAATGTGTGGGAAATTTTAATTCAAGATTATTGCGATTAAAGTTCCGATTATTGTATGAACAACATCACCTTCGAAGAATTGATAAGAAAATGTATCTCACCTTTATTTTTAGATTTATCTTGTATGTGAATTTTTAATAAGTCATTTTGTGATATTAAAAATATTAATGGGTTGGGGCAAATGTACTAGAATTATTAAGTATTTTAACATACGAGTTTCATGTCTTCTCATCCGCTTCTTTAACACGCTTCGTTGCGTTTTCCTTGAAGTAAACAGTTTGCATATGTCAACGAACTCAAGTGCATTAAGAGGGAAGCATTACGCTTTCGCTGCAAAACCAAACGACTTTGATCTATCGAAGAAAGTATAATTAAGGCGCGGAAACATCGTGTAGGAGGCATTATTCTGATTTATTATGTTCATTATCATAAATTTTCTTGATGTACTAGTATCAATTGCATTCCGCACCGTTGCAACATATGAACGATCGCTTCGCAGCTAAACAACAAATCCATTTACTGATACCGATTAGGTATTCTTATCTCGCTCATTCGCCAATTTTCTACGGCATGTATGCTATATGTCAGTACATATTGACGCATGTCGATCGATATTGTAGCCATCGAGAACTCGTGTTTGTTGCACAACGAGTGAAACGATAAAAAAATGACACATCGCATTATCTGATAATAATTAATAATGTATATATGTTGAAATCTATGGAAAAGTGTCGAATCGCTTGTACAGTTCTTTATCTGTGAATCTTCTATATCTTTGCTAAAAAAAATTATTCTCCAAATTAGAGATTTTGTGCAAGTTATTCACGTTTCAAGAATACATCAATTATGTATAATGAAAAAAAGAGCTACAAAAAGGGTCCGCGTTGAATACCGTAACGTATCTATTTTTGTTGGTTGCTATTTTTGCGACTGTCTCGATCTTTGACGTTATGGCTGAGTCATCAGCTACAGCGGATCCTGTTTCGCGATCTAAGGTATAATTTTTTTATTTAATGAAAAAATATATTAAATATATATAAATATAAATATTTAAAAATGTTAATAAATATTTAAAAAACACAATAAATATATATACATATAATTGTGTTTTTTAGATTTTTTAATATTTATATATTTAATTATTAATAAATAATAATTACGTATTACAAATAATAGTTATGTTTTACATAATGTTCATATATCACAGAGTATTATGTATTTTCTTCTTTATGTTTTATACAAATGCAATCACTATATTATGAGTGTTATATTATGAAAATTATATTACGTTATATATTATATTATAAGTGTTATATTACGTGAAGACGTGAAATAATACAAATATTGTATAATATTAATAATAAATTTTTATTTGTTTGTATAATTGTTTTAATAAAAATTCTTATATAAAATATCTTATTTTATCGGTGTCAATAATAAAATAAATAATTGCGTAACCGCAATATCTTTTATATATGTTAATATAATAATCAAACACAGTATATGTATAAAAAATAAATTTTATTTATTTTTTTATATTGCAGCGAGATATATTAAAGAATTTTCTTGAATTTCTACAAAAGTTGTTCAAAGAATTCTTATAAGACTACACAATCCACTTAAGATAAATTATGGCATAAAAAGGTTATGATTATGGCACAATATATTTAACAGAATTTTCAATTATTACAATTATTATTTTATGGCAATTTATCTATAATATTGTAAAAAGTTGTGCGAAATAATGTTGTTGATGTCGATTTGTTCGATTATGTAAAAAAATATATAATATGTAATAATATTATTCCATTATTATATATATGAAAATGTATTTTAAATAAATATAAATGTCCATGCATATATAAGTATAATTTGTGGTTAATATGTGCTCCCCCTTATCATCTTCCAATCGCACAACATTTAGTTTAAAATATTTTTTATCATTTGAATCATCATTTAGATTTTAATATGGTAAATATTACAATTGCAATTCGTAGAGAAATAAATTATTAAGTTAAATTATAAATTATTAGTTAATAATAAATTATTAGTTTTATATATATTCCTTTGTTTTAATTTAATAATGGTGTTCATATTACAGCTATTTTGTATATATACTATTTTGTATATTACAGCTATTGTGTATATATATGATAATCTATACGAAATTTTTAAAGTTTATCAATAAGATTTGACATTGAAGACAAGTAATTATTAGGACTTGTCTTCTAATAATTATCGAATTTAAATTTAAAAAAATAAAATTAGTAAGAATAAGAATAATCAAATTTAAAAAAGTAAAAAAAGTAAAATTTGCGGAAGCAATCGCAGATGTTTTCTTTCGCTGATTAAATAAGTAGCGATGCAAGCATAATTTCATTTCAATATTTTAATAGAAGGTCATAATGTGTCATTTCACACGCATGATACAATGTGAATGCAACAAATTTTCATTTCTTCCGGAAAATATTAATGATGTTACTTCGATGTGATGTACGTTTCTACCTCAGAAAAAAAAGACTTTTAAGAATATAAATTAAAGATACTATAACCCGAGTACATATTCCAATAAATAAATTCCATAAATAAATAAATTCCAATATTTTTAATGATAAAATTTTGTTAAAATATCAGATTTATTAAAAAAATTTATTAAAATAAATTTATGTTTTTAAATAGATCGAGAATTATATACGTATATATTTATATTGTCAATATTTTGTAAATATTTCACAATATATGTTCTGCATATATCTTATTTTATAACAATATTTTAAACTTATGACTATCATAAATAATTGTAGACACGGTTTTTAAAATAAATTTTATTTTCTATGATTCATTTATAGCACGATCTGATAATATTATGTTTATTGTGCGAATATCAATAAATTATGTTTATTATAGATTATTTATAGACTATATATAGAAAGTTAATATCATGATATACGTGTAAAGATGAAATATATGTTTCAAGATTACGTCGTATGATTATGTATAATAAAAAAAGAGGAAAGAGAGAAGAAAAGGAGTCGTCATTCTAGTATATGATCAAAGGAGCCGAATATAGCACGGCGATCAGAAATTTGAAGAAATATCGAACAGGGAACATTGACGACGAACAATCAGAAGGGACAAGAATGTTCAAGCATCCGTGAGCATCGTTGTTATTTCATAGCTTAAGCGTGGGAAGCAAATACCTTCGCGCTCTAGAACACCCAACTTGTATACAGAACGCTCCCCTTTCACGATACAATTGCTCCCGAGTCTCCCTGGTTCTACCGCATCTCATAGGAGACATATCGTTCGATGCAGCTTCGACACAATTATATTGCTAGCTTCTGACACTTTCGAATCGGAAAACTCGAGATAAAAATATTGCATTAGTTTGTGATACGTTAATAATATTTGTCACTTTACATCTTGCATCCTTGCTTTACTCATTGCTTTTTATTACACATGAAATTTATGAATATAAAATTAATACAAAATTATCCATAATTTTTTATAATAATTATTAATAATAATTATTAATAATAATTAATAATAATAATTAATAATAATAATTAATAATAATAATTAATAATAATTAATAATAATTAATAATAATTAATAATTAATAATAATTAATAATATAATAATTATTAATAATTTTGTAATATATTTTTTTGCAGGAAAAATTTTGTTTTGCGAAAAAGATATTAATATGTCAAAATTTGAAATCGATATTATAAATCGGTCATTGTACATGTCAGCATATAAATAATTATTTAGATATCTTGATCCTTGATATCAATGTCGTCAAGTGACAGTTTATAAACCTCTTTCCTCTTAATCCCATTTCATATTTGAGACAAATCTTAATTTTATGTTTATCTCTATTTTATTCATTCAATATCAATTTACTCTTATCTTATTTGTTATTCTTTTACTTATTAATCGGATGATTGTGTGATCGAGATTAATATTTGCCATATCCATCTTAATTCCCGAATCCATTATCATATTTTTGGTTAAGGAAAATTGAAAGCACAGATACTGTGGGCTCTGAACAATGGACGTTTAAATGAAATTGAGAAATCTCAAATGGGTACTTCGATAACAGAACAAAATTGCAAATGATAGAGAAATAAATCAACTTTTTATGAAAAAAGTTTATCACAGATGGTGTGTATATAATGATAGCTTATCTCTTAAATAATTTCTCCGTAAGTTTTACGTTCGATAAAATCGTGTAATATGCATGGAAATTAATTTTTACTGGATATATTGTATCACTTTAGCATAAAAATTTCAAAAATTTGTCGCATATATTAAGAATGTCAACTGAAATGTAAAAATTAATCAAACGAAAGACATAAAAGCAATGTCAATTGCGTGAATTTGAATTTTACACACCTTAACCACATCTGATTGTAACATATTTTGTATAATAGAAACAATTGCAATTGTTACTAATTGATTGATTCTATCTAAAAGTTAAAACACTGTCAATCTTTATTAATACTGAAGATGACTTGAAGAAAACCGAAACATATACAATATTAAATATATAAATATACAATATTAAGTATATGTATAATAAGTTGCAACTTTATTCAGAATGATATTATTCGTATCCGCTGCATGTTGACTCTTGTTTGCTTGATTTACTTGTTTTAATTGTATTTATATGGAAGAGACTTTATTTCGATTATTGCTAAAATACTAATGTACATTAGTAATCCGATATCAAATCTGCTTTACGTTTCTAGCAGGTAAAATATAGAGAAAACTGTTTATGAAATATATATGAATTAATAAATCCTACTAATCTTTTAAAATTTGTGGAATTTATATCTTAAAAATTATTTTTTAAAAATTTTTAGCATAATAAGAAAGTACTTTGAGAAAAAATAAATGTATTTTCTATTCATAATTTATATTATATTTATTACATCAATGTGTATATTAAAAAGCTAAATGTCCTTTTGCCAATAAAATATTTTGAATTGCCAATGAAATATTCTTCTTCTATATTAAAAGCATAGTTATAACAAAAGTAACTTGAAAACAGTGAATCCCTGATAATTCATTTTTATGTCTTAATCGCATCATTGAGATAATAACATTGACGGCCATACTTGCGATAATTTTGCGTTTATCGCGATTAGCTATATGATGAAAATCGATAATAATGCTGGACAGTGCATATAGATTTCTTGATGCAGCAGCAGTTGTTAGTTTGACGGAAAACAAGACGCATCAAACATGAAAAAACAAAATCGTTCTTTAGTGATCATTATTTCTATAATTATATATGCTACTCTTCACTCAGGTAAGCAATTCAAATCTTTAATAATTCAATCACTGCGTTAAAAATTCTACTAAAAATTTTCAAAAATTATACAAAAAATTATGTATGTATATGTGTTTATATGTATACTATATAATTTAATTTTTTTATTTAATATATTTTTATTATTTATCTTATTCAATATATTTCTAATAAAGTTTATTTAGTAATTAATAAGCGTCATCCATTATTGAGCAAATTATATTTAAAAGAATAAAATAAAATATGCCAAAGATGATATTAAAATAATTAATAAATTCTATATTAATTTATTAAAAAAATAATAATATTTAAACATAATAATATTTATACTTTAATATATAGTTGTACATAAAAATACTTTTACTAATATGATATTGTCTCATTTTCAAGGGGAAGCATTGCGATGTTTTGTATGTAACTCGAATGACAACCCCGATTGTGAGGAGGGATTATACTCAAGCATGACAAAAGAAGAATGTACGCAACCCTCGACGGAGACAACTCCGACAGAAATAACCTCGACAGAAACAATCTCGAATACATCTCCGACACAGACATCCTCTCCTACGCAAACATCCCCGACACAAACATCCCCGACGCAGACAACTCCGACGCAAACAACTCCGACGCAAACAACCCCGACGCAAACAACCCCGACGCAAACAACCCCGACGCAAACAACCCCGACGCAAACAACTCCGACGCAAACAACTCCGACGCAAACAACTCCGACGCAAACAACTCCGACGCAGACAACTCCGACGCAAACAACTCCGACGCAAACAACTCCGACGCAAACAACTCCGACGCAAACAACTCCGACGCAAACAACTCCGACGCAAACAACTCCGACGCAAACAACTCCGACGCAAACAACTCCGACGCAAACAACTCCGACGCAAACAACTCCGACGCAAACAACTCCGACGCAAACAACTCCGACGCAAACAACTCCGACGCAAACAACTCCGACGCAAACAACTCCGACGCAAACAACTCCGACGCAAACAACTCCGACGCAAACAACTCCGACGCAAACAACTCCGACGCAAACAACTCCGACGCAAACAACTCCGACGCAAACAACTCCGACGCAAACAACTCCGACGCAAACAACTCCGACGCAGACAACTCCGACGCAGACAACTCCGACGCAAACAACTCCGACGCAGACAACTCCGACGCAAACAACCCGACGCAACAACTCCGACTCAGACAACCCCGACGCAGACAACCCCGACGCAGACAACTCCGACGCAGACAACTCCGACGCAGACAACCCCGACGGAGACAACCCCGACGCAAACAACCCCGACGCAACCAACCTCGACCAACGGGATTTTCTTAAAGACAAATCTGAAAAATAATGCGAGAGGTATCCAGAAAATAAATATCTTATGCTTATTAAAACAAAATTAAATTCAATATAGTTAATTATGCAATTTAATAAAATTTAATAAATTTAAATTTTAAAATAAATCAAAATATTGTTACAGATTACATTAATGTTTAGATTTTTTTATATATTTTTTAAAATTGTTATTAAATTGCATTGTAATTATTTTTATAGAAATAATTTTAGAAAAATTTTTTTGTATTAATGCAAAAATGATAATTGCGATGATTTTCAATACAATTAAATGTAACTCTAAACTAATAGTAACTAATAGTAACTATAAAATAAATAACTGAAATTATTTAATATTTTAATAATGTTTTAAAAATTGATTTCCGTTTTTACTGTCTTTTTTTCTATATTTGAGTTATTAATCTTTTTGTCTTTTTGTCAATTTAGAACAATATATGAACTATATAATATTTATTAATATTTTTCTTTTCTTTAATTAGGTAACTACAGGTTACGCAGAAGCATTTTTTCAAATGCATATGATACATATGATGAGGAAGAACAATGGTGTGGCATAATTAAACATCGTAAGTATACAAATAAATAAATATCCTATGGCTTTTTCTTTTTCAAGATTCCTTTATCTTTTACAAAAATGCTTTTGGCAATTCTATGTTCTCTTTCAATTATTTATCATTATAGTTAAGAAAATATGTAAGTCAAATTTTTGGCTACTTAAGTCAAATTTTTTTCAAATTTTTAATATTTTAATTCATAAAAATTTATAATGACGATACAATATTGAAATATTTCAAGAAATATATAAATTTTGAAGGTCTCTTATATATCAATCAACAGAACTTTTTTAATAATATAATATTTCCTTATTTTATATATTGTTTTTATTTTTTTTCTTTTGTAATAACCAGAAGAAATGATTTTGTTAAAGAAATAAATATTTCTTTTTGTAGAAGTTAACGGTACTGAGGTCACCAGACGTGGATGCGTACCTTTCTCTCTTAAATGTGATATTACTAAAGGAGAGAAATGTATGAAATGCAATTCAGATTTATGTAATAATGCTAACTCTGTATCAATTAATATAATAACCTTGTCATGCGTGGTATTTTCATGGGCAATTATGTTTATTCTTATAGATTCTTAATTTTTAAGCTTTACCATTATAACACATTATTTATAGAATATACATATATAATGTGTATTTTTGTTTTTATAATCTTTTATAATCAATAATTTTATAATAAATAATTTTCTGGCTAGAATTTTAGAATATGTTACGTTAAATAAATTGTTAAATAAATTGTTATAAATAAAAAAGCAATTTTTATAAAATTATTAACCAAAATTTATAATGACAATATATGACTCTCTTGATTTGTAATATTGAAAACAATTAAATATTATTCACATAAAATTGAAGAAAATATATTAATATAATACGCATTAATGATTATTTCTCATTACTCACTATAAAGATCTAATAAACTTTTACTAGCAATTTTTATTTGAAAATTATGTATATCTATTATGTATCATTTAAAAATGATTATCTGTTGTCATTTGTTTTTTACATGTTTAAGAAACAGATTAGAAACCATCGCAAGAATATATACTCTTTATGGTAGAATGATCACAAAACTTTATATAGTTTCGAAAGAACAGTCACTAAACTAAATATATATGAATACATTTCACAGCTTTATGAATTTCACACTTACAGTTTTCACATGCAGCTTTTACTAATTTATCGATAATTTTAAGCGTTATTCGATAAGCAAAATCATATTAGAGCATAACATTAAAATCTATAATTTTATATTGTATGATTAAACGTTCAAAATTTTGTAAAATTGTATACAACATTATATTTACATTATTGTAAAAAATTATTCTGCTTAATATTTTTAATATTGAATACCTGTATATATCTCTGTAGAGAATAAATCTATTTATTATATTATATTATCTGTTATTCATGTAAGTAATTTTAATAAATTTTAGAATTGAATATAAAATATTATAGATACACTAATATATCACATTATAAACTATAAAATATTATAAATCCATGGAGACAATTATAACGCTGGAAAAAATATTGTTTCGCAATATTTTACAATAAAATGATTATATAGATATAATTTTATATAAAAGAATTTTTTTTACATTCAGCTTATCATAAGAAATATTTAAATATCAAATTTATTCTGTATTACAATTATCCTGAGTGACGTTAATTAAAGCGTTGTCTTTACAATACCGCTCTCATTTCCTTAAATTTCACATCGCAAATATGCATTTTTTTCTTCTCACAAGATTGAAAACTTGTTAGTTTTGCTCTCGTATTTCATTCAGTCGCATCACTTTTACAATCATTGTCGTCAGCATCCTTATTTCGTATTCGTGTGCCAAAAGAACCTAAAAAAGTATGCATTCAATCCACAGTAAACATTTTAGTGATTGCGTTCTTTAGTATTAAGTCTTTCCGCGCGTTTCAGCTCTCTCTATTTACGCTTTAAGAGTACTCACCCGTCTACGATGACGTTACCGGAAGCAGTAAATGAAATTGTGTTACGTTCACGTGGATAATGCCGTCTGTAAATTAACAAAACTGAATTTCATGGTTATATCATACTTTACGTTTTTTAATGAACTTTATATCTGTAGCTTAAGAAATACTCGGAAAACAGAATAGCTTCGCAAAAGATAATATTGATATATTATAAAGCGAAATTTGTTAAAAAGTAGTAATAAAAGAAGTTAATTATCAGAAACTTATCAGTTGTAGAATTATTATAACAATTTTGTGTTTAAAATCTTCTTAAATAAAGATATTCTTTAAGCAAACTTGCGATAAGCGATGAATAGTTAGTAAAATTTTATTCTATATTAAGAATTATTATTTTAGACACTCCTAATATGTAATAATACTGTTAATAAAATAAACACACATACATATGTATACAATTGTGTGTCTCAACCTTTCATTTCAAATTTTTGCTTTAATATGATATAAATAATTTAATATCAAATTTTTTTGTATAGATTTGATTTAAATTATATTTATAAAATGATTTATAATAATAAGAAGCTACATCTAAATATATAATAAAACTTTTTTTTAATTTAAGGAGAGAATTCGAGTTATAATATAAGTGTAAAATAGTTTCCGTTACAAATGATATTTTCTTTAATTCTAAATTTTATATATATAAAATTATTAAATAGTGTGAATATATGTACATGTATATATAATTAATAAATTAGTTTCAATAGCAATATGAGTCGAACGTCGATGTTATGACACATTTATTTATTTATTATACAATAAGATGTATGAAACAAATAAAAAATATAAAAATAAAAGAAGGAATAGCGAACGTTTCGACCCTATTTTTGGGTCACCTTTAGTGCAAATGTGAGGATGTGGTAAAAAAATAACAAAGGTGTATTACATATCTGAATCAATGAGATAAAATGCCGTCCAAAGTAATACTAAATGTCTCGGTATCTCATTATCTTGACGATGCCTATGTAAAATAAAGGTAAAACAAAATAAATAAATAATGTAAACTAATATATAACACTAACATATATGTGTGTGTGTTTTATATGTGTATGTGTATGTGTGTGTATAATTATATCATTACAAAATATTGCTGTGTTAGAAAGATAATTAAAATATTTCATTATTTATATTGTGCAAAATTAATATCATATCTCTCATATAAAAAAAATGTAACAAATGTGGAATAGCTCATTTTAGCACATAAAGATTATATTAATTGTATTACATATTATATTATTTTATATATAAAAATTTATTTGCTAACAAAATAATTTTAAATAATATGTTTTTATATAATGGAAAGTATATATAGTTCCCCTAAGTATCACTAATTATAAGTGA
Organism: Camponotus fellah; assembly: GCA_030586385.1. Taxonomy (NCBI): domain Eukaryota; kingdom Metazoa; phylum Arthropoda; class Insecta; order Hymenoptera; family Formicidae; genus Camponotus; species Camponotus fellah. Next base: position 1,278,829 of record JAPIVC010000450.1, on the reverse strand, counting down.
ATTCTTGAAAATTTAATTTTCTATGTTTTAATCGCATAAAGGCGTGGATCACATGAAAACTAAATTCGCAATCGATCGTTTATCGCAATCAGATACAGTGAAAAAATAATGATAATGCAGACAATTATATTTTACATTTTTCAACGTATTGCGACAGTCATTGGTTGGACATAAATTAAAGCACATTAAAAATGGAAATTCGCTCTTTTTTGATCGCTATTTTAGTAGTCGCATTCGCTCTTCTTCATTATGGTACGTTATTTTACATAAATTTTTAATGATTTATTCGAACAAACTTTTCAATTCAAGTTACAAGGTCTGCACATCATATACGTTTATTATAAAATCTGATTTTGATAATCATCATAAATTTGTTACGGAATTAATATCAAAGTTAAAATAGGAGATATTATTTTTAACATTCATATAGTAAAAAAATTTCATTTTTAAATCTAATTAATTACTATAATCTGTGAAAATTTTTCTTGTTCTTGATTCCAATATAACTTAATTCAACATATAATTGTATGCAAAAATATTTTTACTAAAAGCTATTATTTCATTCTAAGGAGAGGCAAGGAAATGTTATGTTTGCGATTCGAATACTAGTAAAACTTGTGCAAGCGAACTATCGTCCACCACAGAAGTAACACAGTGTATAACTAACACTTGTAGTGTTTGTAATTACAGTAAGTACTAAGTGAATGAACATATATATATAATGATTTTTAATACATGAAGTATTTTAATCTTTCTAAAAGTGAGAGAAAGAAATTTACTTGAGACAAATTTCGAATATAACTATGCATAAAGGGCTCTGTAATAATCTTATATTTAATATATAATATGTAGAACATTATTTTTATAAAGTTTTAAAAGTTGTATGCTTCTTGTACATTTAGAAATGTTTTCATCATTAATAGCATAATAAATTGATACTTATATGTATATTATGGATGTAACTTATATGTTTTTATAACACATTTCCTTTATTTTATTTTATAACACATAACGTAATCTCAGAATTGTTAATAATAAATATAATTTTTTTCAGACTTGAACGGTGTTAAAAGTCTTTCTCGCGGTTGTGGAAACTTAGAGACGACTCAATCTCTATCCGTAGATAATTGTTTTATATGTTTTATATGTTTTACATGTACTGAAGATCTCTGTAATAATGCTAATATGGCAACAGTTAGCATGACAACGTTAGAGTGCCTCGTATCATTTTGGGCGATTCGGTTTATCCTTACAAATTCTTATTAATTATTTATCTCACATCATAAAAAACACATCTTTATATTAAAAAAATATTACATTAAATAGCTTTATTTTTCTTTTAGTTTACCTATATTAATTATTATATTATATCAAAAGACACGATAATGCCTCGCGCCAAATTCATGCGAAGCAACAGCTAGGCACTCCTAGGTGTATCTATACGCGAATTGGATAGTTGAGAGTGCCTTAGATCATTATTTCTCATATAATAACTGAACGAATCGAATTCTTAATCGATAGTTTGAGTTTTGAATTATATAATAAAAATATCTGTAGCTTTTTCCTACATATATTATAAACGGAGAAAATATAATACAAAGTCTAAATGTGAAAATTTTCTTTTATATAATAAAATTGGCAATATTAAACTAAATAACATGCTAATGAAATTAGCAGCGTTTAGTTTTTTTAATTAAAATATTTTTTTTATTTTATATTAATTTTCAATTTTTAAATAAATTTTTAATTTTTTTATTTAATATTATTTTTATAATTTAATAATATTATTTATAAAAATTAAAATAATTATTTTGTACAACAGCGTTTTAAATTAAAATATTTCTATTTAAACTTGCACAAGTTTTTATTCTTGGCGCACTACAATTGTTATACATAACCTTTTTTGAAAGAAATTAAAACTTTGCACATATACTAATTTTTTACAGTAATTTATACATTTTTAATTTAAAAATAATACTATTTTGTACATGGCGCGTGTACTTGATGTGTTTTTCATCTATTTTAAAAATGTAAGATTTTAAAGATTATATCACTTCTTTTTGTAAAAATGTAACACATGGCGCTTTTCTTTTACGTTTTTTTTTTTAAATAGTAAGTGCATTATACATATTTAGGGAATATATGAATGCATAATTATTGTTATTTTTCAACGAATAAATTCATGAAAGTATTGTACAAGTTATCTTACATTAATGATTTAAGAGCATATACATTAATGTACATAGGGGAGAGAGAGAGAGAGAGAGAGAGAGAGAGAGAGAGAGAGAGAGAGAGAGAGAGGACAAAGAGAGAGATTCAATATGTACATACATATATATATATATATATATATATATACATATATATATATTTACATGACGTGTATTTACATGCGTGCAAACACACACATTTACATTATTATGTAAACATATAATAATATATAATATATATATGTATGTGTATGTGTGCAATTATTATGATAATTTACCATCGGAAAGTTGCTAGCGCCATTTCGTGTTAAAAATAGGAACCATATATTTTTTCGACGACAGAGAGAATGACCGAGACATTTCTTAAGAAAAAATTTTCACATTTAGACTTTACATTATATTTTCTTCGTTTACAATACTTTTAGAAAAAAACTAAAGATATTTTTGTTATATAATTCAACTCAAACTATCGATTAAGCTTGTAAGAATTCGATCCGTTCAGTCGTTACATAAGAAATGATAATCTAAAGCACCCTCGACTATCCGATTCGTGTATAGATACACGGGATGCCTCGCTGGAGCGAAATACTACCCTATTTCTTGATATATTTATTATTATATGATATATAATATAATAATTAGCATAGATAAAATAAAAGAAAAATAAAACTGTTTAATGTAATATTCTTTTAATATAAAGATGTGTTTTTTTATGATGTGAGAATAATTAATAAGAATTTGTAAGGATAAACCAAATCGCCCAAAACGATACGAGGCATCTTAATGTCATGCTAACTGTTGTCATATTAGCATTATTAAAGAGATCTTTATCATATTTCACAATATTAAAAATCGATTAATAACGGTTCAGAGTTATAATCCGTGTCACAGGAGCGAATAAGAATCTCAGTACCGTTGAAAAAGTCTGGAAAAAAAATTGTATTTATTATTAACAATTCTGAGATTATTATGTATTATAAAATAAAATAAAAAAAATGTATTGTAAAAAAATATATAAGTTACTAATATAAGTTCATAATATACACATAAGCATCATATTATGCTATTAATGATGAAAACAATATATTAATGTGTGAGAAACATACAACTTGTAAAAGTTTATAAAAATGTTCTATATATAATATATTAAATATAATATTATTACAGAGCTTTTTATGTATAATTATATTCGAAATTTATCTCAAGTAAATTTCTTTCTTTCTATCACTTTTAAAAAGATTAAAATACTTGATGTATTAAATACCATTGTATATAATATATAATGTATGTTCATTCGTTTAGTACTTACCAGTATAACAAGTAGCACAATTAATAGTTGCACACTCTGTTATCTCTCTCAACGATGGTTCGAATGCACAAGTTTTACTAATTCGCGAATCGCACTTATAACATCTCTTTGCCTCTCCTTAGAATGAATAAAATATTAGATTTTAATAAAAATATTTTTGTAAATACTTTTACAATTACATGTTGAATTAAATTATAATGGAGTCAAGAAAAATTTTCAAATTATAGTAATTAATTAGATTTAAAAATGAGATTTTTTGACTATACGAATCATAAAAATAATATCCCCTATTTTATGTTGATATTAATTCTGCAACAAATTTATGATGATTCTTAAAATCAGATTTTATAATACACTTAGATGTATATGACAGTAGATGTATATTCCTTGTAACTCGATTTGAAAAGTTTGTCATTTCTACACAAAATTAGTGCTATCGAATAAATCATCAAAAAAATTATGTAAAACGTACCATAATGAAGTAGAGCGAATGCGACTACAAAGATAATGATTAAAAAAGAGCGAATTTTCATTTTTATGTGCTTTAATCTATGTCCAACCAATGACTGTCGCGATACATTAAAAAATCTAGCATATACTTGCCTGTGTTATCATCATTTCTTCACTGTAACTGATTGCGATAAACGATAAATTATCGCGAACTTGGTCTTTATGATATAGTGATACTACGATACCATTATTTAAAATTATTTTGTTAGCAAATAAATTTTTATGTATAAAATAATATAATATATTATATTATTATTATAATATATTATATTATATTATATTATATTATTATTATTATATTATATTATATTATATTATTATAATATATTATATTATAATAATAATATAATAATAAAATAATAAAATAATATATTATATTATTATAAATAATATATTATATTATTATAAATAATATATTATATTATTATTATAATATAATATATTATTTTATATATAAAACTTTATTTGTTAACAAAGTAATTTTAAACAATGTGTTTTTATATAATGGAAAGTATGTATAATTTTCCCTAAGGATCACTAATAATAAATGAATTCTTGAAAATTTATATTTCCATGTTTTAATCGCATAAGAGCGTGGTATCACATGGAGACCGAGTTCGCGATAATCTATTGTTTATCGCAATCAATTATAGTGAAGAACGGGTGATAACATAGGCACTTGCCAGTGTATATTCTAAATATTTCAACGTATTGCGGCAGTCATTGGTTGGACATAAATTAACGCACATTAGAAATGGAAATTCGCTCTTTTTTGATCGCTATTTTAATAGTAGCATTCGCTCTTCTTCATTATGGTACGTTATTTTACATAAATTTTTAATGATTTATTCGAACAAACTTTTCAATTCAAGTTACAAGGACTGCACATCATATACGTTTATTATAAAATCTGATTTTGAGAATCATAATAAATTTGTTGCAGAATTAATATCAAAGTTAAAATAGGAGATATTATTTTTAACATTCGTATAGTCAAAAAATTTCATTTTTAAATCTAATTAATTACTATAATCTGTGAAAATTTTTCTTGTTCTTCCAATATAACTTAATTCAACATATAATTGTATGCAAAAATATTTTATTACTAAAAGCTATTATTTCATTCTAAGGAGAGGCAAGGAAATGTTATTTTTGCGATTCGAATATTAGTAAAACTTGTGCAAGCGAACCATCGTCCACCACAGAAATAATATATTGTGTAACTAACGGTTGTAGTGTTTGTAATTACAGTAAGTACTAAGTGAATGAACATATATTATATACAATGATTTTTAATACATGAAGTAGGTTTAATCTTTCTAAAAGTGAAAGAAAGAAATTTACTTGAGACAAATTTCGAATATAACTATGCATAAAAGGCTCTGTAATAATCTTATATTTAATATATAATATGTAAAACATTATTTTTATAAAGTTTTAAAAGTTGTATGCTTCTTGTACATTTAGAAATGTTTTCATCATTAATAGCATAATAAATTGATACTTATATGTATATTATGGATGTAACTTATATGTTTTTATAACACATTTCTTTTATTTCATTTTAAAACACAAAACGTAATCTCAGAATTGTTAATAATAAATATAATTTTTTTCAGACATTAATGGTGTTAAAAGTCTTTCTCGCGGTTGTGGCAGCTTAAACTTGACCTTGAGTCAATCTCTATCCGTAGATTTTATTACATCCGTAGATTGTATTACATGCAATAAAGATCTCTGTAATAATATATGTAATAAACATCTCTGTAATAATGCTAGTATAGCAACAGTTAGCACGACATTAGGATGCCTCGTATCGTTTTGGGTGATTCAGTTTGTCCTTACAAATTCTTATTAATTGTTTAACTCATATCATAAAAAGTACGCTCTTATATTAAAAAAAATATTACATTAAATAATTTTATTTTTTTTCATTTTACCTATGCTAATTATTATATTATATATAAATATATCGAATATATATAGCTGAAAATAAAATGTACACTCACATACATTAACTTATATGTGTCAATTATTTCTTTTATTATATAAATATATACTTACTTATATTATATATATATATATATATATATATATATATATACACATAATTATTATCTAAAATACAATTTTATTGATTATATCTTATTTATGTTTGTATTATTAAAATAATATTTTATACTTATAATAATAAAGAAATAATTTTTAAGAGGATTCTTCCAAGATTAGGCTCAAATTTTTGCAATATATTAACATAATTTTTTAATTTTTTTTAAATCTGTTTTCTGTTTACGTTATAATCGTAGTATATATAATTATATAACATATTGTATATAAGTATAATATATTGTATATTATTATATAAGTAAGTTTTATATTACAAATTTTTTTATAGTTTTATATTATAAATTTTCTTATACTATACATTTTTTTAATAGGTATTTGTGATATTTTGAGTTAAATCTACTTCAAATTTTTTTTTAACACTCGAGATAAGCATGTAAACAATTGACATTTTCTTTATTTTTTCTTTATTTCTGTGTTATTTACGAAATTAATATCATCTACAAGAAATTATTTTTTTTAATTCTTAATAAAGTTTTTTGAGGATGTCGAAAAAGTAGCAATTAAACTGGAACATTTGCGTATTTATATTCTGTATTTATATTCATTATATTGAGCCTGTATAATCGCTGAATATTAATTTTTATTAAAATTTTTATAAAATACGATATATTTTAAAATTATTAATATATTATATAAAAAATGATACACATCGTTACCAAGCAAAAACGTTATCTTGAAAATGATAACGTTGATAACAGTTAATGAGGTTGAATTTAGCGGAACAATTTTAGATAACTTATCATAATCAGCGATATATACATATATAGAGTTGTATCTGTACAAAAATCGTTAATAAATTAATAATTATTAATAATCACTAATAATCACTAATAAATTGATATTTATTGATCATTATTGATCATTTATTGATATTTATTGATAATTTTGGGAAGTATAGGTTGATTTCTTGTGGAATAATCAAATTAGTGATTTGATGACATCAAAACGCAAAGAAATGGAAAGACGAGGTTTTATTACCGATGTGACCTGACGCCCGAACTTAATGAAAATTAAAAAAAATTAATACAGTTTGTTTATACCTCGTTTGTACCTGTTTGTATCGCACTTTATTTCGGTTGTAACTCAAAGAGCAAAAAATAAAAATTGATTAAAAAATGATTAGCGCTCAACTTAAAGATATTTTAATTTTATTACCGCCATTCGATAGAGAATCGTTTGTACCAGTTTGTACCTCTTTTCATTTCGTTTGTATCTCAAAGGAAGTACAGGTGTTTCAAAAATCGACCAAGAGGTAGTTTCGCCATTTTTAGAGATGAACCCATTTTTCATGATCTTCATCAGTTAATTTAAAATTTTTTGTAATCTTTATACTGACATTTCATTTTTCACATTTAACATTGAATTGTACTTTTTTATTTTCTGTTTATTTTAAACATTTATAATACACGGTTCAACTCACACAGTCTTAGTTCTTAATGCCTTTTACTATTGAACTTATATTTTGACAAAGAGCTTCTCACTTTATAAAAAAAAATATATATATATATATATATATTTCTTTTTATATAACAAAATCTATTGGTTTATTTTATTTTATTTAAAAATCCACTTTAATTGATATATTAAAATATTACGAATAATATCGAGTGAAAATATCATTTATATATCAAAACATAGTCTATAAATGATCTATAATAAATTGAATTTATCCATATTCGTACAATAAACATGCGAAATGAAATTATGCTCCTTATTCAATCGGCAAGAGAAAACATCTGTGATTGCATTTAATTATTCGATGATAGAAGGCGAGTCCTAATAATTATCTGTTCTATCTATCTTTGATGTAAAATTTTGTTGATAAACTTTAAAAATTTCATGATAATCACATACGTACATACACAATATATAGTTTCAATATAAAGCATTATTGCTATTAAATTAAAATAATGAATGAAGGAATATAAATGAGACTAATAATTTGTTATTTCTCTATAAATTACAATTGTGATATTTACTATATTAATATCTAGGTGATGATTCAAGTGATAAAAAGTATTTTAAACTAAATTTTATGTGATTGCTAGATGATAAGGAGAATTAGCATATCAATCGAAATAAATTATACATTATGTATGCACGGATATTTATATTTATTCAAAATACATTTTCAGATATATAATAATAGAATAATATTATTACATATTACATATTTTTATATAATAGAAATTGACATCAACAACATTGTTTGACACGAATAACTTTTTACAATATCATAGATAAATTACCATAAAATACTTGTATAATAACTGAAAATTCTGTTAAATATATTGTGCCATAACCTTTTCATGCCATAATTCATCTTAAATGCATTGTGTAGTTTTATATACCCACTTTTTTTAAAAAATTTAAGAATTTATTTATATTTTCTGATGTAGATTTGATGGGGGGTAATCTTGTGTTAAAAATACCCCCTAATTGATCTCGCTGCAATGTAAAAAAATAAATAAAATTAATTTTTTTATACACACATAACTGTGTTTGATTATTATACTAATATATATAAAAGATATTGTAGATACGCAATTATATATTTTATTATTGACACACCGACAAAATAAGTTTTTTATAAGAATTTTTATTAAAACAATTATACAAACAAATAAAAATTTATTATTATTAATATTATTAATATTGTATAATATTTGTATGTATTATTTCTTCATAATATAACACTCATAATACAATATAATAATCGCATTTGTATAATTTTAATAAAAAAATATAAAGAAGAAAATATATAATATTTTATAATATTATATATACATTATGTAAAAATATATATACTATTATTTCTAATACGAAATTATTATTTATTAATAATTCAATATATAAATTTAATATATAAATATTTTAAAAAATCTAAAAAAACACTCATATGTGTATTATTGTGTTTTCTTAAATATTTATTAACATTTTTAAATATTTATATTTATATATATTTAATATATTTTTTCATTAAATAAAAAAATTATACCTTAAATTGCGAAGCAGGATTCTCTGTAGTTGATGACTCAGCCATAACAAAGATCGAGACAGTCGCAAAAATGGCAACCAACAAAAATAGATACGTTACAGTATTCATCATTGCAGACTTATGAAGGACAGATTGACAAATTTTGAATTTTAACACCTTTAGCGCCTCAATTTATACAATAAAAAATCGTGATCTGGACACACATATTGATAAAAAATAGTCGTAATTACTATAAATATAGTTATTTTAAGCGCCAACAATAAAATTAAAGTTATTATTACTGTACACAAGGTTATTATTATCAACATTATAGTAGTAATAACTACAAAAATAGAAATCTCAACTATAATTCTTTTTACTGAGCAACTGTTGGTCCATTTTTTTAATGCATAAACATTATCTAATCTGAAAAATTCTAATATTTATTAAGACTATTGAATTTTATGTAAGCGTTATTTCTTTTAAACTTTAGATATAATAGTACTTATCGTTGCATATAAAATTGCTCAATAAAAAAACAGAGTAGTTTTTAGAGTTATTTCTCTCTGATAAGCTAAATTTTCTTTTAATCAGGCATTAAGATGGAACACGTTTCCTTTTTGTGCGTTCTCTTTTTTTCCATTATATATAATCGATATATTCTCAAAAAAAAACGTGAATAACTTGTACGAAATCTAATTGTACATATCAGATTCCAAATAATCTTTACACAAAATTGACTACAGAGTTTTATTACTACTCTTGTATGGTTTTATATCGTCTATGTTGAATAGAAATTCTACTTAATGTAAAATCACATTTATACAATCTTATAATCCTTGCTCAACATCTAAATATGTAAATTCGTCCATAAAATTATCTGAATCTTCCATGTTTTCTATTTTATACACTGCAGATGTGATATGCAATACCGTTTTTGTATATTTTGGAAGATTTGGTAGTAATCTGTGTTTTAATATTTTTAATAATTTATCACTATGTACATTCTACATGATACTAAGGTATTTTATATGATACTATTCACTTTTATATTTTCTTTATTTCATTAAAATCTTCATTATAAAATTAAAAATTATTTTCATTTAAATCAGAGCTATTTTCTTTATAGTCTTCATCTAAATCAAAGTTAATATTTTCATGCCTATTCTTTAATCATTCATATTAGAATAACCTGAATTCTAAACAATAAAATTAGTATTATTAATAACATAAATAAAATAAAAAGAAATATAAAATTCCTTATTATTCACGCATCTTTCATTTGCGTGTATTTCTTACTCACTCGTCACTTGTACTCTTTGACAATTGTCATTTCTAATCTTTGTTAAAATTTTCATGACAGAATTGCTAAGCTGTTCTGCAGTTTCCTTTTCTTTGCTCTATATTTTTATACGCATTCAGATTTCATTTTTATATAATTTCATATATGAGCATAATCAAACTGCAACCGATTACAAACTAATAAAAAAAATTTTATAATGATAAATTTTTTATTAACAATAAATCTTGTAAAGATTTTACCTACATATTATAGGGTAAAATTGCTTTAACAAATTTTAGCCAGTTGCTATGCAATATATAAAAAAATCAGTAATTCTAGATAGTACCAAAATTTCTTCTATCAGGACCGTTAAATTTTATTTTAAATTAATATTTCTATTAAAATAAATAATTAAATTTTATAAACTAATATTCAAATATTCTGATATTAACTACTACTAAATATTCTATACTAAATATTAATTCTTTATATATATGGTTATAATATAATAAATTTATACATAAATCCAGAATTTTTAGTTTGAACTAGATAAAGAGTAATGTTGTTAAAACAATAATAAATATTTTCTAAACAATCGGAGTAGAAATTTTTATGTCGTTTTGATTTAACTTGAACTGCTCAAGAACCTTCTTTCGGAAGGTGTATTCCTGTAAAAGTGGGTCGCAGTATGGGAAATTCCGTTGTGATGTGCCGGGAAGAGCGCGGAGACCTCATTTCTTTCGCGAATAGCACAATGAGCGAAGAAATTCTCAAGGTTCCATGTTTTTCTCGTCAACCGTGTTTCTCTTACGCGTCACGATAAAGAGTGCAGATCTAACTGTAAAATCTTAGACCGCTGGCTACGCAATAAAATTGCATAAAAGTACATATAGTCTACTTTAATAATAGAATAGTCCTTTTCCGCGATGCTGTCTCGCTCTTATCATAATACTTACATTATATACCGGCGGACAATAGAAAATATGTGTCTTTTACAGAAAAAAGACCGTGGGGAGAGAATATTAAATGAAATTTCAGATGAATTCTGCCGTTTTAAACGAGCAGTAATTTACGCAACTGTACCTCTTACCACCATATCGTCCGACATCATATAATGGAAAATTATTCCGCGTCGAATAACACGGCTCCATGCTAATTATTGAGCGTAGAGATTGAGTTTTTTCTTTTGCATGCCTCTTGGAACATTTAAATAAATGTTTGCGACTTATCATTTCGACTTATATAAATGAGTGAAAGATCCAAGTGCAATAAAATAACATTTTTACATGTTAAAAGAAACCCGTAGCACTAAGATAATAAAAATATGATATAATTGTATGCGTTTTTATACTTCTCTGTTTATTTATATTCATTTATATATATTTTTATTTATTTATATTTTTAGAAAACTTATACTTATGGAGATTATTGCACAGTAAAAAATTTTGTGTTAAATTTAACATATCCCATTTCACATGTCCCAATTTATCCACTCTAATTTTAATGTTAATTTAACAGAAGGCAAGTATGTAAATAAATAACACAAGTAATATGTTAAAAATTAACACAAAAGTGTAACACTTAAATTTTATCTGGAAATAAAGTTTATGTTAAATTAACATATTTATAATGTTAAATTTATTTAAAAGAAAATGTTATTCTTACATTTTTATAACAGAAGAGATAAATAACAGAAGAGATATGTCGATTTAACATATGGAAACTGTTATAGAGAGAAAAATAACACAACTTATCTGTTCATTTTAACATATAACTTATTTCATCAAAAATTCATGCATATATTAATTGTGTTATTTTAACTCTTAGAAACGGTGAATATTAACTCAACGCAGAAATGTCAAAATAATACAACGATAATATGTTACATTAACATAAGAGTATGTTAAAAATTTAACACAAAAATTTTTACACGAGAAAATTTCAACAGAAAAACAACATGTTTTTTACCGTGTGCTATTAGAAAATCTCCAGATTTGGATAGCTCGGGACCTCGGGTTTGCTATGCCCGTACTCACTATTGTGAGCCCCTGAGGGGAAATATGGAAAATTGCACAACTATATAATGTATATTAATAATATAGATACATATATATTTAATACAGATACATGTATATATAATATATATAATTTTATTAATTTTATTTATTTTATCTCTCATTTTTCTCATCCACTTGTTAATTATAAAATTGAAAAGCTACATTGCAACTCATTAATAATAAATAAATTAAAAAAATTACACGTAATTTATTTGTGCATCGTTATATTTATATATTTCATTGTGAAAATGTGTAAAACAAAATGATTCATTACTTCATCACTGTTTATCCGATGCAACAATCTTGGAATAATTTTTTACGCGATCTCTTTCTCTCTCTTTCTTCCTCTCTCTATGCATATTGTTTACGAACTCGTATATATCTATGCATGCAACGTATCGCACAGACTTTCATCTCTTGATTCCCATATAATGCATAATATATGGCCAAGTAGTCAGTTTTCTCGCGTGCGGCGTGCACATTATTTTACATTAATATCGTGTCGAAATAGCGGCGGAGTAAGCTTTTTTTTCGATGATAATGAAGAAAACTTTTGGCAACCGCAGCAATCCTAATTAAAACCACGCGGTGCAGTTATTTCTCTGGTGCTTTTTAATTTGTTCGAAGGCTTGTAAGGCTCGCGTTTTCATTTTATAATTTATTGGAAACAATCATTTTAACATGTTATTATCTTATCCGCAATATTTCGAATAGATAATACATGTTGACTATTTTAAAATATATATTGTGTTCAAAAGTATTATAGATAAGATTACGCGTTAAAGTATTTTTTTCTCACACATGTAGATATTTATTTAAGAGATAGGAGATACCGAAAATAAGTCCAGATAGATTCGTAGAATTAAATTAATTAAAAAGCAGCGATTAAATTATTGATTATTTCGATACAGATATATTAAAGAATCATGAAAGTTCAATCTTCCATTAAATATATCAAAAGTATTTTGATAGACCGAATTTTTTATTAGTTATTCTAACATTCCTGCAAACTTTAAAGGTATTTCCCGGCATTATATTTCAGGCGGTCATCGCACTTTTCGCAGTGAAAATTGATCGTAAATGAAAGTCTATTCGGAACGGATAATTAGTTCCTTGATGAGCGCATAAACTAATTATCCGGCACAAGGCAAGATTAATGCAACCACCGTGCGTTCCGCTCATTATCTTGGCCTCAGAACTTAACTGCAGATATGTATGCTTGATGTGAGCCTGTGCAGTTCAAGAGAAATCAATCATTTAACAAATTGACGCGGCCATATCAGAGATGGCGTAATCGTGATATAATTGAAACAGCAGCATTTTTACTCAATCACAGTTTAATTATATTACGAAACTAAAGAATGATTTCATTGATAAAACACACAGGCGTACCTGTCTAATGTCCTTACATGCACTGAAAAAAAAATTTTGTTGAATATTGCCAAAAAAATATTCTGTTGTAATAACTGTACATCGTTGTACTGAACTCTTTGTTTTGATGATTTGAATAAGCTTTTTTTACATCAACAAATTATTTCGGAATATTTTAATTATATTTATTTGAACGTATCGGACAATATATTTAGTTGGGCAAAATAAATTTTGACTTTTTCAACCAAGTTTTTTTTTTCAGTGTGTGTTTAAAATTTTCAGTACAATTTTTAAATCGATTCACTAAAGTGATTCACAAGTTATAAGGATTTTAATTTGCACCGAACCTAATAAAAAATTCGGTCTATCAAAATACTTTCGATATTTAATGGAAGATTGAACTTTGACGATTCTTTAATATATTTGTATCGAAATAATCAATCTAATAATCGCAGCTTTTTAATTAATTTAATTTTACGAATCTATCTGGATTTATTTTCGGTGTCTCCTATCTCTTAAATAAATATCTACATGTGTGAGAAAAAAACAAATAGATTTTTTCATCTGTTTAAAGCGTTGTTGAATCGTATCGCGCATCATCTCTTGTAAAGACTCGCATAAGACTAGTATACGAGTCGTGTTGGTCCTCGAGTAGATTGCCAAAGACCTTCTGCGGCCGTATAACGAGATTCGATTACGGTAAATCTCGTAAACTTCCAATATTACGGCTGAGAAAGCAATACTCGCTTGTCCGTTAAAAGGAGAAAAGGAGGGAAAAGTAAAGGCCTCTCCCTTCTATTTATCCTCCTACAGCATCCATCCCTCGCTCTTTCTTGGCCACCTCATTTTCTTCATCTCTTCGCGGAGGCAAAAAACTCTCGCCCTCAGAACAATCTCTAATCTTCATAAAAGCAACAAACACGCCGCGAGACAAACACGGACCTTTTATTGCGGCGAGACAAAGTCGTGTCCGATTAGTGACATCTTATTCTCAGAATTTTCCAAAAATAATAATGTTCTCTGACAAGGAACAGAGAAAGGTATTATCGCATTACTTCATTACTTTAGAGATAAACCGCATTTTTTAAAAACTATGTCACAGGTGGAAAAATGATTCATCTAAGAATCTACAGGGAGAGATTTCTGTCGCAGATTCTTAAGGATGTTTTGTACCTATTTTCAAAATATTGAGAATTTAATGAAAATTGTACAGAATGTCTTTACATGTGTTTAGAATTTTCAGTACAATTTTTAAATCGATTCACTAAAGTGTTCACAAGTTATAAGGATTTTAATTTGCACCGAATTAACATGTGTTCTTATGAAACGTATAATCACGTCGATTCAAATGACAAAAATACATGAAAATAATATTCAGAATTTGTTTAAAATTTGCAAAAGTTTAGATACAGAGGAAATATTTGGTCAAATAATATTATACAAGTATTATACACGGTAAAAAACATTTTGTATTTCTGTTAAAATTTTCTCGTGTAAAAATTTGTGTGTTAAATTTTTAACATACTCTTATGTTAATGTAACATATTATTATTGCGTATTTTGACATTTCTGCGATTTTGAGTTAATATTCACCGTTTCTAAGAGTTAAAACAACACAATTAATATGTAAATGTACGAATTTTTGATGAAATATGTTATATGTTAAAATGAACAGATAAGTTGTGTTATTTTTCTCTCTATAACAGTTTCCATATGTTAAATCGACATATCTCTTCCGTTATTTATTATAAAAATGTAAGAATAACATTTTCTTTTAAATAAATTTAACATTATAAATATGTTAATTTAACATAAACTTTATTTCCAGATAAAATTTAAGTGTTACACTTTTGTGTTAATTTTTAAATATATTACTTGTGTTATTTATTTACATACTTGCCTTCTGTTAAATTAACATTAAAATTAAAGGATAAATTAGTGGATAAATTGGGACATGTGAAATATGTTAAATTTAACACAAAATTTTTTACTGTGTACTAACTGGTTAAGAAGATTAAATATAATTTAATGAAGTTAGCCATGCATCTGTCACAAGGCGAAATTCTCTGCGAAAAGTTAATCATTTCGATTAACAAAATTCGGAATATTTCAGTAAAAATGCAATAAATATTAAAAAATACATCTCAGCATTGTAGCTAAAATCAAATTGTAACTTTCCACACAATTTCTTAAAATATTCCAAAAGTGGATATTCGTCAATATTGATTTTCAGTTACAATTTTGCTGCAATTGTACATACA
This sequence comes from Camponotus fellah, assembly GCA_030586385.1. Classification (NCBI taxonomy): domain Eukaryota; kingdom Metazoa; phylum Arthropoda; class Insecta; order Hymenoptera; family Formicidae; genus Camponotus; species Camponotus fellah. Next base: position 1,262,725 of record JAPIVC010000450.1, on the reverse strand, counting down.
AAACATTCTTAAAGAATTTCTAAAATAAAAATTTCTACAATAAAAATTATTGTAGAAATTTTGTAAACATTTATATAATATGATACAATAATGACTAATTTCCTCGCGTTGAGAAACACTGTTTATGCTCACGCATGCTTTGACTCCAATTAGCACAACCCCAAAGGCTTTACCTACCAAATCGTTCATACCATGTGTTGCCTATGTGTATAAACCCCAAATGCAATTAACACGGTTGCGAACCATTACTTACTGGTAATTTTGTCCATGGCGGAAATCATTCAGCTGGCTACGAAGCGCACGAAGCTGAAGCCCGACGCTTTGCACGAAACCCGACAAGAGATACGATGCTCCTTTAGACTATCTCGATGCGCGCACGTACAGAGAGAATATATCTCATTTTTCAGTTATGCGTTCACGCGCGTCCCATGTATTATTATCCACAGTCACGGCAGATTAGCCGCGAACATTGAAAATTACTCGATACGCGTCGAAGAAAAACGTGTTCGTAAAGGAACGAATCTTCTCTGATCGCTAATTTTATATACAACAATCGCAAAATTGGCGATAAAAATGGTATCCCCTCATCCATTGAATGCATTTTATAATGGATAGGAAACAATTTTAATACAGCACGAGAGAATGACATCTCTTCTTTCTTTTTTAAAGAAAGTTTTGCAGAAAAATATGTTTCTTATCGCGATATTTAATTTCATTTTGTTTGAATAATTATGAATGTTTATTCTTCTCTTTTCTCCTGTAATTCTTATTGTCTCTATATTCGATTTCATTTTTTTTCATTTTTATGTATGTTAAAGGATTTTGATAGATTAAATTTATATAAAAGTTAAGATCCTTCTTTTTTGTGTCTTAAATAAATTGTATTTTAAATTCCCTCTTAGAGATTTAAAAGAACAGCTTTCGACAAAATTATATAAATTATAAATAAGAAGAAATAGTAAGCTACTTGAAATCAAAGTAGATGTTAAATTAAAAATTAACTTAAAAGTAAGAGAAAAATTTTGATTCGAGAATCTGATATGAATGGTATTTTTCTGTGAATTTTAATTATATCGTAGATAGAAAAAAATCAATAATTTACCTACGCAGTATCTTTTATTATTCAAATTATGAATTTACGCATATTATCATATTCTTATTATTATATTACATCATTTATCTTGTATTTTTGCGCTTGAATAACTCGTTACATTATGTTACGCTTTTCTTCCGTTAAATGCAAAGAGTCAACGTTACAAAGGCTCAGTTACAGTGGCAAAATCTAACGCAAATGTAACATCCTCTGTGTCTGAAGAGATACTATATTCTCTTTGCATATTTTCGCCGCAACATGCTGCATGTTGCATGTTGGTTGCATTTGCATCTTTCCCTTATGTAGCCTAGGCTTTATTATCTTTTCGTTGCAATATCTTTCTTGTCGCTCTCTTTTTCTATCTCCAATTAGAAAATTTTATTTACATTATACTTGCTGATTCTGTTATGTTCTCGTTCGTCGGAGAACGTTACACGCATATATACTTTTTCTGCCCTATGTGCATAAAAGAGAATAGTTAAGATAACAGAAAATATCGCAGAAAATAAACTTAAATAATATTACAGAAAATTTTGTGACAAGCTTTTACAAAGTCAACATGTGTATTTGACATGTATACTTGACAAGACAAAGAAAAGAGACGTTTTTCATTTCTGAAGATATAAAATATACACGGTAAAAAACATTTTGTATTTCTGTGGAATTTTTCTCGTGTAAAAATTTTTGTGTTAAATTTTTAACATACTCTTATGTTAATGTAACATATTATCGTTGTGTTATTTTGACATTTCTGCGTTGAGTTAATATTCACCGTTTCTAAGAGTTAAAATAACACAATTAATATGTAAATGCACGAATTTTTGATGAAATAAGTTATATGTTAAAATGAACAGATAAGTTGTGTTATTTTTCTCTCTATAACAGTTTCCATATGTTAAATCGACATATCTCTTTCGTTATTTATTATAAAAATGTAAGAATAACATTTTCTTTTAAATAAATTTAACATTATAAATATGTTAATTTAACATAAACTTTATTTCCAGATAAAATTTAAGTGTTACACTTTTGTGTTAATTTTTAAATATATTATTTGTGTTATTTATTTACATACTTGCCTTCTGTTAAATTAACCTTAAAATTAGAGTGGATAAATTTGGACATGTGAAATATGTTAAATTTAACACAAAATTTTTCACTGTGTAAAGATATTTCTGAAATCATAAAATACAGTATTTTTATCAAATGTATATCGAGATAAATTGCATCCTTCTGTATAACATTTAATCGAGCGCTTTTTAATTCAAGTTTCACGCTCTTTCATTGTTCCTCGTGCCATTAGTCTGCTAGTAATCAACGCGCGACATTCGGCGCTGGCGCATTTTAACCGGCATGCGAGAAACAATTTTAATTGTGCACGATAATTAAAGGCGTTATTGTTGCCGGGCATCTGTCTCGCGCACCAAGAAATACAAAACTCGTGGTAAACGACGGGAAGGAAGCGAGAGCGCTCCAGATATTTGCAAATTATTCGCCGCACGATTATGTGCATAGAAACGTTCACATTTTCATACATGTCATTTCGTACTCGTAATTGACAGTTTTTTGCGATCGATAAATGATCAATAATTCCACTGGTTCTGATCAATCGTACGTGAAAGTATTTTCCTCTCTCATTTTAAATATTATCAAATGAAACGCGAATTATGTAAAATTAATGATAAATAAATTAATGATAAAAAAATTAATTAAACATTATTTCGGAGAAAATCGTATAATCCACTGTAGCTTAACGAGATACGGAACCCGTATTTAACTGTGCATTCGTAATCGCATTCGTATTCGTCTCGTCTTCTATCGTGAGAATGGATCTCTCCATTCTGCAAATCCCGTCGCTTTGTATTCCACAAATCTTGAATCTCTTAATGCCTGATATATGAGACAGTGCTTAACAGCGCATCGAAACCCAACACACGCGAATAACTGTGATTTATCGGCGGGGGAGAATCAAACGGCTCGCGGATACGATCCGACGGGATGTTCACGGTAAACGCTCGGATGGATTTATTGCCGAAAACGAAATCTTCCACACAGAAGGGACGGGGAATTTGTCGCTTAAATTGCGCGCGATCCACTCGCATTATTTTACCGATCGAAATTAACGTTCATTTCATAAAGACAGAATTCGCAGACACGATCCTGTCTGATTTATTCCTCCGTCGTATGCATTCTTTTCATTTAAAATTATCGCGGAACACGCATGCATATATACAGGGTGAGCCAGATAAAGTGTTACAGTTTAATATCTTTGAAACGGTTAGATGGATCTTAATGTTCTTGAATTCGATTTTCTCGATTTGATGTGCTTTTTCACGTGGACTTATTTTCATTTTCCGCAATCGGCCCTTCGTGGGGTGGGGAGCACCAAGCTCCGTTTTTTTAAATGGCACCTTCCCAAAAAATTAATATTAATGGATTCTATGTTGAAAAGAAGTAACTTTTATTCGAAAAAATTTTTTTTACAATCATTAATTTCCGAGCTACAATTATTCAAAATTTTTCGGAGCGCCGAACTTCACACTTATGTGAAACAGTGTTTATACAATCTTAGTCTATAGTAGGATTTTATGTTGAAAAAAAGTAACTTTTATTTTAATAAGTGTTCAAAAAGCATACCATGTACTTCCAAGCACTTAAGTAATCTTTCGATAATATTTCTGCGAACACTGAATAGCATAGCTGGTGTAATTGATGCGCAAGCAGTCCGAATTCATTCCTTCAATTCTTCTCTCGTAGTAGGAACTGTGCTAAATGCTTTTTCCTTTATGTATCCCCATAAAAAGAAATCTAAAGGTGTTAGATCACAACTGCCTAAGGTTGAGAGTATAAACACTGTTTTACATAAGTGTGAAGTCCTGCGCTCCGAAAAATTTTGAATAATTGTAGCTCGGAAATTAATGATTGTAAAAAAATTTTTTCGAATAAAAGTTACTTCTTTTTCAACATAGAATCCATTAATATTAATTTTTTGGGAAGGTGCCATTTAAAAAAACGGAGCTTGGTGCCCCCCACCCCACGAAGGGCCAATTGCGGAAAATGAAAATAAGTCCACGTGAAAAAGCACATCAAATCGAGAAAATCGAATTCAAGAACATTAAGATCCATCTAGCCGTTTTCAAAGATATTAAACTGTAACACTTTATCTGACCCACCCTGTATATATGCGACAGATTGGACAAAAGAAAATAGCCAACTCTCTCTTCACTCATTTTACAAATATTTTTTAACAAATAACAGCAGCGAAGAGAAGTATCCCTTCATCGTTCAATTTTATTTGTTGGAAAGTTTCGCGTTTGCAAATGTAAAGGTAGTGACGCATGCAGTACCGAAAGTGACGCTTCGCAGAGTCGAGATTTTTCACCATTTCTAGCATCGATAATCGACAAAAAACCGGAAAAAATTGAGGGAGAAAAATGTCGCTGATGCGGAGACAGAAAAATTCGGGAGTTGCGCGGTGTAAATTACGAGAGAAACCTTTGAATGTAACGCGCTTCGAATATCGCATGTAAAAAAAGAATTGTTTGAATATGAAATATAAAATTAAAGTGCAAGATTGTCTCATCTATTTCAGAGCTTAATTAATTAAAATCTGATGGATTCATTAAATTCTTAATTAAACTTTGATTAGAATTAACAAATGCTTAGATTTCTGCCCTTTTTACTATCGCTTTTAAGAATCTGCTCATAAAGGGGATCATATGCAGACCATCTTTCACAAGTATGACAAGTTGTCGTAGATGTAAATACAAGTGCGTTTCTATTCACAAAATGTTCTCATCGTTTCATAACGAGATTCGCCGCGAAAAACGACTTTATCAACCCCATTCACAGTGTTTTATTATACGCCCCGAGAAAAATGAGATAAAAGATATATTTCCGCGGAACATTGAGATTCGCTCGAGAGTTTTCAAATCGCGCTGGAAATGTTCCTGTAAAAGAAAATCCTTGGTAGGGATACCACGTTCATTTGTACGAGATAATAAGTCGGACATAGTGAAAACAATTACATTTACTCATAAAACAACTATTTCGCGACACAAGCAATTTCTAGAGATTACAACGTTGTATTTCGCCAGTTGCCTGCACTCGGCTCTGCATCTTGCCTAGTCATGTCACGGACACATTTGACCCCGATTTCAAAATACATATAGTCAACTACTCGACTACTCGAGATATAAATGCAAACGGTAAGAAAGATATAGTATCAAAAAATATTCTCTTATCGCGCTACAATAATCAGATAAACCGATTAAATAACGACATTTGTCAGATAAAAAAGCGCGAGTATTTTTTCCTTTTTTGTCCCAAAAATTCTGAATGCGAGGAGAATTCGCAATTGCAGCGCACGATGCATGCACATCTCGCGGAAATCGAGCGGAGCAAAGTTCCCCGATATTTCGTGCGAGCACTGAGAAAAAAAATCTGGTTGCATTAATTAGAATTCTGGTAGATTCAACCAGTATGTCTGTTGGAAAATGGACGAACCAGAATTTTTATTCGAAGGAATTACCAGATGAATCTGATTAATTTCTTTCTGTTAAATTTACCAAATTTTCTAGTTAATAATATTATACTAAACTCTTCAGCACCAAGTTATCTAAAATTGTTTCCATCTAATCTCAAAAGTCTGTTTAATATTCTAAATTCCAACAAGATTATTGGATAAATTCAATCCAGATTATTAAATAAATTATTTTAAGTTCAGTTTTTAAGTTTCAGTTTGTTAAAAATTAAACTGATAAACACCGATGCAAGAAGATGATGCAGCTCAAATACACACAATCAGAGAGCTAGCGCCTCTTTCTGGCACTGTAAGAGAAAAAAAAATATACTTTGGATTTAATGTTAATACTAATTCTTTAAATACATTTTATGACAAATATTGAATACGAGTTAAGTTAAGAACAGTATTTGCTGGTATCAAGATAAAATTATCTAGATAATCATCTAGATAAAGAAATAACTCATTTTTATCTTTAACTAGAAAAAATACAAAATATCTTTATCTTTATCTTAGATGAAAAATATACGTCATCTTATCTAAAAATTGTCTAAGATGACGTTTTCATTATGCAAAAAAGTTTTCCAGGCATGCTTCTAAAAATCTATCTAAAATATCTAAAATATATTTTTTATATTATTATTATTAATATATTATAAATATATTATTATTATATTATTAATATATTATAAATATATTATAAATATAAATTAATAAATAAATATTTATCATATCACTTATATACCTTTTTGCTATTATTTAAATATTCTTTAGGAAAAGAGAAAGAATATGTGTTTATGATTTTAATATCCTATTTATAATCTGCGTCACATTTTTTACAAATATTTATAGTCAATTTTCTAAAATAAACAAAAATATCTAGATAATTATCTAGATTATCGCAATAATTATCTCATCTTTCTAGATTAAGTAAAAGCAAAATCATCTTTATCTCATCTAAGATAAATTTAGGGATTTTTATCTTTATCTTTATCTAGATAATTTTGAAATTATCTATAAAAAAGATAATTATCTTGCAGATAATTATCAAAAAGATAATTATCTGCAAAAACACTGGTTAAGAAGCAAGCAAATAAATTAATGTAACAAGAAATTTTATAGATCCAACCAGAAAATACTAATCAAATCCTTATAGTAAAATCTATCAAATCATTATCTATCACTCTAGTTATAAAAAAATCGAGTCTTATCATGATAACTAAAAATTCTTGTTTACATTTAACCAAAATACCTTCAATCATACGTCTTGTTACAATCAAAATTTTTCTCAGTGCGCATAAATTGCTCCGAAAAGTCCGCGATGTTCAGAAAATTCGGGCGTTGCAGCGGGATAATAATTGTGCAGGTGCATCCGCCATCCTGCGCGCGCGCGAACCCGTCCTCCCTCGCACACGCACGCGGCCACGCAGGCCAGGCACGCGTGTATCCGCCGCGCGGGAGGTGCACCGAGCGTGAGTGCACGTCGAGGCGTCTGGCCTCAGTCGACCGCCACCCTTCGCGAACGACGGATCGTCGTCGCTCGTTCGTCTTTCTCGCCAGCGAGAGAGTCCATCTTCCGCCGAAGTGCTTTTATCCCTTCCCACGTCGAGTATAATCTTCCGAAAGTTCTCTCAAAGTGCGTCTCGGTGCGTGCGAACCGGACGGGGTGCGTGGCCGCGTAGAGGGTGCATTACCCCTCCCCCTCCCTCTCTTTCTCTCTCTCTCTGTTTCTCTCGAAGTGCGAGTTATTATGCACCAGCGAGTTTGAGAAACCCCATCGACGAACGCTAAACTTCAGGGCAGAACTCGAGGCAGCATCAAAAGTCACTTTCAATATCGTGAGTACATTATTTACGCTGAATATGCTCTTATTTTGATTTATTTATTTGAAAGTTTCGGTTCGAAGGCCGTTAGTTTTAATAATTGGGAATAAATATTTCCTCTATTATTTTCAATCTGCAATAATTTCGATGTTTTCTTATTTATTTTATATACAGGGTGTCCCGCTCAATATTTTAAAGGTAGATTCTCTGGCCAATTTCAAAACGATTTTTCCTCAATGAAAATGTCGAGGCACTAATAGTTTTCGAGTTATAAATGATTGAAAATAAAGGGTTTTTCGCAAACTAAGCCTTATGGGAATAAAATATTAATAAAATCACATTCTTTAGTTAATTTTAGGTAGAGTTTACTTTAATAGAATTTTAATTTAAGGCTTAGTTAGAAAGATACATCAGGACAAAAATTAAGAATATGCAAAAAATAATGATCTTCTTCGACATTTTCGCTGAGGAAAAATCGTTTCTAAATTGGTCAGAGAATCTACCTTTAAAATATTGAGCGATAGTTAGAGCGGGACATCCTGTATAACGTATATAAACACACGTTTATATAAACACACAATTTTTGAAAATAAATTTATCGAATAATAACAGCTGAAATAATAAATCCCGTTCAATTATAATTTATAATAAAACGTAAACACACAATTTTGTTTGAATATAATAAATGCTATTGATTTTCAAAATGCGACAATTATCACTTTGGTTTTAATCGATAAATAATTTATATATTAACATTACATATATTGAAATATCATATGTATAAACCCATGTTATGATTCATGATGATAGAAATACATGACGATAATAAAAATAAACAATAATATATTTCGATAATTAATACTTTTGATTTAAATTCTTTAATGATTTTCTGATAATGATGAATCCATATAAATTTAATAATACATGCTCGACACAAATTATATGTCTACTTATTCTCTCTTAATTACAAGCATTATTCATTAATTGCCTGCGCGTTGAGTCAGCTTTAGAATTCGAAGCGGAAACGACGCGTCGCGTGTCGTCGCGAGCGGAAGAGACATGTTTCGAAAATGAGAGCGCGCAATCGTTTCCGCGAAACTCTTACGATTAAATCCGTGGCTCTTTTAAGCTTTGAGGAAAACGTAAATTACGCAGGATATCCGTCGACATAAGGAAAAGAAGCCCGAGCTCGTGTAGGATGAGCAACGTTATCCGTACAAAGCCGTCCCAGCTGTGACCTCATATTCATAGTATTTGAATTCTTTATCTTTCAGCCTAAGCATCTTCCTCATTTGCATACAAGTTTCGTCATCATTTCGATTTTCCGCGACGAATTTCTGTACCAAATGGAAAACTTCATTCCAAGTTGCATAAAAGTGCAACTCGTTCGATTGCATCATTGATTAAATCCCCCTAAAAAAAACATTTTCTTGTTATTTATTTTCTTTTTCTCGTTCGATTGCACCATTGATTAAATCCCCCTAAAACAACATTTTCTTGTATTTATTTTCTTTTTTCTTAATAATAGCATCTTCTATCTCATTTTTATCTTTTCTTTATTTTAATAATGGCATCTTTTATCTCCTCGTTTTATCGACTCGTAGGGAGATTTCGGCGAGTTGGCTGGCGTTCTCGCCCGAAAATTAATCTGGTAGTGGAACTAATTGAAAAAAAGAAACAGTTTCAGAGAATGAGCTTGCAGAGAACGAGCCGGGGCGTCGTGGAATCGAAGGTATCCGGTCCGCTGAGCTCGTTAGAGATGCGAAATCCGCATTCACCCTCGCGCGCGCGGTACTTTCCGCTAACGAGGATAACGAAGCGTGGCTTAACGGGGAATTGACGACCCACGCCGGCGCCGGCGTGAAGACACCGGATGCATACAGGTGTGCACATCGTAGATGCACACCGACTACGCTCTTCTTTCATTCTCCACGACGGCATTCTTATCATAAGGAAAGTTCGCGCGAGATTGAGAACCCTCCATCGATCCCTCTTGAGAGCTAATTAGCTCGCGCAACTTAAGTGCAGTTTTTGTTCATTCATATGCGCGCTTCCAGATAAGATGATGAAGGATCGAAAGTTTTTCAAATTATGAGATATCAAATTTTGACACCAAGAATTTTATGCATTAAGAATCTTGACGTGATGTCTCGTTAGCATAAACTGCGTTTCCCGAGTCGATATTTTTCCTCCATTTAATTTTCTCACGTTTATAAAAATTTTGATGGATTTAATTTATAAGAATTAAATTCCTACTTTGTATCTTAAATAATCACTAAACTTTCTTACATAAAGATTGAAGAAAGGATCTTTTTAAAAAACAATAAATTAAATACTTTCAAGAAAAAATAACTGTGCTTGAAATAGATCAAAAGTGGAAGAAAAATTTCGGTTCGAGCTATTTTCAAATTTTATCATCGAGATGTCTCAATTTCTTAATTACAAAGACCGATAGTCTCTGCTGTCTAATTTTAAATTGCAATCGCTTGCTTGGACGGTAATTATTAACGTGCAAACGAGCATATATCGTCAAAGGGTCGCCGTAAAGAAAGTTTCGCCTCACGAGGAACGTTGAACTCCCGAGTCAAGATCATTGCCTCGACGACTAGGAAGCAATTTCTTACATTACACAGACGACCGGGTACAAGCGCGGACATATATTGTGAGTGCGAAAATCACGCGGTTTTAAAGACACGGAAAGAACAGAAACCGGATTTGGTATCGCTGGTCTCTCGCGATTGCCCTGCTTTCCTCCGTTGTTTCCGCGTCGACGACGTTGTCGTTGGTCTCTCACGGTGCTCGTGAGGAAAACGGATATCCTGCGGATGGGATCCAGAAACTCGTGTGCGAAATATGAAGGAAAGTTTTCCGCGGAACACATTTCCACGCGGATGCGAGACAGATTTTGGAAATTATTTCTTTCTTCATTTTCTCCTCGTGTCCCCCAAAGAATGACCGCAAAATCAGTGGTTTTTTCACCTATTTTTGGTTGGATATTGGAACTGAATTGTGTCAAATGATACCTTATAACAAGACATCAATCACAAAAAATTTTTAAGTTGAGGTGAGAATTGATTCCAGATGCGAGACAGATTTTGGAAATTATTTCTTTCTTCATTTTCTCCTCGTGTCCCCCAAAGAGTGATCGCAAAATCAGTGGTTTTTTCACCTATTTTTGGTTTGGATATTGGAACTGAATTGTGTCAAATGATACCTTATAACAAGACATCAATCACAAAAAATTTTTAAGTTGAGGTGAGAATTGATTCCAGATGCGAGACAGATTTTGGAAATTATTTCTTTCTTCATTTTCTCCTCGTGTCCCCCAAAGAATGACCGCAAAATCAGTGGTTTTTCACCTATTTTTGATTGGATATTGGAACTGAATTGTGTCAAATGATACCTTATGACAAGACATCAATCACAAAATTTTTTAAGTTGAGGAATGATTCCAGGCGAGACAGATTTTGGAAAATTCTTTCTTCATTTCTTCGTGTCCCCCAAAGAATGACCGCAAAATCAGTGGTTTTTTCATCTATTTTTGGTCGCGCGATATTGGAACTGAATTGTGTGTCAAATGATACCTTATGACAAGACATTAATCACAAAAAATTTTTAAGTTGGGAGAATTGATCCCGGAGAAGATGGAATCTTTCTTCATTTTCTCCTCGTGTCCCCCAAAGAGTGACCGCAAAATCAGTGGTCATCTATTTTGGGAATTGGAACTGAATTGTTTCAAATGATACCTTATAACAAGACATCAATCACAAAAAATTTTTAAGTTGAGGTGAGAATTGATTCCAGATGCGAGACAGATTTTGGAAATTATTTTTCTTCATTTTCTCCTCATGTCTCCCAAAGAATGACCGCAAAATCAGTGGTTTTTTTCACCTATTTTTGGTTGGATATTGGAACTGATGTGTGTCAAATGATACCTTATGACAAGACATCAATCACAAAAAATTTTTAAGTTGAGGAGAATTGATTCCAGATGCGAGACAGATTTTGGAAATTATTTCTTTCTTCATTTTCTCCTCGTGTCCCCCAAAGAGTGATCGCAAAATCAGTGGTTTTTTCACCTATTTTTGGTTTGGATATTGGAACTGAATTGTCAAATGATACCTTATAACAAGACATCAATCACAAAAAATTTTTAAGTTGAGGTGAGAATGGATTCCAGATGCGAGACAAATTTTGGAAATTATTTCTTTCTTCATTTTCTCCTCGTGTCCCCCAAAGAGTGATCGCAAAATCAGTGGTTTTTTCACCTATTTTTGGTTTGGATATTGGAACTGAATTGTGTGTCAAATGATACCTTATGACAAGACATCAATCACAAAAAATTTTTAAGTTGAGGTGAGAATTGATTCCAAAGATATGGGAAGTCAAAGTAGTCAAAATTCATTAACTCGTCAGCCCGTACGCTTTAAAACACGAATTTTTCTTTCAGTCCGATAATTTAAAACTTCGTAACCCCGGAGTTTTGCTAACTGTTGACAATGAATTTCAAGTCAGATTTTTAAAATTCATAATGGCCGATTTAATATGGCGAACCATGTATTTAAAAAATGTTTTAATTTCTTTTTCTTGTTAAGTAAATCGATCCACAAGTATGTGTGAAAACATCCCCTCCATGTGCCAGCACATCCCTTCCACATGCTTAAAAATTCCTGCTTTAAAGTATGGGCTGATGCGTTAATGAATTTTAATTACTTTGATTTCCCATATCTTTGGAACCAATTCTCACCTCAACTTAAACATTTTTTGTGATTAATATCTTGTCATAAGGTATCATTTTGGCACACAATTCAGTTCCAATATCGCGGGACCAAAAACAGGCGATTTTTGCGATCACTCTTTATAGATGCACATTAAATACGCGTGCTTTCTAATAAATTCCATCACCTGTTTAAATTTCATTATCGCTTGTGTGCACGCGCTAAGATACTAGAATAATATTTACTCGCAAAAACTAGCCATGTGATACGCGGTTTTCGCGGCGCTTGACAAATACTCCATTTAATCCGGTTAAAAGTGACGAGCACGTTCGGAGCAAGCGTAACAAACACGCTCGCGCGCGCCGCAAAAGTCCATTAATTGCACCTCTACTCCGTTTCAACTTTACGAGAGGCTGAAATCGAGCGGATCGTTCGTTTTTTCCATCCGTAAATCTTTCCGCGAGCGTTTCGCAAGTCTCGTGTTACGATTAAACCGAAGGAAAATGCTGTTCGCGTATGGACACCGCCGAACGATCTCGCTAAACCGAAGGGAAAAAACGAACGGGCAGCTTGTATAAGCGAAAGAGAGAGATCGATCGATCGTGGCTGAATCGTTAGGCCAATTCGCGGTGCAATTACAACGTTATGAGAGAAACCGCGAGCTCGCGTTGCGGCCATAAAGCGAGAAATCGCCGGACGGAAGAGAGCAGTTTTAGGGGCAGGAGGGAGAGAGGGGGCGAGAAAAAAGGAGCAGCGTGTGTTGCAATATTTATTCCCATGGCTGTGCGAAACCCGCGTACGTGTTAGCGTGTCTCCTTATCACGATTATCCGCGAATACCCGCGCAATCGAAACGCGTCTGCGCGATTCGTCGCGATAGTAATTAATTCGCTCGCGTGATTCTCACGGGAGAACGAAATCGCGCCCTCGTTTCGCGAGACGTTGTACGTTTATTGTAGGATTCTAGATTCGCGTTTCCAGGTCATCTTTTTCCTCGCGAGATGACGCGCGCTCGAAAATCCTCGAAATAAATCTAGAGAGTCCTCCCTCGAGAATCGACTCTTTCAAAGAGTAAAACTACTCGCGTTTCTACGCGTCCGCTTTTATCGCCGACATACGTGGGTTTCTGGCGCGCGTGTTGACAAACCGGGGACTAACGAAATGGAGAAGCGACGAAATCGCTACGCGAGAGTTTGTTTCATCGCGCGCATTTCACTT